>JAUIMM010000422.1:2480000-3080000 GCA_031769625.1 Taudactylus pleione
GACTGTAGGAGACAGATAACTGATGAAGAGTGCAGGGCCATAACAAGGGGTGTGAGACTAGTGCTGCTGCACAGAGTGCAGGGCTCTGTGGCTGGCACTGTCGCTGCCCCATGACCCTTGCTTCTGGCTAGCAGGGTGCCTAGAACGGCACCCTGTAGCCAGTAATGCTGCAGCAGTGCCACCCATAGCGTTCTTGTTACACTATAGGCAGGCACCCTGCTATGTGTACAGTTGCCTGGAATATCTTGAAGTCTTCTGTGTGCTGGTGGCCCTGCCCTCTATGTGTGATGTCATGACATCATGCACAACAGGGGGCAGGGCTGTTGCAGAACGTTGTTAAGCCCTGTTGTGACCCTGGAATAGCGTGAAAAATGACAGCACAGCAAGTGTTAAAACTGAACAGATCTATTTATGCTAAAGCTAGTATAAGCCCTTACACTGATGTACAAGCACACGTCTGACTGTGCAAGTCTGGGATGCCCACATTCAGCAGCTGACACCATCAGAAGCACCATTTGGACTTACACCAGCCCAATGCTAGGTGCAAAATCTCTCTCTGAATATGGTCTCCAATGTACGCAATTAAGTAACTGAGGGCCTGATTCACTATGCATCGCTATTGCGATCGCAGCTGCAATTACGCACGGAGGTTTGCTGCGAAAATATGCTAATAATTGCAATCGCATAGCCGTCGCACAGGCAGCATAGAGACACATCCCCATCCGTAATACCTTGCAGTTCTGCGTAAACATCGGTAACATCGAGTAATATCACGCAGAATTACAGCAGACTTACAGCAGGTTTAACCTTACTCAGAAATTGCTAACCTCATTGCACGCAGTGAGTACACACGCTGCGTATGCCATCGCAGTGACTAATTTATGCACGCCCAAGTAACGGTGTTCAAACGGACAGGCACACCTGCGTTTCTCTGACCACTCCAAAGTCACCACCCCCAAACGCTAACCTCCCGTCACTCACTCTGCGATGGCTTTCTTTCTGCGTTAGTAATCGCAGAGCGATCGCAATGCTAACTCACGCATGCGCACTGCGGTGCATACGCAAGTGCAATACGCACCATCGACCAATCTGCGTACGCTGTTGCAGTTGTGATCCATGATGAATCAGGCCCTGAGTCTGCAACACTCCCATGACACACCCATCAGACGGAATATCTTTGTGTGTCTGTTTAGCCACTTGGGAACGCACAATACATTCCAGAGTCAGTGCGACTCAATCAGTCCTGCAACTTTAGGGATTTACATGCATAATAATTTTGAAAATATTTTAAAAGTAATGGTGACTTTTCTCCACTAGATAGATCAAGTATTCTATACTATCAATCAATACTCCAATCTGTCCTAGTTAAATGTTCATCAACAATTAATATAGCATTAATATTACATACAAAACCTTGATTTGTATTTAATATTATTGCCCCTTAAAATGAAGTGTCCAAAGCTTTCAAAAGAGCCGCATTGTAAATTCACCCCCCGGAGAGAACATACAAATTCCACGCAGATGGCACTGGTATGCAGTCGGGATGCCGATGGTCTAAATGCCAACTGTCGGCATCCTGACTGTCTAATCCCGGCAAGTGTCCAACACCCGGCCTACCGATCGAAGGTAAGCCGGGCGCGGACAGCCGTGGGGAGGAGGGTTAGGGGCTCCCGGGGGGACTTAGGGTCAGGCACCCCCCCAGGACGTTAGGGGAAGGGGGGTTAGGGTTAGGCACCCCCGGGGGGAGATTAGGGTTAGGCAATCCCCCGGGAGATTTAGGGTTAGGCTGCATGGAAGGGGGGGTTAGGTTTAGGCACTAGAGGGGGGTTAGGGTTAGGCACTTGGCAGGGAGGGTAGGGTTAGGCACCCCTAAGGGAGTGTTAGAGGAGGGAGGTTAGGTTCGTCAATATGAAAAATACTTACCTGTCGGGATCTTCACTGCCGGGCTACCGCGGCCGGCGGTAAATCATACTGATTCCATGGCTCCTTGGTCAGAATGGTACAGAGGGCCTGATTCAGAGATAGATGCAAGTCCCATCATGGGCTTGAGAAAACATGCTAATGACTTAGCTGATGTCCTGTGCACTGAGACACCCACGTTCGGTGTCTTGTATTCGGCGCTTACATACACAAGCGGGTACATCTGGTCACACACCAATCAGAGTGACTCTCCTAAGACGCCGAGGCCTCTCCAGCTGCGAAAAAATGTGCCCGACGTGCCTGCACTTTTGTAACCACCCCCGTTACCTCCCCCATAACCTGACTACCTGTCACTCACTTAGCGAATACATATTCTCTGTGAACACAGATGCTAATTCATTGCCGCGTGTGCAGAGAGTATCTTTGGCGCATGCACAGCCAGTAGCAAAAAAAAGTTCCACTGCGTTCAAAAATGACATTACGTCCATCTATGAAACAGACCCTGAGCCAGTATATGCAATGGACTTACAGTGGAGAAATAATATGCAGGGAACCAAACAAGATGGGGTTTGGTCAAGACAAAAACAGGCCAAGAACTCCAAATACTGTACAGTGGGCCTGATTCAGAGCCGGACGCTATTTGCGCTCGCTCGTTCAGAAAAAGGGGCCGGATATTTAAATTGAGCGCTCGCTCTTTGTGGTCTGTTGATGCCTCTATGTCTGAGTGAGCGAACGAAACATGCGCTCGCTATTTTGTAAAGACGCCCCCTGGCCGCTCGCATCATACGTGATCTCTGCTATTTGATTAATCGAGTACATCAAAAGGCGTCTGAACTGCTCGCAGTGCTTGTGGTAGGTTTATCCTGCCACAATCATGCGAACAGTTCAGGCTAAGAGACAACCAAGTGACGTGGTCGATGACGCTGCTTTGTTAATTATGCACACCCTTAAAACGCCCGTTTTGACCTTTTGGCACGCCTGCGTTCGGATCTCCAATCCCTGTTTTCAAGCACCTTCCCCTGTTACCACCCACAAACGCCTCATCCTGTCACTCAAATTAGCAGGCACTCGTTATTTGGCGAGCGCTCGATTTCCGATCGCACTGGCTGGTTGGCGCATGCGCATTACGACCCATACGCATGCGCAGATGTGCGAACATCGCTCGGAGCAGCCGCTTACGAGCGGCTCTGAATCAGGCCCAGTGTGCAACAGATTGGTAAGGAACAATAAACAGAATTCAGTGAAGTAACACAAGAAGAAATTTACAGGAGACGCAGGATAATCAGGGGACAAGAAGCCAAGTGGATAGGACGCTACGAGGCCTTAATCTTCCAGAGGGGACGGAATACATACATGAGAAATCGTGTGCCAATAATCACAATTATTAGTCAGACATGCAAGAAGCTTAGCTCCAAGCAGCCTGTCTCCACCTACAGACCAGAAAGCAGACTGCAAGGTCATCGTAGTGACAAATATTACTGTCTTAGATATCGGAGGATTGCAAAGTTAAGGTAATCTTTTATAGCTGTTAATACAATGATTAACGTAACTCAGGGTAGTGCATAGTGCTCTCTCTCTCTCTCTATATATATATATGGGCGTGTCTTACTGACGTGGACGTGTGACGTCATCAGGTATTCCCAGAACCGGTGCTGGTCCGCTGAATTGCTGTCTGCAGCGTGGCCTGTCGATTACACCAGGATCCGGAGGACCGTCCATGGTGGAGTTTAATGTTTTAAACTTTGATCTACGTGAGCAAATGTTAAAGTAAAATTGTTATTTTTCACATAATCACGAGTGCGCACTCCTTTCAACTTGCTTACCTCTAGAATCTATCACTCCGTGGCTTGGAGCTGGGATGCAGCTGCACTGCACATATACCTGAACAGAACATCTCTGGACATTTCAATCAAAAGACTTCATGCGCATTAGTAGGATCTCTTCCTTATATATATATATATATTCCACAGTGGCGTCACTCTGACAAAACATCCAAAGGACACGGGAATAGGTTCATTATATAAATATATATGTAGCAGTACATGCAAGCGGCAGCACTCAGAGACTCGCTTGAAAAAATCAATACCATGCATTTATATACATAAAGTGAACGTTTCGGGACTCTGCCGTCCCTTTGTCAAGGCAAATAACAAATGAAATTACAAACCTTAAAAAACATCTCTTGTTCCTCACATAGCATAAATATAGTATGCTACGTGAGGAACAAGAGATGTTTTTTGTGAACCCAGAGAAAACCAAACACATCTTCCTGTATTGTAGATATATAGATGATGTGTTCATCCTTTGGACAGGAGGGAAGGAGGCGCTGGAAACCCTAGTGGAATTTGTTAACAATAGGACTTTCCCCATTAAGATCACGTATCAAATGGACCCAGTTTCTTTAAATTACTTGGATGTTCTGGTAACCATCTGCAAAAATCGTTTAGTTACTGGAGTTTATGTTAAACCTACAGATAAAAATACTTTGCTTAGGGCCAATAGTCATCATCCTGTATCACTGAAGAAAGCATTGCCTAGGTCCCAGATGATCAGAGCGGCCAAGATAACCAGTAACCAGGCAGAATTGGAACCAGCTCTGGACAAGGTGGTTTCAAGATTTTTGACCAGGGGGTATGACATCCAAGACTAAGCACAAAGACGAAGTACTAAAGATTGCTAGAAGCAATTTACTAAACCCTAAGAACAAAAGTCATGATGCATTTATTCCTTTCGTCAGTGAGTTCAATACATCTAATCCAGTGATACCAAGAGCCACCAGAGCTCTATGGCCCATTGTTTCTACGGATAAAAGTTTGATGTGTTTCAACCAAAAAAGACCCCTAACTTGTTATACTAGGGGGAAAAACATTAAAGATATCGTTGTACATATGGATAAATACACTGGCTTTGATCAAGTACATCCTATGAACAGACCGGCAACTAGTTTGGGTAGAGCTCCAGGATGCAATAAATGCCTGGGATGCACTACTTGTAACCACATGGTTACTGGACGATCTTTTCAACATCCCAGTACAAAAAAAGAATATAAAATCAATTTTATACTGATATGCACATCTACACATATTGTGTATTTAATTACATGCCCATGTGGTTTGGCATATGTGGGCAAGTCTGTTCATAGAAAACTAAGTGATCTTAAACATCAGTTGATTGACCATGTCCCTAAAATTTTGAAAGGAAGAGACCGTGACGGAAAGCTGTTGCAAAAAGAGGCACAATGGACTGAATGAGAAGATTCAATGGAGTGTTTTTAATTTAAATAATTAATATTTAAATGATTAACGTTTTTTACATAGACACTTTTTTGTATTATGTTGTGCACAGGTGTTACACCTAGACTTTGCACATTTTTTACACTTTGGAGATTGTTTTCAGTACACTTACATTTAATTTCAGTGCATAGGGTTCAAATTATTGATATTTTTTCCACACTCATCTAACACATTTAGTTTATTTTAGTTTGATTACTTCACATATACTTAGTTAAATGCTCTCGTCTTTATGTACATTTATAGCCTTATTTTCTATACATGTCTTTAACATTCATGACTTTTTCATACATTTTTCACTCACATTCACTTTTTTTCACTTGTTCTTAAAGATTTTAGCATCTGTGTCTATATAGACAGATTTTATGGCAAATAATTAATGCCATTGATTATCTTCCATTATATATTTATATAGTGCTTTTCTGTTTCTTTCCTCCTGACTGTCATTACTTATGTATATTTAATCTTTTCCTGACCTGGGTTCAATGCTCTAGTTTGGGATATTGTTGTCCCTATACAGGTTTAATATGAGTCGTTGCTCTGGCTCTATCTATGGGCCTGATTCAGACCCACTCGCGAGCGGCTGTCCGCTCGCAAGTGGGTCGATGTTATGGACTGAGCATGCGCACGACGGAGGGAGCTCCGTCGTGCGCATGCGCCAGACGCGACGAGCGAAGGAAAGTCCTTCGCTCGTTGTGTCCGATCAAAGGGGGCGTGCTGTCAATGTTGATTGACAGCATACCCCCTTTGGTGGGCGTGCCGGGGGCGTGCCTCCCTGACGGGGGCGTTCCCACGGGAACGCCTCCCGTCAGAAGCCTGCCCACTGACATCACTAGTGATGTCAGTGGAAGTGATTTTGGCTCTGATAGAGCCAAAATCACTCCGGAGCTTGCGGTTGAAAACCTCAACCGCAGGCTCCGGCTCGCAAATTCGATGGTCGCGATGGTCTCGACCATCGCAATGCACGCTCGTATAGCCTGTGGGTGGTGACCCACAGCTATACGAGCGTCCAGGAGGACGCTCCATGAAAATGGAGGCCGGCCCTCATTCAGAGCGTGCGCTCTGCTCAGAGCGTACGGCTCTGAATGAGGGCCTATGTGTACACACAGTACACATTCATCCTATTAGGTGGAGGTTCTTGCATGAGTCACTCTTTTTTCCTTCAAGGCTGCCTTATAGCGTCTGGATTTCTATGGACACGGATCTTAGACAGCACCTTGACATCACTGATCGGGGAAACCGTGGTGAGCGGTTTCCCCGGCACACAGGGTGCGTTCCACAGATGGCGGGCTACTTTTCTCTATTTAAGGTTTGTGTCACGGCCAGGGTTTCTCGGCATGGTGTTCGGCAGGTATTACCTGTGAGGTCACTATGGCGGGGGGTGTCTGGCAGTGGCGCTGGTGTTTGGCGAGGGGCTTTGGCTGCGCGTGGTTCTGTGCGGGCACATTGTCATTTAGGGCTGATAAGGCCTGGCGGTGTTTCCGTTCCGTTTGGCATGGGCGCCGCCATCTTGCCTTCTGACCATGTGATTCAACTGCCCAATCCTGGTGAGTCATGTGTTCCCTTCAGCCAGTCATAGCATGGCACGGGGTATTTAGGAAGGTCCAGAGCCTTCCTTCATTGCCAGTGCAACGTGTATCTCAGCCTAGCTGAGAGGGAGTTCTCTGTGCTCACCACTTGTTACCTGTGTAAACGCTACCTGCCAGCCTGCTTGTCAACTCCTAAAACCTGCTGGACTACCCTGCATCCTCCACTACCTTTTCCCCTGCCTGAGTGCCTTAGCCTGCTGACACCCTGCCTCCATTTCACTCCCAGCTGGACTCATTACCTCTGCCTGCATTTATTTCACTCCCAGCTGGACTCATCACCACTGCCTGTATTTATTCCAGCTCACTAACCTGCATACCGGACTGTTCTTATCTGCCACTTTCTGGACATTCTCCCATTATCCTCACTACATTAATCAAGTGCTAAATCTGGACTTTTTGCTTTTGCCATTCCCATGTCTTCTAAGCCACTCATTAAAAATTCTACCTTTTTATTTAAATCTGCTTCTGTGTTCGCTCCTGTCACCATCCCGGGCCCACAACTAAACCAGAACATTACAGTTTGCACTGGTCACATGGATCCGGCCACAGAACAGGAGTCTGGAGTGGATTTATTCCGATGCATTTCTGGTAGTCTAGAAAACCTGGAAACTATGCAGCATCAAATGGCTCAATTTCTGCAAGAGATGTCTAAGCGACAGGATAATTTGCAAACTTCCTTATCCACCTCTGGAGTACCAGCAACTACATCCGCTTCAGCGTCTGGGAATATAGGAGGTAGGTCACCTCCCCGCTTACATCTCCCTATGCCAAGCAAATTCGATGGCAGTCCTAAACTCTGTCGCGGATTCCTAAATCAGTGTGATATACACTTCACTTTACAGCCTGATAACTTTTTAACTACAAGAACCAAAGTGGCTTACATCGTCTCTCTGCTATGCGGCCTGGCCTTGGGCTTCACCACTCCGGGAGCGTTCAGATCCGCTGCTGGATAACTACGCAGACTTTGTGTCATCATTTAGGAGGATTTTTGATGAACCTGGATGTACTGTATCAGCATCGTCTAGCATCATGACACTGAGACAAGGAATCCGTCCCGTCAGCCAATATGCCGTGCAGTTTCAAATCTTGGCATCAGAGCTCAAATGGAATGAGGAAGCCCTCACCTCAGCCTTTTGGCATGGCCTGTCAGATCGACTAAAGGATGACCTGGTCACCCGTGAGCTTCCTACTAACCTAAACAACATGATTTCACTTTGTAATAAAATTGACCTGCGCTTCAGAGAACGTCAGGCTGAAAAGTACAGAACTGACCGCCAAAGGTCATTTACCCCTTCCTTTCCTACCCGTCCTATTCCTTCCCCTACAGATGAAAAGCCAATGCAGGTGAATCATACCCACCTCTCCAAAGAAGAACGTCAGAGAAGATTACAGAAAAACCTCTGTCTGTACTGCGGAGAGTCAGGTCACCTGGTGGTCTCTTGCCCCCGTAAACCGGGAAATGCCAAATCCTAACTGACCCTGGGGACATCAAGTTAAGAGTTATGAGCCTGTCCCCAAATACTAAAGATTTCAAAATTACCTTAGCTTTGGATCTCAAACCTAAACCTGTCTTTGCTACTGCTCTACTTGACTCTGGAGCAGCCGGAAATTTCATGACTTCCAGTTTAATCGACGAACTACAGATTCCTTGTACGTCTCTTAATCACGCGATTTCCCTGACCTCTGTAGATGGATGTCCTCTAACTAAAGGAATAGTCACCAAGGAGACTCAACCAGTACTAGTCCGAATTGGGGCACTTCATTCTGAGTCTTTAACGTTCTTAGTGATACCAGAGTCTTCTCAAGAAATCATCCTAGGTCTACCCTGGTTACTCCAGCATAATCCCAGGATAGACTGGTGTTCCATGCAGATTCTTTCTGTGGGGTACAGACTGTCAGAAATCCTGTCTTCCGAAGATACGACCTGTAAGACAGACAGCTCCATTAATATCCTCAGCCATTCCTAAGGAATACCAGATGTTCGCTGATGTGTTTTCTGAGCAACAAGCAAATGTCTTACCTCCTCACAGAGAATGGGATTGCCCAATCGATCTAATACCTGACAAGATACCTCGTGGTCATACCTATCCGTTATCCTTGCCTGAGACTCAAGCCATGTCCGAATACATCCGGGACCACCTGGCGAAGGGTTTTATTCATCCTTCCACCTCACCTACTGGAGCTGGGTTCTTTTTCGTTGGCAAGAAGGACGGTGGCCTGAGACCTTGTATACATTACCGGGGTCTTAATGACATAACAGTAAAGAATCGATACCCTCTTCCCCTGATTACAGAGTTGTTCGACAGGGTAAAGGGCTCCATCATATTTTCAAAGCTAGATCTAAGAGGGGCTTATAATCTCATCCGTATTCGTGCTGGCGATGAATTGAAGACCACCTTTAATACCAGGGATGGACATTTCGAATACTTGGTGATGCCCTTTGGATTATGCAATGCCCCTGCTGTTTTTCAGAGTTTTGTTAATGAGATTTTTCGGGACCTGTTATACGTCTCGGTTGTTGTCTACCTGGACAATATACTAATTTTTTCGTCTTCTGTAGTTAAACACCAAGAACATGTGAAGGAAGTTTTAACTCGTCTGACAAAGAACCACCTTTACTGCAAGTTGGAGAAATGTGTCTTCAGTGTACCCAGTGTGCCTTTCCTTGGCTATGTCATCTCTGGTTCCAGTCTGGAAATGGATCCCAAGAAGGTACAGGCGATTTTGGATTGGACCCGACCTCATACTTTGAAAGCCATCCAGAGATTGCTGGGGTTCGCCAACTACTATAGACGCTTCATCAAGGGATTCTCGTCATTACTGGCTCCCATTACAGCCCTGACCTGTAAAGGTGCCAATCCTGCCCTATGGTCACCTGAGGCAGTGTCTGCTTTCCAGCTCCTAAAACAAGCCTTTATTTCTGCTCCAGTCCTTCGACAGACAGATCTGGATAGGCCTTTTTTATTGAAAGTGGACGCGTCATCAGAAGCTGTGGGAGCAGTCCTATCCCAGCGTTATGAGGACAATCGAGTTCATCCCTGTGGGTTTTTCTCCAAGAATCTCTCGCCTGCCGAAGGAAATTACACCATCGGCGAACAAGAACTCCTGGCAGTGAAGTTGGCATTAAAAGAATGGAGATACCTGCTGGAAGGAGCAAAGTTTCCCTTCACTGTGTTTACTGACCATAGAAACCTCCTTTTTCTCAAGAATCTTCAATGTATAAGTCCTCGTCTGGCCCGATGGGCAATATTTTTTGCCAGGTTCCAGTTCACCCTGACCTTCCGGTCTGGGTCACTTAATCAAAAGGCAGATGCCCTATCTAGATCTCTCCTCTGTGACGACAAATTACAGATTCAACACAATACCCCTGTCTTGGAGTCAAGAGTGTTCGCCACCTTACAGGTCCAGCCTCCTACTGGGAAATCTTTTGTGGCCGCGGAGTTAAGGAAGCAGCTCCTCACGGGCACATTCCTCTCGCTTCGCAGGGCACTCAGGCACCCGGAAGACCTTGGAGTTTTTAAAAAGAAACTATTGGTGGCCATCCATGAAAGCGGACGTATTGGAATTCATTTCTTCATGCTCCTCTTGTGCCCAGCATAAATCTTCTCGACAGGCTCCGGCTGGTGCATTGTTGCCACTACCCACTCCATCAGGTCCATGGACACATCTCTCCATGGACTTCGTCACAGATCTGCCAAACTCTCAAGTGTTCACTACTATCTGGGTCGTAGTGGACCGATTCTCAAAGATGGTCCATTACATACCCCTAAAGAAACTGCCTACTGCTCCTGACTTGGCTCACCTGTTCGTTCAACACATATTCCGTCTCCATGGTCTTCCTGTTGAGATAGTCTCTGACCGTGGTGTTCAGTTTGCTGCAAAGTTTTGGAGGGCCTTATGTTCTGTACTTCAGGTGAAAGTCATTTTTTCCACGGCTTACCACCTGCAAAGCAATGGCTCCACTGAGAGGGTTAATCAAGACCTAGAGACCTTCCTGAGGATATTTATGACATCGTCTCAAGATAATTGGGCTGCATTGCTGCCATGGGCCGAGTTCGCACATAATGCTTCCTACCACTCATCAACAAATCAAACTCCATTTCAGATCGTTTATAGTCTTCACCCCCGAATTCCTGAATTTCAAAGTCTGCCTGTCTTTGATGTCCCAGCCGTAGAAGACATAGTGCAGGATTTTGCTGCCATCTGGACTCAAGTGCGTGCTGACTTGGTTAAGGCATCCTCCCGTTATAAAATCCAGGCCGATAAAAAGCGTAGGAAGGTACCACGCATGCAAGTTGGAGACCAAGTTTGGTTGTCCACCCGGAACCTTCGTCTTTGAGTCCCATCTATGAAATTTGCCCCATGCGTCATCGGTCCCTTCACCATCATAGAAGTCATTAACCCCGTGGCTTATCGCCTACAGTTGCCCCCATACCTGAAAATCCCCAACTCCTTTCACATTTCCTTACTCAAACCCCTGGTGCTGAACAAGTTCCACAGAGTCCTGCCTGCTTCTCCCCAAGTCCAGACAGAAAGTCGAGTTTGAGGTCTCCCAGGTCTTCGCAGAGGTCGTTTGCAATATCTGCTGGATTGGAGGGGTTATGGTCCGGAGGAGCGCTGTTGGACCGATGCCCGAGACGTCCATGCTCCTGCACTCATCAGGAAGTTCCATTCTGCCCATCCGGAGAAGCCTGGTGAGTGTCCTGAGGCCACCCAAAAAGGGGGGGGTACTGTCATGGCCAGGGTTTCTCGGCATGGTGGTCGGCAGGTATTACCTGTGAGGTCACTATGGCGGGGGGTGTCTGGCAGTGGCGCTAGTGTTTGGCGAGAGGCTTTGGCTGCGTGTGGTTCTGTGCGGGCACATTGTCATTCAGGGCTGATAAGGCCTGGCGGTGTTTCCGTTCCGTTTGGCATGGGCACTGCCATCTTGCCTTCTGACCATGTGATTCAACTGCCCAATCCTGGTGAGTCATGTGTTCCCTCCAGCCAGTCATAGCGTGGCACGGGGTATTTAGGAAGGTCCAGAGCCTTCCTTCATTGCCAGTGCAACGTGTATCTCAGCCTAGCTGAGGGAGTTCTCTGTGCTCACCTCTTGTTACCTGTGTAAACGTTACCTGCCAGCCTGCTTGTCAACTCCTGAAACCTGCTGGACTACCCTGCATCCTCCACTACCTTTTCCCCTGCCTGAGTGCCTGAGCCTGCTGACACCCTGCACCCTGCCTCCATTTCACTCCCAGCTGGACTCATCAGGCCCGCGGAGAGCCGCGGCGGGTCCTTGTAATAGGGGGCGTGGCCTGATCGCGGGAGGCGTGGCCACACCCCCTTCCCGAAAAAAAAAAGATGTGCAACGCCGCAAAGCGGCGCTCTGGGCCCCCTCAGCCCTGCTCAAAGCCAGGGGGGGCGCGATCAGTGTGATCGCTCCCGCCCACAGCCATAGGAGACTGCTGTGGCTGCTGCTCAGCAGCCACGAGCAGTCTCCACTGCAGCTCAGCACATGCTGTGTGCTGGGCTGCTCTGAGGGAGGGGGAGCAGCGCCGGACCCAGGAAACCCGGGCCCCGGTAATCTGTACCTGCTCCCCCCCCCCTCTCGGCGCCCCTGGGACTCATTACCTTTGCCTGTATTTATTTCACTCCCAGCTGGACTCATCACCACTGCCTGTATTTATTTCAGCTCACTAACCTGCATACCGGGCTGTTCTTATCTGCCACTTTCTGGGCATTGTCCTATTATCCTCACTACAGTAATCAAGTGCACTTTAGTGCTAAACCTTGACTTTTTGCTTTTGCCATTCCCATGTCTTCTAAGCCACTCATTAAAAATTCTACCTTTTTATTTAAATCTGCTTCTGTGTTTGCTCCTGTCACCACCCCGGGCCCACTACTAAACCAGAACATTACAGTTTGTAATTTCATTTGTTATTTGCCTTGACTGTGTATATACTTATAATGTACAGCATAGGCTCGGCACTTGTCCTTCAGAGATTAGAGTAATATGAATGCCCTCTGCGGTAATGGAGACAGCAATGCAGGATGGCAGCGGCACTCCCAAATAATCAGATACGGTACAAATTGGGTATAAGAACCTCTAGTTTACTTCAACGTTTCAATCACACAATTTTCTTCAATGATATGATTGAAACTTTGAAGTAAACCAGAGGTTCTTATACCCAATTAGTAACGTATCTGATTATTTGGGAATGCCGCTGCCATTCTGCATTGCTATGTATATATATCAGACTGCGGTTTGTGACGCTGTCTAGTTTATCATTCAGCCGCAGGGTTTTCACTCTGGATTACATTTTTTTTTGTGTTTATTGTTGCCATGGTTATGGTGTTTCACTACGTCCTTTGCAGATCACTCCCCCCAGGGAGTTCCCGACCGTCCAGAAGTCGCTCTGGTGACATCACCGGGACTCATCTGGTGGGAGGCTTGACCTGAGCATGTCACGCTGGTGGTAAGTTATATATTGTATGTTTGTCTTGCATTTTTGATTCAGTCTTGATAAAGGAGGTTAGTCCGAAAAATTGATAATTAAGCTGCATTAAGTTTCATCATTTTTCCAGTCTCCTTGAGCAGGGGCGTATCTTCCTATTGGCCTGGATGGCCCTTGCCAGGGGCGCCGGCGTTTTAGTCAGACATCACTAGCCCATGATCTCCTCTGCTCTTAGCAGTGTCCCCCAGTCAGCTGCAGCAATGATCCCTGGTCTCCTTCTGTCTCCTCTGCTCTTACCAATGTTCTCCATTGGTTGCTACTATGTATTAGCCTTCTTATATGTCAGAAACATTTAAAATTAGGGAGAGTAATTTTTTTCAATTTTTATCCCTAATATATTTCATCCCCCACAATACCCAACACATACCAATCACCACTCAGTAATTCCAATATGTCAACTGTGCAGGAAAAGAGTGCAAGCACCACATCAATCACAAGGCTCTATTTGCAAGGTAATTTGCATATATGCAAATTTTCTTACCCACAATGCATCTTGTTTGTTATTGACGCCCTCCTTTCCTGTGTTGTTGACATATAGAAATTAATAAACAGTGCTTTTCATGTAGTAAGTGTTATAACTGAAAAAAAACAAAATATATATATATATATATATATATTTTGATTGTCTCCCTATTTCTACAGGCATGTAAATTGAACTACCCCCAGTGTAAGTGTAATATATTTATTATTTTCTTCTTTTGGGGGACTGGCTATGACCTTTTTAGGTGGTGGCTAACCTGTGTTGGGAATAAGACATGATCCATATGGCCTGTCTTTATTCTTATGTGGGAAAAAACGAAAGATCTATCATCCCAGTAAACTAAGTTGGAGTGTAGGTATCAATTGTTAAAAAGTGTAATGCAGTAGCCTAATTTGAGTATATGTAAATTATGTTACCCATAATGCATTTTGTTTGTTCATGATTCAATGTTTTTAAGCTTTTCCTGTGTTTTTTTGCATAAATTTATATATAGTGGTTTGCAATGGAGTAAGTTCTATAAAATATATATATACTACAAAGAGAAATAAAAAATTATACTCTCCCTATTTCTTCACATGTGTGGATTAAACTACTCCCAGTCATTGCAGGGGGGCGCCAATCCCTTAGTTTGCCTGGGGCGCTCGGACCCCTAGATACACCCCTGTCCTTGAGTGCCTTCAGTGTTTCCTTGCATTATATGTTGTGCTACTTGGGGTTATTAGCTTGGTAGATTGGTGTTAGTGGTGCAGTGATTAGATGCAGAATTAGAGTCCACACATTGCATTCCAGTAAAACAAAAGAAAAGTGGTGCTTTTACTTCAGCATGGACATCAGGAAACAGAAATAAAATAATAAATAACCTAGGGCACTAGCTCACTTCTTGAGCAGTCTCTATAGAAGCAGCTAATCAGCATGAAAGTCTCTCAGTGTCTGAGATTTGTGGTCCTTCCTGCCACATGCAGGACTGGACACTGGCCTCCTGGCCTGGTATAGCTTTCTCAGCTTGTTGGCTGCCGCCTCTCACAAGGACAGTGTCAGAGGTATATGGCTCTGCCTGCCTCCTTGCAGGTTATGATCATGATCACCTGGTCTGCTTTACTCACACTGCAGCCCCACCTGGACTGTCTGGCTGTGTCCACCAGCAGCCTCACCTGGGCAAGTATGGATGTAGAAAAAAGTATTCACGCTGGGGACTGAAGCAACTCACAGAAGTTTACAAAACCAATAGGATGGGAATGTCTTTCGTGCACTTGACGTGGTACCATGAGGAGGGAGTGCAGTTCTTGCAGCGTATTATTACAGGCGATGAAACTTGGGTGCATCATGTGACACCGGAGACAAAGCACCCATCCATGACATGGAAACACGCATTGTCCCCACCTTTAAAGAAATTCAAAACAACTCCATCAACTAAGAAGATCATGGTGACCGTGTTTTGGGACCACAAGGGTGTGCTTCTTCAGTATCTCCAAGGGAGATACTGTGAATGCTGTCCGCTATTGTGTGACACATCGAGCTGGTTGAAATGCATACCTCCCAACTGTCCCGCATTTAGCGGGACAGTCCCGTTTTTCTGGGACTGTCCCGCTGTCTCGCCCACGGGCCGCAGTGTCCCGCGGTGGGGGGGGGACGTTGGGGAAAGCATACACCACTGCTCTGCATGGCAGAGTGCATGCAAAGCGAGAATAGATGCTGTGCGCATGCGCACAGCATCTATTCACAGTATGGGTGAAGCCCGGGGGCAGCCCAGCATCTCGGCCCCATTAGTGATGTAAACGGGGGCGTGTCATCAGACCACACCCCCTTACAATCAGGCCACGCCCCCCTTTTGGGGCGCCCACAGGTCCCGACTCCCTGACTGCAAATGTTGGGAGATGGGCAATTCGTCGAAAACGACCTGGGTTGCTGCGAACAGGCATCATATTCCTTACTGAAGTGGTGGTCTGGAGGTTTGATTACATGATTCACATTGAATTGTGTCATCCTAGCACCTTTTCCACTGTAAAATGCAGAAAATGATGACGTGTAGCCCTGCTCCCACTGTAAAATGAATCACGGCTTTAAACATTGGGGGTGGGGCCACGATGACGTGAAAGCGTCGAAAGGCCCCACCCATTGAAGACTCTTCATCTGATGGTGAAGTAGCAGGAGCGGTAATAGGCAAATACTAGTTTCAGCCTACTCCTGGTGTAGTTGCCAGCGTCCGAATGTGCAAGCCCTGAAATGCGCACTTTCTGTGTCTCTGCGCGCTGTAACACCGCCGGTGATTCTGGACACGCCACTACTAGCGCACCATTGCGTGCACCATGGACACTTGCACCAGTCCCATAGCAGGTGCAGCCTCTCCGTCTGAACATGGGCTATGTGGCTGCGGCTCTGTGCCTGAGAATGCACGCCCATGAGACTGACTTTTTATGCATTCATTTAAGGCCACCTCCCAGTCACCACCCAAGAACCCCCATCACTTTTCTGCCCAATTTCGGATACACTGTCCCGATCACAACAGCACCTTTGTGCGTACACTCAGTGTAACACAGGCATCATTGCGGTTTTCTGAACATAGCAGAGCAGCGTGTTTGCTTCCCCCAACTTCCCCCCCCAACGTGGGACACTGCGGCCCGCGGGCGGGACAGCAGGACAGTCCCAGAAAAACGGGACTGTCCCGCTAAATGCCGGACAGTTGGGAGGTATGCATTAATAGTTGCATCTATAAAAGTATTATGGGCCTGATTCTGAGTCACACAAAAGGCGTATGGAATAATATAGCAAAAGCATCCATGCCATTGCACAGCTCCACTCTTCCGTAGCGAGAGAAGACATCATTACTGCCAACGTCAGTTACACCTACCCCAGGGGATGCAACTAAAATTGGCGTCACAATGTATATGCGCAACTCAGAATAGCAAGTAACTCTGGGTACACACCCACAAAACGATTCTCCTATGTGCGTTTGCATTATTACTGCCCAGAAATGCCTATTTAGCAGCAGCAGAGAAATGACTAAAGTGCGTATGCCACCCGCAACTTGCGCAGCATGCAAACAATTGCTACATGCTGCCTCATTCAGGCACGCAACACAGAATCAGGCCCTATATGTTTATTTGTTTCTTTTTTTAAAAGCAAATAGTTTTACATGGAGAAAGATTACAGTACATAATTGTTTGGTTTGAAATATGGTTTATTAACAAGTATGTCTCTCTACCCCTTCTACTGTTAGGAAACACTGATTCCGTCGCACAATAAGTTCCTGCTCCATGCAGAGCTTAAGGAGATGATCCCTTATCATGTGACAGGGAAAGAGTGTTTTCAATGGATGTTAGTCCATCATTGGGATTAATTGGGATTTAACAGCATCTATAATAATAGGCATTACATTGTGAGAAATATACAGTGTTACAAATGCCGCTATAACATCACTGCATCAATGTCCAAGGCACAAGGTTTATTTAGAACTATACTGAAAAACTTGTCATTTTGAAGGTACTGAACGTTCCCCTAGTCGGACATTTTACTGACTTAGGAGCGTAGTTTATCTTTCTCACAGGAATACGTCATAATTGTGAAAGTATTGTGTGCAATACGTTATATCTCAGTGGAGGAGTGTTCAACCGTCAGGAAATCACTAGGCCACCATGTCAAAGACCTTAGAGAATATTGGCAGTGCATCACCGTATATTTGGAATCAATCAAGACTGGATTAAGCCTTTGGGAGGCCCGCTACACTTAAGGCAGCGAGGACACCCCTTCTAGTCAACACTGATCACCACCCTCCTGGCTGTGCCAGCTGTGAGTGTGCCGCGATGCTAAAAAACATTGCTGTGAACGCTGGAGACAAGCAGAATTGTCCTCAAACAGCAGCACCTCTGAAAGTTGGGAGCCTGGGGTGACCCACTCTCTGAGCCCTTCCCATCAACCCCAGTACCACCAATGTTTCTGGTCGGTAACTGTCGACCATGTGAATGCTGGGAACTGTTCTGTCTCATGGGAGTGTATCAGACTCACTGACTTTCTACGGATGGCCATCAACCATTGATGATTTATAATCATTGATGGTTTATGGTCGATGTTGAATGTTTTTACCACCGATCGATGGGGGAGGACCAGATGGTTTCACTCCATCGATGGTACAGCTGATCTAACTAAATGTGTTTGTTTTTTTACAAGGTGCCGGGACAAGGAACATAGCTCCGCCACCGGCACCTGCAAAGCAACACCTCCAGGTTCTGATTGCCCCACCGGCCAGTCAGTCAAAGAACAGGGATGACCATCGGTTGGTGAAACAATCAACGGTCATCCATTGCATATTTGGTAACTATCGATGGCCACTTACTATATCTCCATCGATGGTAACACCACCGATGGCCATCCATACGACTTTCTGGCTGTTGCTCTGGGAGGGGGCAGCCAGGTCGGGTTCCTCCTCACAGAAGGGGGCGTAACATGGCAATGGGTGGGCAGTGCGCAGGGAGTGGCTGCTCAATTGCGTCATTGTGGCTTTGTCCCCCTCTGTACAGCGTCAATATTACAAGCACTATAAAGCGCGATGGGGGCGGAGCTACGATGACACAATTCAGCGCAAATCGCGTCATCCCCCCCCCTCCCGCACTGCCCACTTTTGCTCAGCAACCTGCTGCATGGCCATGAATGCATCCAACTCAGAATCAGGGCTAGTGAGAGAAAAGGGGGTTACCAGGGTAGCACATTTCAATGGAATAAGTATATATTGTAAATACATTTTAATTAGAAGTCATTGTAAATGTTAAAAAGAACGCATGTATCAGGCTTTTATTCAAAGATTTTTCTGTACTTGTTATTCGATCCAGATGCTGGAGTAATTCAATATTACATCAGCAGTGGAGTCTGTGATTCACTAAAGCTTCACTTGAATGTAGGAGTGAAAACGTGCAATATACAATGTCACATAAATGTAATATCTGTATAGTAACCGCCTCACCTATGGCCCAGGGCAGCCGCTGACGTACACAGCACTGTCAGCAGGCCCCGCGCCGCCACTCACCGTTGCCTAGGTGACCGCTCTGCAGTAAGAAACTCGTTGCTAGGGGAACAGAGTTCTCTCTTTCTCTCACACACCGCCTCCTACTTATACGTGACGTCAGCGGCAGGGCCAGCGTTCTGCGCATGCGCGCTGGCATCGGGTGGGCGTGTCTATAGTGAGCGCTTGAAAGCCTCAGCCGGAGGGATATAGTAGACGCACCGACCGGAAGTGCTGTTTAGATAGCTGTTTCCGGAGGGGAAGGCGTTCAGTGGGACTCTCCGGGGGGTTGGTTGTCAGGGGGGCTTTGCAGGCCCGGGGCCCCGAGCTCTCAGGCGGTGGGGGCCCGGAGAAGATGGCTGAATCACGACCGTCTCAAAATTGAGCCTGTGTGGATAGACCGAACCCAGAGAGCTCCGGTGGAGGATGAGCTTGCTGTGTGCGCAGTATCTCCGGTGAGGGGAAGAGCCCGGGGGCAGTGTCAGATAGCGGCAGTGTCCTAGCGGGTCAGCAATTGATTCTAGTAGTAGTGAGCGCCCGGGTCACAACCCCCAGTGTGGCGCCGTGCGCTGTGGTCATGTCCCCCCTCCCCTCCTCATGGTACAGTGTGCCCTGGTCATCCCCTCCTCATGGTACAGTGTGCCCTGGTCATTCCCTCCTGTCTTGTTATAGTGTGCTCTGGTCACCCCCTCCTCATGGTACAGTGTGCCCTGGTCACCCCGTCCTGTCTAGTTATAGTGTGCCCTGGTCACCCCCTTCTCTCTAGTTATAGTGTGCTCTGGTCACCCCCTCCTGTCTTGTTATAGTGTGCTCTGGTCACCTCCTCCTGTCTTGTTATAGTGTGCTCTGGTCACCCCCTCCTGTCTAGTTATAGTGTGCTCTGGTCACCCCCTCCTCATGGTACAGTGTGCCCTGGTCACCTCCTCCTGTCTTGTTATAGTGTGCCCTGGTCACCCCGTCCTGTCTTGTTATAGTGTGCCCTGGTCACCCCGTCCTGTCTTGTTATAGTGTGCCCTGGTCACCCCCTCCTGTCTTGTTATAGTGTGCCCTGGTCACCCCCTCCTGTCTTGTTATAGTGTGCCTTGGTCACCCCCTCCTGTCTAGTTATAGTGTGCCCTGGTCACCCCCTCCTGTCTTGTTATAGTGTGCCCTGGTCACCCCCTCCTGTCTTGTTATAGTGTGCCTTGGTCACCCCCTCCTGTCTTGTTATAGTGTGCTCTGGTCACCTCCTCCTGTCTTGTTATAGTGTGCCCTGGTCACCTCCTCCTGTCTTGTAGTAGTGTGCCCTGGTCATCCCTTCCTGTCTTGTAATAGTGTGCCCTGGTCATCCCTTCCTGTCTAGTTATAGTGTGCTCTGGTCACCTCCTCCTGTCTAGTTATAGTGTGCTCTGGTCACCCCCTCCTGTCTTGTTATAGTGTGCTCTGGTCACCTCCTCCTGTCTTGTTATAGTGTGCTCTGGTCACCTCCTCCTGTCTTGTTATAGTGTGCCCTGGTCACCCCCTCCTGTCTAGTTATAGTGTGACCTGGTCACCCCCTCCTGTCTAGTTATAGTGTGACCTGGTCACCCCCTCCTGTCTAGTTATAGTGTGACCTGGTCACCCCCTCCTGTCTAGTTATAGTGTGACCTGGTCACCCCCTCCTGTCTAGTTATAGTGTGCCCTGGTCACCCCCTCCTGTCTTGTTATAGTGTGCCCTGGTCACCCCCTCCTGTCTAGTTATAGTGTGCCCTGGTCACCCCCTCCTGTCTAGTTAGCGGGTGCCCTGGTCACCCCCTCCTGTCTAGTTAGCGGGTGCCCTGGTCACCCCCTCCTGTCTTGTTAGCGGGTGCCCTGGTCACCCCCTCCTGTCTTGTTAGCGGGTGCCCTGGTCACCCCCTCCTGTCTTGTTAGCGGGTGCCCTGGTCACCCCCTCCTGTCTTGTTAGCGGGTGCCCTGGTCACCCCCTCCTGTCTTGTTAGCGGGTGCCCTGGTCACCCCCTCCTGTCTTGTTAGCGGGTGCCCTGGTCACCTCCTCCTGTCTAGTTATAGTGTGCCCTGGTCACCCCCTTCTCTCTAGTTATAGTGTGCCCTGGTCACCCCCTTCTCTCTAGTTATAGTGTGCTCTGGTCACCCCCTCCTGTCTTGTTATAGTGTGCTCTGGTCACCTCCTCCTGTCTTGTTATAGTGTGCCCTGGTCACCCCCTCCTGTCTTGTTATAGTGTGCCCTGGTCACCCCCTCCTGTCTAGTTATAGTGTGCCCTGGTCACCCCCTCCTGTCTAGTTATAGTGTGACCTGGTCACCCCCTCCTGTCTAGTTATAGTGTGACCTGGTCACCCCCTCCTGTCTTGTTATAGTGTGCCCTGGTCACCCCCTCCTGTCTTGTTATAGTGTGCCCTGGTCACCCCCTCCTGTCTTGTTATAGTGTGCCCTGGTCACCCCCTCCTGTCTTGTTATAGTGTACCCTGGTCACCCCCTCCTGTCTTGTTAGCGGGTGCCCTGGTCACCCCCTCCTGTCTTGTTAGCGGGTGCCCTGGTCACCCCCTCCTGTCTTGTTATAGTGTGCCCTGGTCACCCCCTCCTGTCTTGTTAGCGGGTGCCCTGGTCACCCCCTCCTGTCTTGTTAGCGGGTGCCCTGGTCACCCCCTCCTGTCTTGTTAGCGGGTGCCCTGGTCACCCCCTCCTGTCTTGTTAGCGGGTGCCCTGGTCACCCCCTCCTGTCTTGTTAGCGGGTGCCCTGGTCACCCCCTCCTGTCTTGTTAGCGGGTGCCCTGGTCACCCCCTCCTGTCTTGTTAGCGGGTGCCCTGGTCACCCCCTCCTGTCTTGTTAGCGGGTGCCCTGGTCAACGCCCCCCCCACCCCCCTCGTTAGAGGGTGCCCTGGTCAACGCCCCCCCCACCCCCCCTCTCGTTATAGTGTGCCCTGGTCAACCCCCCCCCACCCTCTTTTATAGTGTGCTGTGGGCATTCCCTCCTCTCTTGTTATGGACACCCCCACCCCTCTCTGGTTATAGTGTGCTCTGGTCAACCCTCTCGCCCCTCATGCTACCAACCTCCCCAACAGCACCCCCCATGGTAGTGTGATTTGGTTGACTACCCCTTCTCCAATCAACCATGCTAGTGTGCACTGTAGCCATCACCAGCACCGCCCACAGTGGTATGCAGCTTTTTATTTTCTTGTGTACCCCACAAGAAAATAGGGATTTTCCAGCTGCTGACATTTATTGCAAATAATCTAGGCACTTGTAATCTAATGTATTGGCCTTTTAGCGTCATCCAATGTACCCAAAAACCTACATAGACTCTATTTCTCAAACATTTTAATTATTTTATATATGGTGACCCAGTAAACTACAGTATATTTATAACTTATACTTCGGCACAACCTTGTAAAACATGGAAAGTGCTGGTTTGAGTTATAAAAATGACACAAAATTCAAATTACATTGTAAATGCTTGCTGTTATTGGTTCTCTTGATTGCTGACACTTGCAAACGTTAGCAAGAGATAGACTACCAACTGTTTACAGATAAGTGAGATTGCAGTATTATACTTCAGGGAGTAATGGCAGGTAGCTCTTCTTTTTATAAAGTCACTTAAACACAGGTAGGTGTTTTGCAGGCTAGTCACAAGAACTCTGTTTATTTACTAGGAAGTTGTCAGCTCGGTATATAATCGGGAAACCGGCCTCCTGATTCAGTGGACTGGTATGGATACTTACAGTTGTCTGGTTTGTCCTTTTTGTAGCATTTCTGTCACTGAATTCCATTCATGCTTGTAAGTTTTGTCACTAATTATGGAGTATTACAGGTTTGTTTTGTGTCATTATTTATAAGATCACTTTGTTGTATCCGATGACTGCAGATTGCTCATACTTCTGTGACAGAATAATAACTCTGCTTACTAAACATCTAGGCATGATCATGTACTTCTTGCCCATGCTATCAATTGTTCATTCTGATCTGGCAACTAGAGTATTTTTATCTATGCTATTTGGATAGTCATGTGAGCCATTATTTGACAAGCCGTTGCTCTCCTGCCATTGCCATCAAGTGCTGCAACACAAATCTAACCAGCACATACAGCGCAATGTCTATTGGGTACAGTATATTATTGGCATCTTTATAGGTGTAAGAGCAGAGTCTGCAGGAGAGGAATTTCCCTTGTCCTCTAGTTGCTAGGGGTGGGGAGTTTACACAGGGTGTTCCCAATGCAGGCATGTTTTACTGTATATTAATAGAGCTGCCTTGTACTATTCTGCAATACCAGCAGCTAAGTAGATTTGACTATGTCTCCTTCATCCTCCTCCTCCTTTTGTCATGGAATGACATGGTCACTGGAGGTGATCTGTCTGCAAAGGAGGACGATGAGGAAGATTAGGTCACTATCTTTAGAAAAAAAACTCTCCATGCACTGATTGAATTAGAGATCGTGTCCATAAAATTCAGATGACAATTTGCGTAATGACTATGAAGTACCAACGTTTTTGTCCTTGTTCTATTTTGAGAAATGACTTGTTGGGGGACTGTTGACTATGTGTGTGATTGCAACAGTCCTGTTATTTTGGAGTATATTGCCAATGTGACTTGACACACAGGGCCGCAAAGGGGAGGGAATTCAGCTGCCATTGCCAACGTTTATGCGCTGTTGCAGGTACGGCAACTCACCCCCTCGCTCCTAATCGAATTCTGAGTATCCTATGTCTCTTAGAGCTTGACTTTTCATACAAGACACCTGGGGGTGTACTTAAAAAGCAGTAGCTGGGTTTGAACTTGGAATTTGACGCAACACTACTACTAAGTGTAAAGGTCTGCATTTTTTGCACTTAATATTAGTGCTCCTTTTAAATTTTAAGGCCTAAGTTTCCCTTTTTGTAAATATACCCCCTGTTTTGTATCATAAGGACAAGCTGCCTGATTATTAAATATGCTGTAACCTATTGCAACCATAGCGTTCCCACTAGGTTGTTCACAGTGCGGGGAGAGTTGGGCACACCCCCTAGAGTGGTGGAAAGGGGGACATGCCACGAGGCCACTCTCTACCAGAGAGGCCACACACCCCCATATTGGATACGGGACGCATATGGTGCCCCCTATCATGAATGGCTCCCTGCCCTAATTCAAACCTAGAGTGAACACTAAACCAGATTATATATTTTCATTTTTAAAGCATCGGTATTGTATACATTAACCCTGTTCAATCGGCTATTTATTCAGACAACCCATTAGAGATTCCAATGTAATCTCCCGAATAGCAGCACCTATCGGTGGCATTTTGAATAGAAACCCTTTAACCTACCAGCATGTCTTTGGCCCATGGGCAGAAATCTGAAAGTCCGGAGCAAGCACACATAAGCCCCAGGCAGATTGATATGATCAATATGATTTGCGGTTGCAGGCCTGCCACCCAAGTTTTTTTTTTTTTTTCTTTTAGCAGTTTAAAATATTATAGTTAACATTTGATAGGTTGTATTACAACATTTGTGTGCCCTTTGCACTGTTTTTTGAATAAGCCCTCTAGTGCCTATTGTCTGTAGACGCAAGTCACTACTAGTCTGGCTCCTGTGTAGCCCATTATTCTTGTCTGTCTTTTCAAACTGTTGCATATTGAAAGTTACCAGAGCAGGAAAAAAGGGCTTTGGTTGGATCAGATTGCAAGTGTTTAAGACCAACGTGTTTATTCCCGATGTCACTGTAACAAAGTCCAGCACCGTATGTGAAAATCTGGGTAACAGTGGTGCGAGAGGGAAATAATGGAGGACGGGCAGCGCTAAGGAGTAAATGGAGAAACTCTTTGTATCTAAAACATTCTTGTAAGCACAGCTTATTGGTCAGAACTTTCCAGTCTAGGGCATACAGATTCATTTTCACTGTGCTGAAGGGGTTTATGTGTGAACATTAAGACATACTGTATGAAAGTCCTTAAGATGTTACCTTTTTATAATAGCGGCTGTAACTTGGTGGATATCTGTTGGAGATGTTTGCACTGCTGTATTCTTTGAAGTTTTTCATTCATTTGACCATACAGAGCAGCTTGTGAAGAATGGTACCGAATTAGCCAGTTCTACCAGCAATTAGGAAAGCGTTAGTAAGTCCGTATGTCACGTCATCTTATGGTATCTAACATTTTGTGATCTTGGGGCGAGGGGGACAATCATGGGTCGGAGAGTGTAAGTTGAGGAACACAAGTAGACCAGAAACTGTTCAAAGTATGTTGCACTCTGCCATTCCCAAATGCGAGTACATATGTGGTCATTACAAGCATTAGGTCCCATCCCTATACCTGTTCATATGCTCTTTCTTTTTCTAGTGTTAAAAAAACATAGACTTTTGCAAGTAGTTTTTATGTCAATAAAGGGCCTAAAGCAGTGCACAGGTTCTCAAACTCGGTCCTCAGGACCCCAAACAGTGTCAGGGAGTAATGAATACACCTGTGCAGCTGTTGAGTGACCTGCAAAACGTGAACTGTGTGGGGTCCTGAGGACCGAGTTTGAGAACCACTGCTCTAGTGCAGTGTTTCTAAAGGCTCATACTCACTGGATGAAATGCCGTATGAGCGATATCGTCAGCGGGGGTGCCGGCATCGGTAAGTGCATACACACTTGCCGATGTGGGGAACGGCGCTGCGCGCGGGGGGGGGTGTAGCAGGGCAGCATGGCATCGTTAATGATATCCCCAGGTTGAGCTGCATGTACAGACTGGGGATATCTTTAACGACCCGCGAGAGCACGCATCATTAAGTTCATACATACTGGACGATTTGAACGATGTATCATTCAACGATATCGTTATCGTTTATAAATATCATCCAGTATGTATGAGCCTTTATACTCTGTCCTCATGGAAGCAGAACAGTGAATGTTTTCCAGATCATCTAGCTGGACCACAGGTGTGTTAATTGACTAACACAATAGATCTACAGGTGGTTCTAATTATTCCTGAGGATACCTTGAAAACACGCACTGTTAAGGTTCCGTAAGGGCCAAGTTTGAGAAACAATGCTCTTATGGTTGTGGAGCTGCTCCTAGTACACTCTGCCACTAGTTTCACAAAAACTGATGCAAAGCACAAGGTGTTTGTGTGTATGCACTTTGATTAGGTGCTGCTCAATAATCCACATATCTGATTGGCCAATCCTGTGGCAGCAACCCAATGCATAAAAGCACACTGACATGGTCAAGAGGTTCAGTTGTTCAGACTAATCACCAATCACCAGACTGGGGAATAAATGTGATCTAATGATTTTTAATATGGAATGATTGTTGGTTTCTGTCAAGATGGGTTCAGTATCTCAAACTGCTGATCTCCATTCTTCTCCTGGGATTTTAATGCACAACAGTCTCTAAATCAGGGGTTCTCAACCTTTATCTTCAAGTACCACTAACGGGTCATGTTTTGTGGATTTCTGTCTATGGAAAAATGTGAGATGGTTACTAACCCATCAAAATAGATTGACTCACCTGTGCATGATTAGAGAAATCCTCAAAACATGACTTGTTGGTGGTACTTGAGGGTGGTTGATAACTCCTGCTATACATTTACAGATACTTTTTGTGTTGCTCATCACTGTATCAAATGAGCAGCAGTTCTTGTAAATGTGAGAGAGGTCGGAGGAGAATGGCCAGACTGGTGCAAGTCGGCAAATAGTCACTCTAGTAGAGACTTGAGTTACTGTGGTAATATGCAGGAAAGCACCCCTGTGTACACTGCAGATCGAATATTGACATGGACGGGTTACAGCAGTGCACCAGCTTCCACTCCTGCCAGCAAGGAACAGGAAACTGAGGCTACAGTTGACACACGACACCAAAACCGGATAGTTTAAGAATGGGAAAACATTGCCTTGTCTAACAAATCTCTCTTTTTTTCCACGACATGCATGTGATATGGTCAGAATTTGGTGTAAACAATGTGAATCCGTGGATCCATCCTGATTTGTATCAATGGCTCAGACTGGAGATTGTGTAGTGGTGTGTGGAATGTTTTCTTAGCACACATTAGGCCCATCAATACCGACTATGCATTGTTTATACCGAAGTATTGTTCCTAAACGGATGCACCCCGTATGGCCATAGTCTAACCGTCTAATGCAGGGGTTTTCAAACTTGGCCCTCCAGCTGCTGTGGAACTACACATCCCAGCACGCACTGCCACCTTTTTGATATAACAGCATGCTAAAACTATGTGCAGTGCATGCTGGGATGTGTAGTTCCACAGCATCTGGAGGGCCAAGTTTGAAGACCCCTGGTCTAATGGCTACTTCTATTAGGATAATGCGCCATATTCTACAGCACACCTAATCTCTAGCTGGTTCCAGAAACATGACAACAAGATCTGTGTACTCCAATGGCCTCCACGGTCACCAGGGGGCATATTTACAAAGGTTCGATTTTTGTCTTCTGTTCGATTTGCAATTCGATTTTCGTTCCATTTTCTTAGAGGGGATTTACTAAAGCCCAAATCGAACAGAAAAATGAATTTCATTCAAAATTGAATTTCTGAAAAACATCAATGTTTTCTCATAGAAGAATATGGGATCCCTTCATTTACTAACATTCGATTTGCAAATCGAATGAAAAACGTACACAAAATCGAGCTGCAAATCCCCAAATCAATAGAAGAGCTTCATGCTTTCGATTTTGGCATGAGCAGTTCTATTGGACACAGATGCATGCATACATCAGTGAGATGCATGCATGTATCTTTATGTAAAAAGCTTGTTAAGCGTTCATTTTTTTTCTAAAAAAATTATGTGGGATTCCCCCCTAAAAGCACAATCAGCCCCGGTCTTTGCATAGCCAGACCTGGTTGTGTAAATACAGGGGGGAAAAATGTGTAGGGTTCCTCTGTACTTGGCACAACCAGCACCAGCCTCTGAGCAGGTCCTGATTCTGGAATTAGAGGGGGAAAAATGCGTAGGGTTCCCCTATAATTTCCATAACCAGCACCGGACCCTTTCTAGTGGGGGGGGTGGGGGTAGTAATATCACAGCCAGGATGGTACCTTCCGAATGAAGAGCTCAGAAGCAGCATTTCCCTTAGAAGTGCCGTGGCTGAGCGTTCATTGGCAGAGAGAGGTCAGCCTCTTCAGGCTAACCTTTGGTAACCCTGCGCCTCTCACCATTGACTTCAATGGTGGGAGACGTTCATTGGCTGAGAGAGACGGAGGCTGACCTCTCTCAGCCAATGAATGCTCAGCCACATAACTTCTAAGGGAAATGCCGCGTCTGAGCCAGTCATTAGGGAAGTACCATCCTTCGAGGATGGTACTGAGTTCGTGGGTTGGTATTTTTCATTTTTTTATTTTCAGAAGACCGAGGGTGCCTACATGTAGAAGTGGACCAGTCCAGGTATTGTAGGTGAGTGTGTATGTGTGTATTAAATGTATACTGTCACGGTGTGTGTATCTTGTCTTTCTTTTCACATTTCTTTACAGGTGAACTACAGGTACCATTGGGCCCTTAATGCCCCGCATGCTGGTACTTGTGGTTCTCCAAGTACCAGCATGTGGGGGAGGCTTGCTGGGACCTGCAGTTCTACTGGTAAAGACAATGTTTACACTTCTATTTTTACACACATTTTACGCTATCAACCTGGCACCCACCACCCACTGGTGCCGGGGATAGCCCTGGGCTATCAGCCTAAGCATGGGGTGTCCTGGAGAGGGAGACCTCTTATTGGGGGTGGTCCCCAACTCCCCAGGGATCCCCGGCCTGGGCAGACTAGCGGCCAGGGGTAATATTTCGGCCGGGGAACCCGGTGATAGGGTTTCCCTGACTGTGGCATTACCTGATAAACTAACCACTGAAAGGGTATATTTGCTAAAGTGAGCGGTTTTAGAAGTGGAGAAGTTGCCCATAGCAACCAATCAGATTCTAGCTATTAACATTTAACAAGCACCTTCTAGAAGATATGTACAATCAGATTGTACATATCTTCTAGAAGGTGCTTGTTAAATGTTAATAGCTAGAATCTGATTGGTTGCTATGGGCAACATCGCCACTTCTAAAAACTCACTTTAGTAAATTTACCCTTGAGTGTGTGTATATCCTTTATATGTAAAATCAATACTTAGTGTGTAACTACGGTGTATGCTTTTCCCACAAGAACTTCAGTGTCGTCTTCATCTGTATTCTGAACAATGAGTTAATCGTTAAATTATTCAAAATCTATAAAGGCAGAGGAAATGTTTTGGCATGAAAGAACAATTGTAGCGATCACAGAAATGTATGGAGAGATGTCATTTGCTCAGTTACCATCATGACAATATGTGGGTGTGTGTGGATTATTACAATTGCAATAAAAAGGCTGTTGCAGACACATGGTGAAGCCAGCCAAGAGGCGGCTTATCAGTGCACTAATAACCAATGTCTCAGTAATGCAGTAGTTACTAGTGAATTGATAGGCTTTGGGATTTTTAAATACTTAAAGGGATGTCTTTTTATTTATTTATTTTTATAGTGATTTAAATGTTTGAATAATGTGAAAAGCAAATACTACAGTCAATTTAGCAAATCTTTGTTGCCCTCCAATACGTTGATTGCTATGATCATGTTATCATACAGTAACATCCATGTCTGGGTCTCGCTCCACACTCAACTCGTTATTGACTTCACAGTGCTGTAGTTATATATGTGGAGAGTTTATTAGCAGAAATTAGTACATTGCTCCAGAAGTCGTGCTGCAAGCCAAAGTGCTCAGCTATTTGTGCTTATCAGTTTTGCTGATGATGGCTTCATTATCACCATGCAATCAAGGAAAGGGCAAAAATAGAAATGTTGTATGTTGCTGATTGCTTTGGTAAAATAAACCCCTCCCACATCCTACGTGGTTTATTAATGCCGCACAGGACGCCTTCCAAATTTCCAGTGTCAGTCTGCTAATGTCATCCAGTGAAAGCTGTCGTCGCTACTCCATCTTCAATCCTGAGCTTAATGGACCTGGTCAGTTAGCTGCAATAATAAGTGTAGCACATTGTAATTTATTCTGCTGGTGACCTACTGTAAGTGGTAGGAACACGTGTGGTATGAAAACTGAAAAGGTCACCTGCTACTTTCATGTCCCTGATTTGTAGTCTTTTTTTTTTTTTTTCTTCAGGTTTGTGGTTTAAAGGAATACAACCTAAAACACATGTTAATTCTATATATGAGAAAGCATTTGCGGTATAGATGTTCACTGCTCGTACTCGGGAGTAATAGGGGTTAATGTCTGACATTGTATGTAGGCTTGTTTTCTATCTGGCTGCCAGCTATTCTATTAAATCCTCTCATTTAGACACTGAAAGTTGCTTATCTGCATTCTTACATGTGCTGTAAGTCTGGTCTGCATAGGAAGTGTGCTTGTCTAATGATATCATTAAATGTGTTATACATACAGCCTAGTGTTCATTCTACCACCCTGCACGTAATCCGTGAGGAGGGCATATTTTAATTTTGAAGGGCAAAATTTTGTACGTGATGTATCGTTACAATAGCTATAGTGATGCATCACGTCTAAAATGTTGCCCTTAAAATTAAAATATGCCCCCCTCACTGATGAGTGTTCATTGTAGCACCCTGCACGTTAATGTTTCTGTTCTTTTTCTTTTTTAAATGTAACTTTATTGAAAACAATTCTAAAACTTTTTTTTTTTTAAAGCAGAACTGTTACTGTTTCACTTACATTCATAACAAATGTATTTTATTTTCATGTTACTGCTCACCTTTAGTTTAACTGTACACCTCACCTACCTACAGATGAGTTGGACAAATCCTGGTAGCCTGAGCGCTTTCATATTGGGAATCCTTTTGATGTTAATGAATGTGCATCTTCCCTGGCTCCTTAAGTGCTCATTATACTGTTCTGCTATTTATTTGCAGCACTCCCACATCCATAAATACTCAAAAAGTGCATCGAAATAGAAAATAAAAAGTATTCTTGTTCTGTATTTTATGTTAAAGCAAACAGCCCATGCGTTAGATTAATAAAAACGTAAATCGCGGAGAACTGAAACTCATCACTGACACGTTGGTTTTTATGTATTTTTAACCAATTTCCTAAGGCTGTGAATTTGCTCTATTTAATTCTGCCCACCCCTGCTTAGGAGTAAACTATTTTGGGGGAAATTCAATTAAATGCAATGTTGAATATCGCCGGGAAATTCAAGTGTTGCTCTGTTCGGACGCGATACCCACCTGTGCCGGCATTTCTGCTCGCAGCCTCCTGAGGTGGCAAGCAGAAATGTGGTTTGGTCGCCATAACCAGGACTTTAGACAGACTTAGACATTTTGCGTGTCTCAACCCGGTGTAGTGCGTGGCAAGTGCGATTTATTAATGGGCGCTCAAAACAGGATGCGATTAAGATACCATCGCATGGAATGCCGCCTGTCGGAATCCCGAATCTGGGCGCTCGACCAGGGACTAAAGATGGGCGTCTAAATCCTGACGCCTATCTTTAGCCCCACACCGAAATCCTGATGCCGGCATCCCGAACGAAGGTCAGCCAGGGCGTTCTAGCGGTTAGGGTTAAGCTAGGGGAAGAGGGGATTAGGGTTGGGCATTCCCCTGGGGATGGTTAGGTTTCGGGTGTGGGGGGGTGTTTAGGCACGCTCTGGGGAGGTCAGGGTTAGGCATTCCCCCGGGGAGGGTTAGGTTTCGGGTGCAGGAAGGGGGTGGGGGAGGTGTGGGGGGTTTAGGCACCACTTTGGGGAAGTTAGGGTTAGGCACCACTAAGGGAGGGATAGGGGAGGGGAGAAGGGACGGTTAGGGTATTTACCAGCCCTAGTCGGGATCTTTACTGTTCGGGGAGAGTACTAAGGCAATTGAAAACAGAAGGAAATATAAGACCTGCGCATAGGAAATTCACATAAACAGAAGCATCTCATAAATGAAGTAATTTAATAAACAGAAAAAAGAAAAGTTATAAAATAAATAACATACAATGTAAAATAAAATTGTATAGACATCTCAAGATGGTATGAAAAAAATACCAGCAGTCTGCTAAACCAGGGATATCCTGAAAAAAAAAAAAAATTCAAGTGCTCATGAGTCAAAAAATAAGCAGGGTGTCATGGCCCCATCAGTGGCATTGATAAAAAAATATTCCAATGTATCTGGCCTGAAGTATAAGAAAGTCTTTCTATTAGCAGCAAATGGCAATAGGTGTATAATTCCTCCGTAAAGATCTGAGGTTCCAACGTTAATAGGCAGACTTGTTAAAACAAGTAATTAGAGACTCAGTTTTATCCCCTCCGTCTGTCTCCGGAGTCCCGATCACGGAGTTGAGCAATCCAGCGCTTGTTGTAGCGGGGAGGGAGAACCGGTTAATGTGGGCACAGATGTGTAGCAAGTCTGTCTGAGCGTCCTCTGAGACTGTGCTGGGCAATACCTCCACCGGCGGCTGTAGTGCAGTTAGCAGGATCGGGCAAGAGATGAAAGGATGGTTCCGTCCTCCAGTATGTGTAGTAATTAGGAGGTGGCGCCCTTAACGCGTTTCGTCACATTCACGTGACTTTCTCAAAAGGGCATTACATACTGACTCTTCAAAACAATTGAATTTCTACATTGGGCGTCCATAATGTGAGCATTTCGTGGGTATGTAGCAGCCAGTGGCTGCTTCCGTATGCGCTATTGCCCTGACTGCTTAGTTCCGACCGACATGCTAAGAAGCCATAGGGTTGCTCGGATGATCGATGCGTCTTTGTACACAAGCAATGTGTCTCTGCACGAAATGTCATTGGCATATATTGGAGGTAACTCTATGTACGAAGACTGTTGGAAATGAAGTAGCGCCCACCTTTGGATCGGGCCTAGAGTTCTATCCCACAATTGACTACCTCCAACGTGTGTAAGCTGTAGATACTTTGCCCATCTTGCTTATTACGCAGCATATTTAGTTGAATGATAATGCTCAGTCATTCCTTCCACCTGCAGCCTATAGGTTTAGAACAGAAAACCATTTCCTTTTCTAGCAGGCTATTTCGGTAATGGTATACGTAGAGCTAAAATGCGTGTTTCTGTTTTGTAACCCCCTCCCCCATCTCATTAAAGGTACTATTTTGTCTATATTTGTACGTACTGCATAGATATTTGTGGATTTATATATATATATATATTTCTCACCATATGTATGTGGAGTTGTTATTAATTTTAAGACTTATATTTTGTGGCAACTTTGTATAGTATATAGGGCATGATACTCATTTCTGGTTGGAGATCTATGGTTGGTATTTCTTAGACTATTTTTTTTTTTTTTTTTATATAAACCATGGAGCAATTTGACAGTCCTGGTCATGTTAAATAATGCACAAAATTTACAAAGAAGTAATTTTAAAGCCTATTGAAGAAATAGCGGTTGAAAACTAATTGTATAGAGCAGGGGTTCCCAACCACGGTCCTCAAGGCACACTAACAGTCCAGGTTTTACTTGAGCACAAGTGACTTAATTAGTACCTCAGTTAAATCAATTTAACTGAATCTGTGCACATCCAGGGATACCACTAAAACCAGGACTGTTAGTGTGCCTTGAGGACCGCGGTTGGGAATCACTGGTATAGAGTGCGACTTCCTCCAACTGAAAATGGATCTTTGGGAAAGGAATCTGTAGTGATTACACTATATTTGTCAGCCCACGTTTTTGAATAAAGTAAATTTGATATAAACAGTATATAATTGAATCAAGGGACTAATCTGCGTACCAAGGAATACATCGATTCCTGCTTGTCTGACAACAATGCTTTTATTCCTGGGTTGGAACGTTCCCAAAAACTGTACACTTCAGAGACCAGAATAGAAGGTATACATAGCGTGATATGTTTGTGCAATTAAATGTATCTCTGCATGCATACAAGGAATGTCGTAATAATAGCACTCACTTAAATCTTCTCCTTGGAAATATCAGAGAAGGCATGAATGCAGATAGAGCAGAACCTCACAGGAAATTGGTGTAGTATGTATAATTCTCCATAGTCATAATACCCTATGACCTTTATAAGACCCTTCTAGTATAGATAGTACTGCCCATCAGGACCCTTAGTCTCTAGAACATCCCTCTATATTAATTTCAAAGTGCTCATTCCCATATGGTCACTGAACCTATAAAGGATATTAAGGTATCTTTAACATGGGAGCTTATCATATTTATTAAGGCGTATGAGTCAATCACACAGGAGACCACCTATCCTACTTATTCCCATGGAAGTCACTTTTTGTTATTGCTCAGTATTCAATTGCATTCCGTTTTCGCCTGTGTGGAAAGTCAAGGCACTGACATAGGTGAAAAAAGGTGTAAAATTGATATTTTGGAGTGCAGATGTTGGGAAACCACTCAAAACCCTTGGTACACCCCCCAAAATTACAAATATCCCAAAAAGAATTAAAAAATTCCAGGACCTCCAACCCCCCCCCCAAAAAAGCCTTCGAAATTGGGAGTGAAAATGACAAGTGTGTGGGGGGGAGGGGGGGACAACTGTAAAAACTGGCGAAATAAGCTACTGGGGGTGCTCTAAGAAACGGTCAAGTGTTTTTGGAATTGCAGGTGCTTGTGTGATGGAGGAATTTCGCTCTTCTAAAACTTCACTTTAGTGACATTAAAATATGCTAGTACCCATTTTCAAGCACCCCAAATTTGACGGGACTACTTATTTCACTGCTTAATGCCATTCTTCACGAGTTTTGCAAGGATGCTAATAACAAGGATTTTAAACAACTTCAGTACCCCAATTAGCTTTATTATTGCTATTGGAACACTTCTATATTAATCCCCAATGTTAGTGCATCTTTTTTTGGGGGGGTAAGGCTGATTTCCCCAAGTCTGCCAGTACTTTCAGCCTGTTCTGCATTCGCTGCTTGCCATTTTCACCTGTTTTGGAATTGAATCCAAAGCACGTGATGTCGGCGAACAGTCAGGCAGGCAAAACTTTTCCATGGGTGCAAATATAATTGAATACCGCCCTTAGTGACAAGATGCTCTCGTCAATAGATGTATGCTGGAGCAGCCAATCCTGTTGTAGTCTTCCGCTCTGCCTGCATGGTGAGCCCAGCCAGTGACTGGTCACCTTCCTGACATGTACCTGCCCTCTGTGCTTTTTACAGTTAGTGTGGGCTGGAACATTTCATTTGATCTGAATGCAGTCTGAACCTTTATTTTGTTATTATATGTGTGCATTGCAGTAGAAGAGCTCGCTCCCTGGGAGATGTTTTTATTAGGTCCTGTTGCTGCTAGTCTGCCCTTCATTTCCCCTCAATGGAGTGTGAATGTGTGTAGCCCTGAGTACAAATCGTTCCATCTAATGAGACCCCCAATGTCTCACGGTTTTTATCGATCCTTACAAAGTAAAGAGTGTAGCGTAAAGTGCATCCTTGTTCTGTAATATCTCATGTAAGTGAAGAGACTCTTTGGGGCGCCTGATGGAAGAGTTGCTGTTGCCTGACCTGTTCTCTGAGTTTGGAAATCTGGTTAAGTGAAGCATATTGGTTTCCTACAGGCACTTTCACTATCCAGCTTACACTAGAAAGATTCAAGATAATAAACAAATTGCTGACGTTCAGTTCAAAACTTGCGCCAATATTCATTTGTAGATGAGCCCTATTATCTCAGACTCTGTGTCCCCTTACAATGTAGTGTTACTGTGACTCCTCTTTCCCGTGTGCACCACGTTTGCAGCTTGCGTGATACATTTACCATGGGGTACAATTTTCTAAATTTGTAAGCAGAGGGTCCCCCTCACCCCGATTGCTCTAAAAGGGGCTTATTTTATTTCCCCCTGTTATTGGGAAGTATTAGCGTCATCAGTAGTGTAAGGCAATGGCTGCAGTCTTTTTCTTCCTAAAGGCTGACATTGCTATAGAGACAAGGTATATAACTGGTGATGGAATGGAAAGTTAAAGAGCTACACTGAAATGCCAGGTTTTCTTAGTTGTGATCTTATACCTGGAAGTCATTTCAAGTACGAGTCCGGATGCATTTTTGTTTGCACTACTTGGGTCTGGTGTAGATTCTCCATGTAGTTTTGTCATGATTAGTGTATGATGTGAAAAGGGACTCTGCGTCGGCCAGCTGCTGGCATCCCCTGTGCTCTGTCCTTTCCGCCCCCGGCTCTGTAATGCCTGCACCTGCAATGTCCTGCAATCCTTCACACCGTCCCCCTACCACCACCTCTCTGTCCCACTCCCCATACTTACCGCATTCCTCCCCTCCAAGCTCCTGTTAGGCTAAGGTCTGTCCCATGCGTGTTAAACAGCCCTTCTATTCGCGGCATGCTGTGGCGTGACTGTAGTGAAGAGTCTTTTCATGCAACTTTTTCCCTTCAAATGCGTCTTAATGGCACAGTGATGCGAATACGACGCACAACCAGCTTCTGCTGATTAAAATGACATGCGGCATGTCTATATTCTGTATCAGACAGAGGGTGTATCTGCATGTAGTGTTCCCTCTAGCTCCGGCGGGAGGCAGGGCGCCGGAGCTAGAGAGGGCATGCCCGTGCGCGCGCCGACGGCGCGCGCGACCGAGAAGGGGGCGTGATCATCGAAAAGGGGGCGTGTCTATAAGACGCGTCCCCTTTTCGTCACTCTTGGGGGCGTGCCCGGCACTTACGGACACGCCGGGCAGCCCCCAAGCCCTGCAGATGGAGAATAGATGCCGGGCGCATCTGCGTCCCGCGGGTGAGAACGGCTCCCGCAGGCTGTGAGGGCAGGGCGCTTTTTGCCCTCCTCCTGGAGGGCCGGGTGCTTTTTGCCCTCCAGAAGGAGGGCAGGGCGCCGCGCCCCGCTAAAACAGCCTAGCGGGAACGCTATGCATGCACAATACTATAACGTAACATTGAGTGCAGCTGCAATCGCACACAGAATATAGGCATGCCACATATCATTTTAATTATGAAAAGACGCTGTGCGCTACTGAGTCGCACTCGCACGTAACGCGACTTGTAGTGCACAGAGGATAGATGTATGTCGACACATCTGTACCTACCTAATGCTGGGTACACACTAGCCAACATATTATCCATTCAGTTGACCGTCTGATATATCGCGGCCACGTCGGTAGGTGTGCAGCAGCGATATGTTTGTGAACTACATAATTCAGACACATCACTTTGGATGTGCAGCACAGCAGATGGCTTATAGATCGGCAGCTATATCGGCACATCGTGCTGTGTGTATGGGAGGTCAGCCGGCCGCCGGTACACTTGCTGCAGATGCCGCTGGTGACTGATGATGCTACTGGGCAGGCACATGCCCACCCAGTTGTAACGTAGGGTACGACACATTAGACCGACGACTGGTAAGTGTATATGCACTTACTAATCATCAGGACGGTGGATCGGCCTGATCGCTGTTCCATCAGCTTAGTGTGTACCTAGCTCAAGGCGCAGGCAGTTATAAAGTTTATCAGACATGTTCACATGAACACCAATAGCACAAAGGGGCATATTCAATTGTTTTTCACACCTGTTGCTGCCATCTAAAGTGGCCGGGATCTACTCAGTTGTTTTGGGCGCCTATCACATTGAGGCTTTCTGCTCGCACCCTCCTGAGGGCAAGCAGAAATCTACCCAAAGTTAGGGCATTTGGTACGCCTTAACTGCAGTGCGACCGGCTTTTGTGCATCATCATTGTCATTTAGCGTGGGGCTGGTTGTGCACACATTTGACTAGTTCTCGTCATTTTAGATGTGAGCCAAAAATAATTGACTCTCCCTCAGTGTTTTTACTTTATTGAAAACGAACTGTTTGTTCTAATGTGATACAGTGCATATCCTGTCAACACTGAGAACTTTTAAGTGTGTCCTTTATGGTAGCATTATTCTCCAGTAGTTTAGTTTGCCTTGCATGTGGCTGTTTTAAATGAATATATATTTTTAGATATCTATCTCTATGATGCATGCATTTTGTTAAAATGTAATTTCATAGTTTCGAATTGTTAGTGTGTACAATGTTACTCGGGGATGTAGTTAAATTGCCGATGGACTGGATGCCTGCCACGCCGATATCCCGAAGGAGATAAAAATGACTGTGTCTGCATGCCGAACGTCTGGACCCCGGTAAGAATTGCAGTTTCCCCAGGGATGGGGGGGTTAGGCTTAGGCACCCCTGGGGAGGGTTAGGCTACAGGGGGGGGGGCTAGGCAGCAAACAGGGAAAGTTCAGGTTAAGGGGAGTTAGAGGAGTAGGGATAGTATGCTTTACCACCCCTGTCGGGATCTTCAGCGTTCAGGCTTCCGGCGTCGGGATTTGAACCGGTGGCTATATCATACCCATACCATTACTTGGCAGGCTTTATTATAGCATGCATTTCTGTGGGTGTGGCTTAAAAAATGTGCTCTTGACAATGGGTACCTGAGAACTGCCCGTGCTGGTACCTGTCCTTTCGCCAGTATACCCTAGAAGTTAAAATGAGTACAGTCATTGTGATCACTAGTTTGGATTGCTGCCATGGAAACACTGTAGTGTCCAATCAACAATCCACACTGCACAAAATGTATTCTTCATATGTACGTTTCACCTGCTTCTTGTGCTTCTCTCCTTGTATGTCCTACTGTCGGCACATGGTGGGGAGGAAAGCATGTAAAATAAGGTTTCAGCCATGTGACACACTGTGTAGAATTTTATGCAAACCTAGAAGATACTTGAAGCCCGGAAGCTATTTACTTGGGCTTTATATATTGTGATTGCATTGTCCTTAGGCATGTAAACTGTCACTGCTACCCGATACATTCCAACCCCCTTCTCTGTGATTCTTACAAAGTGGCTGATATCCAGAAAATGATCTGATTCTCTAATGTACTAACAGCAGCAAATGAAAAATCTATAATGTGCTTTTGAGGAGTAGGAGGTATGTATCTGACTATATATCCTGCTGCACTCCCATGAGAACATGCTTCCCAGCCTCCTGTCATGGAGACACAGGGCGGGTGAACACTTCCTCTGCCATTTAACCCCCTCAATAAGTCACGTATTACAGTATCTTTTACAATGATTGTTTTGTCAGTTTTATTTCTAGTTTGTTCACATCCAGCTACTTGTATTATGGGTGCTGATACATTCAACTGGTCCTGTATTAATGCTTTAGTATGGCATGGACCTGATCATTGTAATTACTTATCCCACAGATTGTTGTAGGTATGACTTCAAATTACTGCTATATGGGAGTTTTATGGGTTTGTTTATATTGGCCTGCGATATCTGAGTAACACTACATGCCCACTGGCATTAACATTGGGTTTTAATGCATATTATAGGCATTGAGAATAAAAACCATACTGGTTTTTGCTGACATGCATTTCATTTTTGTTACCATTTTGAATGCTGCTTGTTCCGGTTCAGGATGTTTGATACCCATGCAGTTGAAGCTATACAATTCTCTATAGATGCATATCTGAACCTTCTTTTTGGTATGTATTTGTAGTTGCTTTTTAACATGCTTTAATGCATTTCAGCCACTCGTGGGTACATAGCCTAAGCTTTATTTTATGAAAACATTAAGACTCGCTCTTTGGACTCGATTCAATTCAACACAAATTGAATAGTGCCGGGAAGGAGCTCCTGAAGCTATTCAGTTCAGAGTGCTGTTAAGTCAGACTAAGGATTTCTTCTTGCACTCTTCTGCCCTTAATGCCACGGAAATAGCATTTTTTTAATATATATATATATATATATATATATATTATGTGTGTGTGTTAAAACTTGACTAAAAAAAAACAGATGACAAAACTAATATTATAGTGTTCCCGCTAGGCTGTTCTAGCGCTACACCCTGGCCTATTTTAAAGTAGCAAAATGCAGCCTGCCCTTATAACAGTGCCCTGCCACAGTGTACCGCGGGTTGTAAAAAGCTGTGGTTTCCAATCGCTGGTGTGTTAATAGATTGTATTGTACTGTAAGTCACTGGTTTCTTGTTCACTTACTTGTACTTTGTAAGGCGCTGTGGAACACTTGTGGTGCCATATAAATAAAAGGGTAATAATAATTGCAAGCTGGGCTTTCACTCTTATTTCCTAGGCTGGTTTTGTATTGTAATCCATGTACAGTTTAATACAATGAAATGTTATATGTAGACCCTTTTTATAATCGAAAGCTACTAATCCTCACTTTGCTTTCAGGCTATCTTCCTTTTTATGCTCACAATTAAATTTTTTTTTTTTTTTTTTTTTTTTAAGGCGATTTGTCCAGATTAACAGATCAACAGATATATTGAGAGAATGTCAGTGGTTCATAGGGTCCTTCATTTTCATACAGAAGATTCACACTACCATTAATTCCTTCATTCATTGATAGATGTCTCAAACACTCCAGGGGTTAAGGATTTCATTTTATATTGTCTGCCCTGCATCCTGCCTCCCTCCTCCCTCCCTCACTAAATAGTTGTGACTGATACAGGCACCACAGATATCTGACTGTGTGCCTTGCACTAGCTTCATGTGGAAAGAAGGTAGTAATTAAACTGACAGATGAGTTTTGATGCCGGGAGATATATTTCCCATTTCCTTATCCGCTTGGCACCATGTAGCATGGATGAAGTACGTGCACTCGCTGTGGCAGAGTGTCTCCCCCTTTCCATTTTGTCATCTAGTGAAGTTGGTGGATAATTGAGACTGAACATTCAGGTGCCCTGGAGTAGTCCTTTTTAGAAGCTTTATATTTTCTGTTTATATGAAGTTGAGTATATTTTAGATGCTGCTTGTGACAGTTTTACTGCAGGTTATTTAACTATTTATGCATCCTATTTTCCATTCAAAGCAGCGGTTGTCACTGGATTTGTCAGTGTTGGCTACTTTCCACATAATCATGAGTTGATAGACCAATGATGTCATTATGGTGCCCATATTAGTCTTACCATTACACATGAAGACTTGCAAGCCCTGTACACAGCCAGAATAGATGTAACCAATTTGTCAGGGTTAGGATAACGACACCTGTCGGTAGGTATCCTTATCCTTGCCCTAACCCTTCCTGCCTAGTGCCTAACCCTCCCTGTCCCCCTACTACTTGCCTCCAGAATTCTAAGCTCCAGCACCCCATGTGCCGGGATTGTGACTACACCCGCGTGGCCAGTGTTACGCTACCCATATGTAGACTGATTCAGCTGCGCTCTGGCTAAGCAGACCAGTTTGGCCACCCAGGTGTGCAAACAGTAGTGCAGCTCCAGCCTTTAGTCTCCTGACTAGTGCGGTCCACCAAAGACTGTACGCTCTAGCAAATTAAAGGTGCCCACACACATGGCGATCTGCACACGATCAGCCGATGTGTACGGTTTGTGTACGATTTCTCTTGAAACTCTCCCCGGCAGCTCAGCACACGGTCTCCACACGGTCTCCACATAATTTGTGTCCAATCTTCAAACGATCTTTCCTGCATCCAAACTTTCACAGTGCATCGTGACCTAGATTGTCAGATCTGCCCTACTGCACGGCAGATATGAAGATGCGATGTGCGACCAGCGGGGATGCGCATCGCATCGTGATCGTGAGTGGGGACTCACGATTTACACTCAATGTGGCCATATTTTACATGATCTGTCGTTCCAATGCGTCGGAATCGGCCAGATCGGGTAAAATATTGCTATGTTTGTGGGCACCTTAAGGTTTTCCTCCTGATCTGATCAGTTTTGTGGATTACCTGCATTATGGAAAATGATCAGAATCCCTTTCCTGTTTCGTTTGGCTCATTCTTACCTGGTGCAAAACTTCTATATTTAAGGTAGCAGATGTAATAAGTGCATGCTTTACAGCTGCATGTGCTTGTATCATTTTAAAGCAAACTTGTATAAACTATCCTTAATGTCTGCTTGAAAGCTGAGGGTAATACAGTTTTCATTAATGCCATTGTTATGAGGAGCATGAAGGCCAGCTCTGTTCAGTGGAAATATTAACTTTCAATGGATAGTAGAAAAAATGGATGTACTAAGGAAGATGTAGGTGATCACTACAGAAAAGAGATGAAGAACTGTTGTAGTGGCTTTGGGTCAGTAGGACTAGACTGTAGTATACCAGTGTATAGTGTACTTTGCCGATAAATCCAGTTTTGTGCAAGTTGGTTTTCTTCTTTGTGGTAACCAGCTAATTTCTGGTCTCTTCTCTCACAGGCAGGCCGAAGTCCTGAAAGCAGATATGACAGGTGAGCATGTTTTCTGGTCTGTGCCCTCACATTCCATAAGCTGTTGATGGGCTTTCTATCTATTGTTACCTCTGTGATGGGGCTCCACCCACTTCACAGTTCATTATCATCTGTATAAATCAGTGTTGGAAGAAGCTGTATAGTCGTAGGTAACTTGCAGAATCTATACTATTCAACTTGTTCGTTTTACAAAAGATGAGATGCAGATTGTTGCTTCTGCTGTTAAAACAAACCCCAAACAATAATATACGTCAGATGAGGGGTATAGATTCCGCCACCCTCCTGTCCGGCTACCATTTAAAGTTAAGAAAACTGATTTGCCTGTTCTGTTATACAGAAGCAGAAACACCCCAGGAAATACAAGCATGTAGCAGCCCTGTATGCACTGGCTTGGGGAGCTGTGAGTGGGGTGTTAGTTTTAACGTGCGGCAGGTTCTGAAATATACTAGTAGAATAAATGTCTTTTGGGGGGGGGGGGGGCGGGGTGATAAAATTTTTGTTGTAACTCCCGTCTGAAGAGCCCAGGGAACTATTCAATTGTTTTGAGCAACCAGACCCAGGCTGCACTTATCGCAGATTTCTGTTTGCTCCCTCCTAAGGTGCGAGTAGAAATTATCAGCGTAAAGTAGGGCTTTAGGGCTGGTCGTGAGTTGTGGACACTTGGCATGGTGAAAGCTTCTTAACTCTGCTGATCCTGTGCATTAGGGAGCGAGGCAGGGGCCACTATGGGGGATTCAGTTGGCCGTGCAGAACAATTTAATTGCTCCTTGGCTCTTTAGACGGAGGTACAATATACACAAAAACAATTGATTCGCCTCCTCTGTGTCTGAAAAATGATGATTGAGGTTGTGACAGTAAGTCTGCTTTAGCGGTGGATGCAGCTCACGTGCAGCTGCAATTTCTCAAAGTTGTGTAAATGCCAGTTGAACTATTCTTCTTGTGTACTTCTGTGTGACGGACTGATCAAAGGCCACTTTGTATAGTAAGCAATGCTCAACTGCGCTGGTGGGTCCATTCTCTCCTCCATCGGTCGCAGCATCGACTCCTCCTTGAGCAGCCCCTACCTGGCGCAGAGGCTCCCTTGTAACTTTCTTAAAATATGGCCTCTGAGACTGCGGTGCTGCGAAAGAGAACGCAGCCGTATGCCAAACCACGTCCACGACTCTCCCATAACGCGCCCATGAAACCTCCTTTTTGCGTTGACTTTAGGTTACATCCCAGTCTCCACACACAAATGCCCAGGGATCGCAGATGCCGTCTCAAGTAAATAGCGATGCATTACGCAACTGCTTATGCCATCGCACACCTTGGTGGTTGCGCGTACACAGTAAAGCTGGCCATACACCTACACGAACGGGAAGCAATCGGGAAGCCGACTGCCTAAATACCGGCAGCCGGCTTCCCGACTGTCTTATCCCGGCAAGGGTGAAATGCCAGGCGTCTAGATGTAGACGCCCGCATTTCCCCGACGCCGGGAGACCGGCGCCCGGCATCACGATCGTAGTGATGCCGGGCGCCGTGAGCGGACAGCCGCGGGGGGGAGGGTTAGGTTTAGAGCTCCCGGGGGGGACTTAGGGTTAGGCACCCCCCCCGGGAGGGTTAGGGTTAGGCTAGGGGGAGGGAGGGTTAGGGTTAGGTACCCCCGGGGGGGGACTTGGGGTTAGGCACTTGGGGGGGAAGTTAGGGTTAGGCACCCCTAAGGAGGGTTAGGGGGGTTAGGTTAGTCTATACTTGCCTATCCACGATCGGGATTTCCAGCGCTGTCGGGCTTCCGCTGCTTCGAACTCTGCTCCTGCCGGGCGGCCGGCGGTATTTCATACCCATTCCACACGAACAGCATAAGATCCGATTCATAGTACGATTTCCCTCCTACTCCCTGGCAGTCCCGGCAGCATGTTTGTTGTTTTTCTTAGCACAGGATCTGTCGTAATATCGATCCTGGGTCTCACAGGCGCATAAGGGAAAGAGTCATTGAAATGACTTGAATTTCCGCACGATGGATCGCATGAACAAAATAAACGGCACGATCTGCAGACGATACGATGGACAAGATGTGCTGCACATCTGATCATAAGATCCGATTATAGGAGCTGCAGGAGCAAGCATCGTATCGTATCTTGCTAAAAAAAAATACACGATTTTCACAAGATCCATCTCAAGACCCGTCGAAAATCAGGCAATCGGCCCGAAATCGTGCAGATGTATGGCCAGCATTAGTGTTTCAGAGAATCATGCACTATAGCAGAGGTTCCCAAACGCGGTCCTCAAGGCTCCCCAACAGTTCAGGTTTTAGAGATTTCTATGGTTGAGCACAGGTGGTTAAACCAAATTGACTGAGGTACTAATTAAGTCACCTGTGCTCAACCATGGATATCTCTAAAACCTGAACTGTTGGGGAGCCTCAAGGATCGCGTTTGGGAACCTCTGCACTATAGCAAAACACTGCTCGGCTGTACAAAAATCGCCACTGGGTGCTCCTCTGAACCAGGCCCAGGATGCTATGTTGCTGATGATAAACTGCTGTGTACTAGAATACTGTTTAGCTGCAAAAAAACGAAGGCTTACAAATAGTCTAGTTAATTCTTAGAAGCCTTCTTTTACTGCAAAATGTTTATATGTAAGTAATAGACTAAAGGCTGGTGTGTGTGATCTGTCTGATCTCATCATGAGACTCCTTTGTCAGATTCCAAGCCTGGCTCAGCGGAGGTGTGGACATCACGTCAAGCTCTACAAGACTTGTATCAGAAGATGTTGGTGACGGACCTTGAGTATGCACTGGACAAGAAGGTGGAACAGGACCTGTGAGTACTCCCACCTCCCTTCACGGTCACATTGTTTGAGGTTGCGTTAAGTGTGAGAGATTCGCTGCTTGTTTCCACTGAAATTACTGATCAGCATCTTGTGTGGCGACCTGTCCTTGCATGGTATCAAATTCTGATAAGGTTACACTTCATTGTACAGACTGCCCTATACTGCCTTCATCAATGCTCCAAGCAGTGCTGACTGGCGTGCACTGTATGTCCTAGAAGCAGTATAATGCTACAGTAAGGGAAGCTGCCTGTCCTTTAATGTCAAGATAAAGAAATAACACATTTTACTGTCATACATAGTATATAAAGGAAATATAGCCTGGATGCCATATTCCTGCGACATGTCATACATTTTCCAGTCCTATGCAGGACCTTTTATCATATATTTGTGTACCTCTTTTCATATCTACATCTCTCCATATCCCAATTATTATTTTTAGTGCTGTAACTTTTTGAGGGTTAAATCTTTCATTATGATGGGAGCATAAAGTAATCTTAATCGGCAACGTTTCAAAAAAGATCTCTAAGTAAAGCTATTAGTGTGTGTAATGTCTTTCGTGATTGTCATATATAATAAGTCATAAATATACAGCCATGGCCAAAAGTTTTGAGAATTACACAAGTGTTTGTATTCACAAAGTTTGCTGCTTCAGTGTTTTAAGACTTTTTTTGTCAGATGTTACTATGGTATACTGAAGTAACATTACAAGCATTTCATAAGTCTCAAAGGATTTATTGACAATTTAAGTTTATGCAGAGTCAATATTTGCAGAGTTGACCCTTTTTTCAAGACCTCTGCAATTCGCCCTGGCATCCTGCTGTCCATCAACTTCTGGGCCACATACTGACTGACTGGCCGCCCATTCTTGCCTAATCAATGCTTGGAGTTTGTCAGAATTTGTGGGTTTTTGTTTGTCCACCCACCTCCTGAGGATTGACCACAAGTTCTCAATGGGATTAGGCCAACAGTAAAGCATCCTGAGACCATTCATGTGTGGGGTTGCTTCTCAACCAAGGGACTGGGTTCACTCACAATTTTGCCTAAGAACACAGCCATGAATAATGAACGGTACCAAAACATCCTCCAAGAGCAACTTCTCCCAACCATCCAAGAACAGTTTGGTGATAAACAATGCATTTTCCAGCATGATGGAGCACCTTGCCATAAGACAAAAGTGATAACTAAGTGGCTCGGGGAACAAAACATCTAAATTTTGGGTCTATGGCCACGAAACTCCCCAGACTTTAATCCCATTGAGAATTTGTGGTTAATCCTCAGGAGGCGGGTGAACAAACAACCCACAAATTCTGACAAACTCCAAGCATTGATTAGGAAGGAATAGGTGGCCATCAGTCAGTATGTGGCCCAGAAGTTAATTGACAGCATGCCAGGGCGAATTGCAGAGGTCTTGAACAAGAATATTCAACACTGCAAATATTGGCTCTTTAAACGTAATGTTATTGTCAATAAAAGCCTTTGAGACTTATGAAATGCTTGTAATTTTACTTACGTATGCCATAGTAACATCTGACAAAAAGGTCTAAAAACACTGACGCAGCAAACTTTGTGAAAACCAATACTTGTGTCATTCTCAAAACTTTTGGCCATGGCTATAAGTGTATGCTTTAAGCTGGGTGCTCCTTAGCTACTATCTCACAATCCCCGACCACCTTGTACTGTCACCCCCTCCCCCCACCACCAAAAACCCCAACTGTACTGACACGGAACAGGCCTTACACAACAATTACATAGCCCTAATGCAACTGTGATGGCAAGTCTCTGGCTGATCACTGAATAAGTATTAGTGAGCCATAGTTTAAGCATGCCGACTCTTATTTGTGTTCAAATTTCTTGTTAGACTTGTGATATAAGCAGGGTTACTCTTCCATACCTTGGAGGAGTAACCCCCTATAGAGGGGGGAAAAAAAGATGAGCGTGTCTTCTTCCTTGTTCTGTTTGGTAAACCTGCACCCATTTGTTCCCCCGATAGTTGGAATCACGCCTTCAAGAACCAGATCACAACACTGCAGGGGCAGGCCAAAAACCGGGCTAACCCAAATCGTAGTGAGGTGCAAGCAAATTTGTCGCTATTTCTAGAGGCAGCTAGTGGATTCTATACACAGGTGAGGCATAATCTCTGTTGCATGCATTTAATATATGAAAAGACCGGTAATCCTAAAGTGCAAGTTAGTGTTTTTTGTGTGTATGTACAGTCATGTGACATTGTACATTTTATTTCAGATCTTTGTTTTTACATAATTACTGCCAACAATGATTTAGTCCTTTACATAATCCTGAAATTAAATAGATATCATCTCATGACAAATAAAATGTAGAATTTTACTTTAATTACTCAACAAAAATAAACCAACATTAAGAAGCGATATATACCGTATGTAAAAATAAGTACATCCCCACAAATTTGTTTTTTTGACTCAATGCTGTATTGAATTGTTTGTCTATATGTCTCTGATTCAATAAAAAGAAATAAAAAAAAATAAGTACATCCTTACTGGGAAGGTGATCAACTACAATTCATTATTTGATCAGCAAGAATTGCTGCCACCTAGAGGTGGTAAAGCAGAACTTTGGTCTGAAGCATATATATAAGATTTTGTTACCACCGTACCAGGAAGAGTAGTTGCTGCTGCTAATGCTGATATCGGCGGATTGCCCCGATAATTGTAGCGTGTGGGGGGGCGACCGAGGGTTAAATATTGCTCGGTCGGGCATTTCGGATTGTCCAGCATGCCCGTCCAATGCGATATTTCCCGGTAAACTGTCGGCCGCATCGGGCAGTGTATGCCCTGCCGCGGCTGACAGACAGACTTTTCCTGTGTTCCTTCCTACGGAAGGAACAGGGAAATGTCTCCTCCCCCGGGGGTGGAGCGCGGAGCGCGGATGTCTGCCGAATACACTGAGAGAAATCTGTGTATGCCGCGGACATCTGCGGCTGGCAGCCGGCCAGATAAAATGTCTGTTGGTCTGACAGACATTTTATCTGGCCGTGTATGCCCAGCATAAGCGGTGATCTAAAGGAGGTTTCCAAACATTCTACTGTAAGAGATTTAGATATGGAAAACTTAGAAGAAAGTTGTCTATCTTTATTGGGAGCCTCTGCAAAGTCACCCAAAGATTATACAAGATTAAGATCTGAAATCTCGCACAGAGCCTAACAGCTACAGCAAGGGTTCTGTAGATCTGTTAACACAATGAGGGGTGTATTTACTACAGTGCTGGTTTTTAGAAGTGGAGCTGTTGCCCATAGCATCCAATCAGATTCTAGCTATTCTTTTCTAGAAGGTGCTAGATAAATAAGTAGAATCTGATTGGTTGCTATGGGCAACATCTTCACTACTAAAAACCAGCACTTTAGTAAATATACCCATAAATGTTAACGTTCACGAGTCTACCATCAAAGACTCAACAGCCAGGAAAAAGCTCATTCTGTCCCAAAAAAAACCTTACATTGCAGTATGACTAAAGTTTGTACAAATGATTCTAATAATACATATAAAACATTGTCCCATGGAAAGAATAAAGCACACTGGATGTGTTTTGGTGGTGATGCATGGCACCGATGTTTTGGGAAAAACCATAAGAACCATGTATCAATCACTGATGTGAGAGAGCGTGGTGATTTTGGGCTGGTTTTGCAACTACATGACCTGGACACCTCCCCCTCATTGAGTCCAAGTGCAGCTGTAGGGAGGAGCAGGCTAAAACTCAAGGGGGTCGATTCACTTAGACATGACTTGCTCGTGTCCGCAAGTATGCGCAGTTATATGTCGCACTTATGGTACCGTTGAACTCGTGGATTTTTGTTTGCAGCCTGTAGGGGCTCAAATCTAATTGGGTTGACCCCAATGTGTAAAGTCTGAGATGTATACAGAAAACAGTTGAAGTTACTGGTTTATACAAACTGCTGAATTTAGCTGTACTTACATTATCCACAAATGGCTTCTTCATGTTGACTTATGTATGTTGAGAAAATAACCGCTGCAATATCTGTTATTTGTCACATGAGATGCCAAATCTAATGAAATGTGATGTCCTGATCTGTAAAAGAAGAAATTGGGAGACATTGCCTTGTATATAATGCATGTAATGCAATTGTCTATTTGTCTGGGTTTTATATTTATTGTAAAAAACCTTCTTTTTTTTCTCTTAACAGCTTTTGCAGGAGCTGTGCACGGTGTTTAATGTGGATTTGCCGTGCCGTGTGAGGTCCTCCCAGCTGGGGATTATCAGCAATAAACAGATGCACTGTGGGACAGTGGTGAAACCTCAATCCAGTTCCTGTGCCTATATCTGCCAGCACTGCCTGGTTCACCTTGGTGACATTGGTGAGGCTTTCAGGAATTAGAGATAATATGTAATCATACTGGGAAATTATTAGTTTACACATTTTGTTGTTTTTTTTTTTTTGTCTAGACATTTTTGTTTGATTTTTGTATTTTTTAGGTTGTCATTATATATAGGACAAAGTTTTATATTGATGATCGTTGGCTCAAATGTATACTGTGTATTTTCGTATTTCTCTCCCTCAGGGCGTGCCACTGTGTATGTAGCTCCTTCCACACTACTGTCCTGCATTTGCTCATTGATCACACTTTGGGAGGAATAAAATTAGTCACTGAGGGAAATTCTATTCAATTAAATGGCATTTTCCCTGTGCGATAACCCACTGATTCCACGTACACAGCGAAGTCCATGGCTTTTCCCAGCACATTAGCTCCCTGAGGGTACTTTTCCTCAATGACTTTCTCCTCGCAGCTCCTGAAGCCGCGAGGTAAAGTCCACCTCTATAGTTTTACCATGCGGGGTAACCCCGCTGACTGAATCTCCCAGCTTGGGTAATTAGCCACAGGATTGATTGGATTCTCCCCCTTTGACTATTTCCTGAACTTTGTAAATGTTCTCTCCATGATGCAACAGTTTAAATGACTTCTCCTTACAGCTCGCTATAGGAATCAAACAAGCCAGGCTGAATCCTATTATAGGCATGCTGCTCAACTTGTCCCTTCCAATGGTGAGTGCTTAGTGGTTTAGTATTTTGCAATCCTTCTTTCATTTTGTTCCTAATCCTTTTTTATTTATTTATTTTATTTTTTCCTCTTAATTCCTCTAAGTTTTAAAATATTCTAGAAGCCATAAGTAACAGAGAAGGCACTTTGATTCCGAGCAATGTTACTGGGATTTCGACACACCAACATTGCACAATATCTCCACGTAGGAGTGCGCGGGAAAGTCTGCGATGTTGAGCTAACGAATGACTTGTGCAACCACCCAATGACTGCAGACCGCAGGGAGTTTAATTGCTCCCTTTAATCTTCTGCCTCGGCATTTCCAATGTTTAGATGGTTTAAAGGTCCCCACTCTAATAGAGCCAGCACTCCAACGCTGTAGACTGAATAGGCTGTGTAACACTGTATGTGGCACCAGTGACAGTGCAGGTTTATATAAGGTTGTCCACAGCAGATCATATTTTCAGTGTGATTTTGCTATAATGACTTTTTGTTATTTTCTCCTAAAGGTCAGCCATATAATCAGCTGGCTATTCTCGCCTCTTCAAAGGGGGATCATCTGACCACTATTTTTTACTACTGCCGCAGCATTGCTGTTAAATTCCCTTTCCCAGCAGCCTCCACCAACCTACAGAAGGCCCTTTCCAAAGCTTTGGAGAGGTAAAGGTTTTACTGTGTTCTATGTCTCTACTCTACTGTGTTATCTATGTCTTGTTCATCCTGCTGTTCTCTGTGTTTTTTGAAGTCGTGAGGAGGTGAAGAAACGCTGGGGTGTACCGGATTTTATCAAGGCCTTCATTAAGTTCCATGGACACTTGTATTTAACAAAGAGCCTTGATAGACTGAGCCATTTGAGAGAGCAACTGGAGGAGCAGTTCAAGGTGAGTAGCAATTGAAAGAACGGGGCTTCATTATCAGGACCAACCCAGCAGCCAGGTTTCCAGGGCAACCTGTATCTGAGAAAGTTCCCTGTGTCCCTGCTACTGCAGAAAGCATCAGTGCATGTAGGAAGATTGTCACATTCACACACCTTATACAGTCCAGCAGAAGCAAATCTGTAACCCCTCAGTAACCACTGGCAGGGAAGGATTTCATCCTCAGCCGTAGGAGGACATGTTGGGCTAAGCTTCACCTCTAGGGAACATGGTTCTCCTCACTATGTCCCTCCTCTTCTCTGTTCTTTTTCCAGTACACTGCATAGCCATTTGCTTTATATTTATTTACAACTTGTTTTTTTTTTTTGTATAATTTTCATTGACCATCTGGATCGTCTTGTATTAAGTTTCTTATTTTTTTGGGGGGGGGTCTTTCCATCTCTTCCACCTGTCCCCACGATCATCGTTGCAATCCTTCATCCAAATCCTCTGTATGGTGGTCTGCCCATCACCTTCACCCGTCTCCACTACCATCGTGATGATCCATCTCCACTGCTGTTCCTGGCCTCTGTCATGTAGCTCATGTGACCTCCGGCAGTACTGCCAGTCCTCCTGTCAGTTCAGTGTCCTGTAGGCGGAGTTATACTGTGGCCGCAGTGCATTCTTAAAGATGGAAGCATTATTTTACATTCCTGATTTCGTCCTCTATATGGATGTGCAAGAATAAAGGTGTGTCCTTTAAAAACTCCAGCATGGAAGGTGCATTTTGGATCTTGGACACAGACCCACAAATGGCAAGTGTGCTCAGATACCAGAATCTCCTCCAGCGCAGCCAGTGTGTCTCATTATAATAAAGGTCTGTGCTACAGATTGCCGTCACAATATCTTTATATGTGGCCGTCGGAATCCCGATTGCTGGAAATCCAACCTGGTACTAAAGATAGGCGTCTAAATTCCGACGCCTATCTTTAGCCAGATGCCGAAATCCCGACAGCCGGCATCCCGAACGAAGGTAAGCGGGGACTGTTAACTGTTAGCCACGGGATGGGCGGGGAGGGGGGAGGGTTAGTTTTAGGCACCCCTTGGGGGACTTAAGGTTAGGCAGCCCCCCCGGGAAGGGTTTGGGCTAGGCTAGGGGAAGAGTGGGTTAGAGTTGGGTACCACTAGGGGGGAGGTTGGGGTTAGGCACCCCCCGGGAGGGTTGTGTTTAGGGTGCAGAAAGGTGGGGTTAGGCACCCCTGGGGGGGAGGTTAGGGTTAGGCACCCCTGGGGGGGAGGTTGGGGGTTAGGCACCCCTGGGGGGGAGGTTGGGCACAGGCACCCCTGGGAGGGAGGTTGGGGGTTAGGCACCCCTGGGAGGGAGGTTGGGGGTTAGGCACGACTAAGGGAGGGTTAGGGTACTTACCAGCCCCAGTCAAGGACTCCACTGTTCGGGCTCCGTTGTCTGTTTTACATCCGCCGGGAACACATTCGGCAGCATTACATACCGATTCTCTATGAGGTGCTGTTAGTACTTTTGAAGTGCCCTGCCTCCTAGTGGTGAAACATAAAACATCTCTGGTCCCCTACGGTAGGTGTATTCAACATGAGGCCCTCTGGCTGCTGTGGAACTACACATCCCAGCATACACTGCCACAGTTTTCGCATGGCCTATTAGCATATCTGTGGCAAGGCATGCTGGGATGTGTAGCTCCACAACAGCTGGAGGGCCCGCATGTGTGAATACACCTGCCCTACAGCCTTGCAGAAGGTTTTTGATGGTAAATTAAAAAAAAAAAAAAAAACACCCTTTTCTCCTTCATCACACTGGACACTGGAGTTCAAGACAGTGGGGTATAGACGGTGGTAGAGTAGAGCCTGGCACCTTAAATAATTTAGAAGTGTGACTGGCTCCTCCCCCTCTATGCCCCATCAGCCCCAGTTTTTAGAATGTGCCCGAGAGAGCCGGTCGCACATCAGGCTGTCTCCAGCCTTTTTCATAATTTTTATTTAACACTGAGGACAGGCAGGCTGCTTGCTGTGGCAGTCTGCCTGCTACGTGGGAGCCGCCGGGAAGGGCACCACACGGCTACTGCAGCCTGTGTCCGGTGACCCTGAGGAGGGGGCACACACAAAGGAGTCATCGGACCCCGAGAAGACCCGCCACTGCTGACACCGGCATGTGTCCGGGTTCCTCTCCGCCCCCTCAGCCCAGCATCCCGGCCGCAGCAGCTGTAAGTATGACCACTGCTGCTGATTAGCAGGAGCAGTGGAAGTATAGCTGGGCTCAGTGACACTGTCACTGTTAGGAGGGCCCGACTTTCCCCTCCCCCCGCACCACCCTCTCCCCGACTTCGGATCTCCAGGTCAAGGGGGTCACCAGGTGCAGTAGTCACAAATTACAGCCCGGTCGTCGCTGGGGCTGCTGGAGGCGCGTCATGCAATCTAGCGGCGCCTATTATAGTCGGGCTCCCTCCTCACTGCCGCGCTGTGTGCACCACGCGGCTGTCGGCGCTGCTGCATAGGAGAGCTCGTTAGCAGCGCCGATCGCGCTTGCCCTCCTCACACAAGGCGGGCTGCTGTGGCTAATAAGTCCCGCTGTCTTAATCAGCGCACGGACCCGGCGTCGAGACCCACCCTAAACAAACACTTATGGCGCGTCCTGCAACAGCGGCGCCATTTGTAAGGGTTCTCCCCCTTATTGCTCCGCAGCAGCACTTGGAGCATAGCCGGCAAGCACAGCGCTGAGCATTTCACTGGAGCAGTGGACATCAGCTGACGCTCTCCTCTCCTGCTTAGCAGGAGAGGTGTTCTTTTAAGAGTATGCAGCGCGGACCAGCGCCTGCAAGGGAGCGCGCTTCCCTCTTAAGGAGAGGGGACAGCTTACAATATAAACAACTCCCCCTTTTATTAAGAGTGGTCCGTTGTGTAGCACAGCGCTGACTCACTCCTGCTCGGGGAAAAAAATGGAAGTACGGGTCCCGCCGCTAGGTGTAGCCGGCTGAGTCCGGGTCTCCTGCCCCTCCCCCCACAAGGGGGAGATGTGTATTGAAGCTCCGTTAACTGTAGGTCAGGTAAGTGACAGACGGCTGACTGCGCTATCACTTACAAAAAGCGCTGGAGCTCTCACTGTAGGTACAGCGCCAGTCGCACTGAGGCAGCCTGTATATATTTAACAGGGCAGCACAGACTGTGTAATGGTTAGCATTGCTGCCTCACAGCACTGAGGTCATGGGTTTGTTTCCCACTATGACCCTGTGTGGAGTTTGTATATTCTCCCTGTGCTTGTGTGTGTTTTATAACAGCGTAGCTGTTAGTCTGCTGAGGCGGTGCTTTAATGTATAAGCTCCGGCGCTAGCTACTTCGGGGCACTTGTGTTTAAGCCGCTTTGGCGCCCTCCACAGCAGTATAGCTCATTGCCCTAACACCTGCTGCTCTGATGGATATGTCTAGCCTTTTGCTGCCCCTCCCTCAACCTTGCGCTTAGCAGGTGCACTATGACTCCGCTTTATGCGGTTCTGTTGAGGGGACAGCTTATGTTAGCCGTGACTTTTCCAGGCTAGCATGGACATTTTGCGCACACAGCGCGGTATAACTTTACCCTAGCGCAGTGTAAGAGTCATCTCTGTCACTTCTGCAGATCGCTCCCCGTGTCCCGGCGCCTACAATGTACGTGTTGTGTGTGTGTGTGTGTGTGTGTGTGTGTGTGTATGTAGATGTATATGTAATCCCATATAGGGTGTGTGTGTGTGTGTATATATATATATATATATATATATATTTATATATATATATATATATGTATGTGTATACCTTTTTTCTACTCTGCTAATCGGGTAGTCTATGGACAAGCCTTATTCCAGAGAGGTTAATTAGCACACTGCGCAAGGGTGACAAGCGTTCCAGTGCACGCTTTGGCAGCACATATACAAAAATATTGAAACGATATCTGTGGGTGAGGAGAACTTACCATCCCTGTGGCCCAGCATTAGAGGCTGGGACGGCCACTTCTTTAGCTGTGGTGATAGCAACAGCAGGCCTTTATCCCCTGTTTAGATGGGGGGATTGCGCTGTGGTTTTTCCCAAGGGACAGGTCTCCCTTTTAATATGTTGGGAAGGCTCTGTTAGAATACAGCTCACTTTTTGGGGACAGTAATCCCTTAAGTTTGTGGATTGTTACTCTTCTGCACACATATATAGCTCAACTGATTAAGGCGAGCACTCCAGTAACAGAAGGGTCCCAGGTTCGATACCAGTCTGGGACAGCACGCTGATAAAATATCCTGCCCATTACACCGTAGCAGGCTGATGGCTACACGCAACTCTTGAGCAGTCTCCCTGCGTTGAGGTAAGCCACATGTATTTATACTAAGCCCTGCTATAGAACATATACGTGTATTGCTCATGTTCTAATTTTAAATATTATCGTCACCTACTAATCTTGTATGTAGGTATGCATATGTGGAGATATATATATCGCTTCTTATCCTTATAAGGCAGAGGTAGGATCTGTTATCAGTTTTATGTCTGGTACCTAGCTTATTTAAAAGAAGGATTCTGCAATTGAAGTCTGGACTCTCCTCATCCAGTAGTTGGTACAATAACTCCGCTTTACACCATCTCTCCCTAAGGATTTGTATGTGGGTGTGTGTACGTACCTATATTTCCACGGATGGGAAGCCGCCTGCGATTACCAAAGCTGTCAGCTTATCCATATATATATGTGTGTGTGTATATGTATATATATGTGTGTGTGTGTATATATATATATATATATATATGTATGTATGTGTGTGTATATATATATATATATATATATATATATATATAAAATGGTGGCTCTGTAGACTAGAGTCATGTTCTGCAGCTTACATAGTGATAGACATTGCTTCTATTATGAACCCTATACATGACTGGGGCCTTCTTGTATATAAAGATATGTACTTACATCCTCCTGGGGTTATAGTTCCTTCTTGTTAGTCCCTATCTATGGCGCCCCCCTTTAGGGTGATCTCTGATTATTTTAACTTTGCACTTGGTAGCAAACTTATAAGACCCTGAGAATGCAGGATATAGCAGGACATATATAAATATAGCATGCTGATCTCCCGATGCAGGAGTCTGACAAGTTAACTTGCTATGTTGGCACTACTCTTCCTTTCAAAGAGATGGCCTTCTTATGCAACTATGTTTGTCTGTATGTACGGGTGTATATATACTGATATATTCCCATTCCTTGTATGCATATTTTCTAATAATTGGCAAAACCTGGTTTTTAACCCTATTGGTTATCACTACAGATATGTCCCTTCCTTTCTCGGGATAACTAATGCACTCTGTCTATGTACAGGTACCCTTCTCAGTATAGATTCCGGTACTCCATATTATTGTCTTGTCACATATCTCAATAACATGAGTCTCTAAAGGGCCCCTAGGTACATTCTATCTGTACATAGAGAATCCAGGTTCTATTCTGTAATCAGGGATTCATTTGTTAAATTACATGAAGGCCTAGGGCCCCCGCCGATATAGGCAGGGTCAGGCCTGGATTTTATTAGATTGATGGGCGTAATACACACTTCTCCATTATAAGTGTTAATGTACTGATACTTAAACTAGTAGGCCGTTTTGTGGTATAGGTATAATGTCTATATGGATACACATCCCAAATATAACAAGCTCAGGTATAGAGTCCTGTTGAACGACCATCCTGCCTCCACTAACATTTTGCTAGTTTATACAGTGTTTTCTACTGCAACATCTCCAGACTGAAGTCCGTGCTGTAGAGCATTGGGTCTTAGCCCACTGAAGCTATTCCCTATACCTGACGGGGCAGGTTGCTGTGAGATGAAAAAGGTCAGTGACATTCTACATAGCGTCCAGAGGGCTTTTGGCCGCTCACAGGTAAGCGGGCTTACCCCACTAATGCTCAACCTGTCATTGCATAGCCGCTTTCTCCCTTATGCACCCTAGCTGCGGTCCTAGCAGCCATCTGCTCTTTTAATCAGTTGGCTCTACACTTTAGAGCTTCCCTGGTGCATAGTTTCAACATTGAGATTAGTGACACTCTTCTACTAGATCTGTTGGGATTATGGACTGAAGCGCTTTGAGGGTCTAGTGCACATCTTTACATTAAAGTGTGACAGTCAATATGTCCTACGCAGGGGGCCTGGTGGATTTCCTGTTCAGTCTCTGTGGATGTTTTCATCACATTGACGGGTACCTGACTGGTACCTTCAGGGTTGTCCTAGTGCTCTAGCCTTGTGGTATGGAATGCTTCCCTATATTGGTAGCTTCCTGGGTGGCTGTTGCATCCGTGCTCTTTAACTACTAGGGTATCCTGGTTGTTCACCCTATGTTCAGGCCAGCGGTTGGTACTGACTACGCACTTCCATCATGTTGGAAGTTGTCTGTTGTTTTGGAATTTGTGGCTGTGATTTGCTTTTCGACTGCAGGTGTTCAGTCGCTGTTTTCTACTCTGTTTTCAGAATGGGTTGTTCTGCTGTCTGACCCTCTGACAGGTATTGTAATCTCAATCCTCTCGAAGCTGCCTCTGCCTCATTCCCAGTGTGATCTCCACTCGTTGGAGACTTCTATGGTCTCTCCCTTCCGCTGGTTTACAACTTTGTAGTAGTTGGACTTCCAGAATGGTTCATGGTGACTGTTCGGCCTTGACTTTTACCTCTCTGCATACTCTGTTAGGAGTCTGTGGACAGGATCAGCTCTGTTTCTGTAGATTGGTATCGTTATACTTGTATCTTTATGACTATGTCCAACAGTGCTGGTATTCTGCTATCTGCGACTGTTGCAGCTTTCTGTTTCCGAATCTGGTACGGTTTTCTCGAGTTTTGTTCTCGGGTTACTGCCCTTCTCATATAGATTCGGGTTGGAGTTCTCTGCTCCCAACAGTCCGGCTTGGTCTGTTTTGTAGCTGAGTTTACAGCGTTATGATGCTTCTCACCTGAGGGTGTTTTCTTGCTAGCCGCTTATTCCATTCTATTTACGCTGTAACTTGTGGTATTTCTGTGTCTGTTCCGCAGGGAGTTCTGATTGTCTCCTGGCTCACGACACTTGATCCTCAGCTCTTGCCTTTCCGTTGAACCTCTGGTTCTTGGCGATCCCTGTTCGGTTGGCCAAAGGGTTGGCATGTTCTCCGCGCTTCCCACCCAGGAGGTTGGCTTTGGGACGTCCCCACTGTCTTGAACTCCAGTGTCCCCTAGTGGATGAAGGAGAAAACAGGATTTTGGTACTTACCGATAAATCCCTTTCTCCGATTCCACAGGGGACACTGGACGCCCGCCCAGCGCTGCATACCTGCCAGTTGTTTGGTTCCTTCTATGGTTGTGTGACTGCATGATTCCCTGCAGTGGTTTCCTCTGTTCTCCTTCAGTCGGTCTTGTTCCGTTCTGTGGTCTTCTCCTTGTTTTCCTGTTGTCCTCCGTCTCTTCTCGGGCTCAGTTCTTAAACTGGGGCTGATGGGGCATAGAGGGGGAGGAGCCAGTCACACTTCTAAATTATTTAAGGTGCCAGGCTCTACTCTACCACCGTCTATACCCCACTGTCTTGAACTCCAGTGTCCCCTGTGGAATCGGAGAAAGGGATTTATCGGTAAGTACCAAAATCCTGTTTTTTAGAGCAATACCAAAACAAGAATACCTTATACAAAAGAGAAATCGGAAACTGCAGAAAATCAGGTAGATGTTTCAAAACTAATAAGTGTATATCAATCTAATTAAACTAATCATTGTAAAAAATCTGCAAAATAAGGTGATTGTGCAAACTCCTACCTGAAATAAAAAATACAGCACCGATATCTGTGCTTTTATATTATCCAAACACCTGTGACTTCTCTTATTGTATAATTCCCCCAGTATATGTACTATATTTTACTGATGCATACAGATTTATTCATGAATGCTTCCCCACTAGCCATTCCATTTTTAGGGGTCAACATTCACAGCTTGTCAAGATTCCATAAAATATTCCAATTTTATACTGACTACAGCAGCCAAATCTCCCTCTGTGGTAACCTCCTTCCATGCTATGGCTCAATCTATTCGTGCCCAATGCTTTGATCGGTGAGGCCCTGATCTTCACGTTTTATGTCACTATGTATTTGGCCCCCTGTTGTGATAGGGATTTTGAAGATGCCTGGAATGTTTGGTACTTAGTTGACTATAAGACGACCTAGTGTTTTTGATTTGCTTTATTAATAAACTCCTTTGTCTTTCAGAACATGCTCTTTCAAAAAGCCTTTAATTCGCAGCAGCTGGTTCACATCACCGTGATAAACCTGTTCCAGCTGCACCATCTACGTAGTTTCGGCACAGAGGCGGAACAGCAGAGCTTTAGCTCCGAAGAGGACCTGTGCTGGTCTCAGCTCCTGGCTCTCTTCAGTGAGTGTTGCTGGTGATGGAGATGAATGCATGATTTGTACATGACAAGTGTAAATTCTTATTGCGTTCACAAGCCTGAATATACTTGGTTTAGGGACTGATTCAGAGATATATGCAATACAAATGCAGTCGCGCAGATTATCGGTGGTCTGCGCATGTCTTATTTGCAGTGTTTATGTGCAGCGAATGTGTTCCAACCGCGGTCGCAGCGAGGATTTAGCCGCAGTGTGATTGACCACCTGGAGCCGTTTGTGGGAGGTAACGGGGGAGTGGCAGCCAAAACTCAGGTGTGTCAAGACCATTTTGGGGGCCGGTTGCAGACTGCGATCCCATACACTGAGCTGGCAGGCATTCTTCGCGATCATAGGGTTACGCAGGAGGCCGACTTATAGACATGCGCGTCCGATGGTTGTGCATGTACGCAAGCCGTGAATCTGCTGTGTGTCTCGATATTATTGTAGACGGCTACAACATTTGAATTTTCGCATATCCGCTGCTTACAATTTCACCGCAGCTGTGGCATTAGTGCCCCTCTCTGAGTCAGTCCTTTAGTCTTTAGTTGTTGTACTTTCCAACATAGACCCCTAAAAATAAATCTGGCAGCACAAATCTGTTATGGCTAATAAAAAGCCATCATTTGACACAACCGTATGAGTTAGCAAATGGTCTGTCACTGTTACAGAAGTAACACATCCTGATTCCTTTTAAGGAATAAGTGTGAGAGAGTATTATTAAACGAATGTGTGCATATATAATAAAACCAAACCATAAATGCTTCTGTATCGTGTGTAACATTCACACTAAGTCTTTGGTTATTCTGGCAGTGTCGTTCCTGGGCGTCCTTTGCAGAAGCCGCTTTAAGACCCTTCACTGTGACGAAACAACCTGTGCCGACCCCCTTCCTGCTATCAAGGTGTCGCTGGACTGGATGAAGCTGCGTCCCAGTGTATTCCAGGAGACTGATGTGGAGGAAAGGAAATAGTGAGTGGTGCAATGGGGGGTACAGAAGACAAAATTAATTTGTGGAAGTGACACAGAACTAGAATCAAATTTCTACTATGGGAACTTTGAATGGCCGTAGCCGTTTAATTCAATCAATATTATGAAGTGTTTGGGATTTAAGGCACCTACTTAGAGATTGTTATATTCATGCACAAAGCATGTTTGGGTACGCGCTTTACAGAGAATATTTGGCCATTTACATCGGTCCCTGCCCCCAGCGGAGCTTACAGTCTATATATTCCCTACCACATGCACATACATACACACCAGGCTTAATTTTTGTCGGGAAATGATTAACCCAAAAGTATGTTTTTGGATTGTGGGAGAAAACTGGAGTACCCAGAGGAAACCCACGCAAGCACAGGGAGAATATACAAACTCCACACAGACAGGGCAGTGGTGGGAATAAAACCAACCACCTCAGTGCCGTGAGACTGGAATGCTGCCATGAGATGAGGTGCATGGATACACTCGGGCTGATACAGAATTGCACACAAGTTCGTTCTGTGGGTGGATCTTGTGAGTGATTTTATTTTTTTCAGGCGTCCATGAGCAATTGAATCGTACACATACCAGTTGCAACCACCACTCCAAGCTGAATGGGTGTAACAGACTGTCTTACATAGGCTAAGGGTTCAATCCTATTAAGTGCGAATTGCCGTTGCTACGGCGTTAAAACGCTGGCATCTCGCACCTTTCACGGCCCGCTCCGAGACCAAATTAGCTGAATTTTGCTCTGAGCCTTAAGGGGCCGCAAGCAAAATTCATCAAATATGGGCTGCCGTAATGTGCGGCCGTTGCCGCAATGACTAGCACCGGCGAGATCATCACGGCTAATAGGATTGACCCCTAAATTTGGAAGGGTACCAAAAATCACTTGGTTGACCGCGCTAACACCCTATATGTCATATGTCAGGCTAACTGTGGTAGTGAGCAAATGAGTGCCAGAACATGTACATCATTTTGCCAGAATCACTTTACTCAATGTAGTCTGAGATTATACAAATACAAAATTCCTTCAAATCAGAAATTCATACAGTTTATTGAAATAGATGACTGGACCAAAGACAGAAAACAAAGGCAATGAGAAATAATCCACAGGTGTTATTGCTGGAAATATAATAGAACTATATGAATTGGTTATTTTAAGGTATTTTGCATTTGTATAATCTCAGACTACATTGAGTAAAGTGATTCTGTCCAAATGATGAACATGTTCTGGCACTTATTTGCTCACTACCCCAGTTAGCCTGACATATAGGGTGTTAGGCGCGGTCGACCAAGTGGTTCTTGATGCCTGTTTTATGTTCTGTATTATTGGAGGGAGGACAAACCTCTGCAATTTAGTTGCTTACCCGATCACAACCTTAGTGCGCTAGTGTAACCCTGAATATTCTATAGGCCAAGTTTAGTTTGGCCGCAATTGCAGGCGATTCTGAGTTGTGCAGTTTGAATTCAAAGGACCTTTTGCGCCATGTATAGGGCTGCAGGGGCTGGCTGGCAACTTTTAGCTTGGGGGGCAAATACATGCAGGCGGCCCTGGCAGAGGAGTAGCGTGCAGCCAGGGTGCCTAAAAGAATGTACGTGCTACGGCACCCCCCCCCCCCCACTCAGGAGAGGACACCTTTATACAGGCCTCGAATAGTGCCCCCAGTAGTGATCCCCCCCTATGCAGTGCCCCTTGTGCCCCCAGTAGTAAGCCCCTTATATAGTGCCCCCAGTAGTGGTAACCCTTATGCAGTGCCCCTTAAATAGTGGCCCCAGTTGTAGTCTTCCCCCTATGCAGTACCCCCACTATTGCCCTTTATATAAAGCCCCCAGCAGTGGTCCCTCGATGCAGTGCCCCCAGTGGTAGTCCCCTCCCCCCTATGTAGTGCCCCTAGTAGTAGTCCCCTCCCCCCTTTGCAATGCCCCTAGTAGTAGTTCCCTTGTAGTGCCCCTAGTAGTAGTCCGTCCCCCCCCCCTTGTAGTGCCCCCAGTAGTAGTAGTAGTCCCCCCCCCCCCCCCCCCCCCCTTGTAGTGCCCCCAGTAGTGGTCTCCTCCTTTATAGTGCCAGACCCCCCGCAGTAGACACACATAATATAAAAAAAAAAAAAAAAAAAAAAAACACTTACCTGATACCCGCACCTGGTCCCGCCGCCGAGATCAGCTCCTCTGTCCGCCGCTTTGCATTATGGGAGTGACGCGTCACTCCCATTACCCACTGCGGGAGCCGGAAGATGTCCGGCTCTGGCAGTGGGAGCAGCAGCCGATGAGTCTGTCTGACTCTCGTCAGCTGCTAAAGCAAACACACAGCTGCCGGCTCCGGCGGCTGTGTGTTTGTGCTGTGTAGCGCTGACCGAACTCCGTCCGGTCAGCGCTACACACGCGGTGCAGTCTGTCAGTGACGGCTGCGGCCCGGGGGGCACATGGCACCCTGCCCCCCCGGCCCAGCCCGCCACTGTAGGGCTGGCTATTTGAGGAAGCTTATTGGATAGGACACACAGATGCGTTCAGTACTTTAACGGGTGAATGTCTGGGCCCTCATTATTATCTTTGTTGAATAAAAAGTACAGACTGCCTTCCTATTCAAGTGGGGTTTACACAACCGCACTGCCTGAATATTGCTCACAGATCTCTTCCTGCTGCTTCTCTATAGATAAAGTTGGTCTTTGCTGGCGTTCTGTGACTTGACGTTGAATGTTTTGTCCTTCCTGCAGTGTGTGGCCGTGGCTGATTTCTCTGCTAAACAACTTCCATGTGCTAGAGGAAGACCTGGCTGGTGCCAACTGTAAGTGTCACTGTTGTGCAGACTGTGCTTACTTCATTAGGGCACTGAATGCAGGTATCACTATAAATTGGGTACGTTAGTCACTGCTTCTAACCATAAATCCAATACGCTTGATACTGACTGCAGTTGTATTTAGGTTGGTTTGTGAGATAGTTAGGAGTAAGTTTTGCACATGTGAGATTCTATATGTTTTTCCCCCCCTCCTATTTCCCACTAGACTCATTTAGAAGGTATGTCCAGATGTAGTATGTTACTTATTACTGGAATATGGTCTTGGATTAAAAACAGATTAAAATGAAAAACAGATTGTGGATGCGGGGGGGTTGATGCTTGCACACCATCAGATAAGTGATGCTTTGTATGCACGTATACATGTATATTATGTTTTCCCAGTGTTGCCACTTCCAGAGGAGTTCGAGCTGCAGGGATTCCTAGCTCTCCGACCAGCATTCAGGCAAGTGCTAGCCTCGTTCAGTGGTAGCCCCAACCCACTGCTCATTTCTCTTAAGACTTCTAGTTCTTACAATTCTTCAGCAGCTTGATTTGTAGATATTGAGTATCTTCAGGAGGCAGTGACGCCAGCTTACAGCCTTCCATCACAGAAAGGTCTTGCTCATTTCAATAGCTCTTAAGTAACTGGAGCGGGTGTTAAGTGTATAGAGTCACAAAGTAACACATTACATTCGCCAGCATGTTACAAAGAATTAATTCAGATTGCTGTCTGCTCTAGTGGAGCTTGCATTATAATTTTCCTAAATCAGGCAAATAAACTTATGTATACCATAGTTTATTATTATTATTATTATTATTATTATTATTATCCTTTTTCTTCAGGGTCCATAGGGCTCCACAGGGAGACAATGGGGTATAGGTCGGACTTGGAGGATCGGACACCCAACAGCAAAGCTTTTCAATCCCAGGATGCTCCGGTCCTTCACCTATACCCCGCCCACAGCCTGAGGGCAACTCCGTTTCGTTGATGTCCGGCAGGAGCCTGATCACCGTTTTTAACCATGGGGCCGCTTCAAGCAGCCCAAGCTTAATTTTATGCTTTCTTTTTATTTCTAGTGTTTTGATACTGAGCAGCAGCAAAAGACTGTCCCTTGGACGTCTGCGCTGCTTCTCAATCACCCCTCCCGGCGGGGCTCTGAGGGAGACTAGCTAGCAGGGACTCCAGACTGCAGCCTGGAATTCAGGGAACAGGTAAGGTGGACCGCCGCTTGCGGGGGGCCCACGTCTTTACGCAGTCTAGCCTCTGGTCTCAGGAGAAGGACCGCAGGCACTGATGTGGACACTAGTCCGCCCACGACTCCACTAGACCACCGGGGCATTGATATACTGACACAGGGCATATTTAGAGGCCTGGGGACCCGGTGGTCAACGTCAACATGGGGAGAAGGTGCTCTCCCTGCAGCCCCTCCCCCAGCTCAGGGCACCATTCCACTGCGGTCTAGCTCTTGCCTGAGCTGCTCCTCCCTCACCCTCCATCCCTCTCAGAGCACGGAAGCCATTTTCTGCTTTACAGGTCTTTCCGGGAACGCTGTCTCCCTGTATACCTCTCCCACGGGCCAGGTTATACAGCACTATGTCCTACCAGCCAATGTGGTCTGTGTAGTTGATTGTAGTGCCAATTGGAGATACATACATATACACATATACATACATATATATATATATATATACATATATATATATATATATATATATATATATATATGTGTGTTTTTTTTTCTGTGTTTGTATGTGACTTGTGCTAGCGCTGATCTCTACTTTCTATACTGTCCAGCTTATACCTTTCCCTTTATTTTAATATACCCTGACATACTAAGGTATAAGGGGTCATTGTACCTCACATCTCCTCTATATTTGTGTGGGCTATCACATACTATATAGCACGGTTGCACACTACACTGTGCCATATTACACATACTCCAGGGTGTTCACTGCACTGTATCATACTGTGTGTTTTATTATTCTTGTGGCTATGTCTGGCAGAGAAAAGAATAACAAGCAGACTGATGCTGCTCTGGTGTCTTGTAAGTCCTGCTCAGCGGGCTTAGCCCCAGAGGACCTAATTCCGGATGGTCTTTGTACTAATTGTTACACAGCCTCAGGCCCCTCATCCCCGGTGTCTTCTCATGACCCACCCTGGGCTGCCTTTTCTCAGGTGCTGGCAAAGATTGCGGCCCAGTTAGCTGTCCCCGTGGTAGCCCCCCTTGTGGGATGGCCACTGCAAATCCTTTGCCTCCCTCATGGGTAGACGTACTCTCTACCTCAGTACTGAGTTTGGGTAATATCTGCAGTTTTTCAGCAAATGCTGCAAAAGGAAAAGCCTTTACCTACTAAACGTGTGGTGTGATCTTCCCAGTCCACCCAGTTATCTGATTCTGATATATCATCTGGGGATGCAGAAGACGCAGACCTCTCTCACTCTGACTCTGTCTCAGGAGACCAGGAGCCACCCTCTAAATTAAATATACCGCTCTTGTGAGAGCTATAAAATCTATTTTACAAATTAGAAGAGGAAGAACCCACTTCTAAGAAAAAAACAACCACTTTTTAACGAAAAAGGTAGTTTTACCAGAGTTCCCTCACTCTGATCAGCTATCTGATCACATGAGTGAAGCTTGGAATATACCCGGTAAAAGGTTTCAAATTCTAAAACTGTTCAGTTCCTTTTACCCTCTTCCAGCTACTGATTGCACTAAATGGGAAGTTCCCCCAGCAGTGGATTCTCATGTAACACGTCTGGTTAAGAATGCCACCTTACCCATCCATACTGCAACCTCCTTGATGGAGACTACAGATAGGCGTATAGAAGCTTGTCACAAATCCATATACTCTCTTACAGGATCCACTATTTGTCCTGCTAGGCCTACGGCCTGGGTGGCAAAAGCCATTGAGAGTTGGGAAGAGAACCTAGAAGAGACATTCCCCCTTGATGCTTCAAGGGAACAGCTATCCTACATGTCTCATATTAGAGATGCAGCCTCCTACTTGGGAGAAGCAGCTATGGATACGGCTCTCCTGGCCTCCAGGATATCTGCCACTTAAGTAGTGGCCCGCCGTATTGTTTTGTCTCCGTTCCTGCAAAGCAGACTCAGGAAGAGACTCCAGAGCCCTTGTTGAGCCTTATTCTGGAGATATCTTATTTGGTCCAGAGTTAGATAAAATTGTGACTACTTTGGCAGCTTCCAAGACTGCATTCCTGCCCTCTGCATATAATAAAAGCCTCAGACGTCATCCTTTTGGTCCTTTCGGCCTCAATGAAATGCTAAGGGTCAGTGTTTCTTTTCCACGGCAGCAGGCTTCAACTAAGGCTTCCAAGTGTAGGGCCAAACAAGCCTGGGCTACTAGACGTCCACCTGCCAAGTCTGAGGACAAGCCTACAGCCTTACGTGGTGAACCTCTCCCTGGGGGCCTCCCAGAATGGGAGGCCGGCTTTTTCAATTCACCCGGTTTTGGCGTCGGACCACATCAGACGCCTGGGTAAGAGAAGTGGTCTCCCACGGATATGCCCTATCCTTCCTAAGGTAACCAAAAGACCCCCCCCCAGCAATTTTTTTGCACAGGACCTCAATCGGACCCCAGAAATGCCCTGCTGCTCCAAAAAGACATTCAGTACTTTCTGAATTCAGCAGTAATAATTCCTGTCCCGTCCTCCATAATGAGGCAAGGGCTATTATTCTACCCTTTTCCTGGTTTAGAAGCTCAACGGGTGTCATTGACAAATACTCAACCTCAAATCTCTGAACAATCAGGGTGCCCAGGACTCGTATGGAAACCCTCCGCTCTATTATCCTAGCTATGGAGCCTGGGGATTTATGGTGTCTCTGGACATTTAGGATGCTTACCTACACATGTACTTATAGCGCCTTCTCAACAACAATATATCTGATTTGCTGTCCTGCAGCAGCATTACCAATTTCAGGCTCTACCGTTTGGCCTCTCAAAGGGCCCTCTGGTCTTTACCAAAATAATGGCAGTTATGCCGGCCTCCCTTCGTCGTCAAGGGATTAGACTACTCCCATACTTAGATGACCTACTGCTGTTGGCCAGCTCCCCAGAGAGTCTTCCCCGCCATCTGCAGGTAACAATTGCCTTCCTACAACCGCTCGGTTGACTGATCAAAGAATGGTATATTTAGGAGCCCTCTTGGACTCTCAGGTTTAGAGAATCTTCCTAACAGACAAGATCTCCTTAATACAACACAATACCATGTGTTGGAACGTCAAGCCATCTACAGAGCTCGAACTCCAGTGCAAGTTCAGTCCGACAACGCCACGGGTCTGGCCTACCATACCACCAAGGATGCACTCGAAGTCTGGCAGCAATGGCAGAAGGGTCCTACATTCTCACATGGAACTAACGCGTTCTCCGCCGAGCCATTTTCCGCGGTATTCATCCCGGGAGTTCTCAATTGGGAAGCGGATTTCCTCAGCTGTCACAACGTGCATGCAGGAGAGTGGTCTCTACATCCAGAAGTTTTCAGCTCCTGGTAGACAAATGGGATCTGCCGGATGTGGATCCTCATGGCCTCGGGAAACAACAAGAAACTTCCAGTATATGGAACCAGCACAAGGAACACAGACGCAGCCTTCGTGGACGCATTGTCAGTGAATTGGACCTACCATTTGGCATACCTCTTTCCCCCAGTATCCCTGCTTCCTCGAGTTCTTCCAACTTCCTCTACGAGTAGACCGAGGGTCCATGTCTACATCTGGACCTTGCCCGTCTGTCTTTAACGGCTTAGCTCTTGAGACATCCCTCCTAACGGCTAAGGGACTTTCCAGCTCTGTTCAGAGCCCGTAAACCGGCCTCAGCCAGGATTTATCACAGAATATGGCATATGTATATCCAATGAGAAACTATGACCCTCTAGTTTTTCTTCAGGCTGGATTGGATCTATGCCTCTGCCTAACAACTCTGAAAGTGCAGGTCTCTGCTTTGTCCATCTTGTTCCAGCGCAAACTTGCTCCTATACCGGATGTTCACACCTACCTGAAAGGTGTTCTACGTATACTGCCTGCCTTTGTCCCTCCTGTGACTCCATGGGATTTGGCAGTGGTGCTCCAAGCACATCAGGATCCTCCATTCGAACTCTTCGAAACGGTGGATGTCTAAAGTCTCACTGCGAAGACTGTTTTTTCTGGCTGTCGCATCTGCCCGTAGGGTATGAGATTTTCATGTCGCTCCCCCTTTTTAATTTTTCATCGGGACAGGGCTGTTCTTAGAACATGCCCAGGCTTCCTTCCCAAGGTGATTTCTCGTTTCCACGTAAATGAGGAAATTCTGGCCTTTCAATCACCAGACCTTTCGGCAGGTGAGGCCTCTTTGGATGTGGTCCGTGCTCTGAAGATCTACGTGGACCATACTACTTCCATCAGGAAATCGGACTCCCTCTTCGTCCTATATGGATTCCACAAGAGGGGATGGCCAGCTAACAAACAGACTCTGGCCAGATGGATTCGCATGACTATCTCACAGGCTTACACGCGGTCTGGCCTTCCTGTGCCGGCTACAGTATCTGCTCATTCTACTCGCTCTGTGGGTCCCTAATGGGCAGCCCGGCGTGGCGCCTCAGCTTAACAGCTATGCAAGGCGGCCACCTGGTCTTCTGTCCACACCTTTCTTAGGTTTTATGCCTTTGATACATTTGCCTCTCGGGATGCTTCCTTCGGGTGTAGGGCTTTCCTGCTCCCTGTGGAGCCCTATGGACCCTGAAGAAGAAAAGGAGAGTTATAGTAAAACCTTACCTTTTTGTTAAGTCTCTTTCTTTAAAGTCAATAGGGTCCACAGGGCTCCTGGCTTCTATGGGTTTCTTATCTTGGTCACTTGTTTCCTTCTCTGTGTGAGTGTGATTCTTCAGTGTACCAGTTTTCCTTCTCTCCTCTCCTGCCTTGGGCTTGTTAACAGAACTGAGTTGCCCTCAGGCTGTGGGCTGGTATAAGGGGAAGGACCGGAGCATCCTGGGATTGAAAAGCTTTGCTTTTGGTGTCTGGTCCTCCAGGTCCCACCGACACCCTATTGTCTCCCTCTGAACCCTATGGACTTCGAAGAAAGAGTTAACAAAGGTAATTTTTACCAAAAAACTCCTTTATTATTTTTACCAAGGGTATTTTGGATAATGGGATATTCCGTATTTTGGAATATTTGCATATCATGAAATATCTTGGGAATGGGGCCCCAATATATACACACAATACATTTATCTGTTAAATGCACCTTTTACACACAGCCTGCAGGTAATTTTATACAATATTTTCAATAAGTTTGGGGCTCAAGCAAAGTTTGCGTACAGAAATGAAAATTCATTTGTTTCATATAGACCTTATACACACAGCCTGAAGGTAATTTTATACAATGTTTAATAATTTATGCCTTAGACAAAGTTTGTATACATGAAACCTTTGATTTTTCATGGTTCAATTATCTCAGTCATGCCAAAATGATTCCGTATTTCGGAATATTTGGATATGGGAGACTCAAATATTTATTATTATTATTATTAGGTATTTTGGATATCGGAATATTCTGTATTTTGGAATATAAGCATACCATAATGCAATATCTTGGGAATGGGCACCAAAACTAATCACAGAATGCATTTGTTTCATATAGACCTACCTTATACACACACAGCCTGAAGGTAATTTTATACAATAGTTTTAATAATTTCGTGCCTTAAACAAAGTTTGTGTACATTGAACCATCAAAAAGCAAAGTTTTCTCTATCTCAGTCATGCTAAAAATATTCCCAATTTTGGAATATTTGGATATGGGAGACTCAACCTGTATTATCTTTTATTATCTATTAATATTATTATTATTAATAATAGATAAGAATAATATCATCCTTTATTTATATGGTGCACTAAGGGTTCTGCTGCACCTGACAAAGTACAAATGAGCAGAACAAGAAAACAGTGACTTAGTGTCGAAATCAGTGGTCTGGTGCTGTTGTAGGGAATATGTAGTAGATGAGAGTATAAGTAAGGGAAGGAAAAGCACATTGGGGTAGATAACTTCAGTCTTCCATATGTTAAGTTTAAAGAAAGTGCTGGGACATCCAGGAAGAGAGATGAGTGAGGAGAGGGGGAGAGGTCACAGGACGCTGTCATAGGACACCAAGTAACCTGTCTGTATGGGTTTGTTTTTGTTTTGTTTTTTTCTTTAAACTGGTGGTGGGAACCAGAGCACTTGGAGGGAAGCCACACAGACACATGGAAAGCGTACATTCTGTTCTGATTCATACAAGTGCTACAAGGCCACACTAATAGCCCCTGTGCCATCTGTGGGATTGAAAGACACATGCCCTATCACTGTGTGTGTAGTCAGCGAGGGCCTTTATCAAAGTGCACAATCCCTTTTATAAGGTTGGCGTCTGTTGGACTGTTATCCAGGGAAAATGCTAACTTCTTTTTTCTTTTTTTTTGTGTGAATTTTAGAAACCTAGATTTCTCTAGAGGTCATCAAGCCATTATTGGAGACCGGGAAACACAGCACCGTCGCCTGCGACCGATTCGCCTTGTGTCATTAGGGAAATGGATCTCGGAGAACCAGCCCCGGTGTGTTCCTCAAACAGCGATAGTTTGATTTTTTTTTTTTTTGCTAGCCAGAAAAGTCATGACCTAAAGCTATCCCAAAACTTGAGGCACTTCCACCACTATTAAATGAAAGCATTTTGCCTGTGTTTGTGGCTTTTTGTTTTTCCTTAGAGTTGTTGCTCTTAGTGTCCACTGAAAGCTCACACTGTGTAATGTGCGGTCTTTAAGCTAAAGACTGCACATTACACCTCCTCCTCCGCGCAGTGCAGGGGCTGTGCAGCCTATTACTATAAAGCTCCTGACTGTCCCCGGCTGCTGCTCCAGTCCCTGGCTTTTGCTGCACCACTATGGTGCTCCGGTGCCAGCAACAGGTAAATTGGAGGTGGGGGGGTAGAAGGGAGAGTTGGATGCCAAAATTAAATTTTCTACTTCAGGGTCCATAGGGGGTCCACAGGGTTGACCTTGGGGTATAGGTTGGGAACCAAATCCGGGCACCACGCAGTTAAAGCTTTTAGCTCCCAGGATGCACTGGGTCCACTCTCCCTATAACCCCACCCCCAAGCCAGAGGCACCTCAGTTTAAGTTGGTGCCCGGCCGGAGTCGGGTCACCGTTAGCGCAGGGGGAGCTGATTAGCAGCCCCTAAGCTTATTTTATTTTTTTAGGGACAAAGTTTTTTCATAGACTTTGGACTCTTCAGAGCGGCAGCGTCGGACTGTCCATAGGACGTCTAAGCTGCCGCTCCGTCACCCCGCTGGCGCTGAGACGCCAGTACAGATCTGGGGATCTCAGCGGGACCCCAGAGTCTGTACTAGCCGGACTCTGCGGGCGCCCAGGACTGCTGCCGGATCCACGGGGAGCAGGTAAGGTCGCGGATCACCGCTTGCGGTGATCCGCACATTTCAAATGCAGTCCTGTGCCTCCGGTCTCAGGGGACAGACCGGAGGCGCCGGCAGTGGCGGCGGGCCCCCCATACCCCGTGTGTCCACTAGACCACCAGGGACTTAACGATCGGTGCAGGGAGCCGGCGTCCCGGGGGTTAATAGCCGGCCAGGGGAGGCAGCCTTCCCTGTTACAGCGGCTCCTCCCCTCAGCTCAGCGCGCCTTTCAGTATCCATAGTCTGGCGTCGCTGAGCTGCTTCCTCCGCGGGCCACGCTTCTTCTGAGGTCTCCAGCGGCCATTTTATCTCTGTGGTGCAGCAGAAATCTCTGGAGATGGCAGTGAGTCCAGTCCCCCTGCGTACCTCACCATCAGGTCAGTGTACACAGCGCTGTAGCCTTCCCAGACACTGAATCTGGGCAGTTGAATGCAGTGTAATAGTGCAGTATATTATATGACATGTTTATGTATATATGTATATATCTGCATTGTATGTGACTTATGCTAGTGCTGACTGTACTTTATTCTCTCACCTGTCAGTGTATATCTATCCCTTTTCTTTATCTGCCCTAATACAGCTGTACTTAGGGTGGTTCTGAGACCTCACATTTATATACTTGTTAATATTTGTGTGGTTTGTCACATACTGTTGCGTGCTGCACGTTGCCATATTTTAGATGGAACTGTGTGTTGCATACGCTGAAAATGGGTCCCTGCAGCTATTTTTGGCATCAGTCAGGACCAGTATAGTGCTGCTTAATATTTCCGCCAAGATGGGTCAGATATGTCTGACCAGGAGATAGAGCGTTATACTGCACCCATTTTTACTATCCTGCAAGTCATGTGCTGCAGGTGTTAGTGCGGAGGATTTGACTCATAAAGGGTTCTGTATGTGGCGTCATCTGGTGCCGGCCTCTTTCACGACCCCCTTGGGCGGTTTGTTTTCTCGGGATCCTCTCAATTGCGGATCGCCGGGCGGGCCCCATTGTTGTACCTCACTTGGGGTTACTTCACCATACTGCCCTTTTCATCTCAGGGTATCTCGCAGCTTCTTGCACTCTTCCCCTGTGACACAGACTACCGCTCCCTGCAGGGGTTTTTTGCAGTATATGAATTCCCCCTGGTGCCACAATAGTCTGTCATTCCCCTTGCAGGGATTACCACAACAGCCACCCTGGGTGGATGTCGTTTTCTACGAAACGCTAATTGGCGTGGTTGACGCCCTGTGGTTACTTCCCAGTTGGCTCTGCCGTGAACTGGGTACTGTTCGGGGCTCTTTCCCTCTTACACGGGGGGAAGCCTATTTCAGGTATTATTATCCCTGCTTTAGGGCTGGTAGCAGGTCCATTCTGGTTAGAGTGAATGTTGACCTGCACCTGTATCATACACCCTCAGTATTGCGTGCCTTCGGGTTACCTGTTGCTGACTAGCGGGTGGATCGCATAGCGGGACTCTGGCTGTTGCCAGATAGGAGGTGTTACAACAGTGTTTGGCCTCCTGTCCCAAATTCCCTGAGGGCATCACGAGCCCCTCCTGGGGGGGATGGGCGTGTTACTCGTCTGATTACAGACGTTACTACGCCTCCCATTCCTGCGTGGTCGGATTCTTCGGATCCGTAGGTGGTAACTCTGCCTGAAATCAGTATACTTGCTTTCGGGAGTTGTTACCCATCCTACCATGGCTATAGCATGGTTGGTTAATACTATTGCATATTGGGTTGATGCATTTGTAACGTTTTTTCCCCTCCAACACGTCGGGGGTTCAAATGTATTTGGTCGCTCATGTAATATATGCAGTTGTCATAGGTGGACATGCCTATATTGGATACCAGTCTCCTAACTTTCAGAGTTCCGGCTGCGACTGTATCCTCCGTAATACCCTATGGCTGCGCTCTGAGAATGCAGAGGTGCAGATACCATCTTTAGGGTTGATATTGTTTGGTCCTGACCTTGACAAGATTGTAGTAACATTGGCAGTATTACTAACGACAAGTTTACCGCTTTCAGCTATGCACACTACAAGGCCTCAGACTAAGTCTGTTAAGTCTTTTTTGTCCTCTCGGTCAGCCTAAAGGTCTGTTTCTTCGTAGACTGTCGGCATCTACAAGGGCCGACATATCCAGTACCGAGCAGGCCTGGACTGCCAGCCGATCCTGCTTCTGAACCTACGGATATCTCTTCAGTCTGACGGGACAGGCCTACAACTGGGAGATACCGATTTTCTCAGTTCGCCCGGTATTAGTGTCAAGTTGCCGCGGCTACGTGGGTAGGAGGGTACGCCCTCTTTACAAGGGCCTTACAGATCCTGAAAGCTATGCAGTTGTTGCGGTAAGCGGAGCTAATTGGGCCATCCCCACTATCTCAGTGAGGGACTGGTTGTTCTGTTTTCTTTCTGGTGCGGTGGCTGAATGGTCCTCTTTGGCCTGTTCTCTGTCTCAATTCCCTGAACCAGTTCCTAAAGCTACCTGGGCTCAGGAGGAAATCCCTATGCTCCATCATACGATGTTTGGAACCTGGGGACTTTAGGGTATCACTGGATATACAGGACGCGTGCCTACGGGTACTTACAGAGACCTTTCCTCAGCATGGGCTGAGGTTTGCTGTATCACAGCAACACTTACAATTTTTCGGGCTCTGCCTGTTGGGACTGTCCTCAGCCCCACAGGGGTTTACCAGCGTTTTGGATTTTCTGACAGTTCTTCTGTTCAGTATATCCCAATGCTCCTGTACCTGGACGGCCTCCTGCTCTTAGCGGGATCACCGGGGTACTTTACGGCCAGGTCAGGATGACTGTGGCTTCTTCAGGGTGCAGACGTTTAATCAACGGGGAAAAAGTCCTCCCTGCATCCCTCTCTGGGTATTCTTCATCTAGGATCCCTGCTGGGTTCTCAGAATCTGAGAATTCTTCTGGCGTAAGACGGAATCTCCTCTCTTCCATTAGGAGTACATGGTTGTCTGCGCAGTCGACAGATGTCTTTACACTCTGGGATGCATGGTGGAATGGGCTCAGTTCCATTCCAGGCCTTTCCATAATTGGCTCATCTCCAGATGGAATGAGTTTTTTCTGTCGGATAACTGTTCAAACGATGATGCTCTCTCCGGAGGCAAGTCGGTCCCTGTCCGGGTGGCTATGGCCATCTCGTCCAGGGTTTTCTTTGCTAGGGACAGTGTCTGGACCGAATCCTTTTCAGTGCAGTTGGACGTCTGTCGATTCCACCCTGTCAATTAACTTACTCTGGCATAACTCTTGTTTCCCGGTGAACCTGAAAAGGTTCAGTCCGACAGGGTCAGGACAGTGGCTTCCTTTTTAGCAACACTGTTCGTTGGGTGGCAATGACAGGTATGTCACATATTCGGACATAGTCCGAGGGTCTCCTCCCGACCATCTCGGCAGCGTTCATTTCAGGAGCTCTCCATTGGGAAGCGGGAGTCCTCAGCCGTCACGACGTGCATCCCGGGGACTAGTCTCTTCCCCAAGAGAGGTTTCATCTCCTGGTGAGCAGGGGGGGCCCCCCTGAGGTGACCCTCATGGCCTTCTGTCTTTATCACACTAGGGTGTTACAGTTCAGCTCTGGGGATTCTGAAGCAAACTTCAGCGACTCTTTGTCGGTGAAGTGGTCCTTCCACTTTGTGTACCTGTGTTCTCCGGTCTCCCTTCTTCCTCGAGGTCTTTGGAAGTGTTTTCAATCGAGACGGAGATGCTTTCCTGCTGGTGGTTCCTGCTTGCCCCAGATGTCAGGGGTACTTGGATCTTCGGAGTCTCTACATCGATACTCCATCCCTGATGCTTCACTGCCCGGACCTGTTGTCTCAGGGTCCTTGGTTTTGCCTTGGACCTGGGTCGTTTGTCTTTGACTGTGTCCTTACAGTGGTCTTACGGCTTCCCTGGCTTTGTCATCGTTGGAATGATTAGAGCACATGGATCAGCTTTTGCTGGGACCTACCACAAACTGTGGCAGCCATAAATCTTATGGTATTGTACCTGTCGATACAATCCTCCGGTGTCCAGGATTTCCAGATATTCTGGCATTCCTTCCGGCTGGCTTGGGTTTCACACTTGGCCTGGTCTTCCTGACAGTGCGGATCTCTACACTGTCAGTATGGTTAAGATATGGAATTGCTTCACTCTGGTATCCAGTTCATCCTTTGGAGTGTTTTCTTGATTATGCCTCCATTTGTCCTCCCTAGGGACTCCTTGGGAGTAAGTAGTGGTTCTTCGTTACCTCCGGGGACAGTCAATGGAACCGCTGGTTGTGATAGCCATTACATGGTCTATTGCTTAGGCTCTCTCTTTCTCTCAGGGTGTTTATATCAACCAGGAGAGTGTCTGAATTGGGAGCGTTCTCATGTAGCTCCCTCTTCTGGAGGGCATCATGTCAGGGTGGGAGTTGCTCTCGCCCTGTGTTTCTTCTTAGTGGTTTTCAGGTTCCATATTATTCTGGAACTTATGGTACGGCCATTCTGTCCCCAGTCCTCTCGGTTGGTGTGGCCTCATTGACTGTGGTCTGGCCTCTTTGGATTTATGTGATCCGTTCAGGTTCCTTACGGAAATCGGACTCCTTATTGGTGGTCTGAGATTTCTGGTTTTCACAGGAAAGGATGGCCGGCCTATAACCAAATGTTGACTTGGATGGCCTCGTAGGTCTTCCTCAGGGGCCTACCCATGGGTAGGCCTTCCTGTTGTTGATGCTTGTTTTTTCTCGGGCCATGTGACCCTCGTGTGCGGCTCGCTGTGGCACCTCGGCTGTTTTGCCTTACTAGGTGGCCACGTGGTCTTCTGTCCACACCTTTTTAAGGTTCTAGGCATTGGTTTCCTTTGCCTCTCAGGATGCTTCCTTTTTGGCGACGGATTCTCCTCTCAGCACAGGAGCGTCCCCACCCTTGGTTGAACTGCTTTGGGACATCCCCAAGGTCAACCCTGTGGACCCCCTATGGACCCTGAAGTAGAAAACAAGAGATATGGTAAGAACTTACCTTTGTTATCTCTGTTTCTACGAAGTCCATAGGGTCCACAGGGCGCCCGCCCTGACGCACCTGGCTTCATATGGGCTGTGTGGCTGGTCACCGGTTTTCCGTCTCCCATTTCGGTGAGTATGGTTATTGAGTGTTCCAGTTTTCTCTCTCTTTTTCTCTCCTCCTCCGGCCTTTGGCTACTTACAAACTGAGGTGCCTCTGGCTTGGGGGTGGGGTTATAGGGAGAGTGGACCCAGTGCATCCTGGGAGCTAAAAGCTTTAACTGCGTGGTGCCCGGATTTGGTTCCCAACCTATACCCCAAGGTCAACCCTGTGGACCCTATGGACTTCGTAGAAACAGAGATAACAAAGGTAAGTTCTTACCATATCTCTTGTTATATATTGCTAACCCCACCAACATAAAATTGTTCAGGTGCCCCTGGGGGCACCAACTGTTCTTTTACATAGTTTAGGTTTCGCATTTTTAACTATCTGGCGCTGCACCCCCCCAAGTGGAAGTATAGGGAAATATTCTGACTGCCGCCTTAAATACAAATGTGGGAAATGTATCTACCCACAACAAACTACGGAAAAGAACCAGGAGTAATTACATGTCCAGCTGGTGGATACAGATTAATGACTGTTATTTCTTTGGATACAATTGATACGAACCACAGTTGTAATGCAGAGAATTTTCTATCTACGTTTATAGACCTATGTCTTGAATTTGGATGCAGAAGTTTTTAGTGGGTAAATGGTCTAGTGTTCTATTGTTTTTATTGTATTGTATTTTACTTTTCTGTTTATTTAGAACAATGTTTTTTTTCTGTTATGTGATTAAATATATTTAATCTGACAGCGCCTTGAATTACTCCTGGTTCTTTTACATTAACGTACTGCACATTTAGGTAGTTTTCATACCACATGTTTATTATATTACATATAAGCGTGAGCTTGTAACTGTAAATTTCTTTGATACCTAAGCCTGAATTTGGGAATATCATGCAAGTCCAAAGGTGTATAGTTTAGTTTATTTCTATTCTTGCACAAGTTAAATGATCATTATTTCCTTGGCAGGCTGATACAATATCATACTATCCAAGGAGAAGTGTCCTTCATCACGGATATCCCCGAAGTGATGATGGAAGATGCAGATGAGGCCGATGACAGGTCCTCTCCACTGGAGGCTACACAAGCAGAGCTTCAAAAAACTGAAGGGAGCCCTGGTTTGAAATCTGTTCTTTCCAGTGGGCGCAGCCCTAGCTGTGAGTCGTCTGAAAAACCAGTGGTTACCTTCAAAGAGAACATTAAACCACAAGAGGTAAACCGAGAAGTGCCAGCACGGAGTTATACCAGAACATTGAATGCTGGTAAGGAGCAGAGAGATTATAACAAGGGTATGAATACTGCTGTTAACAAGAAGGATAATAACAGCAAAAGGAAGAATGAAATCAAGAAGACTGGTGCTGACAAAATACAAGAACCTGCAAAGCAGAGTATTGCTGTACAGGTATGTGCCACCTATACAGTGGGAGGAGCTGCTTCGTCAATCACATACTTTTATGCTTAATGGGCAGGGTACTTTCAAATCTAAGGCAATGTTTTATTCTGTGACAGGTGAAAACACCAGTCACCGAGGCAAGGAAAACATCAGTAACCCCAACATCGAGTTCAAGCACGAACACCCAATTCATACCTATCCACCATCCTGGCGCCTTCCCACCTCTGCCTAGCCGGCCAGGTAATTTATTTTAAAATGTACGGTTTTGTTTGTACCTAGTTTTGTGGTTTTTTATGTTCTCCCAGAGCTCACGTATAGCTGAACTATTCTTTCTTCTCTGCAGGTTTTCCTCCTCCTGCCTATGTCATCCCACCTCCTGTGGCATTCTCTATGGGCTCTGGTTATACTTTTCCTGCCGGTGTTCCAGGATCTTTTTTGCAGCCTTCATCTCATTCAGCAGCTGGAAGTCAGGGCCCTCCCGGGAAACAGTCCCACATTCCTTATAGTCAGCAACGACCCTCTGGCCCAGGGACACCTAACCAGGGTGCTCTTGGCAACCAGTTACCTGGCCAAACACAGCCACAGGCTTCGTCCAATTCTCCAACTCAGTCCAGCTCACAGACGGCAGCGCAGCTACAGATTCAAGTGTTGGCCCAGCAGCAGCAACAACAGTCGCCGACTAAACCTATACAGTCACTTGGCAAGAATCCTCAACATCATCCTTCTCTCCAGCAGGTATGCTGATTACGTGATGCTAATATATGTATATATTAGAAATGAGCAGTTCAGTTCTACTCTGGTTCTTTTTGCCAAATTAGCGCAAGTTCAAATTAATCTTATTGGCTATTCAAAACGCGTAAAAGCAGGATAGCCAATTTGATTTGTTTTCACGGCTGAACTTAACCGAGTCAAAACCTTGGGACCTTGGAGGACTGGACACCAACAGCAAAGCTTTTCAATCTCAGGATGCTCCGGTCCTTCCCCCTATACCCTACCCACAGCCTGAGGGCAGCTCCACTTCGTTGGTGTCCGGCAGGAGCTGGGTCACCATTTTTAACAATGGGGCTGCTTCAAGCAGCCCAAGTTTTTATAGTGTTTTAAACTGAGCAGCAGCAATAAAAGACTGTCCCTTGGACATCTGCGCTGCTGCTCCATCACCACTCTGCGGCGCTGTAACTTCAAGCCCAGGCTAGGTACTCCGGGCTGGGCTCTAGGGGGGGACTAGATAGCATGCTCCCCGGACCCCAGACTGCAGCCCGGAATCCAAGGGACAGGTAAGGTGGACCCACTCTTGCGGGGACCCGCTTATTTGTGCAGTCTAGCCTCCAGTCTCAGGAGACGGACCAGAGGCACTGATGTGGACACTGGTGCTCCCACGACTGCACTAGACCACCGGGGCATTAATATTCTGGCGCTGAGACATATTTAGAGGTGGTTAACATCAGCACGGGGAGAAGGAGCTCTCCCTGCAGCCCCTCCCCCAGCTCACGGCGTCATTCCACTGCGGTCTAACTGTTCCCTTAGCTGTTCCTCCCTCACCCTCCGCCCTCTCAGAAACTCGCGGCAGCCATTTTCTGTTTCACAGGTCTTCGGAAATGCTGGGTCCAGTATCCCTGTATACCTCTCCCACGGGCCAGATTATACAGTGCTATATCCTAATAGCCACTGCGGTCTGTGTAGTTGATTTGTAGTGCCAATTGCAGATATATAGAGGGGGGGAGGGGGGGGGGTGGTTGTTTGCATTGTATGTGACTTGTGCTAGTGCTGATCTCTACTTTCTATACTGTCAGCTTATAACCTTCCCTTTAACCCTGACATACTAAGGTATAAGGGGTTTCATTATACCTCACACTTCCTATATATTTGTGAGGGCTATCACACTATATAGCACGGTTGCACACTACACTATGCCATATTACACATACTGCAGGGTGTTCACTGCACTGTATCATACTGTGTGTTTTATTATTTCTGTGGCTATGTCTGCAGAGGAAAGAATAACAAGCAGACTGATGCTGCTGCTCCTACTCTGGTGTCTTGTAAGTCCTGCTCAGCGGGCTTAGCCCCAGAGGACCTCATTCAGTACAAATTGTTGCACAGACTCAGGCCCCCCAGCCCCAGGGTCTCCGCCTCAGGACCCACCTTGGGCTGCCTTTTCTCAGGTACTAACAAAGATTGCGGACCACTTAGCAGTCCCTGTGGTAGCCCCCCCCCCCCTGCCCTGTGGGATGACCACAGCAGGTACTCCCTGCAAATCCTTTGCCTCCCCATGGGTAGATGTACTATCTTCCTCAGTACAGAGTTTGGCTAATACTGCTACAGTTTTTCAGCAAATGCAGCAAAAGGAAAAGCCTTTACCTACTAAATGTGTGGTGTGATCTTCCCAGTCCACCCAGTTATCTGATTCTGATATATCATCTGGGGATGCAGAAGATGCAGACCTCTTTCACTCTGACTTCATCTCAGGAGACCAGGAGACACCCTCTAAATTAAATATACCTGCTCTTGTGAGAGCTGTAAAATCTATTTTACAAATTAGAAGAGGAAGAACCCGCTTCTAAGAAAAAAAAAACAAGCACTTTTTAACGTCAAAATGTAGTTTTACCAGAGTTCCCTCACTCTGATCAGCTATCTGATCACATGAGTGAAGCTTGGAATATGCCTGGTAAAAGGTTTCAAATTCCAAAATGGTTCAGTTCCTTTTGCCGTCCTCCAGCTACTGATTGCACTAAATGGGAAGTTCCCCCAGCAGTGGATTCTCATGTAACACGTCTGGTTAAGAATACCACCTTACCCATCCATACTGCAACCTCCTTGATGAAGACTGCAGATAGGCGTATAGAAGCTTGTCACAAATCCATATACTCTCACTGGAGCTATTACTCATCCTGCTAGGGCTACGGCCTGGGTAGCAAAAGAGAGTTGGGCAGAAGCCCTAGAAGAGACATTCCTCCCCCTAATGCTTCAAGGGAACAGCTATCCTACATATCTCATATTAGAGATGTAACCACCTACTTAGGAGAAGCAGCTATGGATACGGCTCTCCTGTCCTGGCCTCCAGTATATCTGTCACTTCGGTAGTGGCTCGCTGTATTGTTTGGCTCCATTCCCATAAAGCGGGCTTGGGAGTCCCTTCCTTATTCTGGAGATATCCTATTTGGTCCAGAATTAGTTAAAATTGTGACTACTTTGGCAGCTTCCAAGACGGTGTTTCTGCCCTCTACATATAATACAAAGCCTTGGACGTCATACTTTCGGTCCTTTCGTCCTCAAGTAAAAGCTAATGGTCATTCTTTTCCACGGCAGCAGGCATCTGCCAAGGTCTCCAAGTCTAGGGCCAAACGAGTCAGGGCTACTAGACATCCACCTGCCAAGTCTGAGGACAAGCCTACAGCCTGATGGGGTGGGCCTCTCCCTAAGAGAAGTGGTCTCCCACAGATATGCTCTATCTTTCCTAAGGCGACTCCTCAAGCAGTTCTTTTGCACGAGGCCTACATCGGACCCAAGCAAGGCCCTGCTACTCCAAAAAGCCATTCTGTCCTTACTGAATACAGCAGTAATAATTCCGTTCCCCTCCTCGCAACAAGGCAAGGGCAATTATTCCACCCTTTTCCTGGTGCAGAAGCCCATCGCGGCTCAACCTCAAATCTCTGAACAAGTTTTTTTACTTCAGCGTCCATAGGGGGTCCGGTCGACAGGGTTGACCTTGGGGTATAGCTGGATCTGGATCCACAGGCACCACGCAGTTAAAGCTTTTGCTGCTGCTCCCAGGATGCACTTGGGTCCATCCTCCTCTATACCCCGCCCCCGAGCCACAGGCATCTCAGTTTGAGTTGGTGCCCGGCCAGAGTCTGGTCACCGTGCGCAGGGGGGCTGCAGGAGCAGCCCTCAAAAGCTTTTTATTTAAAATAAAAAAAAGGGCCTATACCTATCCCTTTACTTCTCCTACAAGCCCTACAGGTGTGTGGGGGAGGGGCATTTCTACAGACCTCCCCTATATAAATCACGTATTTGTGAGGTCCGTCACATACAGTTGTGTGCTACACAGTACCATATTGTGGGCTGTTGTTCAGCACACTGGTGAGTGCGCTTGATTCGGCTCTGTTGCCAGATATATTTATTTATATAATATATTTTGTCATGACGGACGAGGAGATTGAGCACTCCATAGCTTCGGTGGTGTTCTCCTCCGGACGCTGTTCTGCAGGAGTGGATAGGGAGGATTTGTCACAGGATGGCCTGTGTAGACGGTACCAGGTGGTTCCTGGTCCATCAAAACCTCCTGAGACGCAGGAATCACCATGGGCGATGTTTTCTCAGGTGCTGGTGTCTATTGCGGACCGTCTGTCGGTCCCAACTGCTGTCCCTACCAGGGCGTTGCCCCAGCCGGCCGTCCCCCATTCCCCGGGTGTCCCGCAATTATTGCGGAGCCCCCCCCGGGTCTGTCTGTTGGTCCTTATGCGGGGTTACCTATGTATATACAGGCTTCCCCTGTGACACAGCAGTCTGTGGTGCCCTTCCAGGCCCCTGTGGCGGCTCCTCCACCCTGGGTGGATGTGCTCTCCATCTCCGTACAAAATTTGGCGGCCGCGTCTTCGGCTTTTCAGTCTATGTTGCAGAATGACATGCCATCTAGGACGTCAAAACGCACACTAATGACGCAGGCGGCGCATGTATCGGACTCCAAGGGGTCCTCAGATGATCGGGAGGTTCATGATGACACTGACTCGGACACATCGGTCCAGGAAGTGGATACCAAGTCGTCCATTAATGTGCGAACGCTGGTTAGGGCGGTGCGAGCCATTCTCCTAATAGAGGATGAGGCACCAGCTCCTAAGTCGAAGTATCCTAGTTTAAAAAAAAACTAAGGTGGCTTCTGCGGTGTTTCCCCTGTCTGATCAGTTGACGGATCATATGGCGGTGGCTTGGCAGGCGCCCAGTAAGAGATTCCTACCACAGAAGCGGTTGGCTTCTAATTACCCTTTTCCTGAGGCACACTGTAAAAAATGGGAAACTCCACCGGCGGTGGATTCCCATGTCACCCGTTTAATAAGGAGCGCTACTTTGCTATTACCGTCTATATCCTCGCTGAAGGATCCCATGGACGGGAAAGTTGACTTTCTTAAAGTCCATTTACTCCCTCTCAGGGCCAGTGGCCCGACCGTCCATGGCCATCTCTTGGGTGGCCAAGCCAATTGAGTGTTGGGCCAACGCATTAGAGGATACCTTTCCGGACGACGCTTCGGATGTCCAGAGGGCATTGTTAGGACAGATGAGGGACGCTGCTTCCTACATTGGAGAAGCCTCTTTGGATGCTAGTCTGCTGACCTCTCCAGTATCGGCTGCAGCAGTGTCTGCCCACCGATCCTTATGGCTGAGGTCCTGGAGAGCGGACTCCGATTCAAAGAAAGGCCTGAAGGCTTTACCTTTCAATGGAGAATTGCTATTTGGTCCGGACTTGGACAAAATAGTGAATACCCTGGCTAAATCCAAGTCCGCTTTCCTCCCTTCAGCGGCAACGCCTGCCAAGGTCCGGAGCTCGGCCTTTCGTTCCTTTCGGGTTCAGGGTAAGGCAAAAGGTCCGTCCTTCCCGAGGCAGTCGGCGGCTAAGACCGCCTCTAAACCCAAGAAGCAAGCCTGGAGTGCTCAACGCCCTTCTTCCAAGCAGGAGGAAAAACCTGCGGCCTGATGGGACGGGCCTCCCTCTGGGGGACCTCAGAGTGGGAGGTCTTCTCCAATTCAAACAGTGTTGGCACAAATACCACCACGGATGTCTGGGTTCGAGAAGTAGTCTCTCAGGGGTACGCCCTGTCTTTTCGGGTCAGACCGCCCCACCAGTTTTTTTGCACGAGTCCTCTGGACAAGACCAAAGCTTCCCAGATTCAGGTGACTATACAATCCTTGCTACAAGCAGGGGTCATTGTTCCCGTTCTGCAGTCTCAACGCGGGACGGGATACTATTCTACTCTGTTTCTGGTACAGAAGCCCAATGGTTCTCATCGCCCTATCCTGAATTTGAAGTCTCTGAACAAATACCTCAGGGTTCCCAAGTTCAGGATGGAAACGTTACGTTCCATCATTCTGGCGATGGAACCCGGGGATTACATGGTCTCCCTGGATATCCAGGACGCCTATCTCCATGTGCCCATAGCACTGGCACACCAGCGTTATCTGAGGTTTGCTATCCTGCAACATCACTACCAGTTTCGGGCGTTGCCTTTTGGCCTTTCTACGGCTCCGAGGGTGTTCACCAAGGTGATGGCAATTATGGCCGCCCACCTTCGTCCAGATACGGCAGCAGCCGTATACCCTGACCCCGATCTTCTTCTGCTGGCAAGCTGCCCGGAGGTGGTACTTCAACATCTCCACCTGACCATTGCTTGTCTTCAAGCACACGGGTGGTTGATAAATTGGAAGAAGTCATCTCTGATCCCATCACAACGGATGGTTCATTTGGGAGCCCTTCTGGATTCTCATCAGCAAAGGATTTTCCTGACTCCGGAAAAGGTGTGTCTTCACTACAACTGCGGATACACAGTTGCCTGAGCAGTGCCAGGGTGTCTGTTCACTCAGCCATGAGAGTCCTAGGGTCCATGGTCTCGGCATTCGACATGGTGGAATTTGCCCAGTTCCATTCCAGGCCCCTGCAGGGGCAGATTCTATCGTAATGGAACGTTACCTAACCGGATCCGATCCCAGACACTGGTCTTGTCCTCGGAAGTGCGCCAGTCTCTAGCTTTGTGGCTTCAGCCAGCTCATCTCATCGAGGGTCGCCCCTTTTGGATCCCGGACTGGGTTCTGCTCATAACAGATGCCAGTCTCCGGGATTGGGGGGCAGTGACCGGCTCGTTGTCTCTTCAGGGCCGTTGGTCTGCGGAGGAAGCAGTTCTTCCCATAAACGTGCTGGAACTGCGGGCCGTGTACAGGGCTCTGCTGTCGTCAGGCACCGCTCTTCACAGAAGGGCAGCTCAGGTGCAATCCTACAACACCACCATGGTGGCGTACATCAGTCACCAGGGAGGAACTCGCAGCTGAGCTGCGATGTCGGAGGTGTCTCAGATCCTGGCTTGGGCGGAGTGCCACCTTCCAGCAATTTCGGCAGTCTTCATCCCGGGAGTCCTCAATTGGGAGGCAGACTTCCTCAGCCGTCACGACATGCATCCCGGGGAATGGTCGCTTCACCCAGAGGTGTTTCAACGTCTCGTGGATAAATGGGCACTGCCGGAGTTGGACCTGATGGCCTCCCGTCACAATTACAAGTTATCCGTGTACGGCTCAAGGACAAGGGACGCAGGCACAAGCCTGGTGGACGCGCTGTCAGTGAAATGGACATTTCACCTAGCGTACCTGTTCCCTCCGATCTCCCTGCTACCTCGGGTACTAAGAAAAATCAAACAGGACGGGGGCATGTTTCTGCTGGTGGCTCCAGCATGGCCCAGACGTCCTTGGTACTCTGATCTCAGGAGCTTGTCCGTCGATGCCCCGTTCCTTTTGCCTCAGCGTCGGGACCTGCTGTCTCGGGGGCCTTGCCTTTACCCAGATCTGGGTCGGCTGTCTTTGACGGCGTGGCTCTTGAGACAGCCGTCTTAAGGTCCCGGGGCTTTTCAAGCTCTGTCATCAGTACCATGCTGAGGGCGCGTAAATCTGCCTCTGCACGGATTTACCACAGAGTGTGGCACACTTTTACTTTCAGTGGTGAGTCCAGAAACTTTGATCCTCAGGTGTTCAGGGTTTCTAGGATTTTGGCATTTCTGCAGTCAGGTCTTGACCTGAGCTTACATCTTGCTTCCCTGAAGGTTCATGTATCGGCTCTGTCTGTGTGGTTCCAACGTAGAATCGCTACACTGCCTGATGTTCACACCTTTTTCCAGGGTGTTCTTAGAATCCAGCCTCCCTTTGTGGCTCCGTGGGACTTGGCGGTGGTTCTTCGGGTCCTGCAGGGACCTCCTTTTGAACCTCTTGAGTCGGTTGACCTCAAGTGGTTAACACTTAAGACTGTGGTTTCTCCTGGCAATTGCTTCGGCCAGGAGGGTATCCGAGTTGGGGGCACTTTCTTGTAGTCCCCCCTTCTTAATTTTTCACCAGGACAGAGCAGTGCTTCGCACCCGTCCTGAGTTTTTGCCTAAAGTTGTGTCTAAGTTCCACATCAATCAGGAACTGGTGGTGCCAGCTTTTCAGTCTCCTGATCTTACAGCTGGCGAGGCTTCGTTGGACGTTGTACGTGCTCTCAGAATTTGTTGATCGGACTGCTTCTGTTAGAAGGTCTGATTCTTTTTGACCTCTTTGGTTTTCATAAGAGGGGTTGGCCTGCCAACAAACAAACCTTAGCCCGTTGGCTCTGTTCTGTTATTAGGGAGGCTTATGTACAGGAAGGTATACCTGTTCCAGCCTCTGTTAAGGCTCATTCCACTCGGTCTGTGGGTCCTTCTTGGGCTGCTAGACGTGGTGCCTCCGCTGTTCAGCTGTGCAAGGCAGCCACTTGGTCTTCCATTCAGACGTTTTTGAGGTTTTATGCGTTTGACACCTTTGCCTCTCAGGATGCATCTTTTGGGCGCAGGATTCTCCTTTCTGCACAGGAGCGTCCCCACCCTTAGTTGAACTGCTTTGGGACATCCCCAAGGTCAACCCTGTGGACCCCCTATGGACCCTGAAGTAGAAAACAAGATATATGGTAAGAACTTACCTTTGTTATCTCTGTTTCTACGAAGTCCATAGGGTCCACAGGGCGCCCGCCCTGACGCACCTGGCTTCAAATGGGCTGTGTTACTGGTCACCGGTTTTCCGTCTCCCATTTCTGTGCGTATGGTTTCTTGTGTGTTCCAGTCTTCCTTCTCTCTGTTTAGTCTCCTCCTCCAGCCTGGGCTGCTTAGCAACTGAGGTGCCTGTGGCTCGGGGGTGGGGTATAGAGGAGGATGGACCCAAGTGCATCCTGGGAGCAGCAGCAAAAGCTTTAACTGCGTGGTGCCTGTGGATCCAGATCCAGCTATACCCCAAGGTCAAACCTGTGGACCCTATGGACCTCGTAGAAACAGAGATAACAAAGGTAAGTTCTTACCATATCTCTTGTTATCGGTGTGTCCAGTTTTCATATGGAAACCGTCCGCTCTATTATCCTGGCTATGGAGCCTGGGGATTTTATGGTGTCTCTAGACATTCAGGACGCTTACCTACATGTAACTATAGTGCATTCTCATCAACAATATCTCCGGTTTGCTATCCTACAGCGGCATTACCAATTTTAGGCCCTACCATTTGGCCTCTCAACGGCCCCTCGGGTGTTTACCAAAATCAAGTTATGGCGACCTCCCTTCGTCGTTAAGGGATCAGACTACTCCCATATTTAGACCTCTTGCTGTTAGCCAGCTCCCCCAGAGATTCTTCACCGCCATCTGCAGGTAACAATTGCCTTCCTACAAACGCTCGGTTGGCTGATCAACTGGAAAAAGTCTTCCCTGACACCTTCTCAAAGAATGGTACATATAGGACACTCAGGTTCAAAGAATCTTTCTAACAGCAGACAAGATCTCCTTAATACAACAGAGTGTGCAGACTGCTCCGCAGTCGCCGAGTGTCAATTCACGCTGCAATGCAGACATTGGGATCAATGGTGTCCACCTTCGACTTGGTGGAGTTCGCTCAATTTCACTCCAGGCCCCTACAACGCCTGATCCTCTCTAGGTGGTACGGCCTACCCCATCTACTTCGATCCCAGACGATGGGCCTCCCCCCGGAGGTTCACCTGTCCCTATGCTGGTGGCTGCAGATATTCCATTTAGACAAGGGTCGCCCCTTTTGGATCCCGGATTGGGCTCTCCTCACCACGGACGCAAGCCTCCAAGGGTGGGGCGCAGTGACCGGCCAGCACTCCTTCCAGGGCCGCTGGACCCCAGTCGAGGCAGCGTTACCATCAATGTCTTGGAACTTCGAGCCATCTACAGAGCTCTCACTCTGGCTCAGGATATTCTTCAGGACAGGCCAGTACAAGTACAGTCCGACATCGCCACAGCAGTTGCCTACCTCAATCACTAAGGAGGCACTCTGAGCCGGGCAGCAATGGCAGAAGTGTCCCACATTCTGACATGGACCGAACGCTGTCTCCGCGGTATTCATCCCAGGAGATCTCAATTGGGAAGCAGATTTCCTCAGCCGTCACGACGTGCATGCAAGAGCGTAGTCTCTACATCCAGAAGTCTTTCAGCTCCTGATGAACAAATAGGGTCTGCCGGATGTGGATCTCATAGCCTCAAGTCACAGCAACAAACTTCCAGTATATGGAACCAGGACAAGGGACTCTGAAGCAGCCTTCGTGGATGTATTGTCAGTGAAATCGACCTTCCATTTGGCATACCTTTTTCCCCCAATATCCCTGCTTCCTGGAGTTCTAAGGAAGTTCAAGCAGTCCTGATGATATCTCTGGCTTGGCCCAGACGCCATTGGTACTCTGATCTTCAGAACTCTCCATAGACTTTCCTCTTCAACTTCCTCTAGGGGTAGACCTGTTGTCTCAGGGTCCATGTCTACATCCGGACATGGCCCTTCTGTCTTTAACGGCTTGGCTCTTGAGACATCCCTCCTAACGGCTAAGGGATTTTCCAGCTCTGTGTGGTCCAGACCATGCTCAGGGCCCGTAAACTGGCCTCAGACAGGATTTATCACAGAATATGGCATACATATTTCCAATAGTGTGCTCCAAGAAACTGACTCCCAAGTTTTTAAGGTGTCTAGTATTCTTGCCTTTCTTCAGGCTGGATTGGATCTAGGCCTCCGCCTAGTATCTCTGAAAGTGCAGGTCTCTGCGCTTGAACCAGATGGATAAAGCAGACTTGCTCCTCTACCAGATATTCACACCTTCCTGCAAGGTGCTCTACATATACAGCCTCCCTATATCCCTCCTGTAGCTCCATGGGATTTGGCAGTGGTTCTCCAAGCACTTCAAGAACCTCCATTCGAACCCCTGGAATCAGTGAATGTCAAGTGGCTCACTGCGAAGACTGTTTCTTCTGGCTATCGCATCTGCCCATAGGGTATGGGATTTAGGGGTGCTTTTCATGTCGCTCCCCTTTTTAATTTTCATCTGGACAGGGTGGTTCTTAGAACACGCCCGGGCTTCCTCCCCAAGGTGGTCTCGCATTTCCACCTAAACGAGGAAATTGTGGTTGGACCGGCCTATCAATCACTAGACCTCTCGGCAGGTGAGGCCTCTTTGGATGTGGTCTGTGCTCTGAAGATCTACATGGACCATTCTACTTCCATCAGGAAATCGGACTCCCTCTTCGTCCTATATGGATTCCACAAGAAGGGATGGCCAGCTAACAAACATTCTGGCCAGATGGATTCGCATGACTATCTCAAAGGCTTACACGCAGTCTGGCCTTCCTGTGCCGGCTACAGTATCTGCTCATTCTACTCGCTCTGTGGGTTCTTCATGGGCAGCCCGGCATGGCAACTCAGCTGAACAGATATGCAGGGCGGCCTCCTGGTTGTCTATCAACACCTTTCTTAGATTTTATGCCTTTGATACATTTGCCTCTCAGGATGCTTCCTTCGGGCGTAGGGTTCTCTTATCAGCTCAGGAGCCTTCCCGCCCTTGAACAACTGCTTTGGGACATCCCCATTGTCTCCCTATGGACATTGAAGTAGAAAAGGAGATTTATGGTAAAACTTACCTTTGTTAACTTTCTCTGAAGTCCATAGGGCCCACAGTGAGACCATTATTATTTCCTTTATTAGTTGCCAAATATTGCAATAGTTTACGTATTACCGTTACCACACACTATCACAAGCCAGGAGGCCACTTGACAGAAAAGGAATGTAGTTGTCAAGGCGAGCCCTTCTTTTTAAACTGTTTTGGGAGCGATGCTATATATATATTTTTTTTCTTTTTTAATAAGACTTCCTGTTTTCAGCGTCTCACATTATGCTGAATGCATGCTTTGATGGAAGTCATTACACTTTTTTTGTATTTACAATAGTGTACACCAGGTACTGTGTGCTGATTAAAAATAAAGTTTTGTGTGGCTATATCCAGCCATGAATAATTATCCTTTTCAGATGTCACAAGTGGGAGTGGCTAGGTTTTGGTGAGAGTGTGGCATTGGATACTTATGAGAAAACTATTAATAAAATGTTATTTCAGAGCATTGATACAATTTGTGCAATTTTTTTTTTTTCACCTCTCATTTTTCAAGTTGAATGAATCACGGCCATGTGTTTTTTAGATCGGGGAAGGGGAACCTCAGGCCCGAGGGCCATATAAGGTCCCCGGAATCATTTTGTCTGGCCCTCTGAGCTTTTTTCTGCTAGCCTCAAATGTCACCCTACAGCCATAATCTATGCAGCAGTGCCGCCTGAAGCATCATTAGGACGCTTCAGGACTGTCACACCGCTGCCTTTACAGCTCCCCAGAGCATCCTCAGGATGCTCCTGTTATTGCTGTAATCATTGGTGATTGTGGCCCTGCCCCCGCATGACATATGGAGGGGGCATGGCCTGCACCAGGCCCGCAAATAATGTTATATTTATCAAAATGGCCCTCGGCAGAAAAAGGTTCCCCACCCCTGTTTTAGATGATGGGGTAGCTTAGGCTTTGTCAGATGTTGTGTATGATGGATATTTCTGTTTTCTAGTACCAGCAGGCAGCAGACAAATCCAAACAGCTATGGAGTTCTCCTCAAGTGTCAAACTCACTTGGAAAGCTACTGCCGCCCATGAAACAAGCTTATTTCATGGACGGTCGCCTGCCGTCAGAGCCTCTGAGCATGTTGGAGCAGTGCCTACAGCACCCAGTCATGCAGCAGCCTCTGGAGAAAAAGATGAAGCCTTTCCCAATGGATGCCTATAACCAGAACACTTCTGAAATGAAGATGTCAGACTTCTACTGGGGGGACCAAACATCCTACAACCTAAATGACAACCGGGCCCTTTTGGCACAGCAATCTGTTAATAATCAAAGGGGCAAGCGCCAGCCTATCAGCTATCGCTCAGGCCAGGACTCCATGAATAGAATGCCCTTTGAGGTAAGTAATGTGTGTGATGTATGGCCAGAAATTGAGTGTATCCTCCATGGTTCACCGACCTTCTCAGTCCCATCCTTCGTATTACTCTGTGCTGTGTTTTATGACTGTGAGTGACTTTCCTATGTATCTGCTCCCTCCTTTCACCAGTACGTAGGACGGGGATTGCAGGATAATAACAGCACTAGGTAATAGACGTCAGTGTGGCTTAGGTATACTATGCTACAATGGGATGTGATTTATAATATATTGACATTGACAATATTGTTTAAGCATAGCAAATAGTGGTTTCCGTGTCTAAACCTGATTCAAAGTGGCTGACGATGACATACAATGGGGGTATTCAACATGCAGCCCTTGAGCTGCTGTGGAACTACACATGAGAGAATGCCCTGTCACAATTTTAGCATGTCCTAATAGCAAAACTGTGGCAGGGCATGCTGGGATGTGTAGTTCCACAGCAGCTGTAGGGCCACATGTTGTACACTATCGCCGCCCACTTCTTACACATTACTAAGCATGCATATGCAGACTTTGGGCAGGTCCCCGGGTAAAGGTATGGGAGCTAGAGGTGGCACGGCTAAGCCCCGTCCTTATGGCGCACATTGGCAAGGAGGATGTGGGGGTTGTTAGGCCATATTATAACTTCTCTGCTCTCCCACTCCCCTAGCCAGGTCCAGCTAATATGTACCTGCCAGACACTCCTCTTGGCGCCCCTGTAAGTACACTAAGAATTTCTTAGACTACGTAGGTGGTGTGGGATAGTCTTGATACTATTTAATGGTACAGTAAATTAAGACACTGCGGTAATTATTTATGCAATCCCTGGTCTGTTCTTTCATTAATATTCTATATCAATTTGTATAACTTTCTCTCGTACTTTCTGCATTTTATTTTTTCTGCTTTTCTTTCTCTCCCCTCTTCCCTTGTTTGTTTCTTCTTGCCTGTATCTTACTAGGAACCGAAGCGTTCCCCTCTCCTGCCCCCGGACCTGTTAAAGAGTCTGGCTGCTCTAGAGGAGGAGGAAGAGCTGGCTTTCTCCCCTCCTCCTGATCTTTACCCAGCTCTGCTCGGCCCCCTGGCCTCTCTCCCTGGACGAAGCCTCTTTGTATGTATTCTGTGTGGTGGACTCTCCCCTCTGCTTCTGCTCTCTGTCTGTCTGTCTTTGGTCTCTGTGTCCTTCCTGCAACGTGGAAGCTGTCGGCACATTCTTGCAGACCTGCATCTCCTTAGTGCTTTGATACTTAATGAATCCAGTATGTTTCTGCTCTGATCACATGATCTGGGAGTAAAAGACATGTATACATGTATAGTGTGTGTGTGTGCATTCAAGTTATTTGTCTTTCAGCGAGAAAAACGTGAAATTGTAACAGGAAATGTTCATATATTGTTAATGGGAACAACAAACCATTTTGAGCACTGTAATAGGATTTTTAGTTAGTAATTGTTACAGATAAGTTTAAACAAAGGCTTTAATGTCTGTTGATCCGGTTTCTCATCCTTGTCTTGAGCGTTTTCTGGCCCCTTTCTTACCCTTCCTCAGGCTTCAGGTTGCTGGGGGTGTGTGACATTTTGATTGCATGTCTCAGTAGAGATCTGTCACAAGATTGATTGATTGTGCAGATGGTTGTGATCTGAACAAGCTCTCCAGGCACCTGTAATCTCATTCCAAATAATCAGTGTGGACGCAGCAATGATCAGTGTTGAGTATACTATAGAGATATTTGTAACCCCCTTAAACTAAACAAGGGTGGATCCGACTGTCAAATCTAGGAGCTAGTGAGGGTATGCCTACTGTAATTAGGGATGTAGTCGTCAGATCGACAGCCAAAAGGTCATCACCATAATGGAATCTCAACAAGGTTAAAATGTTGGTTATATGAAATGCTGACAATGGAAATAGTTTTTTTTTTTCATGGTGAGGCTTAAAATTGGATGTTGACATTTTGTGCCTGTCAACATTATGCTGTCTGCCGACACTGCGATTGTTGAGAGTACACAGGGCCTCATTTATCAACAAGTTTTATTGTTCACTATGAGTGATAAAACTTGTTGCATATTATAATGGTGCTCCAGCCAATCAGCTTCCAACTATCATTTTTTTAAACAGATGACAGTTGGGAGCTGATTGGCTGGAGCACCATTATAATATGCAACAAGTTTTATCACTCATTGTGAATGAAAACTCATTGATAAATGAGGCCCATAAAGTCCCTGTAATTACATTTGTTTTACAAAAATTCTTTTCAGAAGACTTACTCTTGCAGCACAGAGGTTTTGATGAACTTTACCTTGTTCTGCAAGGGTCTCTTGAGCAGATTTAAATAGACGAGAGGGTTTTTTTTTTTGTTTTGTTTTTTCTTTGCTCTTTAAAAGAAGTGAGCAGAAACCAAACCAATGTTTTTCTGCCTAGATAATCTCACAAGAGCTTCTGCAGGAAATTACTCTTTTCTATAAACCTTTTCAACCAAAGTTTAATCATGATCCCCCAGTAAATCAACCAAGTCATTTCAAATCTAAGTTGGAAGATTTTAATATACCATTACAATATGGGATTAAATTGTCTCTGGCTCTAGCAGGGATATTCTTCAGCTTTTACTAGAGCCATTGATTTTCCATGTTGTACAGTCCTCATGTGATTTTTTTTTTTTACGGGATGCGTTCAGCATCCAGGCGGTCAGGACGACTCTTACATTACTGACACCGGTCAGAATCCCGGTGCTGGGATGCCGAAGGTAAGTAGCGGGGTTAGGGGGAGGGTCAGAATTAGGTTTAGGGTTAGGCACTAAGGGGGGGAGGGTTAGCATATCAACCAACAAGTGTCTGCTAACCCTGTCTGGATCCTGGCGTCAGGTTTTTGACCAGTGGGATCCCGACTGCCGGCATCCCATTCCCAACCCGATTTTTACAGCTAATGTTAATATTATCGTTTGATGCTATGGAAGTCTGTGGCTCCTTGCATTTAGAGAGTGAGGAGAAGAGGACAGCCATAAAATAAGGACATACAAGGTATACAGAATAAAGGCAGACATGAAAACAAAGGGTCGGGAAATAGCTTCCCTTTGATACACTAAGTTGATCTCTGAATTTGGTTCTCTCCAGGGGATCCAGCCACATGGTCGAGAGTGAACATGTCAACTTTCATAGTGTTGACACCACAATGTAACATGGTTCAATGTGTCAACGGGCACCATGCTGAAATCCTCAGCATGTCGACCTATGAAATGTCGCCATGTGAGAATTCGGCATTCTCAGAATGCCGATGTTTAGGCTGCGGGGGAAGTTTGGGGTAAGGCAGTAAAGGGACGGTTAGAAATAGAGTGGGTATTCTGACCGGAACGCCAGTGCATGAGGTCACTTCACCAGAACTGACAGTCACATGATGGCCAGGACCCGGGAGCAAACAATGGAGACATCGCGGGACTAGGTAAGTGACTGCTGGCCCAGCAGGAATATTAGGTCGACATTCTATCATGTCGACAGGTCATCTGTGTAGACATGATGGATTTTGTCATGATCACATTTTTACCAGGTTGAAATCCTCTTGGTCGACCTAACATCGCACACCCTATCTCCAATGCAGACCGTATGGCGGCAGTTTTGTATACCATGAATAAATGACTCGGCCTGTGCTTGTACATTGATGGCGTAATACAAAAAGTTAGATGGAAAAAACAGTTTTTATCAAAAGTTGCAGGTATCAGTGTGCAGGCTTATATATATTGGGGTCTTCCAAAATGTTAAGTTTATAGAAATTGCCTTCATAATGTCAGCAGTACATGACATCTACTGGAGCCTTGACTTGTGGAAACTGTAGAGCAGCATTTTTAGTATAACTGCCCAGAGCTGCAGACAGACTTGTATAGGCTATAACCTGTGCTTTTAGCAAGTTGGATGTGTGATCTTTTTGTGTTAGTGCATTTGACACAACAATCTTCCCAAACTAGTTTGACAGGAGCCTTACGTCACTGCTCTGCTGTGCTTGTTACCATACACTGAGTCTGGCTACATGTTGTCTTAAACTGGGCACACACCATGCAATATATCGTACACCTCGTATAGTGTGTACGCCCCAGCCGTCATTCATTGTCATTCCATCTGCTGTGCAGCACAGCAGATGGAATGACAATGTGGTGCAGTTACCTGCAGCATGTAAAGATGCATTGCGCTAACGTACGGGGGATCATGCACTGTGTATTGCTTTGTCTTAAGGTGTGTACCCAGCTTTAGCCACTCGCTCTAACATATATGTGGACACTGAGTAGGCTGAGAAGAAATACTGTTTCTATTAACATTCTAAGAAGATGATTTGATTCAGTACATCGTGCCGCCGGAAGGGGCGGGTGAAGGCACTCAATGACAAATATCCTTTGCTCATTTTTCCTTGCACCCAATAGAGATGCGCGGGAAAAGGCGCAATGTTTGTCTACCATGATAAATGCCACACAGGGCTAAATGTGATTTACCCTCTAATAGTGACTGGCTTCAGGCTCTAAAGGTGCATACACACGTAACGATTTGTGTAGTTAACTATTTTCATTAACGATTTCCCTTCAGGTTTTCCCTTGAAAAAGCAAACTATTTTGTGTACTGAAATGAACGATTTTGTCAACGATCTCATGAACGATATCGTTAGCATGCATACAGTGAATGGCCACCGTTAATCTTTGATTCTGTCAAGTATGAACGATTTTACTAACAAAATCGTTATGTAGGACAGACAGAATGGACGATGAATGAGAACTACCAACTACAAACGGGAGCGCGCATTGGTAGTTATCGCTCATCGGTTGGTGCTTAAAACTGAACTATTTTTTGAACAACTTGACGATAACGATATCGTCAATGACAAATCGTTCATAAAATCGTTACGTGTGTACGCACCTTAACACTGCCCACTTCATGTTTGTCTTTTTCTTCTATTTCATGTCTTGGAGATTAATTACAATAGGTCGGTCCTCACCCCCTCTCCTCATATGATCCTCCATTTTCGGAGCTAAAATAATGCCTAAAAATCTGAAAGTGTAATTATAGACTTGTAATCAAACAGTGTAATTACAGGAAGAAGATATATTTGTGTAGTAGGCTTGTGAGTTTTAAGTTTTTAGTACTTCAATATGGAAATAGCTGAGCTGCAGCTCCTAGCCCCTGGCCTTTGTAACCATTTGTCCTGCCAATGTCTGTTGTGTGCATACAGAGATGTTTGGGGAAATATGATGGCCCAGCTCACCCATGTCTGACTAGTGTGGGGTTATTTGGTAAGGAAAACTTCTAGCCTCTACGAAATAAGCCAAGTCCAAGCTATTCTCAAACTGAGTTTAAGTGATCATCTCCGACAGGGAATCTCTATGCCCAGGTTATATGGCGCCATGCGGGAAGTCGGTGCTCTGCGACAGGGAATCTCTCTGCCCAAGTTATATGGCGCCATGCGGGAAGACGGTGCTTTGCGACAGGGAAACTCTATGCTCAGGTTATTTGGCACCATGCGGGAAGTCGTTGCTCTGTGACAGAGAATCTCTATGCTCAGGTTTATAGGGCACCATGCAGGAAGTCAGTGCTCTGTGACAGGGAATCTCTATGCTCAGGTTTATAGGGCACCATGCAGGAAGTCAGTGCTCTGTGACAGGGAATCTCTATGCTCAGGTTTATAGGGCGCCATGCAGGAAGTCAGTGCTCTGTGACAGGGAATCTCTATGCTCAGGTTTATAGGGCGCCATGCGGGAAGTCTGTGCTCTGTGACACGGAATCTCTATGCTCAGGTTATTTGGTGCCATGCGGGAAGTCTGTGCTCTGCGACAGGGAATCTCTATGCTCAGGTTTATAGGGCGCCATGCGGGAAGTCTGTGCTCTGTGACAGGGAATCTCTATGCTCAGGTTTATAGGGCGCCATGCGGGAAGTCTGTGCTCTGTGACAGGGAATCTCTATGCTCAGGTTATTTGGTGCCATGCGGGAAGTCTGTGCTCTGCGACAGGGAATCTCTATGCTCAGGTTATTTGGTGCCATGCGGGAAGTCAGTGCTCTGCGACAGGGAATCTCTATGCTCAGGTTATAGGGCGCCATGCGGGAAGTCTGTGCTCTGTGACAGGGAATCTCTATGCTCAGGTTATTTGGTGCCATGCGGGAAGTCTGTGCTCTGCGACAGGGAATCTCTATGCTCAGGTTTATAGGGCGCCATGCGGGAAGTCTGTGCTCTGTGACAGGGAATCTCTATGCTCAGGTTTATAGGGCGCCATGCGGGAAGTCTGTGCTCTGTGACAGGGAATCTCTATGCTCAGGTTATTTGGTGCCATGCGGGAAGTCTGTGCTCTGCGACAGGGAATCTCTATGCTCAGGTTATTTGGTGCCATGCGGGAAGTCAGTGCTCTGTGACAGGGAATCTCTATGCTCAGGTTATTTGGTGCCATGCGGGAAGTCTGTGCTCTGCGACAGGGAATCTCTATGCTCAGGTTTATAGGGCGCCATGCGGGAAGTCTGTGCTCTGTGACAGGGAATCTCTATGCTCAGGTTTATAGGGCGCCATGCGGGAAGTCTGTGCTCTGCGACAGGGAATCTCTATGCTCAGGTTTATAGGGCGCCATGCGGGAAGTCTGTGCTCTGTGACAGGGAATCTCTATGCTCAGGTTATTTGGTGCCATGCGGGAAGTCGTTGCTCTGTGACAGGGAATCTCTATGCTCAGGTTTATAGGGCACCATGCAGGAAGTCTGTGCTCTGCGACAGGGAATCTCTATGCTCAGGTTTATAGGACGCCATGCGGGAAGTCTGTGCTCTGTGACAGGGAATCTCTATGCTCAGGTTATTTGGTGCCATGCAGGAAGTCTGTGCTCTGTGACAGGGAATCTCTATGCTCAGGTTTATAGGGCGCCATGCGGGAAGTCTGTGCTCTGCGACAGGGAATCTCTATGCTCAGGTTATTTGGTGCCATGCGGGAAGTCGGTGCTCTGCGACAGGGAATCTCTATGCTCAGGTTATATGGCACCATGCGGGAAGTCTGTGCTCTGCGACAGGGAATCTCTATGCTCAGGTTATTTGGTGCCATGCAGGAAGTCTGTGCTCTGTGACAGGGAATCTCTATGCTCAGGTTTATAGGACGCCATGCGGGAAGTCAGTGCTCTGTGACAGGGAATCTCTATGCTCAGGTTATAGGGCGCCATGCGGGAAGTCTGTGCTCTGCGACAGGGAATCTCTATGCTCAGGTTTATAGGGCGCCATGCAGGAAGTCTGTGCTCTGCGACAGGGAATCTCTATGCTCAGGTTTATAGGGCGCCATGCAGGAAGTCTGTGCTCTGCGACAGGGAATCTCTATGCTCAGGTTTATAGGACGCCATGCGGGAAGTCAGTGCTCTGCGACAGGGAATCTCTATGCTCAGGTTTATAGGACGCCATGCGGGAAGTCAGTGCTCTGCGACAGGGAATCTCTATGCTCAGGTTATTTGGTGCCATGCGGGAAGTCAGTGCTCTGCGACAGGGAATCTCTATGCTCAGGTTTATAGGGCGCCATGCAGGAAGTCTGTGCTCTGCGACAGGGAATCTCTATGCTCAGGTTTATAGGGCGCCATGCAGGAAGTCTGTGCTCTGTGACAGGGAATCTCTATGCTCAGGTTATATGGCGCCATGTGGGAAGTCTGTGCTCTGCGACAGGGAATCTCTATGCTCAGGTTTATAGGGCGCCATGCAGGAAGTCTGTGCTCTGTGACAGGGAATCTCTATGCTCAGGTTATATGGCGCCATGCAGGAAGTCAGTGCTCTGTGACAGGGAATCTCTATGCTCAGGTTATATGGCGCCATGCGGGAAGTCAGTGCTCTGCGACAGGGAATCTCTATGCTCAGGTTATATGGCGCCATGCGGGAAGTCAGTGCTCTGCGACAGGGAATCTCTATGCTCAGGTTTATAGGGCGCCATGCAGGAAGTCTGTGCTCTGTGACAGGGAATCTCTATGCTCAGGTTATATGGCGCCATGCAGGAAGTCAGTGCTCTGTGACAGGGAATCTCTATGCTCAGGTTATATGGCGCCATGCGGGAAGTCAGTGCTCTGCGACAGGGAATCTCTATGCTCAGGTTATATGGCGCCATGCGGGAAGTCTGTGCTCTGCGACAGGGAATCTCTCTGCTCAGGTTATATGGCGCCATGCGGGAAGTCTGTGCTCTGCGACAGGGAATCTCTATGCTCAGGTTATTTGGTGCCATGCGGGAAGTCAGTGCTCTGTGACAGGGAATCTCTATGCTCAGGTTTATAGGGCGCCATGCGGGAAGTCAGTGCTCTGTGACAGGGAATCTCTATGCTCAGGTTATAGGGCGCCATGCGGGAAGTCTGTGCTCTGCGACAGGGAATCTCTATGCTCAGGTTTATAGGGCGCCATGCAGGAAGTCTGTGCTCTGCGACAGGGAATCTCTATGCTCAGGTTTATAGGGCGCCATGCAGGAAGTCTGTGCTCTGCGACAGGGAATCTCTATGCTCAGGTTTATAGGACGCCATGCGGGAAGTCAGTGCTCTGCGACAGGGAATCTCTATGCTCAGGTTTATAGGACGCCATGCGGGAAGTCAGTGCTCTGCGACAGGGAATCTCTATGCTCAGGTTATTTGGTGCCATGCGGGAAGTCAGTGCTCTGCGACAGGGAATCTCTATGCTCAGGTTTATAGGGCGCCATGCAGGAAGTCTGTGCTCTGCGACAGGGAATCTCTATGCTCAGGTTTATAGGGCGCCATGCAGGAAGTCTGTGCTCTGTGACAGGGAATCTCTATGCTCAGGTTATATGGCGCCATGTGGGAAGTCTGTGCTCTGCGACAGGGAATCTCTATGCTCAGGTTTATAGGGCGCCATGCAGGAAGTCTGTGCTCTGTGACAGGGAATCTCTATGCTCAGGTTATATGGCGCCATGCAGGAAGTCAGTGCTCTGTGACAGGGAATCTCTATGCTCAGGTTATATGGCGCCATGCGGGAAGTCAGTGCTCTGCGACAGGGAATCTCTATGCTCAGGTTATATGGCGCCATGCGGGAAGTCTGTGCTCTGCGACAGGGAATCTCTCTGCTCAGGTTATATGGCGCCATGCGGGAAGTCTGTGCTCTGCGACAGGGAATCTCTATGCTCAGGTTATTTGGTGCCATGCGGGAAGTCAGTGCTCTGTGACAGGGAATCTCTATGCTCAGGTTTATAGGGCGCCATGCGGGAAGTCTGTGCTCTGCGACAGGGAATCTCTATGCTCAGGTTTATAGGGCACCATGCAGGAAGTCTGTGCTCTGCGACAGGGAATCTCTATGCTCAGGTTTATAGGGCACCATGCAGGAAGTCTGTGCTCTGTGACAGGGAATCTCTATGCTCAGGTTATTTGGTGCCATGTGGGAAGTCTGTGCTCTGCGACAGGGAATCTCTATGCTCAGGTTTATAGGGCGCCATGCAGGAAGTCTGTGCTCTGCGACAGGGAATCTCTATGCTCAGGTTTATAGGACGCCATGCGGGAAGTCAGTGCTCTGCGACAGGGAATCTCTATGCTCAGGTTTATAGGACGCCATGCGGGAAGTCAGTGCTCTGCGACAGGGAATCTCTATGCTCAGGTTTATAGGACGCCATGCGGGAAGTCAGTGCTCTGCGACAGGGAATCTCTATGCTCAGGTTATTTGGTGCCATGCGGGAAGTCAGTGCTCTGCGACAGGGAATCTCTATGCTCAGGTTTATAGGGCGCCATGCAGGAAGTCTGTGCTCTGCGACAGGGAATCTCTATGCTCAGGTTTATAGGGCGCCATGCAGGAAGTCTGTGCTCTGTGACAGGGAATCTCTATGCTCAGGTTATATGGCGCCATGTGGGAAGTCTGTGCTCTGCGACAGGGAATCTCTATGCTCAGGTTTATAGGGCGCCATGCAGGAAGTCAGTGCTCTGTGACAGGGAATCTCTATGCTCAGGTTATATGGCGCCATGCGGGAAGTCAGTGCTCTGCGACAGGGAATCTCTATGCTCAGGTTATATGGCGCCATGCGGGAAGTCTGTGCTCTGCGACAGGGAATCTCTCTGCTCAGGTTATATGGCGCCATGCGGGAAGTCTGTGCTCTGCGACAGGGAATCTCTATGCTCAGGTTATTTGGTGCCATGCGGGAAGTCAGTGCTCTGTGACAGGGAATCTCTATGCTCAGGTTTATAGGGCGCCATGCGGGAAGTCTGTGCTCTGCGACAGGGAATCTCTATGCTCAGGTTTATAGGGCGCCATGCAGGAAGTCTGTGCTCTGCGACAGGGAATCTCTATGCTCAGGTTTATAGGACGCCATGCGGGAAGTCAGTGCTCTGCGACAGGGAATCTCTATGCTCAGGTTTATAGGACGCCATGCGGGAAGTCAGTGCTCTGCGACAGGGAATCTCTATGCTCAGGTTTATAGGACGCCATGCGGGAAGTCAGTGCTCTGCGACAGGGAATCTCTATGCTCAGGTTATTTGGTGCCATGCGGGAAGTCAGTGCTCTGCGACAGGGAATCTCTATGCTCAGGTTTATAGGGCGCCATGCAGGAAGTCTGTGCTCTGCGACAGGGAATCTCTATGCTCAGGTTTATAGGGCGCCATGCAGGAAGTCTGTGCTCTGTGACAGGGAATCTCTATGCTCAGGTTATATGGTGCCATGCAGGAAGTCAGTGCTCTGTGACAGGGAATCTCTATGCTCAGGTTATATGGCGCCATGCGGGAAGTCAGTGCTCTGCGACAGGGAATCTCTATGCTCAGGTTATATGGCGCCATGCGGGAAGTCTGTGCTCTGCGACAGGGAATCTCTCTGCTCAGGTTATATGGCGCCATGCGGGAAGTCTGTGCTCTGCGACAGGGAATCTCTATGCTCAGGTTATTTGGTGCCATGCGGGAAGTCTGTGCTCTGCGACAGGGAATCTCTATGCCCAAGTTATATGGTGCCATACAGGAATTCTGTAAGGTAAGGTTGGGCTGAGAAGGAAACCCCAAAATCCACCCAATGTAATAACCAACTGGTGGTTGCAGTATTTTTATAATTTTTTGTTAATCATAATTGACTCCCAAAATAATTTCTTGAATTTGTGGCTGCTGGAGATCTGCAAGTCAGCCCTTATGTATGTTCAGCTGCATCCAGAAGCCTCAGTGTAATAGCTATAGCCAGGTATGCATGCATGCATGTATTTTTGGAACGGATGCCTTTTAAGTCCATGCCTACCCCTTCCAACCCCACCTTGTGTACTTAATGGAAGCAGATTGCACTTTCACATGGGTCAGGCAGTAAATTGTCTCTCTTTCTTTTGGAGAAGTCTCTTCTGGAAAAGCCATCTGAGCTGATATCCCAGCCCTCCTCTTTCCTCTCGCTCACTGGATTTTCTCTGAGCCAGGTAAGGGAGGTTATCTGGAGAGCTGCTTGTATAGAGTAGAGAGGAGATGTGCTAGGATTTTCCTGCCTTCTTTGCTCAGTCATCTAATGCTTGTGCCCTCTGGCCTTTTACAGGAAAGGTTCCCAAGTAACAGTGTATTCAATGAGGTCTACAGCAAGTCGGCATGCAGTAGCACAAAGCCTGAGGCATGTCCAGCCATTGGGCAGCAGGAGACCTCCCTGTACTCTCTGTTTGAGGGTAAACCATGGTCCCCTTCTCTTCCCGCAAGCTCAGGTAAGAAAAAAAAATATATATAGTAATGTAGGTATGACTCTAATTATAAAACAACTATGATGATGGTGTTTAAATGCAAGACTGCTCCTTTAAGTCTCTATATGGCGATACAATTTGTATACCTTCATAAGCAGCTAATTTCAGTTTATGATCAAGTTGTTTGGCAGAGTGGTTGGGTGACTTTTACTTAACCAGTGTGTGTAATTGTATTTGAAATGTGTGGTGGTCTTTTTAAATCACTGTTTGTGGCTTTTACTTGCTCTCTTGCAAAAGTTACTAAATAAATTTGCTTCATCTTTCTATATTTGTATCTGTTTTGGACAGCCAACTATTTCTGTTGCACTACAATGTGGCCCATCGGGGGAGGAGGGGGGGCTCTTAAATGCTTATTTAGTTTGTAGTTGTCAATTATTCTTTCTTTATTTTTACTATAGAACACTGGTGGTTTCGGGTAGTGTCTGGCAATCAAAACTACTATTGCTGCATAAGTAGTGACTGGGAGTCACTTGCTTTCATAGGCTTTGAATTCAGCAGTGGCCATATTTTGGCATTCTGGAGAAGTGGCAAGTTGAGAGCCACATCATTCCCGAAGCTGAATTGGGGACAGGGCAAATCTATGAGCTCCCAGGGTGGGGACCTATTTAGAAGCAGGATCAGTTGTGGAGCCTCAGCCACGCTAGGCACTATACTGCAGAAAGGAGCCATCCACCATGATGGCGGCTGCTATTCTGGGGGAGATGCTAACAAATCGTTTGTAACTACAACACTAGGTCAGTATTTATCTAGTAATGGTCTTCTGTCTACAAAAATGTTTTTGTAAACAGATAAAGAAAATTATCTGCTCAACAAATAAAGGATTGGTAGACTGATTATGGCCTGATTCACCATTCTTGCATTGCTGTACTATAGCCCGTTACTTACAATGCCCAATCCTACAAGATCGGTGGTCATTGTAGCACCAGCATAGGCTGAGAAACTGACAGATACCTGCGTGGTCTACGGGCCACACTTCTACCAAACTTTACACATTGAGCATTTGTGGCTGAGGATGCGTGTTACGGGTTGTAATGTGTTGAGTGCTATAACTCCGAACGTGCCCTCCCAATGGGGCCACTTTGGGAAGTCCCCAGGGACCATTGTCCTCCAGTAGGAGGATGATGAATCTCAGTTTTGGTCATTTATTTTCTCTGAATCCATTGGGAGCTCTGCGCTTTTCACTCCAGTTCTCCTGTTTAAAATTTACATCAGTAATTATTTTTCAAAATAGGTTTTTCTTTCTTTTCAACTCTTGTTCTGTCTCTTGGGGCTTGGTTAGAATAAGGTACTCCATATATCAAGGTCCAATGTTCATCATGTTTCAGATTTTGTTAGTTTTTAATACATAATTTTGTGTCTTAACAGATCACTCTACACCAGCCAGCCAGTCACCTCACTCCTCAAACCCAAGCAGTCTGCCGAGTTCGCCACCAACTCACAACCACGCTGCCCAGCCTTTCTCAAATTTTGGGCCCATTGGCACACCAGACAGCCGTGACCGCCGTGGTGTGGACCGTTGGAAGACTGACAAGCCAGGTAGGCTTAAGGTTTTTTTTTGGCTTTTATGTAAGATTTTGTTGTCTCTGGTGTTAAACTTTCAAATTCGGGATATTTTTCTTCTCTTTCTAAGCGATGGGTGGCTTTGGTTTGGATTACCTGTCTGTGACCAACTCTTCAGAGAACAGTTGGCGGCACGTAAATAACTCCAGCAGTGCTAATGCTTGGGCAGCTCAAAGCAACACAAGAGAGGACTCCTCTGCTGCCCTCATGGAGAGCTTAAAGGTTGGTGGCAATGAGTGTTGTAGGTGTACATTGTCCAAGCTTGGAGCACCTGTAGCACATGGGTTCCCTCTATAGGTGCCAAATATGAACAAAGCTTCTACATGTTATGGTTCTACCCATCTCACTACTCTGCCTCTACATCTTGTCTATTAGATTTTTTCCTTTTCGTGCAGTGGCTATGATGTACCCACACTTAGTATGCCATTGCCAAAGTACTATAGCAGAAGACACCTGTGTGCGTTTAGCAGTGGCCAGTGTGACCAGGACTTATTCAGGGCTCCCAGTGGTTTTGTCCTTTTACACATGGGCACTGCGGTTTCAGAGTCCGAAACTCCTGTAATGGTGTTGACCACATGAAAGGGTTACAACTGGATATTGTGAGATGCAGATTACCCCTCCTATAGCACCCCTTGTGTTAGCGCATGTAAGCCTAAATGATATCATGTTAACTAATGCGGGCCATACATATATGGCCCGATTACCCGTTCTGCCGGCGCTGATTTGCGATCATCAATGATCAGCGATCCGTGTGGGAAATTCAGCATGTTAATAAATCACAGATTACGTCCATTTTTAGGTCGGAATCAGGGAATCGAAATTGTCCCAACATGTTGGATTTGTCAAATTCCTCCAGCATTGGCAGAACGGGGAATTGTGGCATTTCATCGCCGATGTATGGGCCTCATTAATTAATCTATACTAATGAAACAAATCTATTGGACAAAAACACAACAAACCCTTTACTGACACATCAGTCTTATGAAGCAGAAGTTGATAAAACCTCCGGAAAATATCTTTGGCTATCCCTGTAAACGTGACAAAATACTTTTTTTGGAAACGCTCTAAATATTGTTTTTTCTTTCCTAATTTGCACTTTTTATGTGCCATTAACAGTCCATGGCACAATGTTCTAATCTGTGCAGGAATGTTGTAGCTGAAAACCTGATTGTCATAGGTGTTGTCACATTGTGACATCGTTTACAAATGTAGAAGTTACTGCTAGATGCACCATCCAGAAGAAGTGTTGAAGTTTAAATTAACCTTTTTAGTTTTCCGTAAGGTAAATGTAAAAAGGCAAAATGATAGAGAAGTGCTAAAGGACCACTGCCTAAAACACAAGTTTTTACCGGAAGACTTTATGTAGTTTCACAAGAATGAAAACATCAAGGAAATTGTGGGGGAAACTGTTTTTCACCTCCTATGCCCAGCTTACTTCCTGTCTGTAACCTGTTTGAGGGTCATTGTACTGATTAGTGACTATAGGGCCCGATTTAGTGTTGTACGCAAATCCGATGGTTTACCTACAACTCCGATGGCTGCTGATTGGTGCATGCGCAGGATCTGTACTGCAACGATGGCGGCAGGGGCCCCTAAGCTGCAGAATGATTGACACGCTGCAGCCGTTTGGGGGCACTGCCTCTGTCGTTGCATAACTGAGGGTTGCTTAGATGGCCGATGTTCTTTTAAGTGATCCGATGGCTGCATCCACGGATGTGGCAGCGATTTACAGAAGCCAGCAGAAGATGTCTATTAACACAAGATGCCTCCTGCATAATTAGCATCATTTTGCATCGCCCATAGTCTGTTTCCCTGAACTACAAATGCAAGTCTATTACCAGCCAACTCAAGTTCTGTAATGGTGTAAAGCCTTTAGGTTAATGGCCCTTTTTGACTCGTTTAGGTGTAGTTTTTTTCAGAGTTTAATTTAGTAATCCATTAACAATTTTATTAAAACGTTAACTTGCACAGACTGCTGCTTCGTTCAACCCAGTTCCTTTTCATTAATGATAATTTCTTTTAGCATTTTCTTATTGGCCTCCACTGTCTGAAAAGTTTTTCGTTTTTTTTTTCTCTTGAAAAGTTTATTTCACAAGCACCAGTTTATTGAGTTATAAAACCAGATCAATGTTTGCACTTGTTCGATTCCCCCTGTGACTGTGCCCTTTTCTCCCCAGTCCATTTGGTCCACCACAATGATGCACCCTGGTCCATCAGCCCTGGAGCAGCTCTTGATGCAGCAGAAGGAGAAGCAGCAGAGAGGCCAGGGATCACTGAACCCTCCGCACTGAGAGAGAAGGGGAGCAACATATGACATGACTGGTCAGCAGCACAGGACAGGATGTGTCCTGAGCCCTGAGGAGGGCAGCCCTCTCTCCCCCCCCTCACCGATCTGGGGGGGGAGCATGTGTGGGGGAGCGTCCAGCGTATCCCACCAAATCTGAAAACCCCCCAGCCCCGCAGGCGACGAAGTTACCTGACGGACCACAGCAGGAAGTTCCCATCCAGAGGGAGCTTGGGACTTCTTGAGTTTGGGGGGGAAAAGGGGTAACGTGCCCCCATCTTTCTCGTTATTTGTGCATGCCGCTCACAGCACCCCCCCAAGCCTCTGCCTAACACATGGATAGCAAATATCCCCCAGCAGTGCAAGGCAGGCGGGGGGGGAAATAAGAACCCTCCCCTCAGCATCTGAGTTGTAATGAGTTTTTCTATGGTTCTGTTTGTAGGTGGCGGGTGCACAAGATACACCCTCATGTCCAATTTACAGCCGAATGTCAGGAACTCTCTCCATTAGAGGAAGAGGAGGTACTGGTCCCCTCACAACCACCAGCTTGTGCTGGCTGAGGGAGGTATGATTGACTTGGGTGGCTTTTGTTCTCTCCCCTTTCGGGAAAATGGGTGAGGGGTTGAGTGTCTGTCGTGATTATGGATGCTTGCTTGTTCCCATTGAGTGTCCTTAATCTGCTTCGGTGTCTGTCTTGCCCTGCCTGCTTAATTGTCATGTGTGTTTGTGTGAGTGTGCGCTCGATGTCCCCCTTAATCTGTGTATTGCAGGATGGGTGCTGGCATATTAGGGGAGTTGCTTTTATGATGGGGCAGAATTTAGAAATAAGTACAGACTTGGCTCTACAGCCTCAATATTGTTACAGCTAGACTGCAGCTGTTATACCCCCTCCTTCCCCCATTCACCCTCTTTACCCTGCCTCTTTCGGAAGTCCCTTCCGTATGGCAGAGGGGTAAAGTTTCGGATCAATGTGCAATACTGGGTAGAAGTGCCAGAGCTCATAGCACAATACAGGAACTGTTCTGTCCCCTCACTGCTCCAGCAACATGGAAAGCATTGCACACAAGCAGTGAGAGCGGGGGTGTTTGTGATTAGTGAGCGTGAGGAACACATGGTCGGGTACAGGCATATGGAGTAAATGAGAGCGTGCCCTCCCATCTAAACCTGGAAGGAAGGAGACACTGTTCTTCTACTCAAAGCTGTCACTTAGGTCCTCTTACGTGTATGTGTGTTTCTGTGTATGCCATGGGTACCAACCGGTGCCCAAGCACATTTAGCACTTCATACATCGAACGTGCACATTACACACTGTTTGGGGCCAGGCATCTTGTGCATAACTTAGGATTCCCTTGGAGGAAAACCAGTTCTTCTTGACTGGGAATAAAAATGAAGGTGGTGAGGTGCCCTTCCGGCTATCCTTCCTGTAGCAGGATCTAGAGAGTGTGGAGACTTATTCACTCTCACCTTTTCCTTGTGTTCTTGTGTGAGCACCGTCTGCTCAGATCTGCTTTACCATTAATAAACTCATCTTCTCTACAGCTACATCCACGACTTGTGCTTTTTGTCTTTTCAAAGAACAAGATTTAAGTAATTTTAAAGTTGTTATGGATTGTAGATTTTGAATTCTAGCATGTATACTGAAGCTTCCTGCTTCTTAGCGAGTGACCGTGGCATAGATGGCATCAGAACGGGAAGGAGACCAGTCATTAGGTGTGCTGGCAGTTTGGGAATGTGTGGGGGGCAAAGAGTTATGTAAAACTTGTTTCGAAATCAGAAAGAAAGTTTTTGAAAGAGAATCGCTACATTGTAATTAAAACCTGAAAGTATATATCAATTGGTGTAAGGGATTATGGAATAGCTGTACTAATCGTTTTTACAATGTGTATTATTGCAATCAGTGGCACATAAAGCCAACACTATATTGTTGAAAGGGTATTAAAATCTTCTCTATTTTTAAATCTTAGAGTACATTAAAGCATGGAACATTGTATATTCTTTAATGGCTAACTTATAACTAAATATCCTGAAATGACTCCACAAAATTGAAATGAGATGACTTCAGGAAATAGCCTAAAGGGAACTGAGAATCACTCTCTGCAATTTGGCAGGTGTCGAAGAACTGACCTTGTTGGCAACATTGGTAACCATAGAAACAAAGTATGGACTGCACTGATTGGTTCTATGGTAACAGATGTTAAGACCTGCCTAAGGGACATATGTATCAAAGCTTGATGTGAGACAAAATTGTGAAATATAGATCACCAACCAATCAGCTCCGAACTATCATTTCTTAAACACAGCCTGCAAAATGTAAGTTAGAAGCTGATTGGTTGGTGATCTGTATCTCACAATTTTATCTCGCATCAAGCTTTGATACATATGCCCCTAATTGTATTACCAATGACAGTGGTTTTAAGTGGGCTGTTGGTGTGTGGGTGATTGGTATACTTTAATGTTGCAGACTTGTTTTAAATGTATTAAGGAAAAGAAACTAGTAACTGAATATTTTGTAATAAGAATATTTATAGTATTAAGAATATTCCAGATTGTTTCCATGAACGGTTAATTGTTTTAGCCAGATCTTTGTAAATAAAGTGACTGAAGTCCATGCATTCTGTGTAAAAAGCATTAAGTCCTACAGCATTCAATCACGTGTATATATGAATATTCTTCACAGTATATTGCACTTAAATATTATGCATCCAACGTTAGATATAGATTTAAGATTGAGCACATAAGTTGGCACAGGTACGCTTTTACATGCTGGTAGTACAGTATTGGGGCTTATGCTCCGATGGGTGGCTGCGGTTTCCCAGTCTGAGTATTCATTCTACAAAGGCCGATGGAAAGATTCCCACTTTCTCATGACACTCTCCTTCCCACCATTCCTCAGACACTGAAACACAGCAAGACCATGTCTATTAGGCTTGGATTAAATGTGTTATTAAATGTACACATCGCTTTAACGTATATGTAGGGCCTGATTCAGAGCCGCTCACTCGCGCTTGCAAGCGGGTGTGAATTAGCCCCATAGTATTTATTTGGGGTAATTAGAAACGTTAATTTTGCCAAAATGTTAAACTGCTGCGGCATCATATCATTATTGGCTTCGTACTATTCAGTGGACTGCAAAAAAAAATCAAGAGTATATTACTCCTTTTATTAGTACATCCGTCTATAAAGAAAGCATCGCCACCCTCGCATGATGTGAATCGCCACCCTCGCATGATGTGAATCGCCACCCTCGCATGATGTGAATCGCCACCCTCGCATGATGTGAATCGCCACCCTCGCATGATGTGAATCGCCACCCTCGCATGATGTGAATCGCCACCCTCGCATGATGTGAATCACTCACCTTTATTCAGCACCTTAATAGTGTCTCCTTTTTTAAAAGCGAGATCTTCCGGTTGTGATGCCTCATAATCAAACAGGGCTGTTACACTGGTCCCTGACTTATCCTCTGATGCACAAGGACCGACCTGTGATGGAGATTGGTCAGGCTAAAAGGGAAAACATGAGTTCAGTATGTATAGATTATCTGTTCTCTTCTAGAAGGCAGATCCAGTGATTGCATGCCTGACAAATCTGTACTGCACATCATTGCTCTGTGAGCAACTGTCTGTAGACTGAATGGGTATGTAATGCCGGCTTTCGGGATGTCGCCTATCACAATACCGACAGCGGCATCCTGACGGTTGGTAAGTATACTTACCTACCCTGTTAATGCCTAAACCTATGTCTTAAACCCCTCTTGTGCCTAAACCTAACCATATGTCCTCCCTTAGTCCCTACCCCCCCCCCCCTTCTTGGGGTGCCTAATCCTAACCTCCCCTGCCGAAGCACAAAATGCGGCGGCATCTGACCTGCTGCTCTGCTTAGTACAGCAAGCAGTGAATATATATTCACTGGAGAACGGGATTTAGGGGCATGCCCCCAGCCTGCCATGAATGAGGCGAGACCGGGTCCTCTCTTTACGGGTGAGTGCAAAGGTCCCTCTCTGCTCTTCTGAAAAGTTGAGGTATGTGATGAGCAAAAAATGTGTGATGATGGACAGAAAATATATAGTGGGCAATGGGTATAAAATAAGTGTGATACTTATAAAGATATATGCCAGTGGTACTTGCAGAGGTGACATGGGTTTGTGGTCCCAGACCTATTCAAATGTATGGTCAATGTGATAGGCAGCAGCCAGCACTGATGTTGCCTATAATAAAACATGGACAAATAGAAGCACAACCCTATACACCACCACAGACCTGGGTGACAGGTAAGCACAATTTACTTAATTCAACAATCTTTGCTAAATTTCTCAATAAGAAACTTTAGGCCAAGGGGAACCATGAAAAAAATGCTAGGATGCTGTGATTCAAGAAAGGTTTGGAACCACTGATATAGGGACACTGTTTTGGAGTAACTGGTTGGGGTCTTGAAATTCTTTTTTTATTGGTAGACAGGGTCCCAGAACAAATTAGTTTGAGAACCCCATATAGAGGGAATGTTATCCTGCTCCTTTGGATTTCCAAGCAAAAGCCTGACCTCTGCTGAGATATTTTAGCTCAAAGTCTACATGATAATATTTATTATACTGTAGTTTCAGGAGCGACACCAGAGGATAGAAATGTAACTATCATTATGAAGCTAATTTCTTCTGATCATTGAGCTGCCAATAACAATCCACCTGAAATGAACATACTGAAGTGTTGAGCAAGCACCTACAACATACATGCATAGCACAGCTTAAAGTTATTAGGGGCTTGTGTTGTACTGAAGTGCCAAACGTCATGGGATAGATGCCTAGTGTTGTGAATAACCCCCTCTAGCCCGGCGAAGTGCAGCTACTGGACATGGCATCTATTCCACAAGTGAACGGAAGACCTATGCTTCCCACAGCTCCCTGATATTTTTAGGCGCGGTGTGTTGAGTATGAATGGATCTCTTCATACATTCCATAAATGCTCAATTTCATGTCGGGTGAGCTTGGTGATGACCCCATTTGTCGGAACTCTCCCTAATGCTCCTTGGACCAATGTGTGACTGATGACACTGTGCATTATCCTGCTTGAATAATCCATCGTTGTGGGGGTACATAAAGTCCACGAAGGGCTGGAAATGGTCGAGCAATGCAATGTAGCGTTTATCGCTCAATTATGTGTTCATGCAGACCCAACCCATGCCACGTGAACACAACCCACACCTTTGTAGAACCACCACCAGCCTAACTGGTGACTTGTTGGGGTGCATAGTCGCATGGGTTTGTGCCACACCCGAACCCTACCATCAGCCCGAAACAACTGTAACTGATTCATCGGACCACTCCACAGTTGCCAGATGTCCAGTGTCCAATTAGCGACATCACGAGCCCAGGTGAGGCCCCGTGTCCGGTGTCACGGACACACTGGTGAGTCTACTGCTCCCATATACGTATAAGCTAAAGAATGCTGCACTTACATGCTGGACAGCCGTCTGGTACCTCCTTCATTGAATGTGGATGTGATTAGAGCCAGTGTCTCGTCGCCACGGACAATTCTGGGCAAACGCCACTAGTCACTATCATTAAACACCTGAGGTCGGCCTCTATGTAGTCCACAGTGGATGGTAATGTCTTCCATGTGATATTCCCGGTACACTTGTCCGCGCAACTTCGGAAATTGAATGTCTCATCCATCAGGCACCCACTATCATGCCCCGTTTGACCTCCAATAAGGCACATCGCCGTGCCATGAACAGCCTAGTCGTTGTAATCTAACATCTCGTGAGTCGGTTTGAACAACTGATACAGGTCTGGGCATTTCCAAGACATCATATGTCTTAGAAATGCTACATATTGCTATCCCATGACTTTTTGGGAATTCTGTGTAGGTGAGACTAATTTCATACTATAACATGTTTACGGGATGTAGTTAAAAGACGCCAGCCCACACATCGATGACTGAATCCCAACAGACTGCGTCCCGATTGGAGGTAAGCCATTAGGTGCTAGCCACGGGGGAGAGGGGATTAGGGTGCAAAAAGGGAGGGGTTACATACTTATCTGATCCCTGTCGTGATTCCCAACATTGGGATGCCACTGTCTGCATTTTGACAGCAGGAATCCCGACTGCCAGGATTTTATACCCGACCCCATTTTTACTTGTAATGGCTCCTTGAGAAATCATTACACAATGCAGGTAACCAGTTGGTAACAAAGCTATACATGAATATACACACACATATACCATATAATGTGTATCCAGGTCTGTGCACTTCAGTTTCAGGCAGTTGTCTGTAATTAGTTCCCACGCTTTCTCTACATTATCCTTGTGCAGCAGCACTTGGGTGTCTCCGTCTTTGAAACTAAAAATATTACAGGCTATATATTACTAACCAGATACATGGAGCAGCTGCCTAATCATTACAAAAACAAAAGTATAAAGAAACAAATGGGATATTTAAGCCCTCTATGTGTTTAAACAATTATATTTTTTATGATGGAATACTTATATCTAATATAATATAATTTTCTTGGAAGTGTGTATATAAAGAACTTTGATCGAGATACACTTGTAAAATTCCTCTTCATTCACTAGGATGCTGTTGAAAAGGAAAAACGCTCATGAATATTTCTATTTTGAAACCACTTGTCTTTTAATTGTGGTGGCTCTGTAATCACTTCTCCCCAACACAAAACGCCATAGTGGCCCATCTGGTGCCTGCGGTGCCAGCTTACCTCAGTACTATGGCAGAGGCAGTTAGCTGTAGCTTACTGCCGATCAGTATCAATAGTTCCTCGTATGAAAGTTTGTGGGAGACTTGCATCGCTACTGTGTATTTATAATAAACCTTAATAAGGTACGACGTTGAGGGAGTTACTGTGGTTTCCTACAGGAGAGAGAAAAAGGTTATTAGAGAACACAAAGCATATATTAGATTAGGCAACATTTGGTTTATAACCTGAAATCCTATTGCCAATTAATGTTATTCCCTTATGCCTAACCTAAGGCCAGTTCCACAAAATGCCCAAATTTATTTAACTGTTTCTTATATAGAGCAGCATATTCCGTTGCATTTTACAATTGGAACAACATTAATAAAACAAGACTGGGTGGTCTATTCAGCAATGATTTTCTTACATAAAAAAATGCGGAAATCATCATTTCTGCATTTTTTATGTAAATCCCCTATTCAGCAATGGGTTAATGGAGACGATAATTGCGTTATCTTCACCATTCATTCCCATCTCGCACTGTAGAGATCAGCCATTGATCTCTACAGTGCTTTAACGCTTTTTGCTATTCAGCAAAGCAAAAAGTGTTAAATTGCTCGAAAAATCATTACTTTATATAACGCCATCTCAGAACGGCGCTTTATGAAGAAAATGCCTTAAATTGCCCGAAAACTGCAGGAACTTTTCCCATAAGTCCCTGCAGCATCCCGTAACTCCGCCCAGTCTCTGTGCCTGGTTTGCGGTGACCGCTGGCAGGTAAGACCAATTAGAGCCTATTAAACCTGCCGAAAGTGATTGACATGTGTACACAGGTTTTATGTTAGCCTGTATACATGTATATGTGCGATTTATAGTTATAAAAGCACATAAATATACATGCTAATATAAAGCCTGTGTATACATGTCAGTCACTTTGGAAAGGCTGTAATTAAATTTATCCCTTCCGCGGTCACCTCATAGCCGGTACAGAGACTGACTGGGCGTGTGCAGTAGCAAAAACAGAGGGTATTGTTTTGAGAAATCGAAAACAAGGCCTTTTGTAACATCGCAGGGACAGTGTGTTACCGTAACCGCTGTCCCTGCACATAATAATGCTGAATAGCTTACTTAAGTTTTAATAATTCATTTTAAATCGTGACGATGTTTCCTGATATTCTGGGCAACATCGTCACTTTTGCTGAATAGACCCCTGTGTAATAATAACTGATAGAGGTAGGAGGGCCATGCCCGCAAGTTTACAATCTATAGGGATGACTTTTCCCTTTATCCATGCAATTACTCAACTATTCCCTAAACTCAATGAAAACTGTATGCGATCAAACCTGATTTATGAAACTTAATTCAAATTCTAAAATTGTACACAGGGAATTATTTAGAAAAAAAAACAAAAACCTGCTTCTTCTCTCACCCTCTGGAAAGTGCTACCCCACCTCTCATCCTTTATAGAAGCAGGTATAGATTAGAGATGAAACTAGTCATTGTGAGCTGCTGAGCAGTGTTGCCACCACTGTAACGAATAGGTGTTCTACCTGGTTAGATACACAGGACATATTTGTACTGCCAAAGCATGGCCAGAATACGCCTTAGAAATGAAACAATGCTGTAGACCATCTAGATTCAGGTGCTGCTGGGTAATGGTTGCTGCAATATAAGTGAGTCTCTGAACACCTACCACTGTGGCTGCCCGTGACTTCTCTCTTGCACTTTTTTTGTCCGATTTATCTGAAAATAATGATTAAAAAGAAGTCCTAAATATGTGAGGAGAGACTATGATCATTAGGTTTCCACAGAGCGTTGTCTTATTCAGCATAAGTAAAATTACTCTGGACCAAGGAATAAGCAAAAGTGATTATCTTTTGTATTAAAATCTAGTACATAGAGTTTGACTAATGGACATAATGCTATCCAATGGACAGGATCAATGGCCAATGGGTTGACATCTGGCTATGTGGAAGTCCAGGCAGAGCTCCTGCCTCAATCTAAAGCCGGATACACACTAGACAATATGTTGTCCACATCAGGCAATGTGTACCCGCTATGTTGCTGACTATGTGCACTCCCGCACATCGACATTGCCCGTCGGGGCTATGCTGCGGAATGCAGCTTGGCCCCCGCGGTCGCTCCCACCCTCGGGACGAGATGAGACATCGGCTGGGTACACATCGTTAAGTGTGTACCCAGCATAAAGGGCATAAGTACTAAGCTATGGAAAGTGATAAACTAGCAATCAATCAGCACCTAACTCCTCTTTCAAACAACCTGTAATATGGTAGTTAGGAGCTGAGTGGCTGGTAGTTGATCACTTTCCATTGTGTCACGTTCCAGAGCTTAGTACATCTCCCCCTTAGTGTGCCTTACACTGGGTACACACTTCAGCAACGCAATGATGCGCAATATCGCATCCTCCTACACACTGCGTGATCCGTCATCAGACTACGCAATAGTAACTGCCCTGTGTCATACGTAACGTCCCATCTGCTGTGCAGCACATCACATGGGATGATACAACCACACAATTCATCAAATGTACACACTACACCAGAGGTTCTCAAACTCTGCCATTACAGTCCAGGTTTTAAGGATATCCATGCTTAAACCCTCCATGGTTAAGTCAGATTGACTGAGGGGCTAATTAAGTTACCCGTGCTCACGCATGGACATCCTTTAAAATCTGGGCTGTAATGATGGAGTTTGGGAACTTCTGCACTACATGATGGCTGTGCAGAGTGGTGGCAAGTACCATGATTGCACGACATTGTTTAGTGCAGAAGTTACCAAACTCTGCCATTACAGTCCAGGTTTTAAGGAAATCCATGATTTTGGGAACCTCTGGTGTAGTGTGTCAGTAAATAACCACTCACACAAGCCAATAAATAAAATCTGTGGTCAAAGTCTGACATCATTTGCCAACATGTGCCATATTAAACTTTTAGATTGATTTAGATCAGATTTATTACGTATTGCTGTTATTTTTGGACCACTCATTGGGAATGATGAATTCAATAAGGAGAGCCATGGGACATATTTATGATTAGCAGAGTGGCAAAAATATGTGACAATAAGCCTTTGAAAGTAGACCCCAATGCACATTATTATACCACTGAGCGATGTTTTCTTCCCTCTGTCTCATTGCCCATTTCCTCTCTGTAAATCCTTTTTTCGATTTACTCACATCTAACAATCACCTTTAAAACTAAGCAAATTGCTAAAATCCAGTAAAAGTGACCGACCTTGCATGTTTGGTACTGTAGGGGCGATGATGGTTGGCGGAGCTGGTATGTCTGTCACCGGGGTTTTATTATTTGTTGTTGTTTCCTCCTTTGTTTCAGTTGCCTGAAAAATAATCATATTTGGTTTTAAATAAACTCTTCTCCGTTATCCCTTTGTGCGTAAATGGTAGGGCTTCAGGTGCCATTGGAAACATGGAGAGTAGGGAGGTTTCATCAGTTCCCTACTCACTCAAAATAATTGAATCCTCCCTGGAATGACCGGTGTATTCCACGCACATGAACGTTCCAGGGAGCCAGTGTCCAACTTATATTATTAGAATATTTTCTAAAAATTGCAGCAATGTACCAAATACCTATATTAAATGTAGATTAATTTTGCTCCAGGATTGACCCCCCTGACCTGCCCACTGGTGATTAGTTCCGATGGGGAGAAAATAAGGTCGCTATTTTGGCTCTTTTTTTGGATTGCCATATTCCAACATCAATATCTGTCATTTGTTATGTAATACCCACACATTTATGCATGGTTTCTTTGGATATTCTGAAAATATAAACTATAATTAGTTTGTGAATTCCTACTTATACAGAAAAGAAATTCTCCCCTAAATGGGCAAAAAGTGTGTATGTGTGTGTGTGTGTGGTTTTTTTTTTTTCTTCTGCTTATGACATTGCTATTAAGTATAAGTGTTTTATGATGAATTCCTCCAGGTCCCAGGAAATATTTTGCAGTTCTTCCTCATGAATCCTTACTAAATCAGAGAAAAGCTGGATACTACACATTGTTTTTCTGAAAGATTATTTTTACATTTCAGTCTTTTTTTTATTTATTTTTTGTTCCAGTATAGAATGAAATGATGAGATACTGTAAAAATGTATTACCTGTGTTTGGGATTGGAACTTCAGCTCCACAGGCTGCAGATAATTGCATGGGACGATCCCTTTCTGCATAAACGGACATTTGTCATTTCAGATTAGAATGAAAGTCATTTTATACATTAGCAATAAATGACAGTTTATGGGGGAGATGTACTGAGAGATGAAGTACCAACCAATCAGCTCCTAACTGCCATTTTACAGGCTATTAGTTAGAAAAATTACAGTTAGGAGCTGATTGTTTGGTCCGTTATCTCTCTCCCCTTTTATCTCTTTCCAAGGCTTAGTACATCTCCTCCCATATCTGTAGTTAATGGCCAAGTTCATCCATGCTTTTCCTCAACTAAAGGCTGCTTGCTGCCACAGTCTAGTAGCGGGATTTGCCCCAGGCTGCAATTGGTCAGTTCACATATTAAAAAAGAAAAGTAAACTCTTCACCCTACACTTCTGTTTGTTCAAGTTCTTATTGAATATCAGAAATCTGAAACTATTCCCATAACAGATGTAGGGAGTTGAGTATGGATGATTTAATTAGATTCTATAATTAAGACCACCTCTTCTTCTAATATTAGCAGTGGAATAGTTTTTTGCTTTTATAACTGAGGTTGGAGAAAATAACAATAGTTATATATATATATTAATACTGTTTAAAGCTCATTTCTCTGGGTGTAGTTTCCCTTGCAGAACACACAGATCATATCAGTAATTCAATCATGGTGAACAATTTCCTTATCTCTTCTTAGTGTTATCTCCTATTCATGGTTTTAGCCACTGTGTTATCTAACAGCCTGAATCACTGACAGATTAGTATTCATATCTACGGATGCGGCAAAACGGCTGTCTGAGTTGTTTCATCTGTACAATGCTGAGTTTAAAGCTGGGTGCACTGCACGATATATCATCCATTCAATCGAACGGCCGATGTATCGTGAGCGTGTCAATGGCTGTGTACCCCCGATACGCCGGTCACAGTCGTATTGCAGATATATCGATGCATCTGCCGGTGTTTACGGGCGGCCTGCTGTACACATGCTGCAGGAACCCAGCGATGAGTGACAACTCAACTGGGCAGGCAAATTCAAATGCCCCCCAGTTCTGACATCAGGCAGACGATTGGTAACTGTATATGCACTTACCAACCGTCAGGTAGGTAGGCCGAAACCAGATTATTTAGTGTGTACCCAGCATTAAACTGGGCTCAGGCTTTGAAAATCACTGGAGATTGTCAGATCAGAGTGCACCCTGTACACACTGCACTGTTTTTAACTCGGTGCTTTCTTCAAGGGGATCGGGAGGTAGGGGGATGTGCGTCTTTGTATGTAACCGTTATCAGCGCCATGCCTGAGATGCTCCCATAAGATACAACATCTCTCTGCGCCTTTGTAGCCTCCCCCGTTACCTCCCAATTTTTTTTTATTTATTAATTTATTTTTTTATATCCATTGACTATCTACAGGGGCTCATTGGTAGCGTCTCTCTTCTGCCAGCAAACTGTGATCCCCACAACTTTTTTCCTTTGGCACAAGTCACCATTTTTCCATTTAACTGGATCTGTGGATCTGTACATCTGTCGGCCAGGATCCTGATATCTGCAGCGAATACTCCATGGGAGATGCACATTCTCACCAGGCTTTTGTTTGAGTATTACAATTGGATAAATAATGGCTTAATGTTCTCTGTATTATTTGGAAAAAAAAAAAGGAAAAAAAAACCTTTTTATGATCGATCAGTTCATGGGAGATGGAACAGCCGCAAACGTATGCAGTGGTATTCAGCTGTTTTTAGCGCAGAAATTGTCACTTTGCTATTATATGACCCACAAGAATGCACCTGCTGTGTAGTATAGTTGGGATCACAGGGTAACGGACTGAGGGGTAAATTTACTAAAGGTTGACTTTAATTGATTAAAAAAAGATCTAAATCGATCAACATTGGGCTCAATCACAGATTTACTAATACTTAAATTGATATAAAAAAATGTTAGTAAATGTGAGCTTTAGCCCCTGAAACACAACATTGACCTTGATCGTTTTAGAGCGATTTTAATCAAATCGACCTTTAGTAAATTTACCCCCAGGGCTCTAACTGAGCAGAGGCTGCTATTGTGCCTTTATAATTACGCCAAAATTAGGACTATCAACCTACATATAGAATCATTTCAATGATATCATTTTGTAACTAGAGCTCTCTGTCATGCATATATTTATATCCTATAGTTAGCATTATGTCTGAAATATGTGTCCATTGTGGTTACCTTTCCATTAAACAGAACAGTTGCCCAATTATCATCCCCTTTCTTGAGCACAAATACGATATTTCCCGTCAAGACTCCCATCTCCTCTGCAGTCTCTGGGGTAAAATCAAACAGGACCCGATGCGGCTCTCCCTGCAACGTCCTGAAAGATAGAAAGAAAATGGTTTCCCCACCACTTCTCTACATTTCTGGTTAATGGATGTTACTTCTAAACCTACAGTTAAGGGTGCATACACACGTCATGATTTTTTTTGAACGATTTAACTATAATGACATCGTTATTGTTCAATCATTGAAAAACTCACTCCGTTTCTGAGTTATAACTATGAACGATTATCGTTCATGCGCGTTCCCATTTGTAGTGCATTCTGATTGACCAACTGAACGATTTTCATTAAGGGAAGTTACAAAAATTGTTTGCAGTTCAAAAAATGTGTTAATTACACTTTAAAAAAAATCTGTCAGATAATCTGATAGAAAATCGCTATGTTTTCTCTATTACACCATTAAGAGATAGGTGGGGAGATGTATCAAAACTTGGAGAGAAAGTACCAACCAATCAGCTTCCAACTCACGCTTTTCAAACGCAGCCTGTTCAATGGTAGTTAGAAGCCGATTAGTTGGGACTTTCTTTTTCAACTTTCTCCAAGAATTGATAATTGATACATCTATGGTCCACCCAACTCCCCTCCCTTGGCCTGTGAAGGCCTCTGCCCCATTGGCAGCAGCTTGCTATGTAAACCTATGCTCTCTGGCAGTGCTGTAACTAGGGTAGTGCGACCTGTGCCATGGTACAGGGCACTGCAGGGCAGGGGGTGCTGTTTGGGACTGTCAATTTTCTTGTTTACTATTCTCACTTGTAGCTTCCTCTTATTTTATCCCCAGCATCTCCTGGCCTCACCTATATCTTCCCTGGCCCTTCCCCATGAGGCCATGGCCCTTTTTCAGGTGCACTATCTTATTTACCTATTTCAAATATGAAGAAGGGGGACGCCAATGCTCTCACAGGGCACCAAAAAGCCTATTTACAGCTCTGCTCTCTGCTAGAAATCTAGGTGCATTTCTGCAAACCAAGATTCACAACAGAACCAAAGCTCATTTTTGCCTCTACCATTTTGTGCATATTGTCTCCACAGTAGCAACTAGCACATCAGCTTACATGCTTGTGTGAAACATTATACTAATATCACGTAATGATGGCCTTGTACTCCTATTTTTACTGCGCAGTGCATTTATACGGGTTATAATGAGGACAGTCCCCCAATTTTCCTTCATGGCAGCAAAAGAGGTAAAGCTGGGTATACACGTAAAGATTTTCTATCCAACTAGTCGATTGGTTGGTAACATATGGGAGTAAATGATGATCAGCACTTTGCACCTAAATGCCAGAAAACAGATGAAAATGGTCGTCAGACAAGTTTGAACTAATTGTTTGGATCAAATATTTAACAAACAACAGTTTTTGTCCATTTTCCGTCGTTTGGGAGCAAATTGCTGATTGTCAGTTACTCCCATACATTACCAGATTTTCATTCCAACCAATCAACTAGTTGGATGGTTGGACAGAAAATCTTTACGTGTGTATGCAGCTTTAATCCGGTAAATCTATGGTAAGAAAAATCCCAATGTTACGCTATAGACAGTAAGAAAGATGTAGTAGCAACTTCATTCATAGATGGGAGATGAAGATCAGTACACAACAGACATCCTTTGTGAATATTACAGAATCTTGTGCCATCAACCTCTTTTTGTTTTTATATATATTTTTTTAGTCTTTATTTTAAAATACACCAATATGACATACAATATAAAGCATTTAAAGGCTGCAAATATATCAACGTTATATCTATATATTCCTATACAGTTTGCTTGCGGTACAGAGAATATGGTTGTTTATCCTATAAAGTTGAGTTTGGTGATAGGTGAGATCGTAGTAAAGAGAAGTGTGTGTGGAAGAGGGAGAATGGGGAAAGGGAAGCGGGGTAGACTAGAAAAAAACAGTGATTAACAAAAAAAAAAAAGTGGGTGATTACTGATTAGTCAATTACTCATTTGTTTCAGGAGAGTCTTCATGGTTCTAGATATTATTGTAGGTATCCTGATATACAGCTGGAGCACCTTTTATTTAAGAAAAAATATGTAATACTTTCCTTACTTCTGCATACACATACTGCACCAAGTTGTTGAATTATCAGAGCTATTATGGTACACTATTATGGTACAATGATACAAGGTGGTACATCTTCTCCATGCCACCATGTGCTGTGTCAAAGAGTTTGGGGCCTATTTAGTAAACAAATTTTGCGATCAATGAATCAAGCAGCTGTTTGCAGAGGATAACCGCATTATTTAAGTATCTCTGTAATTTATTATGGAAGTACTGCTGCAAATGTAAGTCTATAGCTACAGATTCACATTTTTATCGCACAGGTACCCGCGATGTTAGCATTAGCTATCACTGTACTTTCCACTCTCCACTGGGACGGGCTGTTAGTGGAGATCATGTTCTAGCAGGAGCCGCTTAATAAGTTGCCCCAAAGATGAATTCTCATAGTTATGGGGACAAAATTGTGACTCATGATAAATCGACCTCTTTGTCTAGATAAACACGTTCCACCTGTAACATGCAAAACTGTCAGCAGAAATCCCTGGGTATCCATAGATTTTGTCTTAGAAAAATGTAAGATAAAAATACTACAGTGTGCTGCCCTGAGTAGAACCACCGTGGAGCTGGGTCTGGGGATTTTCTCCAACTCCTAGCTCAGCAGCACAAAGCAGTAGAAACCTTTCTAACTTACCTCAGTATTTCAGGTGTTTTTGGACGCGGTGGAGGGTTGTTGGCCTAGAAATATTAAACAGAGAAAGTCACATACTGTACCATAAATATGTTTTGGAGCTGTCCTCTTTATATGTGACACCGCGCTCAGTAGTACTCTGTGGGCACTCGCTAAGCAGCATCAACTCTCTTGGAGGCAGCACCACCTGCACCTCATAAGCAGTGCCCCCTACCCTCTTAAGGGTGGCAGAACCCCTTTTCAGAGACACAAATCCACAACCAATCCTTTCGTGATACACCTCCACCTTCACTCCATGTAAAGGCCCCCATACATCTGCAACGTATTGAGCAAATTCCCTGATCCGTAGATGCCGGAAATGGGACATCAGGGTAATCCAACATGTTGGATTTCACCAATCTGCCGATCACGATCAAAATATGATTGTGATCAGCAAATCAGGGATTTTTAACATGAAGAATTTCAATGATTCTCCAACGAGTCAGAGATCATCTATGGCCACAGATTGGCAATTCCGACCAGTGGTTGTAGTTGGATCGGGAAATCTGTGAAATGGCCACCTGATGTATGGGGCCCTTTACTTATTATCTAAGCAGGCAGGAGGTGAATGCAGCATTTCCTGGTCCTAGGATTGGAAGTGTGGCGCTGAGCTGTGACATCATAGTCCAGGGACACTCTCAGAGTATTACAGGCATGGATAAGCATTAGCTGCTGCTCCTCCATGTCAGTGGCTAGGGATTAGTCTGGGGGGCACCACAGGAGCTTTAAAATAACTGAATGAGTGACATAGTATTCATTCAATGTTTTAGGCACTTATGGTGGTGCCGACCCTCCATGGCACAATGCATTATTTTTCTTCAACTGCCTGAATTTTATGAAGCCATTGTGTAGAAAGAAATTGTTACATGTAAATGCTTTGATAAAATCTGTGTTCCATAGGTATTAGACACCAAGTAACCTGTTTACAGTCCCTTGCTGAAAACATCAAATCTGCAAGTCATCATTAGTGACATGGGACTGGGTAACATTTCATGCCAAGTGTCACCATATGGAAAGAAGAAAAACACTGCGTTGATGCTTTACCAGTGATATGTTCCTGGCATACAGCGGGTCACCCACACCATGCCCCCTCCCTGCTATACTCCATTCAGTCACAATGGTTCTCTCTAATCTCCTGGTGGTCTGTCCCATCTCTGTCTCTGCCATGGGAACCATATGTGGGGCTCACTGCGCATGACAGAGCCAGGACAGTTAGTCATTGATTATTATTTAGATGACTAAACTCCTATAAATCTAAAGCAGATCAAAGGGGAAACTATGAACAAATACAAATTTATCACAACATCTCCAAAACAGGGAAGGTGACAAATTAGCAATATGGATTCATTACTAGTCGCTACAACATTTTACATATTATCCTTGTTATATAAGCCATGTGTGTGTTCTTTTTCTGAAAAATTAGTTTTCTCATAACCTAGTAATCTCACAATCAGCTAAAGGTGGATGTGAATTACTATATTTAGGAACAGGACAATTAATGAAGTTGTGCTTTTTTTTTTTTTTTTTTTTTAGTACAGTGGTTCTCAAACTCCCTACACAGTTCACATTTTCCAGGTCGCTTAGCTAGTAGACAGGTGTATTCATTACTCAATGACACATTTTAACAGATTCACAGGTGGAGCTAATGATTTCACTTGTGATTCTGTGGGGAGACCTGGAAAACATGCACTGTTTAGTTAGAGAACCTGTGGTTTAATAGGTTCTCAAACTCAGTCCTCAGGACCCCACACAGTTCACATTTTCCAGGTCACCTGGCAGTTGCACAGGTGTACTAATTACTCACTGACACATTTTAAAAGATACACAGGTGGTAATTTATTTCACTTGTAATTCTGTGAGAAGACCTGGAACACATGCACTGTTTGGGGTCCTGAGGACTGAGTTTGAGAACCTGTGCTTTAGTATGATGACATATTCATCTGTATCAGCTGATGTCATTTTCCATGCCTCCCAAACGTCCTGATTTCAGCAGACCATCACCCATTTGAAGGCTCTATCCCGCCATTACGATTGGGACTGCATGGTCCCAATCTGACTGGCATTTGGTAGGTATGACCCATTTTACACTCCTTTGCATACCATTGCAGAGATGCTTCCCTTCCCCAATCCAGGCGCAGAATATGATTTGAGGTGTTTTCAGATCAGGTTTGACAATGCATTAGACGGAGAAATCTCATTAAACTTTACCTGAGGTTGCAATGGTGCAAAACCAGAAAAATTGTCTTTATCAACTACAGACGCCACAACCTGCAAAGTAATGACATACATGATTAAATGGAGAAAACACTTTTTTTATGTAGCAGAACATAGGAAACAAAATACAATTTCTGCATCAGTTACATGATATGGGAAGTAATAGAACACTTCGTTTATACTTCTAAAACTAATTAGGTACAGTAATAAAAAATTGTGTCAGTTGTGCTTAGGATGCCCATGTTGGATACCCCAAGGAGTGTACGCTCACTCCCGAATAAATCTGTAAAAAGTATAAATAATTGTGAAACCTGCCTGAGTGCATTTTTACATTCAATAAGCAATAAGAAACTACTTACTTTTTATAAGGCAGGCAATGTTCTTTTATCTCACTCCTCAAGCATAATAATGAATGATTTTGCATATAATACATATGTAACGAAAAAGACAGACGGATTGAGATGAAAAGGGAGAACATTGCCTGCCTTGCAAAAGAGAAGTATTTCCTTATTGCTTATTGAATGTAAAAAGGCACCCAGGCAGGATTCCCAATAATTTATGCTAATTAGGTACAGGGGGCAGGATGCAGCAATGTCAGAAATGCAGTCAAACCCCCGAAAATGCAGTTTTCGGGGGTTTGACGAGCATTTCTCATATGCACCAAGCCAAGGAATGCGATGCTTTCTGGGGCTTGTACGTGGTGGGTAACGCCTATAGAAGCCTATGTGCTTCTAATCACAAAGAGATCCCTCCCAACACCCCCCGCGGCCCGCATGTCCTTCTGTATATGTACAGAAGGATGCCAGAGGGACGTCCGGGTAATAGACAGCTCTTATAGGGAGAGCTGTCGTTTGCATTTTTCTACATGCATACCTGCACAATTAACACGTCCTTGCATGCATGCGAATCGTGCAATGCGTCATGCATCCAGTCCCAACTCTAACAGTAACATTAGTGCTTTTCTGTCTGTGAAAAAATACGAGGGCCAAAAGCACCAACAGTATGTGATACTACCATAAGTTTCTCTAGTTAAATGAGAGAGAGACTTCTAGCTGTCATTTTATGAACTGTGCTATGTAAATGATAGAAGCAGGGGTGTAACTAGGCATATGAAGGCCCCCATAGCAAAAGTTTGTAAGGGCCCCTATGTACCACCCAATGGTGAAAATTGTATATAACACATGTAACTTTAACAAGGAAGATGGGCCCCATGGCAGTGGCACCTCTATTATCTATGGTAGAAGCCGATTGTTGCTGTGGGAAAACTTCATTTTCTCTCTCCCAAAGGTTTGATACATCTCCCCTTGAGTCATACTTTAGTGTACAGGAGGAGGGTATCCTGGGTGCTGTCTGTGAAGTGCCATGGTGACAGTCTGATCCCTGGCACCTCACAATTACCACTTTCCCATCGCACCGCTTCTATTTGCGCAGAACAATGAGCAATGTTGGACTACTGTAATTGTCAGGGGTGTAGTCATCGGAGCATCGCCGGGAACTGAGGGTGTCATTCAGACCCACTCGCGAGCGCAGGACGCTCGCAAGCGGGTCGATGGTGCCAAATTGCGCATGCGCACGACGGAGGGAGCTCCGTCGTGCGCATGCGCGAGACCCGAATAACAACGGCCAAGCCGTCGTTATGGGTCTCGCACCAAAGGGGGCGTGCTGTCGATGTTGAGTGACAGCACGCCCCCTTTGGTGGGCGTGCCGGGGGCGTGGCTGCCAGACGGAGGCGTTCCGATGGGAACGCCTACCGGCTGAGTCCGGCCCCACTGACATCACTAGTGATGTCAGTGTGAGTGATTTTGGCTCTGATAGAGCCAAAATCACTCCAGGGCTTGCGGTCACTGAGACCCTACCGCAGGGTCTCGTCGCAAGCCCGATGGTCGCGATGGTCTTGACCATCGCGACCATCATCATGGACGCTCGCTATAGCTGTGGGTGGTAACCCACAGCTATGCAAGCGTCCATGAGGCCGCTCCAAGTTTAGGGAGGAGGGCCCTGATTCAGAGCAAGCGCTCTGGTCAGAGCGTCCGGCTCTGAATCAGGCCCTGAATCCCACCCTATATCTCACACAGAATGAAGTATCCTCAGTGGTATATTTTTAGTCATTTCTATGTGAATATAGACACCACTCTATAATGTCGGACATACCAATGCTTTGCCCAAGTAGTCTTTCTTCTCCAACTGTTCCACTAGCTTCTCGTTAGGTTGAAATAATCGGCCTTTTGGCATCTCTGTATGTGAAAAGTCCTTTTGTTTCTGAGGATGTGAAGAAAAAATAAATAAAATAAACTTGTAGTTACAGAGATTATGTCTAATACTCTTCGTCTATAACTACCACTGTCACAAATATTCCGAAAAAGTAAAAAAACAAATCTCAGAAATTGTGTAAGGTGTAAAAAAAAAAAAAGTCACATAGAATTTTAGCTATTTAATCTTTTATTAGACACATAATGTAACTGAGCAAGTCAGCTCTTTTGGTGATTATAGAATTTGCTTTATACATTTTTCAAATATTTGTATTTCTTACTAGGTTGTTACTGTGCATAAAGGTACTGTGTGTTAAACATAGCAGGGCTGCTATCAGAAATTGTGGGGCCCAGTACAGATGTAACAGACAGGGCTCCCCTTATCCTCCGACCTGTTGTATGCAGAGGTCCAATGAGCCCTGGTGCCAAGAGCAAGCACATGCTATGATTCCTCTTTCCACATAACAGAACGCTCCAAGAAAAGGGATTTGGACAAAATCCTTTTATATCGCATTCAGACACTTAACTTGAGAGCACCTTGCCATTCGGTTACATTATCCTTTATTTTTAATTACACATTTCTCAGTAGTCCACCCGAGACTTGAACCCAGCTCCTTGTTATGATCCATGACAGAGGATCATCTTGGTGGCAAGTCCTGGCTGTATTAGGTGACTGGGACACTGCATCACGCCTTAATTCCAGTTCCGGCTCTTGCAGATAGCTTCTAACTCTGTGTCTGTGTGCAGCTTACTGCTGCATTCCTTCCTGTCTGTTTGCGTTTAGAGCTCAGCTGCATACTATCCTGTCATTAGGGAGGATTTCTGCAGGGATTGCTCTGATTGGTTCCTGCCTCTGATAAATCACAGCCAGTCGTACACTTCCTGCCGGTGATATTGCCTGACTTCCAGAGTGTGTTTGTACTGTGCTCAGAAGCCTGATTTCTAGCTGGTCTCACCTTGTCCTGCCGATTCCAGCGTGCTGGGAGTATTTCTCCTGTGTCCTGTGCCTGTCTGCCTGCTCAAGAATTTGAGTCAGCTGCTGTGGTTCCATCTGCTCATTTCCTTGCTGGTGGGACTTCCCGGAGAAGTGACTTCTACAGCTGCGGCCTACCTCTCTACAGCCCGCGGCATTTCCATACCACAGTCTAGTCTAGCCACGTCAGTCTGTGTCCAGCCGATTCAAGCCAGCAGTGCTCTCTGCCTCCAGCCTGAGTTCCAGCCCTGCCTGTGTTCACCTGTCTGCTCAGTCAGTGGTTTGACGTACCTCGGCCCTCAAGGCCGCACCGTGTTGTTCCTGTCGCACCTCAGCCCTCAAGGCTGTACTGTGTTGTTCTTGTTGGCCCTCAAGGCCGCACTGTGTTGCTCCTGTTACACCTCTGCCCTCAAGGCCGCACCTCAGCTGACAAAGCCACACCGTGTTGTTTTTGTTACACCTCGGCCCGCAAGGTCGCACCTTGAACCTAGTCTGTTACTTCAGCCAGTGGCCCAGCCACGTTATAGTGCAATTCTTGTCTGTCCTGTCATTGACAGTAACGCAGTCCTGCCACATCGGTTATCTTGCCTGTATTATCCTTGTCTGTAAATCCTGCAGTATTACTGTCCAGGTCACTAGTGCTCCGCAGCTTGTATTCATTGTCTAGCTGCTTCTTGCCTCATGACCTAGCTGCACCATAGTCCCAAGACGTACCTGAGACCTTCATCATCTGCCGTTGGTAGTGAACCTTGTCCTTTACATCTGTACAAGTAACAATTTGACTGCAGCCTCACTCCAGCTAGTTCCATTAGTGGAAGGACTGCCACTCCTCAGCTCTGCCTTGTTTCCAGTCAGCAGTCCTGTGGTCTCTCGTCGGTTGTATAATCCTCTACTGCTGAAGGCTTACATCCAGACGTCCACCTAAGTACCGGTGTGAGTATAAATCACTAAGGGAACAGTGGGTGGCTGTTCTTGGTGGAAGGTCCTTTCCTTGGCTCTAGAGTTCTTACACATTTATGCGAGAACCATAACACTCCTCTCACATTGCAGTCAGATACTTTACACATGGAGCTATTTGCTCCTGCGTAGGTGGCTTGCTAATTATAATTATATAAAGGTAGGTATAATTGTCCATTTACATACCTCCCAACTTTTTCAATGTTGAAATTAGGATCCTATTTGCGCCGAAAAGTGGGCATGGCCTATCGGGTAGGAAGCATGGCGTCTATTCACTGGCTGCTCTGCTATGTCCTGCTGTGGGAGGGAAGTTGAGATAACCGCAAATATTTAGTATCACCCCATGTATGAAGGAGAGACCGCAGCAGATATCTCTGGTATCTGCTACGATCCTTCCATTCCCGCCGGCAGCCGCAGCCCCTATAGGTTTCTATGGGGGATGCGATGTTGCCAGATAGCCCCTGGCAGCACTTTGGAGCCCCTGTCCCTGGGGGGGGGCTGAATAAAACATTCCAGCGCTATGATTGCGTCTTGCAATACGATCATGGGTGGTAATATCATGCCCAAATCGCATTTGCAAATGTGATTATTAATGAATGGGCCCCTAAACACTGATAGTCCCTATCCCCCCTCCCAACAGTGTCCTGATCAATCTGACAGCAAACTGTTTCCTTTACAGGTGAGATCATCAGCAGTCTGTGGGCCGCCCTCTGAGCCCAGGTCCAGTACATTAGTACCGGCTTTACCCCCTTTATGGCGGCCCTGGTCATTGTAGCAGCAACCCACATACAAGCTATAAGCACCATGGGGCACATTTACTAAACAGCGATTTTGAAAACTGCTGACTGCCAGTGGGTATGCCTGCAGAATTAAATATGGAAATAAAATGAAATGCAACATACGGGATGTAGTTATGATTTCAATCCCGACAGCAGAGTCTGTCGAAATACTGATGCCTATGTTAATCCTGACACCGGAACACCGAGGACGCCAGCCCGAATGAAGGTAAGTCCGGGGCGCCCTTAGCATTAGCCCAGAGGGGGGTGGGTTAGGATTAGGGCCCTTAGCAGGGTTAGGTTTGGGAGGGGGGAGATTAGGGTTAGGCACCCCTAGGAGGGAGGGTTAGGGTTAGGCACCACCGGGGGGAGGTTAGGGTTAGGCACCCCCCCCGGGAGGGTTAGGGTTAGGGTGAGGGGAGGGGGGGTTAGGGTTAGGTGGAGGGGAGGTTAGGGTACTTACCTGCCCCTGTCAGGATCTTGATCCCGTCGGGCATCCGCTGTTGGGATTTTACACCTTGTTTTGCATTTTATATTATTGCAATTTTAAAAGCTACAGACAGAACCCCCAACAATCGGTGCCAGTAAATATATCTACACGTGTGCAGCCCTATCATACAAACCCATCTAATTTATAGAAATTTGTTGCAATGTGTTCAGTGAATCTCTAGGTGCACTTTACAGAAGGAATGCATGCCAAATTCCTATAATGTTACCAAGTGGCATAGCCAGATTCTTGTGGGTACCAAAGCAACATTTTGAAGGGTCTCCCACTCTAATACTTCTAGCGAGACACCTCTTTCCACAGCAGTTGTTCATTTTAGTAGTTCACAATATGCCGCATTGTAGTGCTGCCAGTACACATTGTGCCACAGAGTGCCCCATATTCACATTATGCCATACAGTGCCCCCAGATCATATTATGCCGCATTGTAGTGCCCCCAGTTCATATTATGCCACATTGTAGTGCCCCCAGTCTGTGGCACCACTTGGATGGTGCAGACCACACCAGGTGTCCCCCTCCCAACGGGTAGTACCAAAACGCTGACTCCTCAGTGAGAGAGAGCCAGGCACTGCATACTAACATCGCCCAGCTCCTGATCACTAAGGAGGAGCCAGCAGTACAGGGAGAGTTTCTGGGAGCAGCCTGTCATCTCCGGCAGTGCTGGGCATGCCCTCAGGGCGATAAAACTGTGGGGGGGGAGCATATGAACTGTAGTACCCCCAGCTCATATGCTCACAGTTCATATACGTAATATTACAGTGCCGCCTTACTATTATAACATCCACTACACACGCCACTCACTGAAAATGCAATGTCATCCTATTTATGCCAGGCAACAGACGGGACCCAATTGCTTAGCAGGCACTTCTGTGACCTTGGTAGACAACTATATGCCCTGGCCCAGGACCCTCTAAACCTCTGGGCCCCATAGCAATGGCACTCCCTGCACCCACTTATAGCTTATGTTCATGATGTTACCAAATGTAATTTCTCTCACTTATTACAATTTTGTTGATTTAATAAACAGGGATCAATATACACATTTGTTGCAAAACAAATTTGATTTGAGTCGGTTTTTAAGAGTGATTTGCTGTTTGATTTGGCAAGTTCATGTCCAAATCGAACGGCAAATCACCCTTCAAATCACTTATCAAATCTGCTTCATGCTTTCACTTTCAGCATGAGCAGTTCGTTGTCACACAGATACATGCATACATCAGTGAGATGCCTGCATGCATCTGGCTGGTGGGAGCCGCAGGATAAACTTTAGTAACCCTGCGGCTCCCACCATTGATTACAATGGAGGAGCCGTTCATTGGCTGAGAGGCGGGGCCTGACCTCTCTCAGCCAATGAACGCACAGACACGGAGCTTCAAAGGATGAAGCCGCGTCTGTGAGCTTCATTCGGGAAGGAGTAATCCGTCTGGTTAGACTGATTACTCCTTAATGAGAGGGTCCGGTTTCATTGTTTTATTATTTTAACCCATGGATGCCTGCTGGAGAAGGGGACCAATGGAGGTAAGATAGGTGAGTATTGTGTGAGTGTATGTATGTATGTATGTATGTATTAAGTTATACTTTGTAAGGTATGTGTGTGTTTCTTGGGACATTTCTTTACAGGTGAACTACAAGTCCCAGTGGGCCCTTAATGCCCGCATGCTGGTACTTGTGGTTCTCCAAGTACAAGCATGCAGGGAAGGCTTGTTGGGACCAGTGGCGTAACTAGGGTATTTGGAGCCCAGGGCAAATTAGAAAAGGGAGCCCCCCCATGTCAAAAAAAAATGAGCGTGGTCACTTAAAAACTTATACATAGACACACAAAAATTCATTAGAAAGGTATGCTTGAAGAAATATTTTGCAAAAGATCCAGTAACAAGAGTATGCATGCCACCATCGAAAGAATATATACACACCAACTTTAGAGCTGCATCAACCTTTTACCCAACACATGTCAAAGGACCACATATCACAACATTTCAACGACTAATAGAAGAAGAAATCAGACAACTCCCCGAAAAAAAGAATAATTTATATAACTTCACAAGAGAAGAAAAAGCAAGTATAAAAGAACTAAGAGAAGATAAAACCATCATAATAAAACCAGCGGATAAAGGGGGAGGAGTTGTAATAATGGATGTAGAGGAATACAGTAAGGAAGCAGAAAATCTCCTTTCCGACGCCACTACTTATCAAAAATTGAATAAAGATCCTACACAAGATTTTAAAAAGATTTTGCAAGAACAACTAAATGAAGGAATAAAACTGGGTATAATTTCTAAAAAAGAATATGAATTTATTCATACAGAACATCCACGCATTCCCACATTTTACCACCTCCCCAAAATACATAAACGATTGACCAATCCACCTGGAAGACCGATAGTCTCGGGGATTGGTTCCCTCACAGCAAACCTCTCCAAATATGTAGACTTCTTCTTACAACCCCTTGTATCTAAACAACAAAGTTACCTTAAAGACACGATGCAGGTATTACAAATTTTAGATACCTTTGTCTGGAAAGAGACTTACCTCTTATGTTCAAGTGATATAAAGTCATTATATACAGCCATCAATCATGAAAAAGGATGTGACGCAACTAGACATTACCTATCATCTCAATCAACAATTCCAAACGAACAGATAAACTTCATAATGAATTCAATAGATTTCATCCTTAGGAAAAATTATTTTTGGCACAATGGCGACTTTTTTCTACAAACAAGAGGAACTGCAATGGGCACATCCTTTGCCCCTTGCTACGCAAACTTGTTTGTAGCATGGTGGGAGGATACTCATATCTGGCAGAATAACCCGTATATTGGAAACATCAAATTGTGGCTCAGGTATATTGATGATTTGCTATTTATCTGGGATGGAACAGAAGATGACCTGAAGCAATTTCTTATTTCTCTGAATCAGAACAACCTAAATTTAGAATTCTCATCTAATTATAGCAAACAAATGATTATTTTTCTAGATTTGGAAATATTTATAGAAGATGGTGGAATAATGACCAGAAATCATGTTAAAGATGTCAGTGGCAATAGCATTCTGCCTATTCAAAGTAACCATCATTCAAAATGGAAAAACAACATACCAGGGGGCCAATTTCGCCGCCTAAGAAGGAACTGTACCAAAGATGACACCTTTAGGGTACAGGCAACAGAAATGAAGTCAAATTTCATCAAGAAGGGTTATAAAGAAAAAAGACTATCAGAAGAAATTGAAAAAAATGGCAAATTAGACAGAGGCACACTCATTCAATACAAGAACACAAAACAAGAAGAAGAAAGACCAGTCTCATTCATAACACAGTTCAATAGCAATTACAAACAGATCGAAAACATCCTTATGAAACACTGGAATATATTGAGGCTAGATGAGGAAGTGAAGAAGATACTGCCAGCACAACCACATATTATATACAGGAAGGCGTCAAACCTCAAACAACAACTAACGAAAAGCTTCTACGGGACCCAGAACAACAAAGAGAAAATAAATAAAGCTTCAAAGGGCTTCCATTTTTGCAAAAGTTGCACTGGCTGTAAGAACCAGATTAAGGACACCAACAAGAAAACAGAATTCAATTCAAACCAAACAGGATGAAAGTATCCAGTTAAGGATTCCATCTCATGTGAGACCGAAGGAGCGATATACCTATTAGAGTGCCCATGTGGCATTCAATATATCGGCCAAACAAAAAGAAAAATAAAAGTACGAATATCAGAACATATATACAACATCAAGAAAGGCCTCACTACTCACAGTGTATCAGCCCATTTTTTAAATAACCACAATAAGGACCCAAGAGGATTGAAGTTTATGGGTATCGAAAGAGTAACACAAAACTGGCGAGGTGAGGATCTGATCAAAACATTAAAGAATAAAGAAACAGAATGGATCTATAACCTCCACACATTGGAACCGTATGGACTGAACATTGATATAGAATTAAAAGCATTTTTATAAGTATTTTAAAATCAAAATAATAATTTTTAGATTCATTATTCACTAGCAATTATTATTATTATTTTTAATTTTATTTTTCACTTTATTTTAATTTTATTTTTATTTATTATTTATTATTTTAAATGTTATTATCTTTATTTATCTATATTTATTCTTATTTTGTTAGTTTCATATCATTGCTTATCTTTCTTTAACTTTTCTCAATCTACACCATTCTGGCATAAACCAAAATGGAGTCAGGCACAGAAAAAAGAACATGTGCTTGCCTCCAACCCTCCTGCAAATTCCGGGACCGGATATCCGGGTTTTAACTCTTTTTACTAATTAGTCACACTATAAATAAAGCCATACTAAGGCCCACCCCCTTCATCCTTGACAAAGGACCCGTGGAAGGTCCGAAACGCGTTGGAGATTGGAAGGAGTGCCCAGGAAAAGAACAACTGCCGCTGCCGCTACAAGCCCACTGTACATCCCCCGACGCCCTCTGTCATCAAGCGGCGCCAGCCCGGCGGGACATGTGATCGCGGCTCAGATGGGAATCTGCAGCTGAAGTCAGCAGTCAATGCCGAGCTAGTTAGGGTGAGTTAGGTGGCAATAGCACAGCGGACCCCTCGTGGGGTACATGCAGAACTGGCACACCCCCAACTAGTCTATAAAGACTATAAACATTAATTCCATAATACTGTTTACGCTTTTTCTCTCCTTTGCTGTTATTTCTTCCTATTTTCATCTTTGTTTTTTATTAATTATTATTTTTTTTTTATTATTTTTTATTTTTAATTTTTTTTTTTTTTTATATATATATATATATTTTTTTTGTTTGTTTTGTTTTATTATTGATTACTGATTATTCATTACATTCATATATTTTTATTTGTGCGGTCCACCAATTCTAATCCATACCAGCGCTCATATACCCATATTTTTAATCTATACACTTAAAAATGGGGCGTGTCAACATGACACACCCCTTTATTTTCAAACTGAACATTTCTATCCATATGCACCTTAACCCCAGTAGTACCCCTTATACAGTACCCCCAGTATGCAGTTGTGGTCCCTCTCATGCAGGCCCATAGTAGTGCCCCTTATACAGTATCCCCAGTAGTGGTCCCTCTTATACAGCCCCCAATTAGTTCCCCTTACTCAGTACCCCCAGTAGTGGCGCCCCCCAAATGCAGTGCCCCACGTAGTGTTCCCCCTTATGCAGTGCCCCCAGTAGCAGTCCCCACAATGCAGTGCGCCCAGTAGCGGTATCCCCTTATGCAGTGCCCTTTTATATAGTGCCCCCAGCAGTAGTCCCCCCATGCAGTTTTCCCAGTAGTGGTCCCCTTATGCAGGCACCCTGTAGTGATCCCCCCTATCTAATGCCCCCTGTAGTGGTCCCCGCAGTGCCCCTAGCAGTAAGCCCCTTATATAGTGCCCCCAGCAGTAGTGTCCCCCCCTCCCATGCAGTGCCCCCAGTAGTGGTCCCCCTGATGCAGGCTCCCAGTAGTGACCCCCCCTATCCAGTGGTCCCTGTAGTGGCCCTTCCTATTATTGCCCCCAGTAGTGGTCCCCCGAGTGCAGTGCCTCTAGTAATATTAGGCCCCTTTTAGAATGCCCCCAGTGGTAGTCCCCCCCCCAAGTAGTAGTCCCCAGTAGAGTAGCCCCCCCCAGTAGAGGTCCTCCCAATGGCACCCCCAGTAGATGTCCCCCCCAGTAGTAGCCAACCCCTCCCCCGTTGTGTAGATAGGTTTAAAAATAAATAAATATATATAAAAACATACTTACCTGATTCCACGCTGCTCCTGTCCGCGATGCCGCTCCCGCCCTCCAGTCCGCCCGGGCTGGCGCGCTCAGCATTATGGGACGGACGTCATGACGTCATGACGTCAGTCCCATTACCCACTGCAGGAGCCGGACGGAAGTCCGGCTCTTGCAGTGGGTGCTGCAGCAGTCAATGAGAGTCTATGTGACTCTCATTGGCTGCTGTTTAACACACGCATCGCCGCCAGCGCTGGCGGCGATGCGTGTGTTATGCACAGCCTGAGCCCGCCTCCTGGCGCTATTGGGCAAGCGCTTAGGGGGAGGGAATGGGCTCAGGCGTGCAGCACAGGACCGGCGCTGGAAGCCTAGCGCCGATCCTGTGCAAATGTGTAGCGCTGACCGCACTCATTGCAGTCGGCGCTACACTGGCTATCTAGGGCGGGCGGGCCGGTACCGTGGCCGGCGGCGCCCCCCCCGCGCCGCCGGTCCAACGGCGCCCAGGGCACGAACCCCGCTCGCCCTGCCCTAGTTACGCCACTGGTTGGGACCTGCAGTTCTACTGGAAAGACAATGTTTTATTGATATCTATTTTTACACCACACTGTCACAATCAACCCGCCGTCCAGGGGTGGCGGGGATAGCCCCGGGCTATCAGCCCAGGCTAGGGGTGCCCTGGAGAGGGAGACGCAATTTTTTGACGGGGTCTCCAACTCCCCAGGGATCCCTGGCCTGGGCTGAATAATGGTCAGGGCTGATGCTGCTGCTGTGGGGCCCGGTGATAGGGCTCCCCTGGCTGTGGCATCAGCCGCCCCCGTTAGAAAGGGTCCAGGGCTGGTTCTGGATCTTACAGGGAGACCCAATGCAAATTTTCCCTGTAAATCCAGAACCAGCTCTGCTTCCCATAGCCCTGTGCTGGTTGTACTAAGTACAGGGAGACCCTACGGCATTTTTTCCCTGTACTTAGTCAACCAGAACAGGGTTGGCAAAGTCCGGGGCTGGTTGTGTTTTGGGGGGTGACCTCACTTCAATTTTTTTCTTAATTTAACTCTTTTTTTTTTTTGCTTTTTAAAGTGAGATACATGCAGGCATCTCACTGATGTCTGCATGTATCTGTGTGAATCCGACCTGCTCATGCTCAAATTGAAAGCATGAAGCAGGTCTATTGTATTGGGGATTTGAAGAGTGATTTGAAGTCCGATTTTGAGGACGATTTCAAATCAAATGATAGTAAATAAGGGTTTTGTGTGTTAGGCTATGTAAAAGTACCAATGTTTTTCTGATGGTCGATTTGAGTCCAAAGTCGATTTGAAGTCCGATTTTATATGCGATTTGGCCTTTAGTAAATACTCAAAACCAAAATCTAATCCAAATCGAATGAAAATCGCACCTCAAATCACTCAAAATGGCAAATCGACCTTTAGTAAATTTACCCCATGGTGTCAACATGTGTATAAAGTGGATGTAGTTAAGTTACCAGCATCCAGAATGTCGGCCGCCAGAATCCCGACGTGGAAAGCCCAAGTTGGGATTAAAGATAGGCGTGTAAATACAGACGTCTATCTTTAACCCGATGCCGAATTCCCGACAGCCGCCATGCCGAATGAAGGTAAGCAGGGTATGTTAGGTGTTAGCCGCATGGGGGCAGGGTTAGATTTCGGGACTGCCGGGGAAGATTATGGTTAGCCACCCCCCCCCCGGGGAGGGTTAGGCTAGGGGAAGGGGAGGTCAGGGTTAGGCACCCCCCTGGGAGGGTCAAGTTTAGGGTGTGTGAAGGGAGAGTTAGGGTTAGGCACCACTAAGGGAGAGTTAGGGTACTTACCAGCCCCAATCGGGATGTAGAGCATTCAGAGTCTGTATTTCATCCGGCGCTAATTAGCCGCCGGCATTACATACCGATTACATGTAAAGCCCAGTACTTATTATCTGTATAAAGGGTTCGGTATATTCTGTCGCCAAATGGAATTGTCAACATTTTGACAATGTCTACATTTCATATGTCGACACTCTGTCAAAATTGTAAACATGTCGTCATTCTAACTAACAACATTCTGGTGTCAACATTATGAATGTAGTTTTCATGATTGTATCCCCTGGATAAAGAGTGAGTTTAGTTGTCATCACTTAGTAAATCTTATATTAGGGCATAATAATTCCTTATTATATACACACTTTTTTACTATCAGCGCAGGGATAAGCACACAGGCACTGATGCTCTATCTCATTACATTATTAGGGGACTCCCAATTTTCCCCTACTTACTGAGGGACTCCTCACTTAGTAACACCATTATGGTTGAAATGATGTGGACTCAAATAGTTTTTCTTTTTTTCATTTTGTTTTTTTAATTTAAACCATATTTGTTTATATGTTGTGTTCACCTCTCTTATCTCTATCTTTACCAAACAGCACCAACACTATTAAACCTTATTTAATACTAGTTTTTTTGTTATTTATTATATTTTTCAATTGCTCATGTGCATCTAATTAGTGATAGCTGCCCGAATCCCCTTATATATTTTTAATTTGACTTAATAAAGGTTACTTTCTAATTGTGTAATTAGGAGGTGTGCAACATTCTAGAGGAGTATTTCTTTTTCCTCTGACCTTGTTTCTTGGATATAGGGCCTTATTCATCACGCATCGCAACTACAACAGTGTATGCAGATCGGTCGATGGTGCATACTGCGCATGTGTAAGTTAGCATTGCGATCGCTCACGCAGCAATAGCGTTTCGTAGTGAATCGGGCCCATGGTTCTCAGTCCTTGGGAGCACCCTCCTACACATGCAGTCTAAATCCAGGGGGTTCTTCTTTGCTTTGTACATGACATCATATAGATTTACCAGTCTCCTGTGCAGTGTACACGCATCCCTTTTCCCCTAACAATATTACAATTATATTTAATTGCCCAGGTATAAAATATAGCTTTGCTGTGCTTTCTGATTTCAGTACATTTATATCAAAACAACAACTTTTTGGTATAACATAAACACCTATACATAGCTGAAAGGCACACAACGAAGACATAAGAATAAATCAACATATTCAGTAAAAGTAACAGGAAGGTAGGAACAATCCAATAAATAAGTAAATTGATCTATTTGACTTGTCCATCTCTTCCAACCTCTGTGCCTATCATATCACAATATTGTGCCAGCTCACAGCCACACATGTATGAGAAGGGGGCATGGTCTCATGTCATTTCCCCACAGGGGCGTGCTTCTAGATTGAGTTGCGCTGGGTCAACGCTTGGTACCCTAAAACAGGCCTTCCAGTGTCTCCTGCACCAGCAGTATACATCTCCCAGCTGTAATTATTATTATTACCAGTAATTTATATAGCGCACACAGGGCCTGATTCAGACCCGCTCGTGAGCGCTGAGCGCTCGCAAGCGGGTCGATGTTGCCCAAGTGCGCATGCGCACGAGGGAGCTGGCTCCGTCGTGCGCGTGCGCGAGACCCGAATAATGACGGCCAAGCCGTCATTATGGGTCTCGCACCAAAGGGGGCGTGCTGCCGATGGAGATTGACAGCACGCCCCCTTTGGTGGGCGTGCTGGGGGCGTGGCTGCCCAGACGGAGTCGTTCCCATGGGAATGCCTACCGTCTGGGGCTGGCCCCACTGACATCACTAGTGATGTCAGTGGGAGTGCTTTTGGCTCTGATAGAGCCAAAAGCACTCCAGGGCTTGCGGTAGCGAGACCCTACCACAGGGTCTCGTCGCAAGCCTGATGGCCATCATTGTGGCCGCTCGCTATAGCTGTGGTTGGTCACCCACAGCTATGCGAGCGGCCAGGGGGCAGCTCCAAAAAGAGAAGGGACGGCCCTGATTCAGACTTAATAAAGGTTACTTTTCTGTCAGAGCATCCGGCTCTCAATCAGGGCCACAGTCCACAGCACTTACCATTCACATCTGTCCCTGCTCCAGTGGAGCTTACAATCTATATTCTCTACCATACTAGGGTACATTTTTGTGGGGAGCCACTTAACTTACCAGTATATTTTTGGAGTGTGGGAGGAAACTCACGCAAGCACAGGGAGGGTTGTAGTGGGAATCGAACCCACAACCTCAGTGTTGTGAGGCAGTAACACTAACCATTACACCATCTGTGGTATAATGAAATTAAGACAAAAGCCATCATAGGTGGGAAGTTGGGATAGTCCTCTCTCATATAAGGACTGTGGGGGTCATTCAGACCCACTCGCGAGCGGCAGTACGCTCGCAAGTGGGTCGATGTTCCCCACTGCGCATGCGCACGACGGAGGGAGCTCCGTCGTGTGCATGCGCGAGACCCGGGGAGCGACGGGCTTCCCATCGCTCCGGGTCTCGCACCAAAGGGGGCGTGCTGTCGATGTTGATTGACAGATGGAGGCGTTCCCATGGGAACGCCTACCGTCTGAAGCCGGCCCCACTGACATCACTAGTGATGTCAGTGGGAGTGATTTTGGCTCTGATAGAGCCAAAATCATTCCAGGGCTTGTGGCAGGGAGACCCTACCGCAGGGTCTCCGTCGCAAGTACGATGGTCGCGATGGTCAAGACCATCACGACCATCTTTTTGGCCGCTCGCATATGCTGTGGGTGGTCACACACAGCTATGCGAGCGGCCAGGAGGCCGCTCCATTTTCATGGAGGAGGGCCCTGATTCAGACGAGCGCTCTGGTCAGAGCGTCCGGCTCTGAATCAGGCCCTGTGTTGCCTGTACTGGGAGATATACTCTACATTGGGATGTATACATATTTTTTTTTTCCATAAAGAATGAAATAAAAACAATAGATGATTTTTGGATATGCAGGTTCCTTGCGAATTACCTTAAAACTTGATTTGAAAGGGTCTTTTTTTTCCCCTGGATTGTTACCCTGGCAGCACCTCATATAAACATCACTGGGACATGTCACAGACTAACCAGGATTTCTTGCATCGCTTTCTCTATCTTGGTACCGTGCCGTGGCTCCACCTTCTGACTGAGGGCCAGGATGAGATTCTCTTCTGCTTTTGCCCAATTCCCCATTTTTGCACTTCCAAGGGCAATGTTAAACAGGATCTATAATAAATAACACACAAGTAAAGCTGGAGAAGAGATAGGATAATCTAATCATTATCCATATCAATATAAAATGTATAAACTATAGCAATAAAAATAATTAAAGAAGTTGTTGGGGTTTTTTTCAGGTAAAAACATGATTTATTTCAATAAATCATTTTATATCTCTTTATTTGCCGGCCGCTATCGCCATCCTGAGGACATGTACTGCTGTGATGCTTCTCAAATCAAAAATGCAGCGAACCGTTTCTCTGGTGGGGTCCAACCCTTTAGAAGATTGGGAGAAGATCTGTCTCAGGTGAATATAGGGGGAAGGGCTTATCTACCTATTAACAGATCCCAATGGCACAGCCTGACCATCCTATGTAGAATTGATCCCTTCTTCTCCTCTGACTACTACATAGAGAACATGATTAGTTCAATTAATTACTTATCTCTGTAATTCATTTTGTGGCGATAGCAGTGGAATGCGGCTGAAGCAGTCAGAACATCCTCACCTCATGGTCATGGCACATTGTGCCTCACACCTCATAGGGGTGCACAGGAAAATACGCAATATTGGCAAACATTGTGACTGCACATCACGACCGTGCATTGCCAAGAATTGAATTGCCCCCTAAGACTCAGTTACAAAGTATTTTTATAGCCTGGTGAAACCAGGATGTGGATGAGATTGGTGGCTCCCAGTGACGGTAACTGCCAAGCAGTGATGAGGACTGTCTCCAAAAGAAGAGTTATCTAGCTCCAGCCATGTCTGATACCGCTGTATGGTGAGGTGCGCTTAGGAGGGCTGTAACTAGGAGTGTGCGACCTGTGCTGTCCCACAGGGCGTAGTGCCCTGGATGCGGCACCTTCACTGCTCCGCGGCACCATAATGTGACTTCCAGGGTGACTGGAACTGCAGTCAGTAGCGTTACTACAGAGCTTCCCGTAGCAACCAGAGCCAGCAGGCCCACCTTTTAGTCATGACATCACAACGTGAAGGGCTTAGGGGGAGGGGACGGCACAGCACATGGCGTATTGCCACCCTGTTATAGTGCTGGCATTTAGTCTCAATGTGATGAGAGACTTCAATCATGTTTTTTTTTTTAATTTGCTGCCAGACTGTCTAATCGTTAATACCAATGTCCCTGAGCCTCCATGTGAGACCAGAGCAAGCAATGCCGTCAGTACTGGACAGAGTCAAAGGGATCTCTCTAGTAGGTGACCCACACTCCAAAAACCTATTTAAATCATCCATGAACTCTTCCATGACAAAAAAAAAGGGATCTTCTGTGTATCAGGAGAAATTTCTGAACACAGTGAGTCCAAATGCAAGAATACTGCCAAGCACAGATGGACTGGTCATCTGGCAATTCTGGCACATGCCAGAAGGGCCCATGGCCTGATGGGCCAGTCCAGCCATCTGAAAGCCTGGCCGAGCAGCTCTGCCTCCTGGCCCTCTGCACGGTATGCTTAGACAGGGCATGCTGCGAGTCACAGAGGCATGACCAGGTGATGCACCACCACACCCCCTTTTTCATGATGTTGACATGGCTAAAATGTCAACATCATAAATGTCGACACCTGGAAAATGTTGACATTGACAAAATGTTTTCACTTGCATTACATTTAGGGTTACCGTTTGGGTTAAGGTTAACGTTGGGGTTAGGGATACACTTACATTAAAAAGACTGTCGATATTCCGACCATGTCAACATTACATCAGTGTTGCCATGCTGAATGTGGACATGTTCAATTTCAGCATAGCAACCATGTCCATATTCCCATCTCTACGTAACGAATGTGTACATGTTGAATGTGGACATAATATACCAAACCCCTTGCCAGACCATCTGTCATTCTCTGTACTAAAGAACAGCCTCCGCCTACTCATGTCACATAACTCCGTCACATGGAAAGTATAACTGCTATGAAAGGTAAAACAATGCACTATTGGGGCATCTCCCTTATAAACTACTTGTCTTTTCTCTTTAAGTTATACACATTATTTCGCCCTCAGTCCTAATAATCAATCATGAATCGCTGCTCCATTTCATATATGTCCTAACAATTGACATATTTTACGCATCATACTTACATAATTATAAACATGCTTTGAAATGTTATCTGAAATCACACTACTTGTGTGGCTGTGTACCGTGTCTAAGTAAATATCTCACCTCACAGCTGTAAAGTTTGAATGTCAATCCCAAGATTTTGTAGTCAATCAGCTGGTTTCCTCTTAACTCAGTATAGCAGCGGGTCCAGTCCTGTAGTGCCTGGCTATACCTGTACACAAATACACAGCCATGTGTTAAAGGGATTGTCACCACAAGAAACAGATTTGTTCAGTTGCACCTTTCACGTGGGGGATGTACTGTTATGCCAGCCATTGTTTTATGTTTTGCCACTATGTAACTCAAAATATACATCCCAAACTTTAGGTTCCTGAAGTTAGGACACAAATGGGTGAGGGGGCGTGGTCAAGTCACACTACTAAAACACCAAGGGCAGGGCCATTGAGAGCTCTGACAGGCCCGGGTACTGGGAAGGGGCATGGCTTCCTCCAGGAGGCGTGGACATGCTCCTTCCCCAAAAATACGGTTACTGGCGCCTCTGAGCACACACCCAGGAGTTAGAGATAGCATGTACCATGCTGCTATTATAATGGGTGGGTACGAGTTCTAGTTGTCAGTTCTTTCCTAGCTACAGTACACAGGTGCTTAGAATAGAGTGTATAGAAAAGGGACACGACATGACTCTGGGATACCTGGCCAGACGGAACTGGATTTAGAGCAAAGATAGCTGGCCCGAGATTTAGGTTGACAGTGGCTGAGAATGAATACGATATTCTCTATACATGGCATAAATGAAGCTCTATATATATATATATATATATATATATATATATATTTATATTTTTATTTATTTGTTTGAGGTACAGTGTGTACAAAGCTAGCCCCATTCTCTGAATAGCCTACCCCACCCCTGCTCCAATTACCCCTCTTTGTTGTTAGAATGCAATTTTTCCATTGCAGGCCTATGTTATTGCAGGTGCCATCAAGTGTTTCAAACAAAATTGGAAACAGTTGAGAAAGAGGCCTGGGAAGCTATCAAAGAAGTTGTGAAGAAATTTCTAGGGAACAATAAGCAAGACATGTTGAGGAAATACAAAGACTTGGGTTGCTCAATGAGTTTTAATGTGCACTTCCAGAGTTCTTATTTAGACTATTTCACTGAAAATGCTGTAAGAGAAGAGCAGGGGGAAAGATTTCATCAAGATATCAAGGAGATGGAACGCAGACCCCAGGGTAGGTCGAACGTCAACATGATTGCGCACTACTGTTGGATGCTGCACAGAGAAGAGCCACAAGCTGTCTATAAGAGAAAAAGTACCAAAAGGAGCTCTGAGGGAAAAAGGAAAATGCAGTACAGATGGGTCCACATACAACTTACTTCCCTGCACGTTAAACAGCCCTTCTAGTCGCACCATGACATTTTACCTTCAAATGTGTTTTATTCGCAACGTGATGTGAACAGGACGTACAAGCAGCTTCTGCTGATTAAAATGATATGCAGCATGCCTATATGCTGTGGGTGACTGCAGGTGTATCTGCATGCAAGCAAAATGCTACGTTACTGTGTCACAGCCGCTGACACTGTAATGTAGCATTTTGCATGCAGATATTTATACCATACAGAGCACATGGTGGCCACTGTACAATGCAGAATCCACTTATAGGTAGGCTTACCATACTATCCCTTTAAACCTGGGACATTTATGAATTACACAGATTCTGTAGCTGATTAAAACTAGATGAAATGGAGACTTGATGTCAGCCAACCACAGAACCTGTGTAATACATGAGTGTCCCGGATTAAAGGTATAGCATGGTAAGCAGTGGCGTAACTAGGGCAGGGCAAGCGGGGTTCGTGCCCTGGGCGCCGTTGGACCGGCGGCGCGGGGGGGGGGGCGCCGCCGGCCACGGTACCGGCCCGCCCGCCCTAGATAGCCAGTGTAGCGCCGACTGCAATGAGTGCGGTCAGCGCTACACATTTGCACAGGACCGGCGCTAGGCTTCCAGCGCCGGTCCTGTGCTGCACGCCTGAGCCCGTTCCCTCCCCCTGAGCGCTTGCCCAATACCGCCAGGAGGCGGGCTCAGGCTGTGCATAACACACACATCGCCGCCAGCGCTGGCGGCGATGCTTGTGTTAAACAGCAGCCAATGAGAGTCAGATAGACTCTCATTGACTGCTGCAGCACCCACTGCAAGAGCCGGACTTACGTCCGGCTCCTGCAGTGGGTAATGGGACTGACGTCATGACGTCAGTCCCATAATGCTGAGCGCGCCAGCCTGGGCGGACTGGAGGGCGGGAGCGGCATCAGCATCGCGGACAGGAGCAGCGTGGAATCAGGTAAGTATATTTTTATATATATTTATTTATTTTTAAACCTTACCTATCTGCACAACGGGGGAGGGGTTGGCTACTACTGGGGGGGACATCTACTGGGGGTGCCATTGGGAGGACCTCTACTGGGGGGGGGCTACTCTACTGGGGACTACTACTTGGGGGGGGGACTACCACTGGGGGCATTCTAAAAGGGGCCTAGTATTACTAGAGGCACTGCACTCGGGGGACCACTAATGGGGGCAATAATAGGAAGGGCCACTACAGGGACCACTGGATAGGGGGGGGGTCACTACTGGGAGCCTGCATCAGGGGGACCACTACCGGGGGCACTGCATGGGAGGGGGGGACACTACTGCTGGGGGCACTGTATAAGGGGCTTACTGCTAGGGGCACTACGGGGACCACTACAGGGGGCACTAGATAGGGGGGATCACTACAGGGTGCCTGCATAAGGGGACCACTACTGGGAAAACTGCATGGGGGGGACTACTGCTGGGGGCACTATATAAAAGGGCACTGCATAAGGGGATACCGCTACTGGGCGCACTGCATTGTGGGGACTGCTACTGGGGGCACTGCATAAGGGGGAACACTACGTGGGGCACTGCATTTGGGGGGCCACTACTGGGGGTACTGAGTAAGGGGAACTAATTGGGGGCTGTATAAGAGGGACCACTACTGGGGATACTGTATAAGGGGCACTACTATGGGCCTGCATGAGAGGGACCACAACTGCATACTGGGGGTACTACTGGGGTTAAGGTGCATATGGATAGGAATGTTCAGTTTGAAAATAAAGGGGTGTGTCATGTTGACACGCCCCATTTTTAAGTGACCACGCCCATTTTTTTGCCGCGCGCGCCGAAGGCGTGCGCACATGGGGGGGGGAGGCTCCCTTTTCAAATTTGCCCTGGGCTCCAAATACCCTAGTTACGCCACTGATGCACTGGGGCCCCTACCCACCCATTCACGGGAAAAAAATGTAAATGGTCAATAAAATTAAACCCTCCTGCATGCCCATCAGACCTCCCACACATGCAGAGAGACTCTGTCTGACTGGTCTGAAGCCGGCGGATGAAGTGAAACTGGGACTGAGGTGAGTACTTGCGGCTGTAGGGGGGCGGGTTAGTGGGCCCCTACAAGCTTTGGGCCCTTGGGCAACTGCCCAACAAGCCCAATGGAAGAGATGGCCCTGCTAGTATCACTTGGGGCTACCAGGCACCCAGGCAACCTGTGCATCCTAGGAAGTTATACCTGCTGCTGGCTGCAGACTTTACAGGATTCCCTCTGCTAATGGTCTGTGCTGGAAGTGCCAGTCAGCTCCACAGAAAATACTACAACAGGCTCGGAGCACAAGCAAAGACTTAAGTGCATATTGCTGAATCATAAAGTTATTAGGTACTGTGCTGACCAATAGCGCTGAGGGGCAAAAAGTGTAAAAATAATAAGCCTGTTATCCTCGCACTGCTATCAGCCAATAGACTGCTAGTAGCTTCAAGAAATGTCATGTGTAGATATTGATACCATTTCACACAGAATGTGTGAAATTTCCCGGCTTTTACCCGGCATTTAAATGTCGGGTGGGTTTGCCAGTAAAACACTTACCCCCCTTTCACATAGAAAGCAAAATTACTGAGTAAAGCACTTTTACCCGGTAATTTGCAGATCTACACAGGTATTTTTCTGTGTGAAAGGGTCAACATGGGTCGAAATTGCCGGGTCTCTGACCCTGGTAAAAAGCAGGGTTGGAGATCCAGCAATTTCAACCCGAGATTACCCTTTCACACAGAAAAAAACCTGTGTCGATCTGCTAATTACCGGGTAAAAGTGCTTTACCCGGTAATTTTGTTTTCTGTGTGACAGGGGTATCACTGAGCCCATCATGCAAGATGTGGATAGTTCTGAGGAAACTTTCCCACCTCTACTTTATAATAGTCCTAATTAGGAGAGAATTGAGAGATTAAATAGTATATTTACTAAAGGTTGATTTTGGCTTTTTGGTGTACTTATTAGTTATTTTCTGTGTGATTTGCATATCGGGGATATACTAAAGGCAAAATTGACTATAAAACCGAATCCTGACCAATAGACTCACTAACGTGTATTATCGTGTTACCATATAATACCTACTTAAATACAATGTAACTTCTAAAATAAAGACACGGACAACAGTTTGGTGTTTAAATATTTTATCAAATTTATTTTTTGACAAGTCATTCAATTTTTAGACTATAAGTTAATACTGATAATGGTGACGGCACAAAAGAACGCACAGAACAATAACCACCAACGGCTCCATACAAACACACACACACAAGCCAAGCATTGGTGATCAACTCTCCTTTAACTTCAACCACCGATCCAGGTGGTATAGCCATTTCCCGTCCAGGACAATTGGCTGTCGCCTTACTCCACTTCAATGAGAGCGCACCCACTAAGCCTACCTATTAACATAAACTAACTCCAAGTGTCGTTCTTTCCCGCCAAGTGAGGCCTAATCCGATGTGCCGCCACCATAACTCAACCCTGTAACAAGACACCCTCAATCAGAAGAAAATCAGGCAATCCTGCAGGACTAAAATGCACACCATCCGCACGAACCAAGTGTGCACCGCGAAATTGAATAAACACAAGCTCCACTATACCACCACCATTCTCCACTATACCACCACCATTCTCCATTACACCACCACCATTCTCCACTACACCACCATCATTCTCCACTACACCACCATCGTTCTCCACTATACCACCACCATTCTCCACTATACCACCAACATTCTCCACTACACCACCATCATTCTCCAACATGTATCTCACCACTACAGCATTTTACCTTCCTCCTAGCCACATCCAACTGCACCAGAACCAACATTCCTCCACACACTCCTGCGGACAATGAAAGAACACACAACTGGCAGTAAGGCAGGGCATCTGTTATCTATCAAATGGATCTAATGACAATAGAGCGCAAATACAATGCAGTTTGCCGACTTAAATCATTCCCAATGAAGGGTAGAGAGGAAAAATTGTCTGCAATTGATGCACAGAATTAATTATAACTTTGATTAGTCTTGAAAATATGTATAGAAATTATACAGTCCGTGAAATTTTAAAAGAAATTAAAGTGTTATATAGGTAAGAAAAACGTGTAATTAAACTAGTGTCTCGGCACAAAACCGGTCTTTCCAATATTTTTCTGAAATATATGGTAGTATCCTGGATATCTATATATTATCATTCATTAAATCTTTTACAATAAATAGTTATTTAAACCAAATGCCACTCTGTCAGTATTATTTCAAACATAATTATAACACTGCTTTGAATGGCGTCCTTATGTACACATAGCATAAAGTGGATTATGGTTATTCCCGCACAGATGCAGCACCTTAGAATACAGAAAGAAAAAACACAAAGAAAGCAGTCCAACACAGATACACCATACCGACAAGACATGGAAACGTAACAAAGACGGGGGAAGGGGGAGGGGAACAACGTAGCTAACCAGACTTGAGGCAAAAAACTAAAAACCCCCGGAGTAAACTAACCATCACACCATATCATATAATTCAGAAGCCAATTGGGCCCCCGGGGGAAAATAAAAAATTCCTCATAGACTCCCGCAGTAGGTCGGCAAGTGGTTAGGCCTCCGGTGAGCTACGTTGGAGCAAAATAGCTAAACCCGGACGAATATAACGTCATAACGCCGCAGGACAACACCGACCAAGGGACTGGATATCCCAGTCGGATAAGCCAGCAGAAGCCGCAGATGAAGCAACTCTTATTCCAAATGAGTGAGTACCGAACTTGCCTGGCTTGAGCTCTGAAAAAGCCAAACAACGCTGCAAAACATGATAAAATTGGTATTTCGTAACCGGGAATACCTCCTTGTGCATCAGCCATGTCCCATCCCATCGTCATGCATCTGCTCAAAAGCGCGCGCCAGTGCCACCGGACATACTGCAGGAATGGGATATAGTTGAAGTGAAGCCAGCGCCTTCTACCAGCCTGGTGTACACTGGAGCGCTGTATAAGGCCTAGCATTGCTTCCAGGCATATAAATTACGTCCCCAATAGTGAGTGGTGGGATAGCCATTTTAAAGGGGGCAAGTAATTCGCAGACCCATGAAGCGTCATCGGAAAAAAACATAATTGAAAACAGCAAGCATTCAAAGCTGAAAATAAAAAACAACTGAAGGGACCGCAGCCGGCAAGTAAAGCAAGCAACATGCAACACCTGCAGTCAATCGCTTTAAGGGTTGACTTGGACCAACCCCCTGCAGGCCCCTGAAATGATGAAGGCCCGTCATACAACGCAGAGAAAATAGACATGCATGCTAAAATATGCTGTATCACAGCGAGCGAGCGCCCTGGCGAATACAGATCCCAAATAAAAGTCAGCATGACGCTCTGCAAGCTCTTACATGCCTGAACCACTGAAACCAGAAAAAACGCTCCTATTCCAGCCAACCCACCTGCTAACAGCGCAAAGTCCTGGGGCAATTGTTTGTGTACCAGGCACAAGCCTGGCAACAAAATTTACATTAAACAGCAGGCAACACAGAACAATTTTTCCTAGCAAACGAACAACCGGGGAGAGGACGAACTCTGACGTCAAGTGCATGCAATGCGCCCAGGGTGCCGCAACAAATTATACTTGCGTTAACCAAGCGGTCCCCCTAGAGTTCTAAAGCGACCATAATGGGGAACAGCTCAAGCAACAGCATGTTCTTAGTGAACCCCTATGCAACCCACGTCAACGGCAAAGGTGAAGCGCACCACGAACCGTTGAGGTAAACTAAAAAGCCAGTACGACAGCAGCGTCAGTAAAAATTGGAGCTGAGTGTTACCGCAGAAGTACTCAGCCACCTCCCTATGGGGATATAGCTGTAGCCAGCGCCACATATGACAAAGGCGTATAGAGGATGCCGTCTTAAGGAGATCCGCCGTCGACAGCTGGACGACTGGGGGCAGAACCAGATTCGGCACGGAAGCAAGCCTTTTCAGGGTGACACCCCAAAGTTTCTGAGGGCGGGTCTCAGGGGTAGCATGCCGCAAATATAATAAAAACCCGCCTGCCAATTATGGCAGGAGCAATAGGCCTCCTCACCTCAATCGCTGGACAGCCTGCTGATCAATTGATGGCCCAGGCGTGGAAGACTGGGATGCTAGCAAAGGGGTCAAAAATGCTGGCCTGAGATGACAGCGTATGGAGTGCAGCAATAGCAGCAGCTGGGTAAGAGGAAGGGGGGGGCACAGCCACGGGAGACAATGATTCCAATGCGGGTGTAACAAAACCCGGGGAGTAGCGAGGGTGGTTCCAGTGGATCTTGAAATGGACAGAGGGCGCCATACAGAATTCCAGAATTCATGGGCGTTACATAGTATAACGGCCGCTTGCTAGTTTTTTGGGTTTTTTTCAGTTAGTTTGCACTATAACCTAAAGAGGTGGATATTTATTTATTGTTATTTATTAGGAGACCTGGATTAATAATAATGGTGGTAGATGTAGACAGAACATGAATAGTAGTACTCACATTACTATAGGTGCAATATATATTTTCGAAGTAGGAGCATAGCTAAGAATGTAGCTTACCATAAGTGTTCCCACTACAGCGAAAGCTGCTTAGGGCAGCAATTACAGTTATATGCTGTGCACCCTGTGGAATTTTTTCTATACACATGTATTCTGCCAATGTAAGTTAAATGCTCCGAATAACTAATACAATCTCTTTCATCAATTGATATCAATGATTCAAAGATCACAGTTAGATCCTAGGTGCTATACTTAAATAAGGCAGTGTCAAAGCAACTACCCATTAATGTCAGATAGTGCATCACTAAAGTGTTCTATTACACCAATAGGACCTCAATGCCCAGCAGAAAGACTGCCACTGTCTGCTGTCTCTACTCCTCGCTCCAGTATTCCCCCGCAGGCTTGCCATAGCACACTAGCTCAGTTCAGTACTGGGAGTGTGTGTGCAGGGGGGGGGGGGCCTACACTTTTCCCGGGCGCCATGGTCCCAACTCTGGTAACAACTGACGCAGTGTTGGGCAGCCGACCAGGTAGCTCTCTGGGTCAGCAGAGCCAGGACTGCCTAGCTCTATGCATGGGAGACTAAATAACTGCTGGCGTAACTGCATACTGCGGTAGTGGAGAGCCCACCGCTACTGGTCACACACGCAACCTCTGCAAAATATATATATATATATATATATATAGGAGGGGCCTGCCTGTGCCTCCCGCTTGGGCAATCCTAACAGCCCTTGTCTGTAAAGAGGACAGGGCTCAGAGGCAACAGCGGAATTTCTACAGAGGGGCTTTCAAATGCCTGATTTTTAACATGTTACCAGTAAGCGGGCATAATCAGCACTGAAAACCAGCTATAACAGACATCATACGAATGTACTGAATGAAATCATTCTGGCATATACAGGACCAGCAAACACAGTAAGTAATTATATGTAAAAGTAGAGCCATCCTGTCTGAGCTGAATCTTTTATTTCATATGTGGGCTCCATTACAGATCATATGAGCAATTTGGGGAATCTGGGGGAGGGCAGAAAAAGAAACCGTGTACTGCCCTGGACATAGACGTACAGATTGGTCTCTTTTGTACTGGATAGGGTATTATTCAGTATTAATAATTGATCCTATAGATGGGCTATATCAGTGCACCCCGAACAGTACATGTTTTCCAGATCACCTTGTCGGTGCACAACTATATTCATAACTGGCTTTCCAATTTATTTACTACTTGCTGCACCACTATATTCATTACATGTTTTCCAGATCTCCTAGTCGGTGCACCACGTTATTCATTACTGGGTTCCCAATTTATTTACTACTGGCTGCACAAGCATATTCATTGCATGTTTTCCAGATCTCCTAGTGACACATTTTAAAAAATCAACAGGGACTGAAGTTTGCCAGTTAGTTAGTGACACTAGTAAGGGGATCCTAATTTTCTATGGCCCCTTATAATATGGGGCACTATTAGGGCAGACTGTGGTACCTGGGAGGCTGCCTGCCGCGCCTAGATCAGGCAGCAGCAGCCCCCCCCCAGTATTAAAATGGCAACCGCACTCAGGGCAAAGCCACGCCCCCTTCATGGTCCTAATCGTGGACGCGCAACGGCCCGCAGGCCGCTTATTGAACCAACCAGCGGGGCAGCCACCGCTGCCTGCCGCTGGTTAAACACTATAGAGACGGAGCCAGCAGCAACATGCTGAGCCGCACTCCGCCTCACAACACAGGCGGGGCCAAAGTTTCCGGCCTCGGCTGTGCTAAGGTGTGCGGCAGCGCCGGGCACCATGTGGGGAGGAAGGATCCGAGGCAGCGGATACCGCCGGCCGCCTCCGAACACCAAAGATAAAGGGCAGGTGTCGACAGCCGTGGTCATAGCTGCGGCCCTGCCCCAGACCGCGATCGACCCGCATGCGAGCGCTCGCGAGCGGGTCTCAAGCAGGCCCAAAGTGTACTTCTCTGTCCTGGAAAAAAAACTGTAACAAAGAGGCAGATTTGCATACATCACTCCATTAAATACTCTTAGACCACTCCCCATGAAACATTCATTGGCTGCATAAGACCAGCTAAACTTAAAGGGGCAATATCCAACACGTTATTAAACTGGCAACACTCAAAACACTTGTGGTTTAATGTCCCTTAGGCTTAAATTGACAGCCTTCAGTCTTACAATCGACCATCAACCAAACATCGATACTTTCACATAGAGCACTACAGGATTCTCTAATTTACTAACTGTCAGAATAAAAATCGACACCAAAGTTGACAGAAAAATATCCAAATAAATAGACTATTAAAAACAGGAGATTTGTAGCTTCTAAACACCATTCTATTGGTAGGAACTTAATTATGATGCCTATAAAAGGAGACACAAGCACTGTGGCATGCACTGTAACTCCTGATACCAGTTCCTGTGGCATAGTTCCCTTGACCCGTTCCTCATACTCATTATAATCCACCTCCACAGGGGACCCTCCTCCAGTGCTGCATGTACTGCGCCTTTCCAGGGCCATTTTGGATTTGACACAGCATCAGATGTCTGAAAAACGCTTCACACACTTTTGCTTGATGATTTTTAAATGCCCAATAGTATTCACTGCATCAGCTGCTGCCTGTCACATGGTCCGCTTTCTTCTTGAAGATGTGCTTTGGGCCCGGCGACCAGATAACTCCGCAAAGTTAGACAACAAGAAGTTTACCAACGCACAATTCTACTCAAAGTTAAACCTGACATTGCAGCCAGATTTAGATTTGCCAGGTTGAGGCTCCTTCCCCGAATCGGAGTCCTTGGCCCTCTGCCTCCTCCATCACGCTATCCTCACAAACTGGATCCCTCTCCTCCACCTCCTTATCCTCTCTTGCCATACTCCTGGCCTCCATAACAAATAGAAACATAAATACACACTAACTAAATACACATACTCCCCAGGCACATACAGAAACACTGACAGAACCTAAATAAAAAATTTTGACAAAACAAAAAATAAGACCAACTTCAAAATAACAATAACAATATAGAAATTGACAGGACAAAACTCTCAGAAATCACTTTTTAAGCACCTATATGAAATCAACACTCTTCGCTTCTCTATCTCTCCACAAAACTCCCTTCAATTTGCTTGGGTGTGTGCCAGCCTTTTTATAATGAGTTTCTGTGGCTTACAGTGCATGTGGAATGTTTTGTCCAATAGGAGTACATAAGGAAGTGTTTGTTGATATTGTTAGTGATTTTATAGGTGATTGTGAAGTGCACGTTCCAAATCTACCCACATCGCATTTGATTTTTAAATCGATTTTAAAATGGAATGTTAGTAAATGAGTACTGGTGTGACAACCACAGAAAAAAAGGGGGGCAGTTTCACAGTATTACTGGAAACTGATATTCTGGTGCTAAATCGGTACAAATTGAAATACCACTGGATATGTTCATGCTGCAAGTTCAATTAACCAGTACTCTTCTGGCAAAACTTATACTACAAACTAAAAACTTCCAATGAACTGCGCAAAAACCTTTAGTTAAACCTTTACAAAACATATCCAAATTACTTATATTCAGTATGTTGAGTAGTATTTTGAGATAGTTTGGTATCATTCCAGTAACATCTGAACATTGAAGATGATTAGATCTTTTATACAAAGTAGATACTTATTTGCTCACCAGCTGAATGTTGCAATTATAGTTACAACTCTAATTGCAACATTGCACATGCATCACATACAGTGTAATACTACTCGACATACTGAATATAAGTAATTTGGATATGTTTTGTGTTATATGTATTTATGAGCTGTGTATTAAATTATTTATATACTAAAGGAAACCTTGTGTCAATCCAACATCTTATAGATATTATCTAAAGGTTTTTGTGCAGTTCATTGGAAGTTTTTAGAATGAGTACTGGTGTACCTAACTCTACATGATAATAGCACCCACTTAGGGTCATATAATTGCATACTATTGTGCCACATGATCATATCACATACATTAATATATCTAAGTTGAGAGCCAACTCACCTGGAGGTACCCCAAGATCCTCCAAATGTCACTACAGGAACCAGCACACCCTCCAAATGCAGGTCCCATCCATGCCTCTCAGAACAGTAATATAAAATAGTGGCTGTTCAGATCAACCTATTTATTTATCAGGTACACAAAACCATAAGGATACTCTGTAGCGTACACAGGGGGGGGGGGGTTTCCAAGCACACAGAAACCCCCCCAGACAAATCAATTTTTTTTTAAAGACGGAGACAACCTTGACTCTGCAGAGTCAGCGGGCCACCTGCGGCCGTGATTGGAGCTACCGCACATGTGCAGCAGCTCCTCAGACACAGAGCTCTGATCGGAAGAGCTCTCTGCACTGGATACAGAATATACGGATGGCCGAGGGAGCCGAGGCGCATGTGCAGCATACTATCTGCTAGGGTAGCTGCGGCGGTGAGCTCCTCCTCCTCAGCCCTGGGTTTATGTAAGTACTATATGCTGTATGTGTGTGTGTGTGTGTGTGTGTGTATGTATGTATGCTATGTGTGAATGCATGCAAGCTTGTGTGTACAGTACAGTATGTATGCTGTGTGTATGGTTGCTATGTGTGAATGAATGTATTTATGCTGTGTGTATGTTTGCTATGTGTGAATGAATGTATGTAAGCTGTGTGTATGTTTGCTATGTGTGTATGTTTGCTATGTGTTTGTGTATGTATGCTATGTGTGTGTGTATGTATGCTATGTGTGAATTAATGTATGTATGCTGTGTGTATGTTTGATATGTGTGTGTGTGTGTGTATGCATGCTATGTGTGAATGAATGTATGTATGTATGCTGTGTGTATGTTTGCTATGTGTGTGTATGTATGCTATGTGTGACTACATGCAAGCTTGTGTGTACAGTACAGTATGTCTGCTGTGTATATATATATATATATATATATATATATATAATTATGGAAACCCCCCCTTAATACTCCTGCGTTTGCCACTGATACTCATTTGTATTAGTACAAATCTAGACAATCCAATTGTAACAGTAAATTCGTAAATATAACACAATGGGGGCAATTCAATCGTTTTTTATGACGTGATAATTAAAGAGCACCCAGTGTTGCAATTCAATTGTTCGGGGCGCTCATTAATTATTGCCCTCTTTGCCCCCTATGAGACCGGGTTTAGCCATGTAAAACAGCTAAACCCATCTAAAGTTATGGCTAGGGGCGCGTTAACTGCGGTTAGCGCGCCCTAACCAGGGGGTTTCTCACACATTTCTGCTCGCACCCTCCTGGAATATTTTTATTAAAGATGAAAATATCCCTGGCGAGTTAGGTACATAATAATCGCCTTAGTACATCTATAGTATGCATTATATATGAGCTACAGTGTTTCTTACTTTCGCTCCTTAAAGAAGACTGAGCCACGCTGAAAATACCCCACAGCCAAGTGCTTGTCTCTTTCTATGGTGCTTGTAAAGGCCTGCAAGACAGCAACATTATTAACAAAGACCAGATTAGTTTGTTATTTGTGTACTTGTATAGCAAATTGTATTAAACCTTCAATTGACTAAATGACTTTACATGGTATATTCTGTTTAATTTTGTTTATAGTTTTAAATTAACTGAATACACTTTTATGCAAAGACATTTTAAAAAGTACCCAACCATCATACGCTGTGTTTATATCCATCACTAGTTCCTAGTAAATTCATAAGCAGCATCTTCTGGAGTATAGGTCAAGCACACAAAATGACTTCCGCCCTTGTGTTTATAGAGTAGGTGCAAATTAATAATACATCTAAAACGGGCTCTCAAGACCCACTACTTCATCAATGCCTTCCAGCTCTCATCCTAACCCACCTCATGCTCTTTCCTCACTAACTTCCCCTTCTGTGTCACGCCTGTCTGTCTGCCCTCCCCTTCTGTGTCACGCCTGTCTGTCTGCCCCTCCCCTTAGAATGTAAGCTCTCACGAGCAGGGACCTCTTCCCTCATGTGCTTCTCTTTTACATTTTCTTCGAGTAGGGCACCTAACACAGGACCGCCAACTCCCTGCTGCTTATTGTGAGTTTCTAACTGCTATTGCAGCAATGTATATAAATTGTGTCCTTGTCCGGCACTGTAATGTACTGTAAGTTACTTGTTTCTTGTTCACTTGTTAGTTCTATGTACTATGTAAGGCGCTGCGGAACACTTGTGGCGCCATATAAATAAAGGACAATAATAATAATAATAATAATAAAGCAACATGTGTGATACTCAGGGGCAGAACTATGGGAGACAATGGAGGCGCCTGCCGCCTGGCTCCAGCTCTGAAGGGGGCACCTCCTCCATTGTCCACAACATATTCACCCCACTTAGGGCTGTAACTATGTACCTTGTAACATCATGGCCCTTCACGGCACCTGAGAAACCACCATACACTAGTGGAGAGATCCATGTCAGACCATCAGCTGCTGCTTTCGTCTATCTATAGCCTTGTCTTCATGCAAATTGCTACATTACAGTGTCAGCGGCTGTGACAGGGGGGGGCACCAAAATATAACTTGCCTCCGGGCGTCTGGGATGAACTTACGCCACTGGTGATACTGTCGCCCAACCCCCAAGATCAGTAATTACACTCAGTCACTTTGGTCTCCTTGCATTGATTAATTTATTATCTACATATTTATGGCACTGAGGAATGCACAGTATGGCTATCAGATTGTGTGTCAGATGGTCCAGGATATAAAAGAAACTGGCTGTCCTCCCAGAATGAATAGAAGAAAATCCACTGATCATTAGCATCAGTGGGGTTATATCATTTCAGAAACCATGTTGCTTTATTGATATTTGTGATATAGTTTATAAAATGTAAATTATATTTTTGACAATTAAAATAACAAATGTTATTTAATAGCCTGATTTACTACGGATCGCAATCATGCATGTGCACGCAGTTCAACTGCGATAGCAAGCCAAACCACTGCGGTCACAATGCAAACTCAGCACCACATAAGGACGCCCACTTTACTATACGCACATCCGTAACACTTAGCACAATAGGGAAACCATCGGTACAATCAAGTACCATCGCAGCCTCATGCACAGTTGCACAAGCTCTGACATCACTCAGAAATTGCTAACAGCTACACACGCTATGAGGCCTCACACTGCTTATGGCTTCGCAGTGGGTAATTTATGCACGCCACTGAAATGGCATACGAACGCACTGGCACGCCTGCGTTTGGCTGACCACCCCCCGTCACCACCCACAAAAGGCACTTCCTGTCAATTACTCTGCGATGGGTCTATGTAGCCTAGGTGATTGCAGTCCTGATCGCAGTGGCTGGTTCGCGCATGCGCACTGCAAAGTGTATGCATGCATTGAACGCAAGAATAGGCCGATTGCGTGCATATTAGCAACTGCAATCCTTGCTGAATCAGCAAGAATGGTGGGCAAAGGTGCCTTAGAGTCTTTAACATTTGCAATGATTCCAGTATAAATCGTTGATAAAAATCAATTCCATTGGAAAAAATAATGGCTTCTAACTATCACTTTACTAGAGCATTCTATAAAATGATAGGTAGAATCTTATTGGTTGCTATGGGTAACTTCACCACTTATCTTTATAAGAAGGTCTGATACATCTCCCCTAATGTCTTTAACCACTTGCCTGGAGTGGTTACATCGTTTGCAACCACCCCAGGCTGAATAATGCGACCAGTCAGAAACACCCACTGGGCGGCTGCTGAAAGATAATCTTCCAGCAGCCACCAATGGCAGAGGACCTTCTGGCCCCTCTGCATCCATGCACCCTCCCCCAGTGTCTGCTGTGTTGCCGATCACTTCTGATCAGGCAGCCCGGCGGCATCCCCCCACCTGGCAGTTGCAGAGAGGAGCAGCCACCAGGCAAATGTAAATTAAGCAGCCCTCAGCTCCTCAGTGTGTACCTGGCAGCTACTCAGAGGGGCAGCCACAGGGGAAATGCAAAGTCGTGATGTCACGATGTTCCAATCATCAATGGGCTGATATATATCACTGGCTGGTATTAAAATCTGTATTATTGTTATGTGCTTCACAATAAATTGAGAACTAGGTGGCACTGTTCTGTTGCTATCCATGGATGATATTTCATAGTGTATTAGCTCAACAAACAACAAAACTCATCTCTAACAAAATAGCTTCTGCCAACATATATTTTAAACATTATCATACACTCCAAAAATCTTACTTGTAATCATTTAATAAAATTTCGTAATAAAAATGTTTTATGAGTTATATTTTATATTATTCAAATGAATAATGTAACAATATTAAGGTAACACCCCAAATTTTTTTCACTACCCCACAGTTTAACAAGCCATGTTACCTCTTCCGCCCTCTGCAAATCTCCCATTACAAGGTGACAACAGCCGATATTGAAGCAGATCTTGGCTCGGGGTTCGGTGATGGAGGTGAAAGATTTTAGGGCCCCACTCCAGTCCCCTTTGTCCGCAGCAGCTACTCCTTCGCTCCAGAGGCGCATAATCTCGACCAGAGCCATGGCTGGTGTCCTGAGAAGAAATGACTCTACGTTCACTAGTCCCTGACTGTAAGGGTTACTATTCTGCTGTTACCAAGTCACATATGCCTCTGTATCCACACTCTTTATGTGTAGTTTTGTCAGAGTCTCGATGACACAAGAGGAAGCAGCATGACACTTCACAATAGTCAGCCAGAGATTCTGAAACCAGAATACGTAACTACTTCCCCTATTTCATTGCCAACCTCCATTACCACTGCCCAGGGAGACACAGGGCTGGTTTCCACTGAACTGCCAGATAACTGGTCTGAATTCAGATCAGACTGTCATACTTGAGAGGAAAAAGGAGACTAATTACTACAATATTGTTTAACACCCACATTTTCCAACATTCAAATAAGATTTTAAGAAACACTTTGCAAGTGTGTCAAACCCATAACTTAATGTGTACATGATGGAGATATAGGGAGGACAATTCAGTTCTCGATGGTGTGTGGTCAGGACAGGGCCATAACTAGCTATGGGTGACTAGTGCTGCTGCACAGTGTTCTGTGGGCAGCAAAGTCGCCGCCCCACGGACCTTGGAACAGTATCCTGCAGCCAGGATTTCTGCTGCAGCACATGCAGATTGTCCAGGGGATGATCCAGATGGGCATCCACCCGCCCGGTCAGCACTGTACTTACCTGAGCTGCCGGTCACTTCCCCTTCTGCGCAACGTAATGATATCATGTGTGTGATGATATGACATCACATGTTCAGGGGGCGGCACGGGGCGCAATTGTGCCCATTACGGCTCTGGGTCACAATTTGCGACTGTGCATATTACTGAGAATTATGGTAGAGGAACATCACTCATTTTCTGTAACATTAGCAATATATTCGTTGCGATGTGCTGCCGTTATGAGCAGTCCTGCAGCACATTGCTCACATCGGAGCTGATTCTGAGTTGAGAGTAAAGCAAATGAAAGAAACAACTTTGGACCTTGGTAAAACCATGCGGCGCTGCAGGTGGGGCTGGTGTAAAATGTGCAGAGAGATTTACATTTGGGAGGGGTCCAAACTGACATCTAAATTACTGTGTAAAAACCAAGCTGTCCAGCATTTGTGGGATACATGCAAAAGCAGTATTTACCCTGCATGCAAAAAATAAATTTGCCCCCTCGCATCGCTACATGGTTTGTGCCAGATACCAAGTTACTTGCTACTACTGATTTGCTCCAAACTCAGAATCAACCACATCTCCCGCAATTGAATAACACCCACAGAGCACTATAATCCTCACTACCATGCGTTTATTAAATAAAAATTGAATAAACAGTAAATTGACAAAATTGCAATATTGGAGAATGCCAAAACAGTACAAGTAGAAAACTGGTGTCATAGCATTGTACATTAGATCAATAAAGATAAAATAAAATAAAAATTCACATATAGTAATGATACAATGATAACACCTGTAGAAATTTCGTAAAAATGAATAAGCTAATGCACAAAAAATGTACAGAATAGATCAAAACAGCAGATTGGGTTTGGAAAGGGCTAGGATAATAAAGGAGCGGTGGAAAGGGAGGGGGGAGTGCGAGTCGGGGTAAACAAAACAAGAAAATAAAAATAAATAAGAGAATAATGTAATATGGGGATCACCCTAGACCTGGGAGGGGGGTATTGTGATAGGAGTACCAGTGATTCCAAATAGAGTGGAATTTTTTAACCATGTTGTTCTGTAAACTAGTAATATATTCAATTTTTGCTACATACCAAATTCTATTTAGCAGTTCCTGATGAGCGGGGATATCTGGTGACTTCCAATTGCGATCAATTTGGTATTTGGCTGCGCAGGAGATATGAAGGGCCAGTTTGTTAGAAGGTTTAGGGACGCCATCAATTGGAGCACAAAGTAATAAGTTGATAGGAGAGAGAGAAGTTGGGAGGTTAACATTTCGGGATATTAAGGAGCGTACCATGTCCCAAAAAGGGATAATTAAGGGGCAGGACCACCATATATGTATAAATGATCCTTGATGGCCACATCCTCTCCAGCACAGATTGGAGGCAGAAGGATAAATTCGATTAAGGCATTCCAGAACCATATACCATCTGGTGTATACTTTTGTAAGAGTTCTCTTTTATGGCTACACTAATGGAACACTTAGAAACTGCCAAGCGTATACTAACCCAGGTATCTTCATCAAAGGTGAAACCTAAATCAAATTCCCAGGCCTGTTCATGTGCCTCAAGTGGGGGAGACTGCCGTGCTAAAATTGAGTGATAGATTTGTGAAATAATCCCTCTTTCGTTGGGTCTGTAGATACAGAATCTTTCCATAGATGTAAGGCTAGGTGAAGTGAGGGCGCTAAAGGATGATGTGGCGAAATGTCAAATTTGTAAATACTTATAATGGAGGGAGTTAGGAATTCCATGTTTTTCATGGATTTCTACAAATGATGTAGGAGAAAATGACCCTACTATATGATGGAGTCTAGTAATGCCAGCAGTTTGCCAGGGGCGGGCCATCGCTTGGGAAAGGCCTGGGGGGAATGTGGGCTTGTTCCATATAGGAGTCAGAGGTGAAGGTTGAGAGGAGAGAGTGAATTTTTTCTTGAGAGAATCCCAATTGTTGAAAGTTAGCAAGACAGGTGGAGCCAGAAGCACTGAGCCGGGTCTGTGTTTGCGGGGGAGCCATAGTAAATCAGAAACCGAATGCGAGCCTATCAGTTTTCTAAATCCACCCACCATTTTGCGTGACCAGAGGAGTGCCAAGCAATCATCTGGCTAAGTCGAGTGGCATTGTAATATTGGTGTAGAATGGGCAACCCCAAACCTCCCATCGATGAGTGTTTAGCGAGTATTTCTCGGTGAATTCTGTTATTTTTGTTGTTCCAAATTAATTTACAAAGTGTGGACTGGAGGGAGTTAAGAGTAGAGATAGGGATAGATACTGGAAGGGTCTGAAATAGATATAATAATTTGGGAAGAATATTAATTTTTACTGCGTTTATGCGGCCTATCCAAGAGAGGAAGTATGTATTCCATTGTTGCAGTGGCGTAACTAGGGTATTTGGAGCCCAGGGCAAATTTGAAAAGGGAGCCCCCCCCTCAACAACCCGAGATGTGCATGGTCACTTAAAAATGGGGCGTGTCAACATGACACACCCCTTTATTTTCACGCTGAACATTCCTATCCATATGCACCTTAACCCCAGTAGTACCCCTTATACAGTACCCCCAGTAGTGGTCCCGCTTATACAGCCCCCAATTAGTTCCCCTTACTCAGTACCCCCAGTAGTGGCCCCCCCAAATGCAGTGCCCCACGTAGTGTTCCCCCTTATGCAGTGCCCCCAGTAGCAGTCCCCACAATGCAGTGCGCCCAGTAGTGGTATCCCCTTATTCAGTGCCCTTTATATGGTGCCCCCAGTAGTAGTCCCCCCTATGCAGTGCCCTTTATATAGTGCCCCCAGCAGTAGTCCCCCCCATGCAGTTTTCCCAGTAGTGGTCCCCTTATGCAGGCACCCTGTAGTGATCCCCCCTTTCCAGTGCCCCCTGTAGTGGCCCTTCCTATTATTGCCCCCAGTAGTGGTCCCCCAAGTGCAGTGCCTATAGTAGTAGGCCCCTTTTATAATGCCCCCAGTGGTAGTTCCCCCCCAAGTAGTAGTAGTAGAGTAGGTCCTCCCAATGGTGCCCCCAGTAGTAGCCACCCCTCCCCCAGTAGAGGTCCCCCCAGTAGTAGCCACCCCTCCCTCAGTAGAGGTCCCCCCCAGTAGTAGCCACCCCCCTCCCCCGTTGTGCAGATAGGTTAAAAAAATAAATAAATATATATATAAAAATATACTTACCTGAATCTCTGCTCCTGCTCGTGGCCCTGGTCCTGCTCGCGACGCCGCTCCCGCCCGTGCTGGTGCGCTCAGCATTATGGGACAGACGTCATGACGTCATGACGTCAGTCCCATTACCCACTGCAGGAGCCCGGCGGAAGTCCGGCTCTTGCAGTGGGTGCTGCAGCAGTCAATGAGAGTCTATCTGACTCTCATTGGCTGCTGTTTAACACACGCATCGCCGCCAGCGCTGGCGGCGATGCGTGTGTTATGCACAGCCTGAGCCCGCCTCATGGCGCTATTGGGCAAGCGCTCAGGGGGAGGGAACGGGCTCAGGCGTGCAGCACAGGACCGGCGCTGGAAGCCTAGCGCCGGTCCTGTGTAAATGTGTAGCGCTGACCGCACTCATTGCGGTCGGCGCTACACTGGCTAACTAGGGCGGGCGGGCCGGTACCGTGGCCGGCGGCGCCCCCCCACGCCGCCGGTCCAACGGCGCCCAGGGCACGCACCCCGCTCGCCCTGCCCTAGTTACGTCACTGCATTGTTGTAGGTCTCTGTGAATTAATCTAATAAGGGGAAGATAATTGGACTTGTAGAGGGAGTCGTATCGTTTCATTATAAGAACCCCAAGATATTTCAGGGAGTCTCTCCTCCATGTGAAATTAAAATTTGCCTGCAACAGTGATCTCATGCCTTCTGTTAAATGAAGAGGGAGAGCTTCAGATTTAGCGTGGTTAATTTTATAACCTGATAGATTACCATAGTGAGAAAGTTCATGAAATAAGTTGGGGAGGGACGTAATTGGGCGGGTCAACGTAAGGAGTAGATCGTCAGCGAATAAAGAAAGAGTATAGTGAGATTGTTGGATCCTAACTCCAGCTATATCGGGCTTAGCCCGTATGCGACTAGCCAGGGGCTCGATAATAAGTGCAAATATAAGGGGCGACAGGGGGCACCCTTGTCTAGTCCTGTTAGTAATGGGGAAGGGTTTCGTAAAGTAAACCGCCAGCTGAGACTGAAGTGGAGAGGTTGTGATATAGACCATGAATAGCCTTGAGAAATTTCCCACGAAATCCGAAGTGGTGTAGTGTTTGAAACATGAACGGCCATGAGACCCTGTCAAGGGTTTTCTCCGCGTCCAAAGCAAGCACCAGAGAGGGAAGTTTCTGAATATTAATGTGATGGATTAAATCAATAGTGCGTCTAGTGTTGTCTAATGCTTGTCTGGACGGGACAAAGACCACCTGATCGGGGTGTATCAGAGCGGGTAGAAGTGGGTTTAATCTATTCGCAAGCACCTTAGCAAAAAATTTCAAGTCAGTGTTGAGCAGTAAGATAGGACGATAGTTAGAGACTAAGAGGGGGTCTTTGTTGGGCTTTGGTATTACTGTAATAGTGGCTTTAGTTGTGTTTAAGTGAAATGGGGCTCCCTCCCAAATTTGGTTAAAGACCTTAGTTAAATTGGGAATCAGAGAGCATTGAAAGGTCTTGTAATAGGACATTGGGAGTCTATCTGGACCTGGCGCCTTAGAGGACTTTTGCGTTTTAAGGGCTAAAATAATCTCTTCTTCAGAGATAGTTTCATTTAAGTCAGAAGAAGTCATAGAATCTATAAGCGGGAGGTTGCAAGAGGCTAAATAATTTGAGGTCGCAGAGTCATTTGTAGCAGGCGAAGAGGATGATGTAGGAAGATTATAAAGGCGCTCGTAATAAGTTTTAAACAGCAAGTTGATGGTGGTGGGATTGTATTTAGAGGTACCATGATCATCTTTCAATACAGGGGCGGTCGTCCTAGCCTTTCTAGCTTTCAGTCTGTTGGCTAGTAATGTATCTGCCTTGTTACTTTTGTCATAAAATTTTTGATTGAGCCAATGAAGAGACTGTTCAATTTTTTCAGCTAGAAGTGCATTGAGAGATGCTCTGGCTGAAATCAGTTGAGCATACAGGGAGCGAGAGGGACTGTGTTTATGAGTGGTTTCCAGGCGATGAACCTCTACGGTAAGTGAGGTCAACTGGACTCTACGTTCTTTATTTCTAAAAAAAGGCATAGCTAATTATTTGCCCACGGATGACAGCTTTATGAGCTTCCCATTCTAGCGGGGAACATGTAGAGTTTGTAGTATTTAGGAGGAAATAATCTGTTATGGCATGCTTGATCTTCTCTTGAAATATTGGGATCTTCAATAGGGTTTTGTTTAAGCGCCATGGAGAGCGGGATGGTGGCATATCGAAATATTAAATGAAGTGGTCCGACCAAGAGTTGGGGGATATAGATGAGTCGGACAAGTGTTTGGATGCTGATGTACAACAAAGAATAAGGTCAATCCTTGAATAGGATTGGTGAGGCACCAAAAAAAAGGTATAGTTGTGGTTTGTAGAGTTTAGAGTGTGCCAAGTGTCATTGAGGCCCGATTGTATAAGATGTTTGTTTAGAGAGCGAGTCAGTGAACATATCTGTGTGGTGGTAGGGACAGGGGATTTGTCGAGTTCATAATTAAGAATAGCGTTGAAGTCTCCACCCACAATGAGGCAACCCATTCTATATTTGTTCAGTTTTGAAAAGAAAGAGTTAAAGAATAAGATTTGGCCAGAGTTGCTATTGTGCATTCCAAATGACCTAGCCTACCTGTTAAGATAATATATCGTCCATCGGAGTCTGTATGGACAGAGGGTCTCATTCAGACCCGCTCGCGAGCGCAGGATGCTCGCAAGTGGGTCGATGGTACCCAAATGCGCACGACGGAGGGAGCTCCATCGTGCGCATGCGCGAGACCCGGCGAGTGACGGTGTAGCCGTCGCTTGGGGTCTTGCACCAAAGGGGGCGTGCTGTCGATGGTGAGTGACAGCATGCCCCCTTTGGTGGGCGTGCCGGGGGCGTGGCTGCCAGACGGAGGCATTCCCATGGGAACGCCTACCGTCTGGGTCCGGCCCCACTGACATCACTAGTGATGTCAGTGGGAGTGATTTTGGCTCTGATAGAGCCAAAATCACTCCAGGGCTTGCGGAAGCGAGATCCTACCGCAGGGTCTCGTCGCAAGCCAGATGGTCGCGATGGTCTTGACCATCGCGACCATCATCATGGACGCTCGCATAAGCTGTGGGTGGTAACCCACAGCTATGCGAGCGTCCAAGAGGCCGCTCCAAGTTGAGGTAGGAGGGCCCTGATTCAGAGCGAGCGCTCTGGTCAGAGCGTCCGGCTCTGAATCAGGCCCAGAGTTTTGAACGAAGGGGATTTTGTTGCTAATTAGTATCGATACTCCATTATGTTTAGTTTGACTAAAGGAATAAAAGGCAGTTGGAAATCATTTAGAATGTAGCGATGGGTGAGATGAGGCTTTGAAATTAGTTTCTGAGGGGTGTTAAGACCTTTAGTATTCAGAGAGGTAATTATTAGAGATATAATTAGGAGAAGTAAAAAAATAAAATAAATAAATTATGAGAAAAGGAAAGAAAAAGAAAAAATAATGACCCTGGCTTGCAAAGGGTAGGAAGGAGGGTTATTAAATGGATGGAAAGGGGGCGGGGTCCGGGTGGGAGTTCCTCTTGAACAGCAGAGAAAAAACCTATGCAGAAATCGGGACTGCTAAGTCCGGGAAGGAAGCAGAAAAAGTTAAATCTGCTGCCTATAGGATGATATGTAGAGGCGAGAGTGAAGATGGGAGGAGTCAAGGATATATGACCCTCCGGTAGTGTTTTTACACCTGGGAAAAAAAGGGGGATGTATTTTGGAATAAAGGATGAACATATAAACAGTAAAAACTTGTTTGACATAAACAAATAGCATGAAAATAATCTTATGAATTTCGTCGGAGGTCCCACATAAAAAATAAAAAAAAGGGAATGCACCAGAAATGATTCACAAACATTATGGAGATAGTTAAAGAAAAACTCCCGCAGAATCATAGTGCGTGGAAATAAAACATTTTAGGGGCCACCGAGGAAATCCAATCCATTAGAAATATAGCATTACAAATTTGACATACTACACAAATACAATATATAAACAGTAGAAGACGTGTCAAGTGGCTAAATTAGACTGACAAATCAGCTAAACTGCAGATTTGGAAATTTGAGCGAACATTATCATTCGCATATAAAACTTGGTAAACAATATCCACAACGGGAACATACATTTTGAAACCTGGAGATTTCAAGTAGACCTAACTGTAAGATCACTAGAAAACAGAAGCATTACGACTTATTAAGAGTCTGCCAGCGTGGAGGGAGGACCAGCATCCTATAGGTGGGAGAGGAAATCTTTACCTTCTCTGGGGTCCCGAATAATCACTGTATTACCATTAAAAAATGAATTAGCAATTTAAAGGGGAAACCCCATCAGTAACGAATCCCACGGTTGCAAAGAGCAGTCATCAGATCTCAAAGTTCTCGGCGTTTCAAAATTGTAATAGGTGCTAAGGGTCTCATTCAGCGGCGGTCATTAGATGCAAGCCGTTGCTCTGAATCAGGGCGGCCGCTTGCATCCTGAACGGCCATCTCCTTGTCAATCGTTAAGCTGTGGGTTAACACCCACAGCTCTAACGACCGACATGGGTGATGGTCGCGATGGTCAAGACCATTGCGACCATCGGGAGTTACGACCAGACCCTAGGGTAGGGTCTGGGCACTCGTAAGCCCCAGGGAGCTTCCTGCTCTGTTTGAGCAGGAAGTTCCCCACTGACATCAGCAATGATGTCAGTGGGGCCGCCCCCAAACGGCAAGCGTTCTGACTGGAACGCCTCCGTTTGGCGCCTCAACATCGACAGCTCGCCCCGTCTGCTACGAGACCCATAACGACGGAGCGCCCATCGTTAGCTGGGTCTCGCGCATGCGCATGACGGAGCCGGCTCTGTCGTGCGCATGCGCTGTGGGGCAACATCAAGTCGGTTGTGAATGCTCAGCGCTCACGATCGACTCTGAACGAGCTCCTAAGTCCTGAAAAAATTGAAGTTTAACATCATCGTATAAAACATATGGCTTGTCACATGTTGGGACCAAAATTTTTTCTTTATCTTTAAAGCTCAAAAAGCGAATGATTACATCTCACCATCACGAGGTTTAGGCCTGAGGGCTCAATGCGCTCTTTCCAATGGTATTTGAGTAAGACCTGAATCTGGAAGGATATGAGAGAATAGTTTATGGACGTAAGGCTCTAGGTCAGTTTGGAGTGTAATTTCCGGAATGTTGTGGATACGTAGATTATTCCTCCATTCTCGATTCTCTAGATCCTCATTTTTAGTACGGAGATCGGTGAGGTCTTGAATGATATGATCTAGGTCTCTGTGGGTCTCATTTTGGAGTTTTTGAAGAACATCTTGGCAGGAATCCAATTTAGAGGTTCTGGTGGACAAGGAAGCCAAATCAGATTTAATAGACAAGACTGTCCAATTTAGTTTCCAAAGAATCCTTGAGATCTGTGATGAGAGATCTAAGCACCATAATGTCCTCTTTGGTAGAAGGAGCTGGAGAGGGTGTGTCGCTGTCCTCCGCCTGTGAAAGGGGGGAAGAAGGAGGGTCAGTGATCGCTGGGGTTTTGTCCCCTTTAGAAAAATGTTGAGTAATATCTCCACCAGCACGCTTTTTGGCATTTGTGTTTGATCTATTCATGTTGATATCAAACAGGTAGTATAAGAGGTAAATTGAATTAAAGATGTAGCAATGGTAGGGGACCTGGGTTAAAGGTATGTAGAGTGATGACAAAAAAAAAGGTGGGGGGGAGGGGACCTACACCACCGGAGGGCACAGTGATAGTTTGCTTAAGGGGACATAGGTTCAGTTCATAGAAGATTCAGTGAGGATATCAAGGGTTATCAGTCTTTGGTTGAATACGGCCACAAGATATCTTATACAGTCACACACCAGTAATGTAGGTATGATCAGGAAACAGGCTGTCGTGTAGCCCTGCAAACGAAGCAGACCCGCACAACACACTCCTGTGCGCTGATAGGAGAGGGTCTGTCGAGGTTCCCAGAGGTACCACCGCTCAATACACCCCAGGTGTCAGAGGAGTCTTCTTACAGGGTGGGCAAAGCGGGCACTACAGTGCTGACAGGGGAAGTGGCGGCATTCGTATCCAGAGAAGGCAGCAGCGGCCAAAGGTAGGCGGCATCCTTTGATGACAAGGCAGCAGGGGAGCAGGTTATACTTGGCGGTGGGGAGGAGAGACCCGGGCACTGTTGTGAGTGGTGGGTGTGGGAGCCGCCACCAGGTGAGTCCCTGGCTTCAGTACTGAGGGTAGGCAGCAATCTGCAAGGGCACAGTGAATGTACTCCCAGAATCCGCGAGCCCAACCACCTGAGGGCTTCAACAATGGGGAGAGACTGTGCTGGGGCATTGGGTGCCCAAATGAGGCACATGATATGCTTAAGAAAGCTATTATAAGCAGGAGCTCTTCAAAAGCACGTCTGCTCCATTTGCTTGTTAGGCCACGCCCCCCTTATTTGTCTTTTCTTATTGTTCACTTTCTTTTTTTTAGTTTCTATCCTTTTTTTTTTCCTTTCCTCCCTCTCTCCGTGTGTTGTTTGTTGATTGCTCCCTTATTGCTTCATAGGGAAGAGCTGTAAAACTGCAGCATAGTGGGACCGTCTATCAGGACCCCTGTAAGATGGTGGGTTGTAGAGGATGGCAGCTGCGACAGCACACTGATTAAAATTAAGGGACACTGGGAGTGGGCCAGCCAGTGGTCTGAGTGACTCTAGGGTGAGGGGAGCCACGCGGGGCACCAACCGGGGCAATCGGCCTCCAACAAGCAGCAGTGGAGCGGCAGTGACGGCAAAGCCACAGGAGGTCAGCCACTTGCGTGGTCAGTCCCAGGATGAGGATGCTCCAGGGCATGTGGCAGCCATTAGAGGAATGGCCGGCACATGTGTAAGCTGCCAGTATGTATAGTTCTCACAGCCAGATCCAGATGACACTGAATTGGCGAGAGCAGGAGAGCAGGTAAGTGAGTACTCACAGGGCGGGCAGGAATCCAGTTCCGATGCGCTCCATGCCGTCAGCTAGTGGAGGGTCTCCACCGCATACAGTCCCTAATCGAGGCCCCGGCTTGAGAGGGGTGATCAGGCCACAGTCCGCAAAGGCACTTAAAAGTGCCCCCCGACTCCGTGAACTAAATCCCCCAGTTGCTTATTAACAGAGGCACAGTTCAGAAGCAACAGCAGGCTTCCAGGGGGTCAGATGAAGGGTAATTTTGTATGTCAGACAGGAGCTGTTCTAAAGTGCTTCCATTCTCCACGCTCATCAGGCCACACCCCCCATAAATTTTTTAATTTTGATACATTGATACCTTCAGATACAAAAAGTGTTGGGAAGAAGAATTAGAGAGAGAATGTTTTTAAGGGGCACTAGAACAGGTAACCTAGAAGAATAAAAATTGATTGCTATAAATTCCTTCAAATCTGTCACTTCTATCATACCCTTAAAAAATCATCCTCAGTTACTAAGACGTCTATAGAGTCACTTTGTCAGCATCACCACTCAACTAGGGGTCTTAGGGCCTGATTCAGAGCCGAACGCTCTGACCAGAGTGCTCGCTCTGAATCTGGGCCCTCCTCCCTAAAAATGGAGCGGCCTCTTGGATGCTCACATAGCTGTGGGTTACCACCCACAGCTTATGCGAGCGTCCATGATGATGGTCGCGATGGTCAAGACCATCGCGACCATCAGGCTTGCGATGAGACCCTGCGGTAGGGTCTCGCTGCCGCAAGCCCTGGAGTGATTTTGGCTCTATCAGAGCCAAAATCACTCCCACTGACATCACTACTAATGTCAGTGGGGCCGGCCCCAGATGGTAGGCGTTCCCATGGGACGGTAGGCGTTCCCTCTGTCTGGCAGCCACGCCCCTGGCACGCCCACCAAAGGGGGCGTGCTGTCAGTCACCATCGACAGCACGCCCCCTTTGGTGCGAGACCCTGAGCGACGTATTCCTCGTCACTCGCCGGGTCTTGCGCATGCGCGCGACGGAGCCGGCTCCGTCGTGCGCATGCGCACTGGGCCAACATCGACCCGCTTGCGAGCACTCAGCACTTGCGAGCGGGTCTGAATCAGGCCCAGAGTGAGATATCTCTCTCAACTGTGAACCTGAACAAACCATATTGCAATGCAAGGGGTGTAAATACATACATTTTTTTTACATGTGGGGTAAATACTGGCTGCTTTTGCAGGTAGCCCACAAATACTGCTTTATTATTACTCTACAATTTAGATGTCAGTTTGGAAATACTCCTCCCAAATCTAAATCTCTCTGCACATTTTAAATCTGCCCAACCTGCAGTGCAGCATGGTTTCACCAAGATGCAGGGGCGTATCTATAATGGGTGCAGGGTATGCGGGGAACACGGGCCCCTGGGTCCAGGGGGGCCCTGCACCGCACACCCTGCACCCATAATATTATTTACCTCTCCGGAGTCCCATGTCGGCGCGGGGGTCCAGCGCTGTAAAACGTCTGGAAAATGACCGTGGCGGACATTTCCCCGTCATTTGCGCATGCACAGTACAGGGAAAATGGCTGCCGCGGCCATTTTCCCGGTGACCTGTGCAATTTTATACTATACTCTCTAGTGCCCAGAGTCTATAACTCCGGCGCTGGCCACACTCAGTGCGCTGCCGGGCAGAGAGGAGGGGGCCCGTGTTGGAGACTGCACACGGACCCCCTCCTCTCTAGAAACGCCCCTGCCAAGATGATCAGTTGAGAGAGATATCTCACTCTATCCCCAAGTCTGAATCAGGCCCTAAGTTCCCACTCACTTGCATTTAATATATCCTACTACTGAATCTTGTGTGGGCAACAGGGAACCCTGCTGCATATCTGGTGTTCATGTCCTCACGTTCATAAATATTAGTTAGAAGTGCACAACTTGATAAGGGATATAGGCCATGATTTAGAGTCGGACGCTCTTTCAGAGCGCTCACTCTGAATCAGGGCGTTTTTTTTTTTTTTGGAGCCGGTCTCCTGGCCGCTCGCTAAGCTGTGGGTGACCACCCACAGCTTTTGCGAGCGGCCAGGTGATGGTGCGATGGTCGCGACCATCAGGCTTGCGACGAGACCCTTGTGGTAGGGTCTCGTTCCCGCAAGCCCCAGTGAGTTTCCTGCTCTAAAAGAGCAGGAAGCTCACTACTGACATCACTCGTGATGTCAGTAGGGCCGCCCCCAAATGGCAGGCGTTCCTTCGGGAACGCCTACATTTGGCCAGCCACCCCCCGACCCGCCTACAAAACGGGGCGAACTGTCGATCAACATCGACAGCCGCAGCGAGTGATCTCTCGCTCACTGAGGGGCTCGCGCGTGTGCACTGCCCGGCCATCGACCCGCTTGTAAGCGGGTCTGAATCAGACCCATAGGCCCTGATTCAGAGCCGGACGCTCTTTCAGAGCGCTTGCTCTGAATCAGGGCGTTTTTTTTTTTTGGAGCCGGCCTCATGGCCGCTCGCTAAGCTGTGGGTGACCACCCACAGCTTTTGCGAGCGGCCAGGTGATGGTCACGATGGTCGCGACCATCGGGCTTGCGACGAGACCCTTATGTTAGGGTCTCGTTACCGCAAGCCCCAGTGAGCTTCCTGTAGGAAGCTCACTACTGACATCACTCGTGATGTCAGTAGGGCCGCCCCCAAATGGCAGGCATTCCTTCCTGAACTCCTCCGTTTGGCCAGCCAACCCCCCTCCCGACCCGCCTACAAAACGGGGCGAGCTGTCGAACAACATCGACAGCCGCCCCGTCTTGTTGTGAGTCCCGCAGCTAGTGAGTTCTCGCTCGCTGCGGGGCTCGTGCACGCGCACTGTGCACGCCGCACGTGCGCACTGCCCGGCCATCAACCCGCTTGCGAGCGGGTCTGAATCAAGCCCATAGTTGGTATACAAATCCCAAATACTCCTTTCTATACTGTACTCTCTCGCCCCATCCTGAGTATCACACGTCCTCAACAAAAATTGATCAAGCATATCCTAAACACAGCTAAATGTTTGATAGCTGCTCAATGGAAATCGATTGCACCTGCCTCATTGGTTGCTACCATTAGCGCTATCTGGTCCACCTACCAAATGGAGCGCATATCTTCAATCATACACAACACCCCAAATCACTTTGTTAAGGTCTGGACTCCATGAACTACTCACTTTAAGGCCGAACCTCCTCTGACAACTATTTAATTTTGTTTAGAAAATATGGATTCATGGATAATTATCTCTTACATCGACTTATACCCCCAATTGCAATCCTCCTATCTCCCCCATTTCTTTTTCCTTATCCTTTTTATCCTCTTTTCCCCAGGCCGTCTCTTTATATACACCTTTATTTCCTTTCTCCTAGGCTGCTCTACTACCCGGCAGACATTGTCTGAGCTTTCATTGCTAACCTGTTATGTAATGTGTGGATTATCATACGCATATACAATAATTTATAACTATTCATCTGACTTTTTAAGCCAATTTGTCTGTTAATTTTCCCATATGTTACTTCCAGGGCTGCAGACAGCTATCCCGGGCCCAGGTACAGGGAGGGAGTGTGGCCAACCGGGGAGGTGTGGCCAGACCCTCACCTTCCATAAAAAAAAAAAATGACTATGTTCGTGCACCGCTTAAGTTGTCAGGGGCGCAATCTCTCCCCCCTCCCACATATAACGCAGGGAGAGCAGTCTGATTGGTGCTACCGCAGCCTCTCTCCCTAGCCCGGCACACAGTGTGATAGCAGCATGTGTGCTGGGCTGGGGAGAGAGGCTGCTGCAGCAGCAGTCAGTCCTCTCTCCTTGCTGCCCGAACTTGATGGCGATGGCGGCGGCTGGGACGGGGTGGGGGGCGTGCTGCAGGACCAGGGACCCCACCCGGCCCCTTCCACAGGCCCGGGCCCGGGTAAATAGTACCCACCCCCCCACCCCCCTCCCTCTCGGCGGCCCTGGTTACTTCAGTCATTATTGTACATTTCCTCATATATGTTTATTACTGTAATGAAAAAATCTTCTAGAAAAAAGACTTAAAAAAAAATTGATTGGTGCCACTTTATAAAACCCAGTGGATAATTAGCACAAGATATATCCAATGTATAAAGTAAAGCAAACAGGCAGGAAAAATTCAATTATTAATGTTAAAGCTGGAGCTGTCTAATGGGTCTATGTATTAATAATGCCACGATTATTAACAGTCCATATCATGATGTACATTTTAACAAAATTTCCCCTTCTATGTAATAAAGATAACTCGCAGGGACAGTGGTAGCGATATCCGCTGTCCCTGTGAGTTAGATCCCGGCCACATTGGAGAAACACTCCTCCTGGGAATCTGACATTGTGCTGGTGCCAGGGGCGTCTTTAGAGAGGAGGGGGCCCGTGTGCATCCCCCGTCACAGGCCCCCTCCTCTCACCCAGGCAGCCGACTGACGCGGCAGGCCAGCCACCGCAGAATCAGTAGACTCTGGGCACTAGAGTGTGCCCAGAGCAGTGGCGGAACTAGCGGCGGTGCAGCCGGTGGCTTGCACCAGGGCCCGCTGTGGTGCAGTGGCCCATAGCCACCGCTGCACCCACCACTAGTGTCCCCCGGGCCCCACAAATGTAGTGCAGACCGCAGTGAGAGCGGTCAGCACTACACAGTAACAAACACACTGCCACCAGTGGCGGCGGTGTGTTTGTTATATCAGCCAATGAGAGTCAGACAGTGCCACTACTGGGAGCACTGCATATGGGGGACTACTACTGGGGGCAATGCTTATGGGGGGCTACTACTGGGGGCACTGCATATAGGGGACTACTATTGGGTGCAATGCATAGTGGTGATCACTACAGGGGGCACTGCATAGGTGGGACTACTACTGGGGGCAATGCATAGCGGGGATTACTACTGGGGGCAATGCTTAGGGGGGTCTACTACTGGGGGCAATGCATAGGAGGGATTACTACTGGGGGCAATGCATAGGGGGGATTACTACTGGGGGCAATGCATAGGGGGGATTACTACTGGGGGCAATGCATAAGGGGGAATACTACTGGGGGCACTGCATAGGGAAACTACTACTGGGGGCAATGCATAGGGGGGACAACTACTGGGGGCACTGCATAGGGGGGCTACTACTGGGGGCACTGCATAGGGGGAACTACTACTGGGGGCAATGCATAGCGGGGATTACTACTGGGGGCAATGCATAGGGGGGTCTACTACTGGGGGAAATGCATAGGAGAGATTACTACTGGGGGCAATGCATAGGGGGGATTACTACTGGGGGCAATGCATAGGGGGGACAACTACTGGGGGCACTGCATAGGGGGGACTACTACTGGGGCAATGCATAGGGGGTACTACTACTGGGGGCACTGCATAGAGGGGACTACTACTGGGGGCACTGCATAGGGGGGAATACTACTGGGGGCACTGTGTATGGGGGACAACTTGTGGGGTTACTGTATAAGGGGCACTACTGGGGGCACTGTATATGAGGCACCACTGGGGGCACTGCATAGTGGGACCACTACTGGTGGCACTGTATATGGGGCACTACTGGGGGCACTGCATAGGGGGACCACTACTGGGGGCACTGCATATGGGGGAATACTACTGGGTGCAATGCATAGCAGGGATCACTACTGGGGGCACTGCATAGGTGGGACTACTACTGGGGCAATGCATAGGAGGGATTACTAATGGGGGCAATGCATAGGGGGGATTACTACTGGGGGCAATGCATAAGGGGGAATACTACTGGGGGCACTGCATAGGGGGAACTACTACTGGGGGCAATGCATAGGGGGGATTACTACTGGGGGCAGTGCATAGGGGGGATTACTACTGGGGGCAACGCATAAGGGGGAATACTACTGGGGGCACTGCATAGGGGGAACTACTACCGGGGCAATGCATAGGGGGGACAAGCACTGTGTATGGGGGACCACTTCTGAGGGTACTGTATAAGGGGCACTACTGGGGGCACTGCATAGTGGGACCACTACTGGGGGCACTGTATATGGGGCACTACTGGGGGCACTACTACTGGGGGCACTGCATAGGGCACTGCACCTGGGCCCACCACTCTCTAGTTCCGCCACTGGCCCAGAGTCTACTGCGCATGCGCAGATTTCCTCACTGCGCATGCGCAAAACGCCGGAAAAATGGCCGCAGCGGCCATTTTACAGCGGTTTGAGATCCGCTGTGAGACCCGATGCAAGACCTCAGAGAGGTAAGTTTTAGATAATGTGAGTGCGGATGAGAAAAGCCGTCGGCATGTCTTTTTGCCGATCTCGGACTGTATGACATATGTGCGGACAGGAGAGCCTGCAAATGTGCACATGCAAAAGGAAAAAAACTGCTATATAATCTTATATTGCCTGATTTTAAATAACATGTCTAGCTTCAAGAAAATTTAACATAAACATTTAACACCCATAAAAACTTCACATTGTTTAGAAAACCCTAAACAATTGAACTCACAATAAACCCCCGTATTCCCAATATAGGAATTGAGAGAGTCAAGTGAAAATTGAACCATGGAGAAAATCATCAGTGGCGACAGAAATATAAGCGTGGGACCCTGTAGTAAAAATGGATCTAGACCTGGATCACACAGCTGCGTACATCTCCAAATTGGTATTATTTTTAGAACATTTAGCTCCAAATTATTTTCTTTTTGGTGGGGACAGGAAGTGTAAACGATATTATAAAATGATAATCATAACTATTTTCTTTCTTCTAAAATTTTAATGTTCGCATCTGGTGAAGTCATTTTATTTAATGCTCTGTATCCACAAAAGGGGAACACAAAATGGTTTATTTGAAAGATCACTTCAGTAACAACTAAGCCCAGAATGAAGAAACACTTCCTTCCCATTCAATTAAGTGCAATACCTTATGGAGAAACATTTTCCGTTACAATACACCCGAATATCACCATGTACTGAATTTGGCTGCAAAGGAAATAAATGTGACTCAAGTTTTTTTGGTTTTGTTTTTTTTTAATGGAAAAAAAAAGTTTTCTCTGACAAAACAGAAAACCAAAACATTTTGGAAAATTGTTAATAAAGCATTATTTAATAACTGTTCTTTGTAATAAACCCAATTAGCAAATATTATCTTACTTCAAGGATGTTACTAAAATTAATATTAAACTAATAAGGCAAAGCATCCTTTCTTCTGTTCATAAGCTCGGGTTGGCTATGGGATACCGATGCTTGGGATCCCAGTGGTCAGAAACCCGATGCCGTAATCACGACAGGGTTTAGGATACTGACACTTGTCGGTCAGTACCCTAACCCTCCCCATCTCCCTATCCCTATCCCTAACCCTCCCTCCCTAGTGCCGGGATACAGTGAGTATCTCGGGTCAGGGGATGCCGGCACTTAAAATACCGGTCCCGACATCCCAACACCTGTCAAATCCCGGGGCTGGCATCCCGTCCATCGGCATCCTGAAGGTAAGTAGCGGGGTTAGGGGGAGGGTTAGCGTTAGGGGATAGGGTTAGGCACTAGGGCAGGGCCGAAACTAGGATTTTTGTCATCTGGGGCAAGACAGTAATTTGGCGCCCGCTCTGGTAATTATCCCATAGTAATGCCCCCTGCAGCAGTGCTTATATAGTAATGCCCCCTTCAGCAGTGCACCTATAGTAATGCCCCCTGAGGTAATGCCCCTGTAGTAGTGCCCATATAGTAATGCCCCCATAGTAATGTCCCTGTAGTAGTGCCCATATAGTAATGCCCCTGTAGTAGTGCCAATATGGTAATGCCCCCATAGAAATGCCCCTGTAGTAGTGCCCATATGGTAATGCCCCTGTAGTAGTGCTCATATGGTAATGCCCCCATAGTAATGCCCATATGCTAATGCCCCCATAGTAATGCCCCTGTAGTAGTGCCCATATGGTAATTCCCCCATGGTAATACCCCTGTAGTAGTGCCCATATGGTAATGTCCCCACAGTAATGCCTCTGTAGTGCCGCTTACACAAAAATAAATATATAACTTAAACCCGCTCCTGAGTCCGCCAGGTCCGGTCCGTACGGCTGTTCCTCGGATCCACGACGTCTCTCTCCCATAGTGCCCGTGGGGAGAGCCGGAAGCTGGAGTTCAGGAGAGAACTCCAGCATCCAGCTACCTCTGCGGTTGAGCATATTTCCCTTTAGCCGTAGGGATCTGGTTCTTATGGCGAAGGGGAACTAAGAAACCACCACTCCACCCCACTGCCAAGCAGATATAGTACCCCTCCACCACACTGCCAGGCAGATATAGTATCCCCTGCCAGCCCTAGCACCCCTCCACCCCACTGCCAGGCAGACCAAGCTCCTCTTACAGCATCCCTCTACCCCACTGCCAGGCAGATGGACAGTCACTGGCTGCATCCACTCCTGGGTTCCCGCTGCTCTGCTTCCGCATCCTCCTCTCTGGGGTCCCACTACTGCTGCCGCATACTGCCCCGCTGGAGTCCCGCTTCCACTTGGCCACTAGCCATACAGGACGGAACCACAGGCGATCTGTCACTCAGACTCCCGCCACTGCCTTTGGACCCGTCCTCAGCTCCGCCCACCGCCTGATGTCAAAAAGGTCCTTCCGGCGAAAGGGATCTAGTCACTACCCTACCGCGGTGCTGCAGGGAAGGAGCGCTGGGCTGGAGGACACTGGCAGCAGATGCAGTGGCGCACCCGGTACACCTGCACTTCCAGCCCCCCCTAGTTGCATGCCTGACTAGAGGTAGGGTTAGGCAATAATGGGAGAGGGTTAGATTTAGGGTGCGGGGAGGGGGAGGTTAGTTTTAGGCACTGAGGAGGGAGGGTTAAGATACCTACCGACTGTTGTCAGTATCATAACCCTGGTGGGGACACTGGCGTCGGGATTTTGACAACCGGAATCCCAAGGTTAGGTTTGGGCACTGGGCTGGGAGAGTTAGGGTAGGGATAAGGGTTAGGTGTAGCGAACTTACCTCTCAGTGCCGGGATTACTAAAAATGTGGATTGTCATAAATATGCCCCTATATAATGGGTGCAATGTGTTCCATGTTTATTTACGTTAAGTTAATACTTGAAATTACCAACTTCAGGATTTCTAAATACACAATTGCCCAGTTGAAATTGGTAGGTGAACCCACATAGGGCAGACCAGTGATAGATGACCAGTATGCTATGCCTTTGCCATTGGAGATTTTTATCCCCAGTGATGCATATCCTGACTTTTTTTATAGGTGTATAATGTGCGCACACAAAAATGGGTGTGGCCACATGTCATTGGGGCGTGGGCACGTTACATGCCACCATTTTCTCCCCACTGTGCAGTAAGGGAGCATGACGTGACATCATGATGTCAGCGTATCACGCCCAGCAGCCCTGGCTACAGCTAGGCAAAAATAGGAGTACCTGTCACGCTGCCGAGCACTGTGATGTTCTCGGTGGTGCAGTGTGCAGCTAATGGCAGTGCCACTGCGGTAAGGTGGTCTACTCATTTCTTAATGGTAGGCCGTACCGGTCCATACCGCCTCTCACTACTGCTTATCCCATATCAACAGTCCATGGCTAGAATTAATTATTCATTCTTTTCAGAAAAAAGTGGAAACAGAATTTACCTAGATTTTACACTTCTATGGGTGTGAGCATTGGTCGGCTTGTTTGCATGATTAGCATGCCGTGTGTGGCCATCTTTACAATTACATATCTCCTAACCAGCGGTGGCTGGTAGGCAGTCCCTGGAGGTGGCAAATTTTACAGGGGGGGGAGCTACATCCATGCTGACCCTAGGTAAAATCCGTCACTGTTACCAAAAATCCTGATTTTTGTAGGACTGTAAAGATTTTAGGAGAGTATCCTGCCATACCGTGAACAGAACTTGTCCCACTTTGTGGTAGGTAATTCATGATTTGTCTGCACATTCAAGGTAAAAAAAATAATGCTGCTTGCATAAGTATTCAACCCCTACAGACTCATACTTAGTAGAACCATCTTAAGCAGCTTTAAGTGTCGCAACACCCTTCGGATAATATGGATGTTGGCCGTACTTGTAGGATTTGCATATAGCCAGAGCAGAGGCATAGGGCCGGATTCAATTAGCCGCGAAAAGCGGAGATCGGCTAAAAGCGTGATGTTTTAGCCTCATTCGCGTGTTTTGAGGCAAAGTTTTCACCTGCTTACGCAATGCGTGTACCTGCTTCTCACCCTATTCTATTGTAAGACAGGTGAAATGCAGCTAATAGTGGAACTGGGGAAAAGGCTAGTTTTTTGGGAGGAAATCAGTCTGTATCCCCAATAAAGCCTAGCTGACCTGGGGAATCAATATAGAAGTGTATTGATAACCATAATAAAAGTAATTAGGGTACTTAAATTTAGTCAAAGGGCTGTAATATGCATATTTGATAAGTGTGGAAAAATGATGGAAAACATTTTTTTTTTGGGGGGGGGGAATAATTGTTGTAGTTAAATTGGGGGTACATTAAAATGGGTGCTAGTATATTTTTGTGTCTATAAAGTGCAGAATAATTTTTTTTTTCTAAAATACACCTGCTGTGGCCACCTGCAATCCTAAAAACACTTGTCCCATCCATACAGCCCCCAAAACTACCTGTCCCAGTACTTTAGACCCATTTTCCTGCACTTTTTTTACATTTTCACCACAAAAATGTTCACCCCTTTTTTGGAGTGAATTAAGATATTTTTTTGCTTAATATTAGTCATTGGGGGGGGTGTCCAAAGGGTTCTGAACCAAGTCCCAACATTTGTACCCCAAAATATGGATGAAGCACTTCTTTTCTCCTGCGTTTTGGTGGATAAACTTTTTTCGCCTGCTTTTGCCTAGGCAAAAACGTCCTGGAATTGAATAGGGTGGTACTTTGGAAACAGGCGAAAACCGAGCATCGGCGAAAACTGTTCGCGGATCACGGCTTTTCGCCTCTAATTGAATACGGGCCATAGAGTCAAATCTATCAGGGGTTTTCCCCAGGGACCCCCTGCAAGGTGGTTTGGGCTTCGCAGGTCACGGTCTTCTGATTGGGTTTCCAATGTGAAAGTTGGGTGGTGGACTCAGAAAGAACCAAAGGCAGGTAGCAAGTTGGATGCCAAGAGGTGTACTGAAGAGTGGTCGACAGAAACAGGTCAGGAAATGTGGTACCAAGGGACGAGCAGAATAAGGTCAGAAGAAAATATAAACAATAGTTAGTAATGAATATAATAATTTATAATATCATTTACATCAATTCTATTCTATATCACTAGAAGTGTTTTCCAGGGGTGGATTATGGCATCACGGGGTACTTTTGAATACTTGAGAGGGCCAAGCAATTCCGCTCCACCCTACCAGCACTAATGCCAGGTTTGCTATGCTGAGGCTATACTGCACATGCTCAGAAGATGCCCCAGTCTCCTCAGACCTGGCATTGCTGAGCTCCTCACATCTGGGCCCCATAGTTCCTGTACCCCCTGCAGTGGTGATAGAGATGTCAAACAGGATCCATACTGACAGTCAGGGACACCAATTGTGTAACCCATTATCTCTGCAAATGTCTATATGCAGGTTCCCCAACATAGATCATGGGATTATTTCTATGTTATAGTGAGTTTGGTCCTCGGACAAGTGAATATAAAACCCACAAATCACATAAATAATTGAAGATTGTCAACATTTTTTATTCAAATGATGAATGTAGGTTGTACCGGATTGGTACTGGACTTGGACTTCATAGCCCGTTCTTTGTGTTCACGAGAAGCTTCTGTATGATGTTCCGCAGCTGCATCCTCCACCATGCTGTAGGAACGTTCCTCCATACTCCAGGTATAGGTGCAGCATACAGGTCACATGCAGCCATATGTAGAGGAACTCACAAGGAGGCCAGAAGACATGTTTCTGTGGGTGTTACCTGGAACAGAGGGTATTATTTTAATTCAATAATTTTTCAACCATTCTGCATAAATGAAACATAAGTAATGTAACCAATTATTGGATTAGATGGGAGACATTATCCTGATTGATCTCATTTTGAAATCATAGTTGCAGGTTTTATTTGTCCGCTCTTTATATATGTATTGTATAGCTTTCTCATATTACTGTAGAATAATTAATTTTATTATGCAGGTAAACTATCACTATTTTTAATATTTTTAATAAGAATATATTACTTAAAATGCTTATTAATGTACCTAATATTGTATATATCAAAATTTATACAGCATATATTATTACCATCTATTACACGTTGTTAAATATTATTTCTTGACAATATTTGGGAAAAGGAGCGATGACTCCTGGTGACAATTTCTAGAACAAACAACAGCTTTAATTTACCTTCATATTTATTCAACACAATATAACTAATAATAATGGTTAGAGGTTACAACAGCATTGGCAAATTCTGTTTTATATATTCAATGTTTGTTTTTTTACTTTTAAAATTTTGTTTTTGGGGGGCAAATATTTACAGGCAATCCAAGCACTTTATTATAACTCTACATTTTCAGTCAATGGCGTAAGTTCACCCATCTTTAGTCATTGTACTAGAAAAGAGTTTCCTTTGTCTTTCTAAACAATGCCCTCTGTATAGAACTACTTGTTTGTCCCCAAGACTTAAGTCTGGAAGTAGTAACAGCTCCTCAAGTACAGTGTCACTAAGGTGATAGACTAGGTATATAAGTGGCTTACCTGGGGTACAACTCCAAGGCACTAACTGATGTTATGGTCCAGCTGGCGACTCTCTGGAGGAGCTCTCTGATGGTCTTACTGCTTACAGGTCAGACAGTATAGACTGCAGCTGCTGCTTGTGGAACTCGTCTCTCTGCCTGTTTTTTCTCCTCACCATGCAGCAATAACATGAGCAGAGAGCCAGCAGCAGGAGAACTGCAATGATGACAATCCACTTTGCCAGCCTGGAAATGCCCTCAATCATGGACCGGACCTCATGTATGTGAGGGTGTCCTCTCCGGTGGTCTGGAGTATAATGGTCCTTGGGGCCTCTGCCAGATGGTAATGTCCCAGCTGGGATTCCACTCACCAGCACCAGGATGAGTAGTACTTTACAAAACATGTCTTTACCTGGAGCAGAGGATAATACATAATTATAATACAGAGGAGATTACTTATTTAACTAGTCTACATAAATAAACATAATGTAACCAATTATTGCATTAGATGGGAGACGTTATCCTGAATATTCTGAGTAATGACAGCTAAGGCTTTTATTTGTATAAATGTTTGATGAACTAACTACCACTATTTTTAGTAAATGAATACAATTTCTAACACTTATCAATGTAACTGATATTGTATATATCTAATCTTATAAGATATATATATATATATATATATATACATATATCCATGTTTCGCCTATCCTTTGTGTGTGTCTCTGCTCCCCCTCTGTGTTTCTGTTACTGCCTTTGTATTAGCAAAAGAGAGAATAACTCTCTGCACCAGACATGTATGATAACTAGCAATAATTGATTACATAACCCTAAATACTTCTGTTTTCCTAGGATATATGATTCCTTGGGTCTTACAGAGGGTACAACTATAATAAAGAGGTCACTTATGTACCCTAAATATTGTGCTAAAATAACTTTTATTAAGCTATCAATAAAATAGGCTTATCTGCAATACAAAACTGGCAAAATTATTACACTATAGATCTAGTGCTACGGTCACAAGTAGTGTCTGAGAGACCAGGTGAACTGAGAGCTATAAATGTGTCTTTATGTAACTGTTATGTCCTTATTCATGAGTAAGGATACATAATGCCTATAATAGCAAGCAGGCAAACTAAATAAGAGGATTGTGTCATCCTCTTATGTCACACAGGGTGGCATACAGTATATGTCCATATCTTATTCACCACAATAGTAGTAGTAATAATAATAATAATCCTCTTCACTTCTTGGGTCTACATTTTCTGTCTTGACTAATGGGGTGAGTTCATACAGTATATCTATCTTTAGCCTAAGCAATGGCACTAGAAAAGACTTTCCTTTGTCCCTTCTAATCAATGCCCTCTGTATAGTTCATCTAGCTGCCAAGATTAGATTAGATTCAATAATAATCATTTCATTTAAACAGCATGTCTTCCCATAGGACTCAAAGTGCTTTACATTTGCAAATTAAAAACACATGATACAAAATCAAGATTGTCTCTAATGCTGGCCATACATGCTGCAATTATCGGGACGATCCGCCCGATATCGGCGGATCACCGCGATAATTGTAGCGTGGGGGGGGGGCGACCGAGGGTTAAATATTGCTTGGTCAGGCATGCTGGATTATCCAGCATGCCCATCCGATGCAATATATTTACCCGGTAACTGTCGGCCGCATCGGGCAGTGTTTGTCCAGCGCGGCCGACAGACAGTCGTTTCCTGTGTTCCTTCCTACGGAAGGAACAAGGAAATGTCTCCTCCCCTGGGGGCGGAGCGCAGATGTCGGGCTATACACTGTGAGATTTCTCTCACAGTGTATGCCGCGGACATCTGCGGCTGGCAGCCGGCCAGATAGAATGTCTGTCGGTCTGACAGACATTTTATCTTGCCGTGTATGCCCAAGCATAAGAAATATAAAATCTTACTATTTGCAGATAAAGTATCATTCATATAATATTTAGGTTAAAGCTTACCTTATACTGACGTATCAGGGGAAAAAGAGTTACAGCAACGTACAACACAAGTCAGACTCAGCTAATAACTCACTGTCCTGTACCAAGCAGGGACTTTTATCTCTTATTGTACCTCAGTGACATCACAAAGGCTGTGTGTCACATAATCAGCCTCACGCTGCCTGCATTTCCCAGTGACTGTAAGAATGCCTGTCCTTTATTATACAGTGTATTTACCAGGAGCAGGTTCAAATGTAGGAACAAATTCCTAAGAAAAAAATGAGAGATTGCATTTGAGTGCACCTGTGGGTTATGAATCTGGTTCATAGATACATGATGATGCCAAAATGAAATATAATTATATTTTCCTAACTTTTATTATGATTTTCAAATCCATGTTTTGCTAATTGTAAAAATATACAAAATAATAAAATTATAGCATTTTGAGTGTGAAACGTAAACATTTATTTTTGTCACCCATTGCCTATAAACAAACGGTAAAGGAAAGGTCCCTGCTTATGCTGTACTCCTGGAATATACACTACATACTGCATATCAGTTATGTGCGTTGATACTAATTAGATGGATTATGCCACAGCCACTAAAGTTTGAGAGACTGCTATATTAATGGAAATTTTATTACCTAAAGATTATTCACCTGACACACCATTTAAAAAGTGATAAAGGATGTATAATTTTTACTAAAGGCAAATATTTCCAGCCTTATATATTACTAGATGATGCTGTCGATTGAGGCCAGCGTGGATCCTTTCATTTTTATAAAGCATCTTTCACTTTTTAAATAAAGTACTCAATGTTTTCACAAAAACGGCAAAAAAATTTGATAAAAAAAAAATTATTTAACAATTTTCACAGTTGTATGTGATAATGTACATTTTATGTCTGCAAAAAAATACCCCCATTTCTTGTAAATCAGAGCCTTTGTAGCTAGTGTGCTTTATGGGTTCAATCCAATTAGGCATGATGATCTGGCGGATGCGACTCATGGCGGCAACAGACGCACTTTACGGCAGCCCGAACTCACAGCAAAGTTGTGCGAATTTGAGCTCGGAGAGCACCGTGAGGGATGCAAGTTTAGGTGCTGTTGCCGGTGTTTTAATGCCCTGGCAATGGCAATTCGTACCATTCATGGACAATTGGATTGAACCTTATGTTTTGGGACCAGGCTGGCAGAAGAAATGTGATTTAGTTTTTATCCTATATTACATTGCTAGACAAAGTTTTGCTTAAACCCACATCATTTGGGTTGGACTTGCCCACAGTAGATTTGGTCCCACCTACATGAGGTAACTTTTATAGTTTTTCCAAGGACCACTTCAAGTTCCAAATGTACCCCAGCAAGCAGCACATATTGCGCCACTTGTGTCTCGCTCTCGACTCAAATAAATTACCTTTTTACCTCTCCGGTCTCAGTCCTGGCTAGTGCTGAGGGCTGCTTGCGTTGTGTATCACTCCTAGGATAGCACAGAGATCCACTCAGGCTGCACATCGCTCCCGGCTGGTACTGAGTTCTGTCTGTGCTGTTCCTGCCCAGTCCGCTGAGTGTTCTATCTTTGAGTGTGAAGATGGCTTCCCGCAGCTCCTTCCTAACAGCGTGTCTCCTCATCATGATGTTACACAGGCTGCATGCCAGAGTTCCCTCCAAAACCACAGTATGGGCGCAGCCATGTTGGACTCGGTCACCTGATGCTCTTCCTCCTCTCAGAGTGCTGCTCCCAGACCAGCTAATAGCAGTATCCAATCCCTGGGAATCCCATTTCCTGACTGGCTCCCATTGTCAGTGCAACATCACTTCTGCTGAAGTTACAGCTCTGTGCTGAGCTCCCAGGTGCTCTGTATCTATACGGTTCCAGTCTGTGCCATTCCAGTTCCAAGTCTGGTTACACATCTCCTATTCTATCTTGTACTCCAGTCTGGTTTTCCACTGAGACTTGCTCCTATCTGCCTCCATCGGTTCCAGCCAATATCCCCAAACATTGGTCCCATACAAAATCTCCAAACATCGGTCCCATCCGCTATCTCCAAACATTGGGGGTCATTCAGACCCACTCACGAGCGGCAGTACGCTCGCAAGTGGGTCGATGTTCCCCACTGCGCATGCGCACGACGGAGGGAGCTCCGTCGTGCGCATGCGCGAGACCCGGGGAGCGACGGGCTTTCCATCGCTCCGGGTCTCGCACCAAAGGGGGCGTGCTGTCGATGTTGATTGACAGCACGCCCCCTTTGGTGGGTGTGCCGGGGGTGTGGCGGCCAGACGGAGGCGTTCCCATGGGAACGCCTATCGTCTGAAGCCGGCCCCACTGACATCACTAGTGATGTCAGTGGGAGTGATTTTGGCTCTGATAGAGCCAAAATCACTCTAGGGCTTGTGGCAGGGAGACCCTACCGCAAGTCCGATGGTCGCGATGGTCAAGACCATCGCGACCATCTTTTTGGCAGCTCGCATATGCTGTGGGTGGTCACCCACAGCTATGCGAGCGGCCAGGAGACCGCTCCATTTTCATGGAGGAGGGCCCTGATTCAGAGCGAGCGCTCTGGTCAGAGCGTCCGGCTCTGAATCAGGTCCATTGTTCCCAAATCGATCCTACTCATCAATTCAGCATCATCGTTCTCAAACCAAACCTACTCATCTATTCAGTATCATCAATTTCAATTCTACTCTATTCAGCTCATCATCACATTCCCATCATCGGTCCCAGTCCGATATCATCATCAACAATTCTCATTCCAACCTGCTGTATAATAAAGACATTCCATACCTGTCCTTGCCTTCAGGCACATCATCAACTGCAGTTCCTCTACCTCCTTACATCAACACATGAGGACCTCCTGGCTCAAGCCACCCAGATTCATTCACGCCTCCCTAGTCTCCTCTTCAGCCTCCCACGCCTATTCCGACCAATCTCAACCCTCAGGCGTGACAAGTTATTCATAAATGTTGCCAGGTGTCGTGATTTTTTCAGATATGGAATAAAGTAAAGTCATTGTGTGCTGGTGCCCTGGATTGGACTCAGGGAGCCAACTGTCACCAACTGCCATGGGGGAGGACACACACAGGATTAAGGCACAATTTTTCCCACCTATAACAATTTGGCTACTGCCCTTAATCTGTCCAACACTAGCTACAACATGGTGGGAATATTTAAGGAAATATAATCTATGTTTCCAACTGTATTGGTGTGTTCATGGATTGGTGATTAGGAACTGCACTTCCATCACTTGTGTATGCTGTACCTGCAAAGAAATGCATCTGTCTGGTCATTATATATCCACATGTCTATATTGTCATCTATAGAATAAACTGCTTTTTGATAACAACAACCTGCCTAGGTGATTTAAAAGAACTAACTAGTACATGCGGTCCTCACACATAGCCTTGCAGCACACCCCCAGTTTCATAATCTGGGGCCGTGCCCAGCACTTCTGGAGATGCCAGGCTACCCCCAGAGACTTTCCCTGCATTGCCGGCTTCTGCTCAGTGATCGGGAGCCAGACACTGTGCTGTGATATTAGTGTGCAGCGCCCAACTCCCTGTCACTGAGGAGGTGACACCCAGTGTGGCAAATAAACCCAACTAAGCCTTTGCAGCGCGCATCCGACAATGTGGTGAAGAACAAGTCCTGGAAGTGATGATATGGCCCCCACAGAGCCCTGATCTCAACATCATCGAGTCTGTCTCGGATTACATGAAAAGACAGAAGGATTTGAGCAAACCAAAGAAGATCTGTGGTTAGTTCTCCAAGATGTTTGGAACAACCCCTCTACCGAGTTCCTTGAAAAACTGTGTGCAAGTGTACCTAGAAGAATTGATGCTGTTTCAAAGGCAAAGGGTGGTCACACCAAATATTGATTTGATTTAGATTTCTCTTCTGTTAATTCATTTTGCATTTTGTTAATTGATAAACATAAACTATTAGCACTTCAATTTTTTAAAGCATTCTTACTCAGCATTTTTTCCACACCTGCTTTCTATATATATATATATATATATATATATATATATATATATATATATATATATATATATATATATATATACAAACAGACCGGCGGCACTCGTCCAAAAAAACACACAAACGGCAGGTCAAATGCGTATCAACGTTTCGATGTTAATACATCGTCATCAGGATTCCTGATGACGATGTATTAACATCGAAACGTTGATACGCATTTGACCTGCCGTTTGTGTGTTTTTTTGGACGAGTGCCGCCGGTCTGTTTGTATATTGAAGCCTACTGGAGTGGAGCTTCTCCGGAAGGCACCCTTACGTTTGCCATATTACATGGGAGTGCCACCCGTACTGGTGTATATATATATATATATATATATATATATAAAAAATATATATATATATATATATATATATATAATTTTCAAAAGTAGGGGTGCACTCACCAGTCTTCATGAAAAATATTTAACTTTATTTAAACCGTTATAATAAAAGTAATTTTTATTATAATGGTTTAAATAAAGTTAAATATTTTTTATGAAGACTGGTGAGTGCACCCCTACTTTTGAAAATAGTTTCTAGCAAGGTGGCACCTTGTTTGGGTCAGTTACCCCAGCATTGGATTTGTATACGTGAGTGTGGACTTTGTTTTTTTTATATATATATATATATATATATATATATATATATATATATATACAGCTCGATAATTTCAATACACCCCCAGATTTGTCAAATTCTCTGTAAATGATCACCTTGATGTGTGTGTTTTGCACAAAAATGGGGCCATCTGCTGTGACTTGCGGGTGTGGCTTTCCCCGTAAAGCCACGCTCCTTAACCGCAAGGTCATGCCTCCTAAATATGAGGACACACCCCCTAATTTCATGCGAGCGACTGTACTATGCGCAAAGGACCCTCTTCCTGAGGTAAAGAAGTTGGGAGGTATGCTTACAGCTGGATAATGTCTGATCCCTGAAAATAAACAAATTACACCCACAAGGTCACGGGGTGCTCATAGTGATATCAGATACATGCCCAATGCTGTTTTGAAACTAATTAATCAACACATACGCAGTGGAAGATTTCCGGTGTTAACCTTGTATTGTGATACTGTGAAAACGTGTAAAGTGGTCTTGTAAATGACTCCCAAAAAGGAGCTATCAATCAAATAGCCATCTGCCATAGTCGCTTTTAGAAATGCAGGGCATTGTTTGCGTAAAATTGCTCACCTGGAGGTTTCTTTTGGTGGTGTGCAGTGTACCCTCAAGAGATACGCTGTAAACAAAAGTGTTTGTGATCGCCCAGGACCTGGACAACCTCGAGTGACCACAAAATGGGAGGACATATCAGAGTGTGTTCCAAATGGGACAAATTCCAAACAGCTCATCAGATCTGCTCTGATAGACATGAGGAAAACAAGCGTGTCAATCTCGACCGTCAAACGCCGCCTTGTAGCTGCTGGCTTAAAGGGATGCGTTGCAGCCCAAAACCATTGCTTAGGCCCATAAATACAAAGAAGAGGCTATTGTGGGCAAAAAAGCACAGGAGCTGGACCACTAGTCAGTGGAAGAGGGTTCTTTTCACAGACAAATCAAAGTTTGAGGTGTTTTGGTCCAAGAGGTGCAAGTTTGTTCGTCATGTGACAGGTGAGCACATGCTTCCCACTTGCATTCAGCCCACAGTCAAGCATGGATGATGTTCCATTATGGTTTGGGGATGTTTCGTAGGTAGCGCGGTTGGTGACTTCATAAACATCGAAAGAATCATGGACTCAAAATGCTACCACAACATCCTGGTGCATCATGCCATCCCTTCTTGCACCTGTCTGATTGGTCATTGTTTCACACAGCAAGATAACAACCCAAAGCATAACTCCATTCATGTTCAGTCAAATAAAAATAATAACAGGTGCTGAAGAACATGGTTTGGTCACCCCAGAGTCTTGATTGCAATCCAATTGAACTCCTTTGGGATCATCTGGACAGGTGTGTTAGAGATGTGCAAGTAATGAACAAAATCATCTTTGGGAGTTGCTACAAGTCTTATGGTGCATACACATGTAGCAATCAGCCAGCGATACGATATCGCTGGCTGATCGTCCCGCACCCTCCCTGGTGTGCTGGATGATTGATATCCAGCACACCACAAACTCGGCACAATCCAGCACACCGTAACCTCGGGTCATGCATACCCAAAGTCGCCGGGGAGGTAGTGAGGAGGCGGCGGAGGGATCCGCTTGGATCCCTCTCCGCATCCTCGGAACTCCTTCCCATAGGAAGGAGCGGGGATCCGAGAACAAGTGCCATCTGAAGATGGCTCTTGTTCTCGGAAGCAAACTGAAAGTTTTCGGAGTTTGCTGAATATCAGGGGGTCTTATCGGACCCCTGATGATGAAAAGCCCTAAAACCTAAATATGCAGAAACTAGCATTTCCGCATGGTTACCGGGCCATTTATTGTATGATGAATAGGCCCCTGAGGCTGGTTGTTTTGTAGTATCTCCCTGTATTTTGCACAATCCATTGTTCTATCAGTTGTAACAGGATGTCCAGGGCCTCCTCAGGAAAAGCATTCTCACAATATGATGCTGTCACCCCCATACTTCACTAATGGGATGGTATTTGCTGAGGATTGGGCAGGGTTAGGTTTGTAATACATATAATGTTTTGAATTGGGGCCAAAAAAAACTATTTTTTTTGTCTCACCTGACCATAAAACCTTATCCCATATTTTAGCTGGGTCACTGCTGTTTTCTAGCAGAGCTTTGATGTGTTTTTTTCTTCAGCAATGGCTTCTTCCTAGCCACCTTTCTATACAGGTCAGTTTTATGCAGAGGCCTTGATATTGATATGGGTGACTGGTGCACCTTCACTCCAGTCTCAGCCACCTAACTCTGTAGCTCCTTCAAAGTCATAGTTGGCCGCTCCCAAGTCTCCCTTTTGCTGTGATGCTGAGTTTTGGGGCTGCCCTTGTCTAGGCAGTGCCTGGGTCATAGGATGCAGCTTCCATTTCCTCAAAATTGATCCAACAGTGCTCACTGGGATATCTAAGCACATGGATATTTTTTTGTGTAACCTTCTTCTATTTTACACAAAGATAAATATCACTACATGAAGATTGGATGGGGTCTGGGGTGGTGGCAGAATTGCATGTAAGACACTATCCACATTAGCTTTGGCCATGACCCTTCCAGTGGTGTGTATAATAAGATTTGTGTCACGAAAGGGATAAGACTTGGGTGGGGTCCCATTGGGCTAGCTAGATGTACTTGATGACCTGATAAAACTTGATGACCTGATAATGCTGTTCCTCATGCGGACCAGCAGAGGACAAGGAGACAGGCTGCTGCAGTTCATAGAAAACCATGGATGGATTGCAGATAGGATGAACAGTATTAGCTGCTCAGAGGGAATTAGGTGTAGGCACTGGAGCAGAATGCAGGTTTATGAGATTGTCTATCAGGGGCGTATTTACCCCTTGGCCAGGACGGCACTCGCCAGGGGTGCCGGCTGAGGTTACCCATGTCCAGGAGGTAGGATCACATTGTGTTACATGCCAGGGCCGGTGAGTGCCCTAATACCCAAGCCAGCATCAGTAGCTCTTTGCAAGTACCCCCAGCCCTCCTCCCACCCTGCTGCCAGCCCTCTGGGCATCCTTTTTACCCATTTACAACAACCCAGGGCACCCTTCTTACTGTACATTTGTGCCAGCACCACAGAGCACCTTCTGTACCCCCTCTGCCAGCCCCCCTTTCCCACAGGGCACAGTGGAGACCTGGAAAGATTCATGGGATGACACAGGGGGGCCTGAAGTGATACAGGGGGAGCAAGTCCCTTTGCCAAGGGTGCTCAAATCCCTAGATACACGCGTTGCCCATATGCAGGCACTCAAAGACAGGTGCTGGTCTTCAGGATATGAAGTGCAGGAACACTAATGCAGGGTTTCAGGATATTCAGTGTAGGTACACTGATGCAGGGTGTCAGGATATTCAGTGTAGATTACTGGTGCAGGTTTTGAGGATAATCAGTGTAGGAACACTTTCAGAGTCTACTGCGTATAAGCAGGTCTTTGGGAATATGGTGCCGGGACACTGTTCTCTGTCCATGTGCAAATCTTTAGGAAAATGGTGGACACCCATGCACAGCCTGCACTCATTCAGCGTCGGACTGGGGAATGAAGGACTCACCAAGGGAAAGCAGCTATTATAGAGGACATAGGCTGCAGACAACATGAATACTACAGTATCTATCTGTTCAACTATGTTCCTGTTCTACTAGGTAACTGCCCCTGTAATAAAGTAACAATATAAAATTCAAGTGTTCGATCTAAAACTGACATTAGCCCTCAGCCAGTGAGCCCCACTGGGGTTTTCCCCTGTATCCCTGTGGGCCAGTCCACCCCTGCACCCATTATAGATACACCCATGCACCACAATACATAGAAGACAAGTGTGGCAGCAGCACAAATAATATGAGATATGGTAAGAACTTACCCTTGTTATCTCTATTTCTACAAAATCCATAGGGTTCCACAGGATACCTTGGGGTATAGGTGATGACGTCAGGCATCGGGCACCATAGAGTTAAGTTTCAGCCTCCCTGGATGCACTAGGGTCCCCCTCCTATACCCCGCCCCCGAGCCAAGGCATCTCAGTTAGGTACCAAGCCATAGGCCGGAGGAGGAGAAGGAAGAGAGAGAAGAAAGATCTGGACACACACAAGAATCACATTCTCACCAGAGGGAGATGGAAAAACCGGTGACCAGAGTAAAGCCCATCTGCAGCACAGGTGCGACAGGGTGGGAGTCCTGTGGAACCCTATGGACTTCGTAGAAATAGAGATAACAAGGGTAAGTTCTTACCATATCTCATATTTTCTACTTCAGGGTCCATAGGGTATCCACAGGATACCTTGGGGATGTCCCAAAGCAGTATCCTTTAAGGGTGGGAAAGCTCCTGTGCTGAAAGGAGAATCCGCCGCCCGAAGGAAGCATCCTGAGAGGCAAAGGTGTCAAACGCATAATACCTCACAAAGGTATGGACAGAGGACCACGTAGCAGCCTTGCAGATCTGGACTGCAGAGGCACCACGTCGAACTGCCCACGAAGGACCCACAGACCTAGTGGAATGAGCCCTCAAAGAAGGAGGAACCGGCAGGCCTTCATGAAGATAAGCTTCAGAAATAGCCATACGGATCCAGGCTGCCAAAGTTTGCTTTGAAGCAGGCCAACCTTTTTTATGGAAGCCATAGAGGACAAACAAGGCTTCCGACTTCCTAAACGAAGAAGAGCAGTCAACATAAGTCCTTAAGGCCCGCACAACATCCAAAGTGGCCTCACCCACTGAAAGGCCAGGTGAGTTAAAAGCTGGAACAACTATTTCCTCGTTAACATGAAACTGGGAAACAACTTTGGGAAGAAATTCAGGACGAGTGCGTAGCACTGCCCTGTTCCCATGAAAAATCAAGAAAGGGGGTCTACAAGAGAGAGCCCCTAAACCAGAAACACGTCTGGCCGAAGCTATGGCCAGAAGGAAAACAGTCTTAGCTGTTAGCCATTTAAGATCACTGAGCCCAGTGGTTCAAACGGCGGTCCCTGGAGAGCCCTCAGGAGCACAGCCAAGTCCCAAGGCGCAACAGGTGGAACAAAAGGCGGCTGAATTCGCAGAACGCCCTGCATAAAGGTGCATACATCAGGGATTGTAGCAATCCTACGGTGAAACCAGACAGAAAGGGCAGACACCTGCACCTTCAAAGAAGCAAGGCGAAGCCCATGGTCTAGTCCCGTTTGTAGGAAGGCAAGTACACGAGACAGACGAAACTCCCGCGGTGCATAACCTCTCGGTCGACACCACTGGAAGAACGTATGCCACACGCGATGGTATATTCTCGCGGAAGACGGTTTCCGAGCTCTTAGCATGGTTCGCACTACAGAGCTGGAAAAACCCCTGGACCTTAACATGGCCGTCTCAACAGCCACGCCGTCAAAGACAGCCGAGTCAGGTCCGGGTGAAGACAAGGACCCTGTGACAGAAGGTCCGGTTGGAGCGGTAACCGCATAGGACTGTCCACGGACAGACCCTGAAGGTCTGAGAACCAGTGCCGTCTGGGCCATGCGGGAGCTATCAACAGGAGCGTCCCTCCTTCCTGTTTGAATTTCCGGATTACCCGTGGAAGGGAAACCGGAGGAAAGATATAAGCAAACCGGAACGTCCACCGGACGGACAGAGCATCCACCAGAGACGCCTCTCCATCTCTTGTGCGAGACCTGTACACCGGTAACTTGTTGTTATGCCGGGACGCCATGAGGTCGATCTCTGGAAGACCCCACCTATCCACCAGCAGTTGAAAAACGTCCGGGTGCAGGGACCATTCCCCCGGATGAACGTCCTGGCGACTGAGAAAGTCCGCCTCCCAGTTTAGCACTCCCGGGATGAAGACAGCTGATATGGCCGGAAGATTGCGCTCTGCCCATACCAGGATCCGAGACACCTCTACGAGAGCCGCCCGACTACGGGTTCCTCCTTGCCGGTTTATGTAGGCCACGGTGGTAGCGTTGTCCGACTGGACCTGCACTGGGTGACCTTGGAGAACCCGATGTGCCTGCTGGAGAGCATTGAAAACCGCTCGGAGTTCCAAGATGTTTATTGGAAGCTCTGCTTCTGCCGGAGTCCACCTGCCCTGGAACAAGTGTGGACCCGAAACTGCTTCCCAGCCCCGAAGACTGGCGTCCGTTGTCAACAGGACCCAATTCGCCACCCAGAACAGACGACCCTTGTTGAGATGGGTCATCTGCAACCACCAGGCAAGGGACAGGCGAACCTCCGGAGTGAGCACTATCGTCTGGGATTTTAGAGACTGAGGCAGTCCATTCCATTTGGACAGGATCAGGTGCTGCAAAAGTCTGGATTGAAACATGGCATATTCCACCATGTCGAATACCGACACCATGGAGCCCAGTAACCTCATTGCCGAGTGCAGAGACACCCGGCAGCTCTGCAGACAACTGCGCACCCTCGACTGCAAGGCAGAGATCTTTTCCCCCGTCACAAAGATCCTCTGCTGTCCGGAGTCCAATAAGGCTCCGAGGTGCAGAATCCGACTGACGGGATCAGTGTGGACTTCTGCCAGTTTATCAACCAGCCGTGCCATTGCAGTACCGCAATGGTCAGGTCCAAGTGACGCAGAAGGAGCTCTGGAGATCCTGCCACCAAGAGAAGGTCGTCCAAGTATGGTAACATGCGGACTCCCTGCAGCCGCAGGGAAGCCGCCATGACCGCCATCACCTTGGTGAAAACACGCGGTGCTGTCACCAGGCCAAAAGGCAACGCCCAGAGCTGAAAGTGGTCGTTGCGGATTGCAAACCGGAGGAACTGTTCATGGCGAAAGAATAGGGACATGCAGGTAAGCGACCTGTATGTCCAACGACTTCATATAGTCCCCAGGTTCCAGCGCCAGAATGATGGACCGCAGGGTCTCCATCCGAAACTTCGGCACCCGCAAAGACTTGTTGAGAGCTTTGAGGTTGAGTATCGGATGATACGACCCATTGGGTTTCTGCACCAAAAAGAGATTGGAATAGAAACCCTGGCCCTTCTGGGAGAATGGAACCGGCACTATAACTCCAGCATGGAGCATAGGCCCTCATTCAGAGCCGTACGCTCTGAGCAGAGCGCACGCTCTGAATGAGGGCCGTCCTCCATAAAAATGGAGCGTCCTCCTGGACGCTCATATAGCTGTGGGTCACCACCCACAGCCTATACGAGCGTGCAGTTTGATGGCCGCGATGGTCGTGACCATCGCGACCATCGAAACTGCGAGCCGAAGCCTGCGGTTGAGGTTTTCAACCGCAAGGCCCGGAGTGATTTTGGCTCTATCAGAGCCAAAATCACTCCCACTGACATCACTAGTGATGTCAGTGGGCCGGCTTCTGACGGTAGGCGTTCCCTTGGGAACGCCCCCGTCAGGGAGGCCCGCCCACGGCACGCCCACCAAAGGGGGCGTGCTGTCAATCAACATCGACAGCACGCCCCCTTTGATCAGACACAACGAGCGAAGGACTTTCCTTCGCTCGTCGCGTCTGGCGCATGCGCACGACGGAGCTCCCTCCGTCGTGCGCATGCTCAGTGCAGAACATCGACCCACTTGCGAGCGGACAGCCGCTCGCGAGTGGGTCTGAATCAGGGCCATAGTGTGCAAAACTTTTCGCAGTTCCGAGGCTTTGTTCCGGCCTGATGGTAGGCCCGTGGTGAAAAACCGAGACGGAGGTCTGTGCCGGAAGGAGAGGGCGTACCCGTGAGAAACCACCTCGAGAACCCCAGTGTCCGTCGTGGTGACCGACCAACACCGGGCGAACTGCAGCAGGCGGCCTCCCACTTTGGGATCCCCCAAAGGGAGGCCCGGACCATCAGGCCACAGGCTTGTCATCTGGCTTAGGAGCCGGACGCCTGGTATTCCAGGCCTGCTTCCGGGGCTTGGCCGATTTTTTGGGGCCAGCCTGTCGGGGAAAAGATTGTGCTTTAGGCCTACCCTGGGCCCTGTAAGGCCGAAAGGACGACGTACCTGAGCTGGACGGAACTGCATAAGACGGGAGACATGCCGATTTGGCTGCCGCCAGCGTGGCTACGATTTTGTCCAGATCTGGACCAAATAGGACTTCTCCATTAAAGGGCAAGGCTTCCAGGCCCATTTTGGAATCAGCGTCCGCCTTCCAAGATCGCAACCATAACGTGCAACGAGCAGCCACAGCAGCCGAAGAAATCCGTGAGGTCAAGGTACTGATATCCAAAGCCGCTTCATTAATGTAAGTGGCCGAATCCCTGAGATTGCCTATCAACTCTGTCTGTTCAGCCGAACAGTCGGAATCGAAGGACGCCTCTAACGTATCCACCCACGAATAAGGCCAGGTATATAAACCTTAGACTTAGCGTCCGACTCTTTAGGACGGGGAGGTTCCTGGTCAGAAAGATCCAGAATCTCCCCATCATCGGACATCCCGTCGTCATTCTCATAAGGAGCAGACAGAGACGCCCCCGGCCGCTTGTGAGGCCGCATCACAGACTCCCCTTGCAACACTTCTGACAAATGCTGTACAGAGCTTGTTAACGAATTAACCCACGCAGGCTCATGAGAGACCTGAGGAGGGGAAATAGGGAGACTGTGGGGTACCATCAATTGTCTCGGGAAACCCTGCATGGGTGACGACACCACTGACTGCTGGGACAATCCCATCTGAGTGAAGGCAGGCTGCGGAGCTAACTGGCCCACGAAGGTTGTAAGCGCTTTGGCGAAACAAGCCCAGGGCGGCTCCTGTACCAGAGCCGTGACCGTAATTGGCCACGTCAATGAATAACACTGCCGACATAGCCCCTCCGCGCTACTGTCCCCCTCCGCTATAGGTACCTTGCATGTAGTACATAAAAGCTGGAGAGGAAAGTCACTTTCAGACATAATGGTAAGTATGTGACCCCTCTCACTGATACTCGTTAGTATAGTGTGAGACCACCCTGCAAGCACCGCACCGCAAGGGCTTTAGCAGAAAGATCAGGGACAGTTAAATGCTGACAGAAGAAAATGAAAGTACAAGCAGCAGACGCTAGCATAGGTCACATGCAATGCAAATAAATCAATTCCTGCACTATCAGCGCTGATCCTCAACTACGCAGACTCAGAGCCTGGTAGGACACAGCGCTGCATACACAGTCCTTAATCTAATGGAGGAGAGGTATGCAGGGGGACCCAGACCACGATGTCACCGTTCATCAGCGTCCAGCTACGCTCACCATGCTTCTTCCAAAGATGGCCACTGAGGAGCAGAGAGGAGGCCGGCCTGGGGGAGGAGCGCTGACACAGGACCAGTCAGCTAGAGCAGAGAGGGCCGTGTGCAGCGGGGGAGGCGCCGGCTGTGAGACAGGGAAGGTGCGCTCCCCTGTCATGCATTTAACCCCTGGGACGCTGCAGTGCTACCGCTCTGCCGCGGTCCTGCTGTCCCAGGGGGTAGTGGAAGCGCAGGTTAGTACCCGGCTCCACGCTGAAGCCAGTCCCCAGGGAGCCCCCTGCCTGGGGACTCTGGACCATGTATCAGCGGGGACCCACCACGGGACCCCGCTGCTTACCTGTTGTCCCCCTTGATCCCGGCCATGGTCCTAAACATCTGGGGTCACCGCTAGCTGTGACCCCAGATGCCTACCAGCACCCCCGGATCGGTACCGGCATTCTGGTACCAGCGGGGGTGTAGGGAAGACAGCATGGATGTCAGGACTGACTGTCCATGCTGTGCTTCCAGATGTGCAGCCACAGCTGCATCGAAGAAACTTCAGGGGCTCTTCATGGCCCCCCTCTAACAGGTGCATCCGACTCCGGCCGGGCACCAAACTAAACTGAGATGCCTTGGCTCGGGGGTGGGGTATAGGAGGGGGACCCTAGTGCATCCTGGGAGGCTGAAACTTAACTCTATGGTGCCCGATGCCTGACGTCATCACCTATACCCCAAGGTATCCTGTGGATACCCTATGGACCCTGAAGTAGAAAATGAAGCGCTCAAGCACCCAGTGCACACTCCATATAATGGCACTCAGCCGCCAATGATATGTGAATTACCAGATAACTGGTTGATAATTTTCTTTTTATCATTTAAACATCCATTTTATCTATTCCCTGGATACAATTCCTAACCTGCTCTTGATGTAAAATTTATCAAATACATTAATCATTTTGACCAATACAAACGATTTTTAGTAATGATATTCATTACTAAAAATCGTTTATGTTGGTCGTAGTGCGACTCAGATGCAGGCGCAGACTGATAATCGCTCAACTGCGTAAATATCGGCAGTGTGTCCATCTCTGGCTCAGGCCCTATGTGCAGTTATTTTGTTCTTTATTCGGAAATCAAAAACTTTGACCCCTCTCTGGAAATCCTTTGTACTAGTCATAAGCTCTCTCCCGCAGTGAGCAACCGGTGAACAGCTTTCTGCCTACTACTTTCCATAAATAAATAGTACATACCGTAAACTTGCTGTATCGTATGCTGTTTGTCATCCTTCAACTTCTCATTTTCCTCCTTTAAATAGTTTAATTAACCATTAATGATACATGTGAACTTCTCTTTTACCACAACTGCTCCCCTAGCACAGCATTATTGAAGTCTATGTTTAATAATGTCTTATCTGTAGAAGCTCTGCTATCAAGACGGCCCAATCAAATCTGAATTCCTTCACTGTGGGCGACAAGTATCAAGGTGGGTACACATTAGACGATATTTCGCCCAATCCGACGGATCAGGCCGACATATCGTTAAAATCGCCTAATGTGTCGGACCATGCGCGCTTCCGTTTGGTCGTCAGGTCGTGCCTACATGCAGTTCGATCTGACAATGCGACTGACGACCCTATGCAGCTGGTATCGACATATTGAGTGGTCGGGCCCCGGGTTGTGTAATGTGTACCGGCCGCCCAATATTTCAGCCTGTCGCCAGTTGCATCGCTGGCTACACACATTGTGTAGTGTGTACCCAGCTTTACTTGTCATCCATATATACCTTAAAACTGTGGACCATGAGTCCCACTCATCGTCCTCAGCGAAGGACCTCAGTAAAAAAAAAAACAAGCACTTTCTCCCTACCCGTATCAGTCACCAGTGGGGAGTCACTGGCAGTCTCCGAGTAGTAACATCAATGCGCATGCCTGCTGACGTCAATTTAAATTCAAAAAAGTAATGCCGGGGAATGAGCTAAGGGACTGTAAGACCATATGTCTCCCCCACCCTGGCACCTAGATAGATGGAGACAACCTTTGTTTAGCCATTTAACTGGCAAATTATTTTTCTAAAATTGTTATTTTATTTAATGAATGAATTAGGTCAAGAACATCTATTTAATACTTATCCAACATGATTTTATAAAAAAAATATATATATTTTAACAAAAACAATTATTATTAACATCGATTGCTATTATAACGGTCATCAATATTTCCCATGTTAGGAACATTGCAACCATCGCGACTTTGATTTCCCCAGCAGCTGCTCCTCTGAGCAGCTGTCTGACACACACTGGGGGGCTGAGGAATGTTAATTTACATTTTACCTGGCGGTAAAGAGAGGAGCAGCCGCCTGGCGGGGGGTCCTGCTGGGCTGACCGATCAGCAGTTATCGGCAGCACGGCAGACACTGGGGGAGGGTGCAGGGATGCGGAGAGGCCGGGAGGTCCCACTGCTAATGGCGGCTGCTGGAAGATTATCTTCTGGCAGCCGCCCACTATGTATTTCTGACAGGTCGCATTGTTTGTGACTGTCAGTTAATGCACTGTCTGGTGTCGTTGCGAACGATGTGACCACGCCAGGCAAGTGGTTAAAATACGGGAGTCCCCTTTCAAATTAGGTGCCCCCCATAGATATTAATGTCTGGTGATTAGTGTGATCCTGAGGCATTAACCCCCCCACACACTTCAGAAAAATTAAGGAGTCCAGTGATGTGGGGAGAACGGCGCCAACCAGGCTTCCAAAAATGAAGGGGAGCTACGGAAAACAAGTGATCCCTATCACCCTTTCTTCACTAAAACCGCAACTTCAATATTCATTTTATGCAGTGGTGACTGAAAGACAAATAGTGCTGTAACATAGATTTAGGACTGTAACCTGGAATGGGATTGAAATACCGGCATCTGTTTAGCATCCCGACTGTGGAAGCCCGACAGGCGATCCCGGCACCAGCTGGTAAGTATCCTAACCCTCCCTTGGTGGTGCCTAACCCTAAGTCCCCTTGCCTAAACCAAACCCTTCCCCTCCGGCGGCTAACTCATAAAACTCCAGGATTTCGGTATTTTGATACCTGTCTTAAGTCCCATGTCGGGGTTGAACCGTCAACATTTAGACCGGCGACATCTCGTCCGGTGGTCTAATAACTACATAACCTGTAACCTAATGCTCCGACAGCAGACAGGACGTTTATAGCTTCAGTATGCCGCATGATATATACACACTAGGAATTTGGACCCATTCTTTGCCGGATCTCTAGCTGTGTGCCAACCTCTTCTTCCCAACTCTCTCAACCCGTTTTCTTGTTTCTCTTTCATTTCCCCCCCCTATATATTCCCTATCACATAAGACACAAATACACATGGATTTTATGTAATTTTTTATCAGTGGCCAATTAACCTGTCAGTTATGTTTTTGATTTGGGAGGAAACTGTTGCATGTTTGCATGAGTTTCCTCAATGTGCTTCACACACTGCCCAGATCATGCCTTAGTCAAGAATTGAACTCATGAGCTCAGGGCTGTGAGGCAGTAATGCTGATAAGTACTGAATAAAGTTCCAAAGATTAATATATATTATTTGGTCATATAAATGTGATAGGTGTTATACCTGCTTTTTATTAAGCTTTTTCACACTCGCAAAGATCTCTCATTGATAATATAGATAACTGGTCTGTCGCTGTACACAGGGCCATAGAGAGCCAGCCTGTGCCCAGGGAAAGGGGGCGTGACCTAACAGTTGGAGGCATGGCCACACCCCATTTAGAAAGAAGCACCTATTTGCAGCCCCACCCCCTTCCTGGATTTGAGCTGGGCTAAGAGGCTCAAAGCGCTCCTCAGCCCAGCACAAATCCAGAGGGGGGGGGGGGCGGCGATCAGGGTGATTGCTCCCCCCCCCCCACAGAGGAGACTCCCACTGCACCCCAGCAAACAGCAGTGTGTGCTGGGCTGCCGACAGGTAAGAGGGACAGGGGTGTGGATGACTGATGTTGAAAGTTAAACATGATGAATGGCATAACTAGCTGTAAAGACTAAAGACATCACTCACGTCATTCATACATCCTACTTAAGCATAAAATAAACACCCAAGAAATCAGCTAAACTAAAGCCAGATTTCACAACGACCAATCGCCTATATTGCTCAGTGTGTATGGGAGATTGCACGCTCCCGCGGTCGCTAGCTTTGATGTGCTCTAGTAAGTTAATGAAGGACGGAACAGTGATCGCTTTGTTGTTCATTAACTCGTTACAGTGTGTACGGGCCATCCCGCGTTTCGGGGGCATTTTTTTCCGATGTCGAAACGAATGCCCATCGCTTGTGTACCTAGCTGTGATAAACCATAATATCAAACACACACTTAAAATTTAGACCTTAAATTAGGAAAAAAATGGGCCCTGTCCTGTTAACTTGGGGACTTCAATGATGGGAAGATATTGCATATTGAAGATGACTTTTCCTATGCAATAAGCCGCTCAGACAACTACTCATATCTTGCCTCAGTGTTAGCTGCTTTGCCCCTTAATTCCCATTTCAATAAACGTATACAATCTTAACTGATGCCATATTTTTCCATTTGCCAGTATACTATAGTTGCCGGGCTGAGTATTTGGTACCATGCGCCTTGCCTATACAGTAAATTGTTTAGTATAGGAGACGCACAAGCTGTCAAATGTGTTTACATAAAGGATAAAGGCTCTTTAGAGATAATCATAGGCGTGTGTCACATACGAGTCACCGCTTCCTTGTACCCTGTTTGCATCCTCAAGAACTCAAGAAGTGTTCCTTAATGCAGACCTGATACCTACATTTAGTGGAGATACTCATTTTGATTCAGCCCACAAAATTGTTAAGATAGGCGATCGCTGATTTGCTAAAATCGGGATCTATTACATTTTCCACATACGCTGAATATTCAGCTGACAGAACAGCTGCTCCCATTGTGTTCTAGTGACATAGGACTGATTCCGAGGTGCACACAACTCCCGTCGCTTCTGTGAACCCATACGCAACAGACTTGTGAAAATATGACGCAGCCCCCTCCGAGGGTGACACCCGGTGCGGCCTGCACCCCCATAGCGATACTACTGTTTATTATTATTGCATTCGGTGCAAAATAACCACAATCATGGCTATCAATAGGACAGTTGCTTTCATTGTCTGACTTGAACTAGACAGGTAACACCTTATTGCTGATTGCTAGGCTATCAAAATAGCTCTATTAACAAGAGATTAAATAGATTGTAGCTGACAAAAAATAAATCACAATTATATCGCAGAAATACCACAAAATATAGATATTTCTTTTGTTGAGAGAAATCTAGAAAAGCACTCAATAGATTAAACTGATTGACCCATATTGTCTGTACATTTCAGTGACACTGTGGGGTTAATTCAATAAAGCGCGACTAAGTACGACTATATGACGCACTTACGGTACCATCGGAGTTGCAAATTTTTGTCCGCAAATCTACTGAGCTGCATAACAAAAGTCTGCGAGTTTGGTGCGAGATCGGGCCGCAAAGGGGGCGAGTTGAAGAGCCATTAAGACAGTGTTTCCATGCTGTTACAAGGCAACTCGACCCCCTCACTCCTAATTTAATTGACCCCTATGAGGCAGCATTTTCTGATATAATGGTGAACAGATCTATTGCTTGTAGCAGAGTGATTCTCGTACCTAGGTGATCTTAGTCATCAGTAACCTATACAGTTCGTCCTGGAAAATGGCATGGGGGTGGCATATCAAACACTTCCAAAGGCCAATGCAAAAAAAGGTAGAGCTTTTGTTTGGGAACACACTTAAAAGAGTATCTATTTTTTTTAAATCAAGTTTTGTATCCAATATGCTGCCAGGGGCACCATAAGCAAATGAGGGTATATTACATAGAGTAATTAAAATATGTTTTGCCTGTGCTATAATTGTGTTTTTCGTTTAATACCATTGCCTTTTTCAAATTCCAGATCAAACATCAGCTTGCAAAAGCCAGTGTTTATATATTTACGATAGGTTTTTCCCAAGCGATGTACTTGGTCTGTACGCATGTAAGTCTATAATTGTTCTGCAAAAGAGCTATGTGCAAAATAAAAAAACAATAAAAAACACATACACACCATCCATCCAAATCAATATTTATTTAATTTGTATTAAAAAAACAAAAACAAACAAAAATGAGAAAAAACCCCACAACATAACAAACTTTAATTAGGTCACTGCTTCGGGCCTAGTAATGGAATTGTCAACATTAGCGGCCCCTACAGCAAATATGGGATTAAGGCTTCAACCCATGTGGGTATGTGGTTGTGAGGTGCTTTCCATCTTGTAATCATATCTACTTATCCATGAGAATACCTAGGAGAGTCCCTTTATATTGTCTGCTCTGCAGAGAAAGTGGGATTTTTCACAACCAGATCTACGACATGGATCCCTGTACGGCAAATTAGTTAACCCTTTCAACCCGCGAGCCTGTCGGAAAGTGGAGACCATGAAGACAACTCTGCACTTGGGTACTTTCGGATTGTCAAAAGCACCGTGGTGCCAGGTTTCTGAGTACAATACAGCTGTTTATAGCAGAGCCTTGATAACATACTACAAGGTTTGAGAACCATTGGAAAGCCAGTTCAACCAATTAGCTGTTCACTGAGCAACAAAGTGGCTGCAGGTTGGGCGAGCATCATAAAACATACCTGCAACCGACAGCTGGAAAAGTGTGCCTACCCCTTTATTATACAATACATTACTCAGACACATAGGAATCTTAATTTGTTTTTATATACCTGCTCAATCCTGTTGCTTTAATACTTAAAAACAAGAATGTGACAGTACTAAAAAGAGCTGCCTGCCTGAAGTTTGATTTAAAGGCCAGTTCCACAATGCCAGACTTTAAAGCCAGCAACCAGACACAGTTATTAAGGCTATCATTATGTGGGCATTGTCAAGCCAAGATTAACACTAGGCAGAGATAACCTTCTATCCTGGCCGAGGGTTGCAGGAGGCTAGATTTGAGAAACACACTGATCAAGGCCACCGGTGGATGAGCAAAAAAATGGCTGCATTATTTATGGACAACTTGTGTGGACTCAGTCAATGCTGATAGGCAATGTGAGACATGCACACACCCACACCGATATAAAAAGCTCAGTTTGACCTAAAAGTCTATCCAAATCTAAAAATGGTTCCAAACCATTATTTACAAAGTACTGCTACTTTAATGAGCATCCGTCAGCTACACACGGTGGACCACGGTCATTTTGTAAGTCGAACCAATAGTCCTGAGAATCAATTCAATAGGAAGCAACACCACCACCAAGGCCCTTCATGACCAACAACCAATAGGCCTGAAGATTGTTCATGAGGCTCTGCTTCCTAGCGATTGATTCTTAGGACTACTGGTTCCACCCACAAAACAGCAAAAATGTGCAGGCCCAGCATATGCGTGGAATTGAGGAACCAAAGTTGCTAAAGCAGCATAATGAATTATTTTACTGCATAATTTATCCCTTTATACACCTAGGACCTGAGGGAGTTAAATGCAACAAAATCCTGGTGCTACCAGATCTGCATTGGTTGAGCCTTGTCAGGTCTCCGGACACTGTTCTGAGATATAAAAGCCTTAGATTGCAAAACGCCACTCCTGAGAGAATCATCCTAATACGGGGGGTATTTGTGGCGGCAGCAGGAGTTAAGGGGAGAGCTTCAGGTAGGTTCGGAAGCCAAGTTGCGGAGATTAGCCCTGCTAAGAATGAGGTTATAAGGCGCAATACAATTCAACTAGGAGCAGACAGCACTGCAACCTGTACATATGGGAAAGGGTGATGGTTATTCAACAGAGCCCAGCTCATTGAGGGCGTGTACGGAAAAGCTGATAACTTAACACTCATATCAACAGAGCACTGCACCCATGGCACACTCCCACGTCTAATGCACAGTTCAAAATAGTATCAAAAATGAAAGCTGAAGGAAGGAAGGAAGGATAGAAACGCGGGCAGCGACAAAGTAAGGGATGGCCGGCCACAGCAAGGCTGCGGCTCAGAGTTTTGGTCTTGGCACCAGCTCTTCCATCTATCACAACCGGATGAACATTCAAACTGTCTTCCTGGAAGTAAGTACCCGGACTATGGAGCCCACTCCGCCCACTGCCAAAGCCTGCAGAGAAGACAAATGGGTACAGTCAGAAAATAGCTGCTTAACACATTCATATAATGTTTAAACAAAATAGCCACTGGCGCTGAACAAAGTCACAACAGGATTAATTACCCTCACGCAGCTGTCCAATATGGTAGCAAGCCAGAGAAAAACTAAAACTAAATACATAAACAGCGCTGATGAGGTAAACAATTACCATAAATAATAAAAAAAATAAAACATATGCCCGTATATATAATAAAAATAAATTATATTTAGTAAACATTGAATTGCATTCTAACGTTTGTGGTCCTAAAATATATGTAAATAAACATCACATTTGTAAAATGAACACAATCTTAATACAGATCTACATATAATATGCTAATATATGGTAAAAAAATGATGTGTGTATAAATTGAGATAGGATATCCACAGCAGCAGTGTTGAAGGATTTTATGATTCTAAAAAATTCCTTAGTATGGATGTATGCACAATGAGTTAAATTCTTGCTCCAGCAGCCAATGTCAATTGAGATGATCAATCTCAGTGTAAAATAGATGAGAACACTTATGAGCCTGATGTTGTTACAATAAAAATGCCTCCGTTTAGAACTTAGAAACAAAATGTAAATGTAGCATTTATAGAAAAAAAAAGCAAGATTGTTGCTGTAATAGTTACGGTGCTCCAGCCCTTGTTATTAAAAAAGCCCTTTAATGTACTTGCCAATGTTGTTGGAAAGCGGTATCAGCTAATCAGTGCGAGACCAAATGATGTGTGTTAGCTGACCTAGCTATAGCTGTCAAGATGGTGAAATGGCCGGTTCGAGCAACCTCCTTCTCCCTGCAGAGGGAACTACCGGGATAACGTACTGCCTCCCAATCTCTGTATCTTTCCACGAAAGGTGTGCAGTGCAGAGGCACTAGCTGGAGAGGTCCAGTGTTAGTAGTGGAGATCCTAGATCTCCGTCTTTCTGCAGGGTGAACGTGCAGCGCAGAGGTATTTGCCGGGAAAATACGATGTTGGCAGTGGGGCACACGTGAAATACACACACACACACATTATATATATATATATATATATATATATAGATAGATAGCCAGTCCGACTCTCTCTCTCTCTCATGTGGGAGAACTGTATATCAAACAAGGAAGCGGCTTGTAATTAGCGGTGGGGAGGGAGAGGGAAAGAGGGAGAGAGGGGGAGGGAGAGGGAAAGAGAGACTCCCACCATGGGGGCCCTTAGGCAGCCAGTTATGCCACTGGCTTGTCGGCAGGCTAGCGACCTGGCGGCGAAAGGTGACGGCAGTACTTCCCCTTGAAGAAGAAGAGGTACACGGCAGAAACCTAGACTTGCCTCCAATTCTGGGCCAAAAGGAGTATCCCCGGTGAATGGCAACGAATCCACCGATTTCTTGGATTCAGCAACCGCCTGCTTACCAGGAGCGGAGCCAGAAGACTCTGCGTGCTTCACCAAGGTAGATGGCTGATTTCGGATGTGCTCTGCTAATGTGAGGAGTTCCGATCTTGGAAACCACGAACGCAAACTGTTTGCTAAATCTTCGGCCACCCTTTCTGAAGCATTGTTGACCCAAGAACCAGCAAGCGAAGGTCAGGGAAGCACCCCTGCAATGGTATAGATGGATCTTAATGTAATTTACAGCTTACGGTCATAAGCTTCTCTCAGAAAAATAACTCCCGGGACGGAACGGTTGTTTTCTTGGAGAGACGGGATACCGATGAAGCAACAGGCGGAGATTCCCATAAAGCTCTATTTTCTGGAGGGAAACAGTAGGAGAAGAGAAGTCGCTTAGATATCTGGAACTTCTTGTCCGGATGTGTCCAAGCCAGCGACCTTTGGTCTACTAGTTCCTGCGAAACAGGGAAAGTGATAGAAGACCCTTGTTGCCTAGCAAACAAAGCCGTTTGAGTCGGGGACTCAGAATCCGTTACCTTAAGTACTTGATGTACTGCACCTTTTTCTATGTGTAGGTGACCTCTGAACATGTGAGGCAGAACCCACCAAACTATCCATAGAACGAGCTAAGGCCTGAGACCAGATAAATCTCTAAAAGCCTCCCGCTCCTTGCGAGACTCAGCTGGTTCCGCAAAGAATCTGCCAGAGTGGAGAGCCAAGAAGGAGAGGGGTCCTAGGCTCTGTAAGCCCCCCCTTTTTGATTTTATTTTTTAAATGGCGGCTTTCCGAGAGAAACATGCGCCAGAGTAAACAGGGCGAAATTCAGCCCCAATCTGGGCCTGCAGGATGTCTGGCAATGGGGAAGCAGCTTAGCTAGGGTCCCCTTGCAAACATCCAAACGGGGGGGTGCGGAATATTGCGCTGCCGCTAAGCCCTGCCCCCAGCCCGATGCGAACCCATGGAAATATGGGGAGAACGTACAAACTCCACACAAATATAGTGTCTTGGTCAGGAATTGAACTCATGACCTTAAACTTAAAGGCAATAATGCTGACCACTATGCCGACGTCAGCAGTTTAACTAATGGCAGCCACTGAGGTCTCCAGCTGACCTACAAGTGTGAAGCTGTATTAATTTCCCAGACCACCGGCAGTGGGACCACATCGGCGCTTGAACGTCAGTTAAGACTCACGGTCTCTTGTCCCGTCGAGGCAGTCGCTGTGCTTGGGGTGCTTCAGGCTACCCTACAGGATGTGGGCAACCCTCTTACGCATTGCCAGATTAGCCGGTATATCAAACAAACTTTCTACTCAAACCCAGACACAGTGACAATGGGATAGAGAGAGAGACACAGCAGTAGAGAAGGAGGAGTGTCACAGCAAGCCTTCAAAAAGGCTCCTCCAATTAAATAGCCACCCCAGCAATAACTCACTGTCCCTGATATTAAACAGAGTGTAGAGCTGAACTAGTGCTGGAGGCCTGGGAGCAGCCGCTGTGTATAATTGGAGGACCCGTCTGCAGGCAGAGCTGTACTCCAGTCTGTTACGTGGGAACCGAGCGCAGGAAGTGCTTTAGAGAAGCGAGCTCTTTACCTCAGCTCAGTCCGCCGGAACGCATGTAATGTATTCCTCTCCTGTAGAGCTAAACTCTGCTGCCGCGTCTAACTGCATGCCAGCCCTTCCCCAGCTGCGGGACGGCTGGACTACTTACCCACACCATGCCGCAGGTGCGCGGCTGACCACAGAGGACACGGACTCAGACGCACGCTGCTACGGCGGGTCCCATTGAGTGAGGCAGGGTGCCTGTGTCTGAAGCAGTCGATGCTGCTCTTGCGGTCAGGGATACGGATGCGTGCCTTAGGAAGCGGTGGCGGGTCCCTCCCGGCGGCTCTAGCGATGCAGGCAGACAGGGGCAAACTGTCTGCTGAAGAGTTAAAATAATAATGAAAGTAAATAAATATCAGAGCGATGTTGCCCAGGGACCGGCTTCTTCGAGGCACATTTCTTAAACTGAAGAGGTGAGGGGCATAGAGGGGGAGGAGCCAGTCACATTTGTAAATTCTTAAGTGCCGGCTCCACTCTACAACCGTCTATACCCCACAGTCTTGACTCAGTGTCCCCTGTGGATGAAGGAGAAAATACAGCTGTGTTTATTTCCCAGCCTCCCGTGTCGCCTTTCAGCTTTCCTGTCTTGCACTATACCAGGTCATATCTGGTGGTGGTGAAAACTCACAGCTGCCACCCATGCCTGCCATTCGGTGTTGAGGTCAGAAAATCTGGAAACAAATCAGAATAAATGAGCTGACCTCGCTGGCAGACCGTCACCGTACTGTGAAGTTTACGGTAGTTTTGCGAGTGATACATGATCAAAATCTCAGCTAGTGTTTTGAAGCTACGCCTAGAAGCCATCTCACCGCAGCACTGGTAAGCAACATACGGGAAATTGTGTTACCACAGGAATGGGGTAGGGATGAAACGTGTTACTACACTGGAGAATCCAGCCAGTAATAACAAACGCTAATACCAAGCCAATTTGCAATATTGTGTGGGGGCGCAGCAAAATGTTTCATTGAGACGTAGGAAGAAAAAGTATATAACATTTGTATGTACACAATTATTCAAAAAACAGTAAGCCGTTCCAAAACAGCGTCCTATTAAACCTCTATATATTGTTACCAAACAAACCAAGTCATTGTGTGGTGTCAGCGAGTGCTCACCTTCTCATGCCATTGCAATAGCACAGCACTGCTGTTGTCAGACGGACTCTCAAAGCCTTTGTAAATGTATTTCATTAGCAGGTCCACGTTGTTTTTGTCCAGCGACTGGACAGCCTTCTCTATCTCGGTGGTTTTAAAGGAGATCAGAACTTTCAGCACTACGCTCTCTGCTCGATCCTGTAAGAGAAGTGACAGAAATATACTGTTTGCACATACACAGCATAATAAAACATATCCAATTTTAACTTTTCACAGAACGGATTTACCTGGAAATGAACCACATCTGCACTAAAACTATGAGCACTGGTAAGATCCTGAGGACTCGGTAAGCTGGAGGCATGAAAGCTGTCACTTGTACAGCAGGACAGTATTAATCACGCAGAAAAAAGGCCCCCATACATCAGAGAGTGATTGCAGCAATCTTGCAATTTGCAATCGATTGAAAAAGGGAAAGATTTTTAGACACAATCGATTGCAAATTGCAAGATTGCTGCAATCAATCTCTGATGTATGGGGTCTTAAGTTCAGGGCACCACGTCAACCATTAGTACAACATGACTGAGAAGGACATCCATTAGCCACAAACCAAAACAACGGCATAAAATGGTGCCGTCTCCGAATTATTAACCTTTATATAGCATATAACATATAATGCAAGGCTTTACAGAAAATGTTAAGTCATTCACATTAGCCCCTGCCTCAGTGGAGTTTGCACCCACTAACAGTAACCTAACAGTATACATTTGGACTGCGCGAAGAAACCAGAGCACCTAGAAGAAACCCACACAAATTGGAGGACGACACAGTAACTCCACACGGATAGCATCCTGGCCAAAGGATAACCCAGGGTCCCAGGCCATGGGAGGCAACCAAGCTAACCAATGTGCTGTCTTCTGAATGTGAGAAAATTGTTTGGTTCAGTTTAAACTAGTTTCATCTACAATGGGGGCAATACGTACAGCGAGAATTGAATAGCGCCGGGAGGGAGCTCCCTGAGCTATTCAATTCAGCGCGCTGTTTAGTCCAACTAAAGATCTCTTCTCACACCCTCCTGAGGGTGCAAGGAGAAATCCGAACAAAGTGCCGGCCGCGAGGCTGTTTTCCGGCTTAGCACTGCGCTAACAGCCTCGCGGCTGGCACTTTAGTTGGAGTAAACATCGCAGTGAATTGAATATTCAACTCTCGCTGAATTGAATTCGCCCCCTTTGAGTCTTGGTGTTCAGGTGTTAAATTATGGTAGCAGTGGCTAAGTTATAGAGAAATAGAAAATATCAGGAGTGAACAATGCGAGACCCAAAATGCACAAGCTATGCATTTGTGAATACGGATCAGTTACATCTTTTGAAGCACTACAGAAACTGTTATATTAAAGAAGAAATATCTAGAACCAAAGCTAATGCGTTTCTCTATTTGAGCCAATAATCATTTCCAGAAATGCGTTGTGTGGATTTGTGAATTCAAGCATAGGCCCAGTGATGTCACTGCAGGTTAAATTACTGCAGTCTCAGCTTTGTGATCTAAGCACAGTCGCATTAGAACACTCTCCTAAAGATGCAGGATGAGTCTTCTGCTGTCTGTAATGTATGTGGGGTAGTGGATACTCTGTTTAAGTTCACTTTTAACCAAGCAGCAGTGGAATGACATGGTTAAACAACTTGCTTTAATACTGGGGTTCAGTACAGATTCAAGTAAATGTCCTGCTTTCTTAGATGCACCCAGAAACATACATTGCCCCCCTCCTCCCATCCGGCTCCGGTTGCTGTGGACCTTACCTTTGCTGACTGATTCTTTGTGTTAATTGGTGGATTCTTCAAAGCAGCCTGTAGAGCGCCCATCATGTTCCCTGTGCATGGGTGTTAAGGAAATCACAGAACAAGAGAACACAGTGACAGTGCTTCTGAGAGAACCCACTTGATGATTTGCATTGCCTGCACATATTACAATGGTAAAATCTGGGGGCAGCATGCTAGTTATACAGCATTTAATGGAGAGGCTACTCAAGAATGGTGATGGGTTACAATGTATTCATGTCAACAATGTGTCAATAAAATTGACAGTACATTTTCCTTAAGCTGGGTACGCACTAGGACGACGGACCGGCCATCGGACGATTGGCAAATGCATACACATTTACCAATCACCAGACCGATGTTTCATGCCTGACGTCACAACTGGGTGGGCATTTACATGTGCCCCCCTAGTAATGATGTAAGTCACCGGCAGCCTGTGCAGCAAGTGTACGAACGGTCGGCTGACCGCCCGTACATACAGCATGATGTGCTGCAAAGCTGACATGCCGAATTGTACAGTGGTACACAGTCGCCGACGCGCTCAATTGAACGGCCGATATATCAGCTAGTGTGTACCCAGCATTACTGTAGCTTGAATACAACTTTTGAAACGTACTTCTTTATTAACAGCTATAATACTGATTAGTATATCTAATACTGATTAGTAAATCTAATGTATGAATTTGATGCTCAGGACTGTATTTTCTACTTAGAAGATCAGCTACAAATTTTTCAGTGCTATCAATTAATTTAATTAAAAATAAATGTTTTTGTCTGGTTATACTGGGGTTCAGTACAGATTCAAGTAAATGACCTTCTTTCTGAGATGTATACTTTCTATACTGGGACGAAGCGGTATTGGTGTGAAGCCTAACACTAGCTGAATCTCATGCCTAATAACCACATCGTACTTAAAAAATTCTGTATTGCTTTGTAAAAGGTTAGGAAAAAATATATATATGACGCGAGAAGCAGCTGCCAAGGACAAAGAGCCACAGAAGCACCTCTGCCTCCCACAGCGTTTTCCTATAAGGGCTGACTACTGATATCCCAATGTATCTGAATCTCGATATTTATAATACAGGTAATTCCATGTATCACTTTGATTATGGCAGTGGTTCACAAACTTCTTTGAATAACGGCGCCCTAGACTACCAGCAATGTTTTCACTGCACCCCTAATCCAAAAGTTTATTGAGAAATTCGGAAAAAATGTAGTAAAGTGAAGTAAATTGTGCTACCTGTCATCATTAGATTCAGTTATCTGGTGGTGGACAGGTTGCTTCTTTTTGTCCACATATTTACATTACATTGACCATAAATAATTTGATTTGGTGGTGGACCACCAACCGGAAGCACCCCTGCAAGTGGTACCCAAGGGTGCCACCGCACACAGTTTGGGAACCACTGGATTATGGTGATACGGCATCAATAAAAAAAAATATTGATACAGCACCACCGATTAGGGATAGCCAATAATATAAGTCCTACATAGTTTAAAACTGTATTACGTTCAAGCATTTGAAATAAACAAAAACTGCTATTTTTACAGTATACTATGTCTCAGGGGAAAAAAAACAAAAACACGAAAACATTTCTTGACGTAATTCCGTCATAAAAAACCCAGACAATTTCCGAGCTTTTTTTGGAAAAATGTAATAGCCAGTTAAATGGCTAAATGACAACACCAAAGCACATGTAACAATGATATTCTTACTATTAATAAGGAACTAGACATTTTCCTTGGTTTCTAAGTTTATTTAGTCATGTAGCGCCTCACAGTGAGGTCAATATTTCTTAGTAAATTGATTTTGAAGTGTAATCACCACCTCCTGAATGTTACTCATAACTGCCTCAGTGACCTCTATGGATCATTCTCCCCTGGCAGATGTGTCATACACCCAATGTGACTCACTTTAAAATCCCAGCAGGCTGTGAATTTTTAGCAAAAAAAAAGCCCTTTTAAGATTTAGCAACCTGCATCAAGCCAGAAGTGACAGCACATACACTACAGGGGGTGTCTTTAATCCCCGACGTACAGGCACTCCTACACTTCTTCCAATCTGAGTGCTAAACAAGGAGTTACGGTGATGTCACATAAATGATTACAACGCCTTCTTTTCAACATTTAGCTTAATTGCTAAAGCACTGATACATAAAAATGTCTGAAGATCAAAAACTAGTGATAGTAGAGTATAAATAGCAATGCTGTGTCCCAATTCATCTCTAGGTTAGAACTTTACAATTTAAGACCCCCGTTCTAACCTTTCACCAGTGACGTTACCCTTAAATGTATTTCCTATATGTGAATGCGTGTGTGTGTAATGCTGCACAAATTGTGATAGTTACAGGCTGTGAAATGATTTCGGTACACGTTACATCCGTGTCCATGTTTTACTGCTATTCAAGAACATGAGGTCACATTAGGTAACATTATTTAGGTTGAGCACTCTCTCTTCCTTACCATTCATCCTTTGGGTGTCGAATTATCAAAAAAGCCACAACAGCTTCGTTCTACAGGTACGTGACTAGAAGGAAATTATGGATCTAAGGGCCTGATTCAGCAAGGATCGCCAGTGCTAAGACGCACGCAGTCTGACAATTTTTGCAAACTCAGCATGCATCGCAGTGCGCAAACTAACCACTGCGATCGGGAATGAGATCGCAGTGTGTACGCAGACCCATGGCAGAGTGATTGACAGGAAGTGCCGTTTGTAGGTAGTGACGGGTGGGTGGTTGGGTGAACGCAGGCGAGCCAGGGCGTTGGGACGGCGTTGCAGGGGCGTGCATAAATTATCCACTGCAATACCATACGCAGCCTGAGGCCTCATAGCGGGCACTGAAGTAAGCAACTGCTGAGTGAGGTCTGACCTGCCTTAACTGTGCGTATGGGTCCGATGTTACTCAATGTCACCGATTGTTTCACTATGTTGTCAAAGTATACTGATGTGAGTAAGGGGAAGTGGGCGTCCTTATGTTAGGCTGCAATATGCCTGCTGATACTAGCAACTGCGTTGCATGCATATAAGCAGAATAGCGATCCATGCTGAATCAGGCCCTAAGTGCGGCTTTAGCTTACGCCAAAACACAGGGAATAAGCAAAATAAAAACATAAGTGCTACACATCGTCTGGATTTCCTTATTCCCCAGGTCTGAAGCTCCCACTTCCTGCATTCCTGAACTGCAAGCAGGACAGAGCTTGTCTCTCTCCCAGCTGCCTGCACACTGTGTACTTACTGATAACACACACACAGAGGTTTCACAACTAAGGTGTGTACTGACCACTGAGCAAATCGCTGCCAGTCACAGGGGATATGGCATAAAGTTCACAGGGAAATCTTATTGTTCAATGCTCTCTAGAAAGTGTGGCTTCAGATCACTTTGATGCTATATATATAAAATCATCCTCATCCATTAAATTATACCCTGCCAATACATGCATGTATGAATGAAAGCTTTTAGGAAGTAGACAAATACAAGTTGCAGAAGTGGATAACAAAATGACATTTCCACAGTACAGTGACAGCCAGGTTCCTCTTTGCACATAGAATACTTATGTGTGCTTATAACTGTGACATGTATGTACTGTGCAGTCAGAGCCCACCAGCCTGCTGCAATAACATTATATTACATTAGAAGTCGTTCCCCCCCAGACTGACTCAATATTCTGTAGGTTGGTAATGTATGAGTCAGTTGTGCATACATATAATGATTCCCCTGTAAGGGCAGCAGTCTCCTCTGCAGACACATATATGATGCATGTATGTATGTATGGTGTCCAGCCTAGTGAACACACCTAGCCCCTGTCCTGCTAACACATGCACAGGTATAGGAAGGATATCCCCGTATAGCTCCGTCCACCTCCCCCTCGTCCGGTCCCTGCTGCCCGTCACCCGCCTCCTCCTCATCCACGAACTTGTTCTCATCGTACTCGTCCACATCAACCTTCCGGAAGCGGGCTGACACCGTGTTCTTCGCCATCCTGACCCGGAGCACCGTGCAGCAGCGGCAGGCAGGGAGCGGCCGAGCTCAGTGCGCAGGCGCAGCGGTTTCCGCTCTGACACAGGCACTGCCGGCTTCCTGTCTCTGCTGCCGCCTGTGTGACTGTGTATGGTGCTGCGAGCTATGTGATGTGTATGGTGCTGCGGTGTAGGAGGCTGTGTGATACTGAGTGCCCTGATTCCCCCTTCTAGACCAGAGATAGAGGGGTATTCAATATGAAAGGTTAACTTCCCTGGTGAAGTTAACGTTTCATATCGGAGTTTTTTTCTGCGTAAAGGTATGGGGCTCTATTTACTACAATCCGCATATTGAATGCGGATTGTAGTGTGATATTACCGAGTGAATTCGCATTGCGAATTCAGGCAATATCACAGGGATTTACTATAAATCCCTTGCAGGGACAGAGCTTGCGATAAAGCTCTGTCCCTGCGGATCCCATCCGCACTCTAGTCGCAGTATTTTCGGAAAAAATACAGCGACTAAGAGCCCGCGCATGCGCCGACCCACCGTCGCTGCTACGTCCCACTGATGCTAAGCCCCGCCCCCCGCGATCGCGGACCCCCGTGACCCCCCCCTCCCCCCCTCCCTTCATTACACTTACCTGCATCCTCCGGTGATCTTCTCTGGGCTTCCCGATCAGGTGATCTCCCATACTGCACTGGGGCCCGATCACCTGATGACCGGGCAGCAGGGCACTATGGGAGACCAGCTGACCGGAGAGGAGCCATCACCGGAGGCCCGATCACCGGTCCCTGGATTCAGGTAAGTAAAAAAAAAAAATGTTTCAATTTTTTTTTTCTTTTTTTTTACAGCAATCAGCTTGCGGTCTGTTTAGACCACATAGCTGATTACTGGTACCGGCTCTCCCCGTTAGAGCAGAGTGGGAGCCCGGTAACTGGGGGAGACCCTGGATAACGCCACCTCCAGGTCGCGTTATTATCACAGGGCTTCCCCCGGTATTTTTTTACAATTTATTTTTAGTAATTCTGGTCAGATCACATTTCCCATTACAATTATGGGAAATGCGATCTGCTTTACTAAAAATAAGTGATACCTAGGGGTTGGAGTAGAATTTTACTAATTCTACTCCAATTGGCCTGTAATAACTACAGGTGATACTAAAATAATGTGAAAAGGGTGTGAAAACACCCTTTTTCACTTTATTTTAGTAAAAATAATGTTAATAAATAGAGCCCATGGTGCGCCCTCCCACTTATCCCCCGTATCCCCGAGGGGAATTCAATTAGAGGCAAAAAGCCATATTCGCCTGTTTTTTGTGAAAAATTCACCTAAAAAAAATTAGCCAAATTCAATTCCAGGACAATTTCGCCTAAGTGGAAACAATTCTCCAAAAATGATTCTCCAAAATCTTTATTTTGGGGTGCAAACGTGGGGAAACAACTCAGACCCCTTGGGACAGCCCCCTAAAGGACAAATACGCAAAAAAAACAGAAACTAAAACCTAAGAACACCCCAAAAAAGACGTCATTTTTGGGGTGAAAATGTAAAAAGTGGGGATAGACATTAAAAGTAGCGAAAAAGACTTCTTGGGGGTCCACAAGGATGGGTCAGGTGTTATTGGGATTGCAGGTGCATGCAGCAGGTGGATTTTTCACGTTTTTTAAAAGTTCACTTTAGAGACATAAAAACATGCTAGCACCCATTTTCAAGCACCCCAAATTTGGACTATTTATTTTCACCAAAAAATACAGCTTTATGCCATTCTTCACCACTTTACAAAGACGCTAATAGCAAGCAATTTACACAACTTAAGTACGCAAAATAGTTTTATAGGGCTATTAGTACACATCTATATTGATTCCCTATGTTAGAGCATCTTTTTCTGGGGTACAGACTGATTTCCCCAATTCTTTCAGTACTTTTCACCTGTTCCGCATTCGCCTATTTTGCAATTGAATTAGGCGAAAAGCGGGGACAAGCACAGAATAAATTCGCCTCTGAAACAGGCGAACAGTCGGACAGGCGAAAACTTCGCCTCTAATTGAATATGGCTCATAGTGTTTAATATAAGCATAAAAAGCTGTATGACAATTACTAGCATATTGGCGGAGATATACTATAGCGTCACTTATCATGCTGCTATAGCTCCAGAAGCAGGAAGCAATAACGCTGAGATGTATTAACATTTCACCCGCCGGAGTGGAGGAGAGAAACCCTCCCCCTCCCCTCTGGCGATCCGTGCAAAACCCACAGCGCAGACTGCCCTCCTTAGCATGAGCGAGATCACATCGCACGTTCTCTTGCGCAGCTGGGCCCCCACAGAAGCTGCCACAGGCTAGCACACCTACCGCCAGGTACTCCTTTCAATATGTAAGAAAAAACAATAAGCCACAAAAGTGCGCTTATCGTTTTTAATAACATCTGAATGATTTACCGCACTCATACAATAGTATACAATGGCAAAGGCGAAATCGTTAGATGTTTTGCAGATAATGTAGATAAAATCATTTCTCAATGTTATCATCTTTCGTACATACCAAGGTTTCGGCAGAGTTGTGTGAGGATCAGGCCCATTGTGTTAAATTGTGAGCTGTAACCCCCTTTTCAGTATGCTGCGCTTGTATAGTGCTTGCGCTATAGGGGTGTTGTAAGGGGTTGGGTATGAGATCCCTACGGTCGGGATGCTGCTGGTCAGAATACGGACAGCGGTATCCCAACACCCATAAGGACAAAAGGTAAGTCCTTACCCCTAACCCTCCCTCCTCGCTGCCTAACCCTAACCCCCCCAAGTGCCTAAACCTAACCTCCCCCTCCCGGCACCCTAAACCTAACCCTCTCCTTGTAGTGCCTAACCCTGCACCCTTACCATCCCCCTACTGCCCGATACTTACATTTTGGATGTCGACGGTCGGGATTGTGGTGCCAGGGTCCCGACAGTGCCGGGATTTCGGCGCCGGTTTTTCGCCCGCCAGCATCCCACATGCCGGATGCAGCCAGTTAAATAAAGTGCTGGCATCAGTTATTAAAGATCCCCCTCACCGACAAATCCCTCCCCCCGCCGGCACCACCCACATGTGAACATTACACAGACCTGCGCGGTGCAGCTCTGGGAGAGAGCGCCGGAATTCCGAGCACTTTCTTTCACTCAGCAGCAGCTCTCAGCCTCCCTACAATGCTGGTGCCCCCATGGGAACTGCCAGGGAGGAGCTGCGCGCTACCGCTGCAGCTCCCCCTACAGCCAGCCTAGCCAGGAACAGCCTGAGCTCCGGCTCATTTCTCTACAAAAAATATATATATATATATGTTGTTTAGGCACGCTGCGCGGCAATGGAGCAGCAGGCAGGGGGGGTTCTAGGTACTCGGAAACCCCCCCTGTGTGCGCGTATGAATACAATGACAGCAGGATGGGATAGTTATATTGCAGTGTAACGTGTGACCACTGCAATAATGGTAATTATTGCACTGTAGTGAGTGAGTCCTCATAGTCTAGCATTCCCTGCCCTGTGTCTCCCCCTGGTCCAGCTTTCTTTGCCCCCCAGTCTAGCGTTCCTTACCCTGCACACCCCCTAGCATTCCCTGCCCTGTGCTCTCCAGGTCAAGCCTTACCTGCCATGTGCTCCCTAGATCCAGCTTCCCCTGCCCTGTGCCCCCCAAATTTAGCATTCCCTGCCACATGCCCTCCAGGTCCAGCCTCCCTTGCCATGTGCCCCCATCATCCAGTGTTCCCTGCCCTGTGCCCCCCCTAATGCAGCATTCCCTGCCCTATGCCCCCCCCCCCCAATTCAGCATTCCCTGCCATGTACAACCCTGCTCTGTGCCTTTCAGGTCCAGCCTTGCCTGCCGTGTGCCCCCATTAAGATCCAGCATTCCCTGCCCTGTGCCAGCCCCCACCATGTCTAGCCATCCTGTGCCCCCAATAGGTCCAGCCCTTCCTCTTAGTCTAGCCCTCCCTACCCTGCTTCCCCTAGGTCCAATCTTCACTGTCCTGTGGCCCTCCAGTTTCAGCCCTCCCATATCCAGACATCACTGGTCTCCCATATATTGCCCCAACCACCCACCTTTTCCTTAAGCCTCCACCACCCACCTTTCCCCTGTGCCCTTCACAAGAAGAGACGTGTTGTGACAAAGAGGCTTATTTGCCACACCTCTCCTACATGAGTAAAAACCCAAGGAGTCTGCAGGAACAGGCTGCAGACAGGGTTAAATTCCATCTGGGTTTCTCTTGCAGAACATACACACAGCTATACCACATGGGTGTAATTGATCTGTTGTTCTATGAGATTGGTTTGTAGTGCTGTGGTGGAGGATAAAATACTGGGCCTGATTCAGGTTGGATCGGAACTGTGATTACGCACGGTTATCGGCTGATTGTTGTGTTCTGAGCATGCAGTGTGCAAACCAGCCACTGCGACAGAGTGACTAAGCAGACCCATAGCAGAGTGATTGACAGGAATTACCGTTTGTGGGAGGTGACAGGGGGTGGGGGGGTCGGCAAACGAAGGCGTGCCAGGGCGTTTGAACGCCATTGCAGGGGCGTGCATAAATTATCCACTGCTATGCCATACGCAGCCTGAGCTCTTACTGCGCACCGGATGTGTGTAAAGTATCGTGGGCGTCCTTATGTAGTGCGATCGCAGTGGATTAGCATATCATCGCAGTCAGACTCTCAGCTGCGATCGCTGTTGTCATCCAAATTGAATCAGGCCCACTGTCTGTTCTTGTGGGTGGGGCGACCGATACCAGCTAATTATCTGGTGACTAGACAGCTGAGTTATGTCTAGCTAGAGTGAGGGTCTCCTGGTGTCATCCTGACAAAGGTTTGCTGTGCTATTTGTGATGTGAACAATAAGAAGCGCAGCTTTTACAGCAAGACATTGTTGGTGTGTCATCTGCCGGTTGGCAATATCACAGTGGTGTCAACTGCTGACTGTTGTAGTGCTACATCTAGTGATTCACTAAAGCTGGCCATACACTAGACCAACTTTCACCCAACTAGTTGGTTGGCTGGAATGAAAATCTGGTAATGTATTAACCAACTTGTGATTGTCATTTGCTCCGATAAATTACCAGATTTTCATTCCAACCAACTAGTTGGATGAAAGTTGGTCTAGTGTATGGTCAGCTTTAGTTGTCAGTTTGTTGTGGTCCAAAATAAAAAGTTTCTATTTGCCTGTGTGAATGCTCAGAGAATCACGATTCTACAGGAGGAGAATACCCGTCTTCTCTACGAGGAGATTACTCAGTGGAGATGAGACAGGGCGGCTCCAGCCACACCAACACTGCAGAAATTAACTTCTGATGATGATGTTGAAGCATATCTGGTGGCATTTGAATGTGCCGCCATCCGAGCCAAATGGTCACCTGAGAGTTGGACTGAACATCTAGCTCCCTATCTTCTGGGGGAAGCTAAGCGTTACTATATAGACCTGGATGAAGACCAGACTAGTAAGTATTAGCAGGTGAAAACCGCTCTCCTCGCGTGGTTTGGAATTACCAGTGCAAACGAGGCTCAACAGTATCATAACTGAAGACTGTCCAAATAAGTGCCGCTTCGTGATCAGCTTGCCTAACTTTGTAAAACCCTTACAAAGTAACACTGCAGTAAGAATTATCAAAATTCCAGCTATTGATCATTGTATCCAAGGTACGGGCCGAGGTCTCCAAAGGTGGGCACTACAGAAGTACCCTCAGACGTAGTCGGGTAGTGAACTGTGTCCAGCTCAATATTGCCAGGTGGCATATCACACGTGTGTGTGTGATGACACCAGCCATATCACTTGCGGGTGCCTGGTGGGTGGTACAGCCACTTTTGATAGGCTGATTCTTTAGTGAATCTGCAAACGGCAGTAAAAAACTCTGTGTGCTTCCAGCCGACATACTGGAATGCTGGTGAGTGTGGTTTTGTTTAAGCCACCACACATCGATGACGGGTTGCCGAGTTATACGCTAACTCCACAACCTTTTCCATTCAACACATTTCTGAAAACTCTCTTCGGGTGAGAGCTACTTTATTCTCCTTAAAAGCCCGCAACCTATTACATTTACCCCCCAGCGTCTGGTTGTTTCCCAGTTCTATCCATGAGTCTGTCCTTTGTGTCACTCTGTCTCCCTGGCCTGGCATTCTGTCTGTCCTGTCTGTAATCTGCTCCAGCTGATTCTGAGTTGCACATTGTTGCGACCGCTTTAGCGTTTTTTGCTGTAGTTGCTAATGCTTGTATCAGCTCTTCTGATGACATGATTACCAGAAAGAGGACTGCACAGCCTGTGCAAGTATGGGGGGGGGGGGGCTGGGCCTGCAAGTTGGAAGTTACCATCGGCACAGGCATGGTGGGCGGCTGCTGCACATTGGGCCAGTGTATCTGTCCCAATGTATCTGCCAAGTGATAAGCTTGCTGAATGAGCACCCAATTTGATAAGCTGTACACACTTACAAATCAGAAGCTCGATAAGCCTGGCCAGACATCACAACTGGGCAGCCATTTAAGTTTGCCCACCTAGTTTTGATGTCAGTAGTGCTGGTCCCCGCGGCCAGTGTACAGGTGGGTGGAGGGTCGCCTGTACACACATGCAGATGTACCTGCATCTGCTGTGCTGCACGGCCGACTTGATAGGTCTGTGATGTCTCCGATGCACTTGCATGTGCATTATGGGTCTGCAACATAGGACGCAGTACGGCATCAAACTGTCAGTGATTGACAGTCTCATGCCATTTGTGGGCAGGGAGGGGGCGGTGACAGCCTATATTTCTCAAAACGGAGGCGTGTCACCGCCGTTGTGTGGGAGGGACGAGGCCAGGATCTCTGTCAGAGGATGGAGATTTCCTGGCCTCTTTGCTGTATGTTTTGGTTGCCAGCTTGCGTGACCCCATGGGTCATGTAGCAGGAGGTGTGACGATTCCTGCTGCATTACCATATTAGAGCTATCGCTGCTGCTTCCATGTAAACGGCAGCGATAGCAACTCCGTCAATATCTGAATCAGGCTCATTAATACCCCTTTCACACTGCCATCAAATAGGCCAGGTTATTGCACATGCACATGCAGCAACCCGGTGAGAAAGGGTCCAGGCAAAATGACCCGGCATTTCAACCTGGGTAACGAGCAGGGTTGAACACGAGTTCAACCCGGCTCGCGGTGCGGTGTGCACGGGTAACATGGGTCCCATTCACTGCTTAGGGAGAGCTGGCACTTGGAGATGATCTCATCTCCAAACGCCGGCTCAGCAGCAGTGGTGATGATGTCATCGACCCGGCATTATTGCCGGGTCGGGTCTCCAGTCTGAAAGGGGTCACAGGCAGGTCGCACCTAGGATCAAGGCGTGTACAAATCCCGAGTGTGACCCGCCAATAGCGATGTGAAAGGGGTATAAGCTGCTTGTTCATTGTTCAAAATTTCATGGGAATGAATTTGATAGGTTTATAGACCTGCATTTCTCTGCAAGTCTCCTGCACATTATAGTTCTAGATTTCATTATCAAATATAGCCCATCATAGTGTATCACACTACCTACATATAAATGTGAGCATAGAGCCTTATTTTATCTTTTAACGTGCAGCCTAAAGCCCTATATCCGCTACACGACTAATGAACGATAACGACATCATTATCATTCAATCGTTCAATATATTGTGCAGTGGACATTGAGCCCACACTGAACTATATATCATTCAGTGCCAGCCCCCTCCCTCATCCCCGAATCTGCACCACCTGACAATGGGCCTGATTCAGAGCCGTTCGCTATTTGTGGTCGTTCGTTTAAAAACAAGGGGTGGCTATTCAAATGATCCGTACGCACATTGCAGTCTGTTCACACCTCTAAGTCTGAACGAGCGTGCAAAACATACGCTCGTTTATTTGTTAAAAACGCCCCCTGGCCGCTCGCACCATACGTCATGTCCGCTATTTATTAGATTAATCAAGTACATCGACCAGCGTATGAACTGCTCGCTATTCTTGTGGTTGGTGTTTGCTACCACAAATTTGCGAGCAGTTCTGGCTATAAAATAACCCAGTGACGTGGTCAATGACGCTGCTGTTTTAAATATACACACCCATAAAACGCCCGTTTTGACCTTTAAGCACGCCTGCGTTCGGATCTCCACTCCCCATTTTCAAGCTCCTTCCCCTGTTACCACCCACATACGCCTCATTCTGTCACTCAAAATAGCAGGCCCTCGCTATATTGCGTACCAACGATTTTCGGCCGCACTGACTGGTTCGCGCATGCGTACTAAAAACCGTACGCATGCGCAGATGTGCAAACATCGCTCGGAGCGAGCGTACTGCCGCTAACGAGCGGCTCTGAATGAGGGCCAATATCTTCAGGCTGGACAGCAGGTTCAGGCGATGACAGATGCCGACAATGAACAGTGGGAGCGCGCATCGCTGGTCGTTGCCGGCATATTCACTGCACGATTAATGAACGATAACGATGTAGTTATCGTTTAATCGTTCATGTATATTGTATAGTGGATATGTGCCTTAAAACAGCTGAGCTTCCGAAAATGCCTACAGTGTTCAGTCAGTACTGGTATGCTGGACACATAAGTGTAAGTTAAAAATACAACTGACACAAAGAGATGGGAATATGTAAGTGTATTGTACCACCAAGGGTGGGCAATAAGCAGCTCTCCAGCTGCTGTTGAACTACACATCACAGCATGCCCTGCAACAGTTTTAGCATGGCCAAATAGCAAAACCGTGGCAGGACATGCTGCCATGTGTAGTTCAACAGCAACTGGAGGGCCGCTTATTGCCCACCCATTCTTTAAGGGCTGCCAAGATGGCTAAGGGTCTGGGTGCCCTGGGACAGAATTGCTCTACACTGTAAATACATCATGAAATGTAACAGTGGCATAACTACTGCCCTCGTAGCCCCCGTGGTAGCTTGGGGGAGCTGGCGCGCCGTAGCTTCGCCACTGCAACTGTGGGCGTTGGCCTCTGAAGTGATTGGAGGCTAAAGAAGCCTCCGATCACTTCAGAGGCCAGTGTTCCTAGTAGTGCAGTGCGCGGGTGACGTCACCCTCGAAGTGAGGAACCTGAGCAGCCGCGTCTGCTGGATCAATTTAGATCCAGTCAGCACTGCAGGTGGAGAGACAGCCGGATGACAGCCGCGCAGAGTCAGGTAAGTACGGGCGGGGGATAGGTTTGGGGGGGCACGACTACCGGAGAGGCCATAACAACAGGATGCACTACTTGAAGGAGGCACAACTACAGGGGTACTCATTGAAGGGGCACAGTACAGGGGACACTACTTGAAGGGGCACAACTACAGGGGGCACTACTTGAGGAGCACAACTACAGGGGTACTCATTGAAGGGGCACAAGTACCGGGGGTACTACTTGAAGGGGCACAACTACAGGGGGCACTACTTGAAGGGGCACAACTACAGGGGGCACTACTTTAAGGGGCACAACTAAGGGGGTACTGCATATGGGCACAACTAAGGGGGCATTGCATAAGGGGCATAAGTAGAGGGGTCCCTGCATAATGGGCAATACTACAGGGGGCATTGCATATGAGGCACAACTACAGGGGGCACTGTATAAGGGGCACTATCTTTATACACGCAGTTTACAGGTTATAAACTATGTTCCCAATAATCCGGTTCTACACGGACATAAAAACTGTGCAACCTGTCTTGAGCTGAGGTGACAGACTGGCAGGAGAGGAGGGTTGGTGAAGTAGATCTGTCAGGGTGGGATGTAATGGGCATTACTGTGTGGCATAATGTGTAATGGGCATTACTGTGTGCACAATGTGCTATTAGGAGCATTACTATGTGGCATTATGTGTTATAGGAGTCATTACTGTGTCGCATATCGTGTTGTATGTGGCATTACGGTGTGGCATAATGTGAAATAAGGGCATTACGGCATGGCATAATTTGCTATAAGGGCATTACTGTGTGTCATTATGTGTTATGCATGGCATTATTGTGCGGCATGTTTATGGGGCATTGCTGTGTGGTATAATGTGTTGTAAAGGGCAATACAGTGTGGCATAATGTGTTATAGGGGCATTCCGGTGTGACATAATGTGTTATAGGGGCATTCCGGTGTGGCATAATGTGTTATAAGTGGCATTATGTAGTGTATCATAATGTGTAAGGCACATTACTGTATCATGAAACCACGCACCTTAAATGTCGTCTTTGGGTGTGTTTGTTTTTCTTTGGGGGGGGGGGGCACCTGAAACTTTTTTGGAATGGCAAAATTTATAGTTATGCCACTGAATTGTAACATTTGTGTTCAAAACAGATGACTGGGAGAAGTTACTATCCGGTGCTGTCTGCCTTCAAGTCCTAGGTACCAAGCTTGCCTCAACCACGTACCCGAGCTTGATATAGAATAACTTTACAATAGATGACCAAGTATTACATCTTATACGTCTTTCGGATATGGAAAGTGTATCCCATTTAACATGCAGTTAGCAGCAATATGCACATTCAGTACACCCACTCATGAAAAGCTGGTTCCCAATTATCACAGTGGGTTAATCATGTACAATGTGTTGAATAGTTCAGAACATTGAATACGCTGTACAGCAAATTGCTGCATTACTTCTTCCATAAATTAGAACCCTAAGTCAAAAATAGAAATGTAATGCTCTGCAGTGAACGCCTTCCTGTACAGCAGCAATTGGAGTTTTAAGGTGACATATACACTTTAAATTGTTGTCTACTGTGACAATCATGGGTTTATTTTAATATTTGCATAATAAATAAAACTCCTTGGAAAACAAAATATATTGAGGTGTAAGTTGACCATAGACAGGCTGTGTAGCCATGTAGGAGAAATGTTATTGCTCAGCGCCTGGGCATCATTGACACAGACAGACAGTGATCATATTTATCCAGGCAAAATAAGACAAGCCTCGGGCAGTGCCACTTATTAACCCAAAAAACCCAATTTGCCCAGCCACTGCCACTTTCCATTGAAGCTGTACCCAATGCTCCATTACTTGGTAGCAATCCTTCTTAATGCTTGGAGCTACACAGCGTAGTTAGGATTTATAACACAAAAAAGAAAGGAAAGAAGTCTATCTGGCAGTGCACTGGGACTGATTTAAATATAACGTATAACTTTTATTAGTATTCATTAAACGGACACATATAACTCACTGAGACAAAAAACTCAACACGAAATATTAAAATATCATATTTATGTGATGAAAGTGCAAAGTGAATATTATGTATGTGAAAAGTAAATATATAAATGTGTATCAATAAAATTGATATTAATTCACTATGTTCCACTGGTGTGTTAATTCTCTAGTGGTAAATATATATTTGCATAAGGGTATATGAATATCCTGATGGTATCTCTGGATATGAAGAATCTATTGGAGTGGTATTATATTCAATCGTTTACAAGAGCTGTGACAATTTCAATTTGAAAGTATCATAGTGTAAGTTGTAACTGATGTTACAAAAAGACATCAGTCATTCATACTACTAACTTACCACTGACTGATGTCTTTTTGTAACATCAGTTACAATTTACACTATGATACTTTCAATTTGCAAGAAACTTATTAATAAATAGATACAAGTATTTAAGATTGAAATTGTCACAGCTCTTGTAAACAACAGACTATAATACCACTCAAACGGTTTCATCATATCCAGAGATACCATCAGGATATTCATATACCCTTATGCAAATATATATTTACCACTAGAGAATTAACACACCAGTGGAACATAGGGGGTCATTCAGACCCGCTTGTGAGCGGCAGTACGCTCACAAGCGGGCCGATGTTCCCCCACTGCGCATGCGCATGACGGAGGGAGCTCCGTCGTGCGCATGTGCGATACCCGGCGAGCGACGGGCTCTCCATCGCTCCGGGTCTCGCACCAAAGGGGGCGTGCTGTCGATGTTGATTGACAGCACGCCCCCTTTGGTGAGCGTGCCGGGGGCGTGCCTGCCAGACGGAGGCGTTCCCATGGGAACGCCTACCGTCTGAATCTGGCCCCACTGACATCAATAGTGATGTCAGTGGGAGTGATTTTGGCTCTGATAGAGCCAAAATCACTCCAGGGCTTGCGGCAGCGAGACCCTACCGCAGGGTCTCCGTCACAATCCCGATGGTCGTGATGGTCAAGACCATCGCGACCATCATCATGGACGCTCGCATATGCTGTGGGTGGTCGCCCACAGCTATGCGAGCGTCCATGAGGACGCTCCAAAAAAAGGTAGGAGGGCCCTGATTCAGAGCGAGGGCTCTGGTCAGAGCGTTCAGCTCTGAATCAGGCCCATAGTGAATTAATATCAATTTTATTGATACACATTTATATATTTACTTTTCACATACATAAAATTCACTTTGCACTTTCATCACATAAATATGATATTTTAATATTTCTTGTTAAGTTTTTTGTCTCAGCGAGTTATATGTGTCCTTTTAATGAATGTCTGCGTGTAGCCAGACTTCCATGGTGTTTTTGAGTGTGCGGAAGCAGATGGGACACCGGTCTCTGACGGATTTTTTGCACCCAGCATGTTGTATGTGAAAGTGCAGGGGACAGAAAAACACTGGGCAGGTCAGCCATCAGCATGAAGATGGGCGGATTCTTGCATTAGTATAAGATGGCATGCAGGCTGCTGCAGCCATACCTGTTTGTTGCATCCAACTCAGAATCACAGCCACAAACCAGCACTTGGACAGGAATGATTGATATCCCTGAAGAAGGCATAACAGTGTGGAAACACATTATATATCTGCTACAAACACTACAGTACTGACTTTATCTTAATAGCAATATCTTCCCAATTGCCGCTCCACTGGTAGTTTTTTGACAGCTACCATCCTAACAACTTAGAACAAAGGAGTGCTAGTATCACCGCTGAATCCTGGGCACTTTGCCTCATAAGCTCTCTCTGTATTATGTGGGCACATGGCCTTGACACTGTTCACATACTGCTGATATACATAATATTTGCCATGTTACTGTAATATTCTATGCCTTATTTGTGCTCATATTGAAACAAAGGGAAAAAAAACAAAGTCATTGCTGATATGACATCTCACAGGAAAGCTTATTTCACCACAAAGAGCCTTTCTGTTGTCACTCAACTTTAGTATAAATGTCACTGCCTGGTATAGGCTGTACAGTATATGCTGGTATGACATCACATGGTGTGCTAGTGAGGAAAAGCAACCGCACCAGCTTATGACCCTCTCTTCAATATTAAATCTATTTTGTTATAAGTATCAATAAAGAGGTGAGCCAAAAAAACAACAACCCACAAAATGGCAAAATATTTTAAAAATAGGAAAAGTATAGTGTTAAAATAAGTGTCTGGTCTATCTAGTATAACGGAAGTTAGAGGTAATGCTGTTATCAATAACACTAATACGATCACTCAATTAAATACAGTATGCTTGATGTGTTCATGAATCCAATTATAATATATATTTAATAGGTAATTACCATAGATAGGATCCACCAGAAATATGTATCCTCAAATGAATTTATTGTGTTATCTTGAGTTAAGCTACGTGCGAAACGTGCATTGGACTGGTCTCTAGTCACTAACATTGCCATTATGCTGAATGACATTTAGAAGGGGCTGATTGTATCCCCAAAGCAGTGATCACACTGCACATAACTAAAAACACATCTGCTGTTATACAGACATGATGATGTGGAGTGTTGACACATGTTATATGTGCACTTAACCCACAAGAATCGTTTCATTGATTTGTAGCATGGGATGTGCAGTGCAGAGACATAAAGCATGTGCAAATAATAAGGCACATATTATTTATACATAGCATTAAGTTTATATGAATCTATGATCATGTTTGCAAACATGATTCTTGGTAAATCCCCATGTTGTATTCCTGTCTATGGAAAGTGCTTGCAAGTCCTATTTGTGTGTTCGGCCTTGTTTTGCAGATAGAATCGTGTTTTTACACCTGTGTTTGCCTTTACTAAATCTACGTGTTTGAAAATCAGGGGAAACTCTCACGGGAATACATTCTTACCCAAACACGATTCTTAGTAAATATACCCCAATATCTCAGTTTTATCTCCTACAACATAAATATAGTTTATATTTGCTTTATAGAAATAGTCTAACTAGCCTCAGATATCTTTGTGATAATCTTTCTATTTCTGAATGTAAAACACTGAAAGAACTAATTGAGGATGACAGCCTAACCATAAAGACAGCAGATAAAGGGGACAGTGTGGTTGTCCAGAATACAAGGCTACAAGTATCAGATACCAAATGTCATCGTGCCTTAGACTGTGCCCTATATCCTCTTTTATTTTAGAATTAAAATCTTTACTTAGACAGGCTTTTTGGGATTAGGTACTCTCCAAATCTGAATTTTGTTTTCTTTTGCCCAGCACCCAGGGGCGTCTGAATGATTTTATGGGGGGGGGGGTAATGTCATTATGGTGCCCCACCCTCTTCTCTCTCTCTCTCTCTCTCTCTCCCCCCCTCTCCCTCTCCCTCCCCCCTAAGGCATCACCCAAGTCTTCATTTGAAAGCTCACCTACCGGTTGGTAAGCTGTGATGTGCAGGCACTTTATACAAGTATTCCCCATGTTATTACCTCACTTTAGATACTGGGATCTCAGAGAGACACAGGATGTTTCTTCTTTCTTTCATTCACTTTATTTTCACCCCCCATTATTTTCCATTTACATTATTTATAGGTCCTAAGGCCTGATTCAGAACCGTTCGCTATGATGCGTTCGCTCATAGCGAACCGATGTTTGCAATCTGCGCATGTGTATAAGTAGCAGTGCACGATCGCCCCTTTGTACATAGACACCTCACTAGAATGAGTGACAGAACGAGCAGTTTGTGGGTGGTAACGGGTTGGTCGATGGAAATGGAGGTGTGGTGGTGCGAACACAGGCGTGTCTATGTGTCTTAACGCCGTTTCAGAGGTGTGCAATATTATGACGCAGCGTCATAATACTGGTCACATGGCTGAATTATACACTGAAGCACTCGCAGTGCTTGCGGTAGGGTATGGTCAGCCACAAGTGCTGCGCATGGGTCCGGTGGTACTCGATGTTACCGATTGTTGCATACACTTCCTGGAGATGACGTGTATTACTAAGGGAAAGTGGACGTCTTAACACAGGCTGATGGGCGTCTACATACACACCGTGATCACACGCCAAGCCATAGTGGGCGTGCTAATATCTTGCCGTGCGATTGCGGGATTTGCATACTTTGGCAGCTGACTGCTGCGTGTGAATGCATCTAGCGTGCGGGTCTGAATAGGGCCCTCAGCACAACGATGGGGACCAAGTTTGCGTTGAGTTTTGCTAACCTATATATTAGTCGCTTAGAAGACAGCCTAATATGGTACTGCCCTTTTATCATATACCTGGTCCTCTATGGTCGCTATATCAACGACCTTTTCTTTACTTGGGATGGGTACTCTTTCTCTTGACCTTTTCCTGACTTCCCCTAGCTCTAATTCTTTTCAACTGTCTTTCACTTGCGGACACTTAGATTTCCTGTAATAGCCTTATACATTGTGATCTGTTAACCCATGTGTCACTCATACATTTGTTATATGGTGCATCAGTCATGTGAAATAAATGGTCCTGTCAAACCATTACACACGAAGGGTAATAATATGTATTAAAAAATGTGATTGGGCCAAGCTAATATTATTCCTCTGTGCTGCATATTGTGGCATTAAGGAATTATTTTTGAAGCTACAGTATTTACCAATGAGCCCGTGCCAGGATATTAGCTCCAATAATAAGCTGTTCTAGTGAAGAGCTAAACAGTAAAGTGGTAGCAATTGCAATCTCATCACTGCAATTTCTGACATTGTGCAGCCATAACTTCATGCATGTCCTGTGCCATTTTGCAACATTGTCCACATCAGTGTATGGATTTTGCCAGAGAGTGAATGCGAGATCCCTATACTTTGAGAATGCCACCATAAGGAGAAAGCAGATAACGCCATCTTCAGTTGACGTTAGCCTATAGAGCCAAGCTCTGTTTTTTTAGAGTTCGCCCCTTTAGTTATCCTAATACAGGAGATATCTTTGATATATTCTAAGGTGGGCTCTTCTAAAATAGCCCCGATATCTATGTCAAAATGGGTTTACAGCATATATTTGTGGGTTTTTTATAGATAACGCTGATTGATATCTCAGGAGAGCTCACGAGTATTTGCAGTAAAATGCGTTAGTAGTGCCCAGGAGTATGATCAGCTGCTGTTTGGAAAAGCCAAATAACAACTACTTCATGCTGGCTCCTTCCTGTGCGGCTGTGTATTATATCACCTCTAATGGCTAATGCTGGGTCCATGAACTTCAAGCTAAACTTCCCAGCAGCTGACACTGCTGTATTATTATACTTTTATTATTTTGGGACAAGTTACTGCGGTATATTATATCAATATCTGATGACAGCTTATTATTTTTTGTCACTCGCATTAGAGTGTAAATTCTTCATTTAACTTATTTAACAGTGACTTTTAGGATGTGCGCTCCTGTTTTCTTTCCCAGGAGAATGACCATTTTGTAATATCAAACCTTTTCTCTCGCTGTTTACATTGTTAATGGTGTATACTGATCATTTGGAAGGAAATACCGGGGGGGGCAAAATGCAAACATGCCAGGCACTTATTCATTGTTGATTATTGGAGAGCAGCTTTGTCTAAGCACATGGTGATGTCATAAGGACAGGATGACATAAGAGGAGAAAATCTCATGGAGATGCACTACTGAACAACTCAGCGCACCTCACATGAATTGGTGCTGAAGGTGTCTTCTGACCCCCATGGCTTTCCAGACAATCCCCCTTCTGCTCTTATGGCCATGAACCTCTCTTCCCCCTCCAGGGGACACTACTGAGCTCCAGATACAGTATGTTCAGGATATATGCTCCTGATGGGGTAGAAACTGCTGCTGTGCTTGAGGTGAGATTGGGATGGAAAAGGGGATGGGAAGGGCTGACAGGAGATGTTGGGGATCCGGGTGCGGCCTGCAAGTGGTTGCCGATCCCCTCAGAAATCGCCCCGGTTCTCCTCAGGTGACACATCACTGACACTTGGAAGGTGTCCGGCCTCTAGGGGCTCCCAGTTCCTGCAAAGCTTTGGGGGGGGGGGGGGGTAATCTGCCTGAGGAGGCACTCACATGCTCAGCATTAGTGGGGGGTTCTATCCAGACAGCATAGTACAGGCCGTGTGTCAGGTACAGAAGAGCTTGCCATTAGCAGAGCAAGTGTATGCTGTGGACCCCAGTGACCAGGAGATCTTGTGTAAGACTACATTCCTGTAATCTTCCTCATTAGTGTCAGTTCCTTTCTCAGTAGTGGCAGTTGGAGGGAGCTGTCACCAGGGGGTGTGCGTGTGCTGTGCAGCTCCATTGCTCATGTCAAAGACGGACCTGATAGAAAGTGATATACTAGTGGACCTGGAATAAGGGCCAGAGCATTGGCGCACCCCCCCCCCTCTATTTTTTAAATAGCCTCATGGGGAAGGCTAGGGGAGGCCAGGAGATGCTGGGGATAAAATAAGAGGAAGCTACAAGTGAATATGATAATAAACAGAAAAGTGACAGGCCCGAACAACGCCCCCTGCCCTGCGGTACTCTAGTTACGGCCCTGTTAAGGGCTGACTTTGTTCTGATTGAGTTATCATAAGGTCTATTTGTGACATGTAACTATTATACAGCAATTGAATCTAAAATATTGTTGTTATTGATATTTTTTAATTTGTATATAATTTTTTTTTCCTGTTGTTTAATGTTAATCTCTAATAAACATATACTGAATGATTTGCGCTTCTCTAATTGGGTTATTGTTTCTTTTGCATTCTTTGGATTTCAAACTGTTGCATTTTATATCTTATGGAGCATACACACGGTCAGATTTGTCAGATTTGTCAGATGAATGATTGAACAATTTTTCCAAAGTTTTGAACGATTTTTGACTGCATTAAAATGAATGGAATCGTCCAAGTCTGACTGCAAACCCATCAGAGGTCAGATATCGTTATCTGACAAACGGGAACGCGCATCGTTCATCGTCCATCGTTCAGGCATGTCAGATATGTCAGATTTTCCTTCAGATATGAACGACTGAATGATTTTTAAATCGTTATCGTTCAGATCTGAAGGAAAAATCTGACCGTGTGTATGCACCATAATTCTGATGATTATAATAACTTTTTTGGAATTAATTTGACAGGGAAATTCAGTATTTCTCTAATTAAGATCAGCAGTATTCATTAATTATAGCACATATTTTATTGTTTAACATTTTGTGTGTTTTTATCAAACAGTATGGTAGCAATTTCACTGCTACATTGCTTGGTAATTGATGGTGTTGTCAGGACTTTCACAGTAAAATAAAAATGATCTTCCTTTCATCCCTGCTACACACTACAGCCTCTGGCGGTGTACCACTCAGACACAAGCCCCTTCCAAATGGAGTGCTGCTCACAGCATTATAGGTTCCAACTGGCGGTACTGGACACGCCCTGGGTTTGCATGAAACGCCCCTTTGTCAGATCCGGGCACGCCCCCTTTGATAGCATGCCCTGGTTTTTTTTACACAATCTCCTTAAAATAATTTTGTAAAAGTAGACGAGTATGTCTCATTCAGAAGAAAATGCAATTTCTGCACCTAAAAGGATTATATTGTCATTACCTTTTTAGCCCCAGATTTTCACTATGTAGTGCTGCATGAGTTTTGCCAGATATAACCTTTTTTTTTACTTGTTCCCTATTTAAGATTTTTTTTTTTTTTTTTACTGATACAGGGTTTCCTTCTGTTATCATAGTTGAGTAGATACCTCCTACCCGTTTCAACAGGGCATCACAGTTATCATAGTGGAGTAGATACCTCCTACCCGATTCAACAGGGCATCACAGTTATCATAGTGGAGTAGATACCTCCTACCCGTTTGAACAGGGCATCACACACTGCAGGCCCCCTTCATAGCATTTGGAAAGAGGCTGTAGCAGCTTAGTTCTCAGGGCATACAGATGGTTCCCAGCTGACGCTGATGTGTAGTCAACAGTGCTAGTTTCATGAGGCTACATAGGATGACATATGATCAGATCTAGTTTAAAATATGTGAGACCTAGGATGTAAGTCAAAGAAAGACTATTTTACTAGTAGAACTGTATTTCAAAATGCTGATCAGGGTCGCAGAGACATTGGGTGTGCTTGTAAATTGGGGGTGAGGGGCATGGGGCATTGCCACTGGAGTAGGTGCATCTACCGCCTATAAAAGGTAGGATGCAACAAAAAAAAAATACATGTAATGGACATGTGTAAATAACCCTATAGATAACCTATACACCGATATGAAACTAAGGGCCTGATTCAGAGCCGCTCGCTCTGAATCAGGGCCGGGTTTTTTTTTTTTGGAGCGGCCTCTTGGCCGCTCGCATAGCTGTGGGTAACCACCCACAGCTATAGCGAGCGGTCATGATGATGGTTGCGATGGTCAAGACCATCACGACCATCGGGCTTGCGACAAGACCCTTGTGGTAGGGTCTGGTTTATCGCAAGCCCCAGAGAGCTTTCGGCTCTAACAAAGCCAGAAGCTCTCCACTGACATCACTTGTGATGTCAGTGGGGCCGCCCCCAAACAGCAGGCGTTCTCATGGGAATGCCTCCGTTTGGGCTGTCACTCAACATCGACAGCTCGCCCCCTTTAGTACGAGACCCGGAGCGACGGATTGCCGGTCGCTAGCCGGGTCTCGCGCATGCACACGACAGAGCCGGCTCCGTCGAGCGCATGCGCTGTGGACCACCATCGACCCAGTTGCGAGCGCTCAGCGCTTGCGACCGGGTCTGAATTAGGCCCTAAAATCGAAGGTGGAAAAGCAGCAGATGGTCGATGGCATGGATCATCAATGTCACCCATATCTGATGATCATTGATATTTAATCATTAGAGCTTAAAATCAGTAATGTTTTCTTTCGATGATTTATTTTCATCTATCAATATGTTTTTTAAGTCTGTCATTGTCAATAAGTCAATAATCAGTGTTATGAAACTCTGAGCTAAACGCATAGAAAAGTTTTCCGTTAATCATTCGAAATCCATCATCGATGGCCCATTCAAATTATTTTGATCACCGATTAGTATTGATATATAAATGTGTTTGATCATCGATTATTTGCCGATAGTCGATTGTGGACTATTGATGTTTAAAAGTGAGGCTACCGGCATGCTGTTATAATGATACATATATGATGACATTATTGGGCCGTATTCAATTAGAAGCTAAAACCCTTTTTCGACTGTTTTTTGGTGAAAATATCGCCTATAAACTTTTCGCATAATTCAAATCCATGACATTTCACCTAAGCGGAAACTTGATGCATTGAATTTGGCAAAAAAGATTCTCCACTGAATAGCAGGTGAAAATAAGTGCAAAATCTTTATTTTGGGGTGCAAACATGGGGAGACGACTCAGAACCCTTGGGACAGCCCAAAACAAAATGTCTTTTTTTGGTGAAAATGTAAAAAGTGGGGGTACAAGCATGAAAACTAGAGAAATAGGCTTCTTGGGGGCCTGCAAGGCCGGCGGTTCAATTCCCTGCAGCGGCAGCCGACACTGGAACAGATCCCGGCAGCGGCAGCCCGACAGCGCTGGAAATCCCGATCGTCCCTAGTTATTAACTAACCTAACCTACCCCCCTAACCCTAACCCTTAGGGGTGCCTAACCCTAACCTCCCCCCCATATGCCTAACCCTAATCCCCCTCTAAGTGCCTAAACCTAGCCCCCCCCCTTCCCCGCTGCCTAAACCTAAGTCCCCCAGGGGGGTACCTAACCCTAACCCTCCCTCCCTTAGCCTTAGCGGCGTCTACATCTAAATGCGGGGTATTTCACCCTCGCCGGGATATGACAGACGGGAAACCGGCTGTCTGTATAATGTTAGACGGCTTACCGATTGCATCCCCTGCAAGGGTGGGTCAGGTGTTTTTAGGATTGCAGGTGCATCCAGCAGGTGGATTTTTCACGTTTTTAAAAACTTCACTTTAGAGACATAAAAATATGCTAGCACCCATTTTTAAGTACCCCAAATTTGATGATGGGACTACTTATTTTCACCAAAAAATTCTGCTTTATGCCATTCTTCACCACTTTAACAAGGACTAATAGCAAGCAATTTACACAACTTAAGTACCCAAAATAGTATTATTAGGGCTATTAGTACACCTCTATATTGATTTCCTATGTTAGTGTATCTTTTTCTGGGGTACAGACTGATTTCCCCAATTCTTTCAGTACTTTACGCCTGTTCCGCATTCGCCTATTTCCGTTTTGCCTGTTTTGCAATTGACTGAGGCGAAAAGCGGGGTCGCGCACAGAATGAATTCGCCTCTGAAAACTTTCCGACTTTTCGCCTCTAATTGACTACGGGTCTATGACTTTTTCTATATTTTGGATTCAACATGTTAACCTACAGTTTTGTAATGTCTGTATTATGAATGGTGACCTTTTATCCAGGTTGATGTTTTAAACTGTCTAAATATTGATTGTCTAACTTTTGACGACGTCTAAATTATGTCCCTGTCGATATTTTGACTATAGACATATTGACCATGTCAACATTTTGATTGTCGATTTTTTAAATATGTCGATGTTTTGGTGCCGCTGGTTTGATTGTCGATGTTATGTACCCAATTCAGTGAATATATATAATAGGTTTGGAGCCAATGACTGAGATATTTTATTGCCTACAGTTTGCTACCCATTAAATCAGTGGTTCCCAAACTGTGCGCCACGGCACCCTGGGGCGCCATGGCACTGTCACCAGGGTGCCACTACCGGAAAGAAGCTACTGTCATCTCAGCAGGCCTGGCCAAAACGTTGATTGCCATCTACCAGAGCTCCCACCGGTAGATCGCGATCAACTTTCCATCAGAAAGTGGATCAATGGCCTCTGAAGCTATCAGTGGCTAAAGAAGCCTCTGATTGCTTCAACGTCATGATGTCACCCTCTGCCCCACGCAATGCATTACTGGGAACTTGTGCGTGCCTGCTGGATCCAGCTTGATCCAGTCAGCTCAGCGGCAGTGGGAGTGACAGCAGGAGGAGCGTTCCCCAGCATTATCTTCAGTCAGGTAAATTCTGCACAGGGGTGTGAGGGCTACTAGTGGGGACACTACCTAAGAGGCACTACTACAAGGGGTACTGCATAATGGGCTCAACTACAGGGGGCATTGCATAATGGGCAGTACTACAGGGGACTTTACATAAGGAGCACTACTACAGGGGGCATTGCATAAGGGGCACTATTACTGGGGGCATTGGGGGCATTGCATAAGGGGCACTACAACAGGGTCATTGCATCATGGGCAGTACTACAGGGGGCACTACGTAACGGGCAGTACTACAAGTAATTTGGCTTAAGGGTGCCTTGAAAAAATTAGAGCCTAAGGGTGCCTTCAACTGAAAAAGTTTGGGAACCACTGCACTAAATGGTATTATCTCTATGCATTTTTTAATCTCTTTTCTGTAAGTCTGATCCTGTATTTGGTATGGCTAAAGCTGGGTACACACCTGGACCGCCAGGAGACCCAGCAGCACAGCACGCAACAATATATTGCATCGCTGTACACCCTGCAAGATCCGCTGTACGATGGTGTGCTATATCGTTATATGACTAATGTAAACTATACCGCATCATCCATGGCATTGTCCCATCTGATGTACAGCACATCTTATGGAAAGATGCAACCACTCAATTAATCGTACAATGAATTGGCTGGTTTTCAAAGTACACACTATATGATGGTTGTTCCGATCAGCTGTTAACGATATATCGTGTAGTGTGTACCCAGCTTTACAACAAATGGCATTCTACCTATTTAAAATTGCCACTAGGTGGCGCAACATGTCCAAATTCATTGTATCAGTGTAAAATGGAGATTCAGGTTTGATTTAGAGGCTGGAATGTAAGATTAAAATGATAGCTGCAACATTAATGCTTTTCAAAGACACCGTATCTTCAGCAGAATAAAACAATATAGACAATATAGTACCGAAGGGTGAAATAAGAAGACTACGTAGGAATTGTTCAGATGTAAAAGTGTTTAAGGAACAAGCTGAAGAAATGAAATGTCAATTTATATCAAAAGGCTATTGTGCAGAAGAAATTAACTCTACCATTAAAGAAATGGTTCAGGTAGAAAGGAATGATTAAATTGTGCCAAAAGAAAAAGAGGATAATGGACAAGATTTTAAATTACACTTTATTTCTAGGTTTAATTTACAACATAGAAAGGTTGAGAACATAATAAGAAAGCATTGGCACATTTTAAGGGAAGATATCTTGTTGAAAGACATGATACCTGAGAAGCCACAATTTATATAAAGGCGACTGAATCATTTAAAGAACTTGATCGTTAAAAGTGCAATACCTGATAAGAGACCCAATAGATTCAAAAGAAAAGGGTTTCATAGATGTGGCACATGTATTGTATGTAGGTCACACAGGTCAAAAAAGTAAAATTGAAGAAGTGATATCAAGAACTACTAAGAAACCATTTAAAATCAATGATTTCATCACATGTAGTACTAGCAATTGTGTTTATCTTATTGAATACAAATGTGGTCTTCAATATGTAGGTAGAACCACAAGAATGTTGAAAGAGAGATGGGCTGAACACCTCTGCAACATTAAAAAGGGGTTTGAAAAACATTCAGTTTCTCAACATTTTAAGGATTAACACAAGCGTCTTGTGAACGGTATCAATTTGATGGTAGGTCTCAGAAAAGTAGAAGGAAATTGGAGAAGAAAATGTCAGGACTCAGACCTAGCTAAAATAGAAATGAAGTATATTTATGAAATGAAAACTTTGATACCATTGGGACTGAACAGTGATTTTTAGATCAAATGGTTTTTATAAGGTTTTTATGTCAAGTGATGAATTAGAATGGATTAATTTTTTAACAAGATTTTAACATTTTTATTGATTTTATCTATTCCGGGAAGGAAGAAGTTAATATTTGCAGTATTTTCTGCTATATATATTAAATAACCGGAAATACAAACTATTTTATCTATTGAGTGCTATGTTTACTATGCTAAATCCGGAGGAAGTGAAAGCTCCATCCAGATTTTTCGGCCTATGTGGAGCGCACTAGAAACCGGAAATGAGAGCTTTTGTCTTGTTGTTTGCGTTCTGCATGGAACGCATGAGAAAAAAAACAGAAGTGACATATGCCTTGAGATACGAGGAGGACTAAGTCACTGTCCGCATACAGGTAGACAAGAGAGGTAGGATGGATCGTAATCTAGTGCAATAGGCTTCCAGAGGGAGATGTATCCCTTGGTTGGTTTAAGGCTTGTATTAATAAAAGAGAATATGTAAACATAGAAACGGAATACCGGAAGTAGTCATCACAGTGACGGACCAGAAGTATGGTATTTCTATTTTAATTTGGATGTATATTCTAAAATGTTTTAAAATGTTTATGTATTTTACTATATGGATTTTGTATGTTTGATGTCTGGTGGCACGAACATGGATTTTAAGAAATTGTATGAACATGTGCTAGTTTTTCTCCACCTCCCCCCTTTTTCTGCCACTTCCTGTTTGTATATGAGTATAAAAGGGGGACAAGAAGATGGGTGGAATATAACCTTGAGGGAGACCTAAATGGTCGAAACGCGTCGGTGAGGGTGAGGAGTGATTGTGCAGCCTTGAGAAGTGCCCAAAAAGGACTAATCCAAGTAAAGATACCCAGGCCTGGAGGAAACATCTGAGAATTTACTTGTGATATGCCCATGTTTTGCACTGTTCCGGTATGCATGATTACCCACCAGTGATATTGCACATGCTAAATTTGATATTGTCTTTATGGTCATTAAAACGGAATTATGCTATGTAGAGGTTCTTTTCTTCCTTCTTTAGAGGCTCTTCACTGACAGAGTATAACAAGAAGATGTGGATTATTTATACGATATTTGAGAAATACGAGTCAAAGCTATTTGGAATTTTTGGGGGGCATTCTCTACCCCTGCATGATATCTGAACAATAACTGTGTTGATCCTTTCCTTGAAGGAGCGCATATTCCTATTTGTGTATTTTAGACCGTATCTTCAGCGGTTTCGGCCACTTGGTTTAAAGTTGCAATAATTTTAAATACAAAACCAGTAGTATTTTGTATTTAATATTATTACCACTTTAAAAAGAGCTGCCTAATGGTATTTGAAAACATGCAATTCAAAATACACTGTAACTATGCAGCTCCGCTAAGATATGCTCTGAAGTCTGGACGTATCTGGATCTAGATATGGTAAAGTAGATTTTTGTGCTTTAGGCCCACAGTGTGGTAAACCAACAACAAAAGGAAAATAAAAAATTTTAAACTATCATTCCATATCCACCTACTATCCTGGATGTCTGGGATACTCCTCAAATTTGGAGGGCTCTTTTACGGACTCCCAAGAGCGTAGGCCAGTCTTCTGTATACTGGGCCTGATTCAGAGCTGAACGAGTGGCCAAAAAGATGGTCGCGATGGTCTTGACCAACCCGACCATCGGACTTGCGACGGAGACCCTGCAGTAGGGTCTCCCTGCCGCAAGCCCTGGAGTGATTTTGGCTCTATCAGAGCCAAAATCACTCCCACTGACATCACTAGTGATGTCAGTGGGGCCGGCTTCAGACGGTAGGCGTTCCCATGGGAACGCCTCCGTCTGGCAGGCACGCCCCCGGCACGCCCACCAAAGGGGGCGTGCTGTTAATCAACATCGACAGCACGCCCCCTTTGGTGCGAGACCCGGAGCGATGGCAAGCCCGTCGCTCGCCGGGTCTCGCGCATGTGCACGATGGAGCTCCCTCCGTTGTGCGCATGCGCAGTGGGGAACATCGACCCGCTTGCGAGCGTCCTGCCACTCGCGAGCGGGTCTGAATAACCCCCACTGTTCCTGAGTAAATTGGGCAGTGTGGAAGCTTGATGATGATGAGATTCACATTAAATGTGGCCCCACCTACTACTTTGCAAGACCGCGATGATGCAGTCACAGCACCACACCCCCCCAACCACAACTCTCCTTCACTGCCAAACTTCATAAATGCAAGCGGTAATTTCCAATACTGCATTGCGAGTTGGGGTGTAATTATCACATAATTATCACATCCAAACCGAATTAAAAATGAGGTTGGTGATAAAATTGCCCTCCTTTAAGATTACTTTAAGCCTCTTGCTGGACATTTGCAGTGTTAAAAAGGATTACGTATTGGCAAATAATTTCTTACTGGATCCCAGTTGGTGCCTGTTCCCAACAAAGCTGCACCAGTGATGAAGCTAATTCCCACAGTGAATGGAGCTGTAATAGGTTGAACTAAACACAAAGGCAAAGGAAATCGGTATGTATTACCGCCGGACCTAAGCCCGGCGGATGAAATACTGACGCCGGAAGGCCGGCAGATGAAGATCTCGACACAATTTAGCATTTACCCTAACCCTCCCCTCTCCCCTGCCCTAACCCTCCCTTAGGGGTGCCTAACCCTAACCTCCCCCCGTATTACCTAATCCTAACCTCCCCCCAGGGGTGCCTAAACCTAATCCTCCCGGGGGGGTGCCTAGCCCTAACCTCCCCCCGGTGGTGCCTGACCCTAACCCTCCCCCCCGGGAGTCCCTAAACCTAACCCTCCCCCCAGCATCTGTGAGCTCCCGATGCCCGGCTTACCTACGTTCGGTATGCTGGGCGTCGGGATTTCGGCATGGGGCTAATGATAGACGTCGGTATTTAGACGCCTATTATTAGTCCCATGCTGGGCTGTCACTGTCGACCGCCGGCTTCCTGACTACATCCCTGGCAAAGCTACAAGAAGCCATAGAGAAGAGAGATAAATATATCTCACAAGGTTGTAAAATGTTTTAAAATACCTACAAGCCAGTCATAAAATTATATATTATGACTGGAAATGAAACCCTATCGCTGGCCAGAAATATTTAATTTGCACAGCACAAGCAACTGTAAAACACAAAAATAACATTCTTCCTAATTGAGAACAAAATGTCCTAGTAAAAACTAAAAAGCCACCAAGCTAAAAATACAGATTATACGTGCCTACTTTTGAAAAAGCATTTCAGGGAGATTGTGAAAGCAACACCTTTGAGCGAGGCGGTTAAGTGGGCGTGTACTGCTACATCTGAGGGGCGTGTCATAAACCTGATTTACACCCAAATGTAAATGAGCCCCAAAGCGGTTAGTAAGATCTATTTGTTGATGAAAGCACACTGATACTTTTTAGAAAATACATTTAGCCATAGAGATCATTGGGCCTGATTCAGAGCCGTTCGCTATTTGTGGTCGTTCGTTCAAAAACAAGGGGTGGCTATTCAAATGATCTGTTCGCAAATTGTAGTCTGTTCCCACCTCTAAGTCTGAACGAGCGAGCAAAACATACGCTCGTTTTTTTGATAAAAACGCCCCCTGGCCGCACGCACCATACGTCATGTCCGCTATTTATTAGATTAATCGAGTACATCGTACAGCGTATGAACTGCTCGCTATTCTTGTGGTTGGTGTTTTCAACCGCTATTTTGCGAGCAGTTCTGAGTTAAAAAAAACCAAGTGACGTGGGCAATGACGCTGCTGTATTAATTATGCACTCCCTTAAAACGCCCGTTTTGACCTTTAAGCACGCCTGCGTTCGGATCTCCACTCCCCGTTTTCAAGCACCTTCCCCTGTTACCACCCACATACGCCTCATTCTGTCACTCAAAATAGCAGGCCCTCGCTATATTGCGTACCAACGATTTTCGGCCGCACTGACTGGTTCGCGCATGCGTACTAAAAACCGTACGCATGCGCAGATGTGCGAACATCGCTCGGAACGAGCGTACTGCCGCTAGCGAGTGGCTCTGAATGAGGGCCATTGTGTCTAATGCAGGGAAATTATACTAATGATCCTATTTGAATGTATATCTATCTGTTTTTGTTTTTACTATAACAGCTTCATAATGGGGATAAGGTGCAATCAGGGAGATTGGTAGCTCTTCAGGGAGATTGCTACTATTTCAAGGAGTCTCCCTGGCAATGAGGGAGAGTTGGCAAGTATGATACAGGTTGCCTTATGTAAATCAGCTAATAAAAATTATTTCCAAATAGATATGTAACGTTTCAAATATGGATGACACCGATGCATTTATGTAGCTCTCCAATATGGTGGTGCTATACATATAACAATAATAAATAAAGTAAGTAGTAGAATTAGTGCTGTATAACCAGTTCTCAATGTGTTAGTGCATTAGAAGACCGTAAGACAATATTTTTGTATTCTTGTATATAACTGCCTTCCACAATCTGATGATTTATGAACTGCACCCAATGCCCTGTCTTTGGAAACAAGGTTAGCACAAAGTGCTGCAAAAGTTAATGCTGGCTATGATAGAAAGGTGTAGGAACACACAGTGCATTGCAGCTTGTGCGAATAGGGCTGCATAGCCGTAAACCGGCCACAGCAGGGCCGGCTCCAGGAGGAGCCGCGCCCTGTGCAGACAGGGACTCCGACGGCCCCTAACCCTGCGCTGGGTTTCGCTGTGCGTGTCTGAAAAGGTGGTGTGTCCTAATTTCCATACGCCACGCCCCCTAAATGATGCTATTTAGGGGCATGTCCCCATTTAACGTCAGGCTGGGAGCGAGCCCAGCACTCCTTCATTAGCTCAGCTGCCCCAAGTCCTCTCCCTGCACTGAATTCCTCTTCTCCGGGGCCGGCACCACCGCGGCGGTGGAGGTGCCCAACTCCCAACCACCGGCCGGACACTTCACCCCGCGTGTGGAACAGTGGGGCAGTGCCCTAAAAAAGGCACTGTCCCGCTGAAATCAGGATGGTTGGGAGGGGTGCACCCTCTATGGAGTGGTGCCCCTGTTCGACAGCACTCGTTGAACGTGCCTCGAGCCGACCCTGGGTCAGAGTGCACATGCTGACCCCTGTCCACTGTCGAAAGAACTGGGCCATGGAGCAATGGAAGAAGGTGACCTGGGCTGATGACTCACATTTTTTGTTTTTTTACATCATGTGTACAGCCAGGTGCGTGTGCGTCATTTACCTGAGGAAGAGCTGGCACCAGGATGCATTATAAGGCAAGTCGGCTGAGGCAGTGTGATGCTCTGGGCAATGTTCTGCAGGGAAATTTTGGATCTTGGCATTTATGTGGATGTTATTTTGACACATACCACCTACCCAAACATTGTTGCAGACCAAGTATAACCTTCTGATGGCAGTGGCCTCTTTCAGCAGGATAAGCCCTGACCTCATTGCAGCATCATCTCACATATCACGGGTCTAAGTAGGCGGGGCCAAAATGATACAATCATAAGGAACCTAACCCAGTGATTGACAGTCTGCTGCAGTTTGGGGGCGGCGACAGCCTCCGTTTCCCAAAATGGAGGCATGTCGCTGCCGTTGAAGGGGGGAGAGAAGAGGCTAGGATCTCCATTGATTAACGGAGATTTCCTGGCCTGTTTGTAGTAACTGCGGCGGCTGGCTTTCATGACCCCTTGGATCACTTAGCCAGCCGTTGTTCATGGAGATTATCAGATGCTGCATTGTACTACGCAGCTCGGATAAGATGTCCATTTAACTAGCTACAATCCGTTGAATGATATTATGGGCAGCGAATCATCACATGGCTATGTATCATATCAGGAGGCTAATATACAAAATATATCTCAGGAACAGGGGACCCATGAGGATGGAAGTTTACATATGATTAAAAGATAATAACAATAACTTTACATTTTAACAAACACAAGCGCACACGTTCACCATACTAATATGTAATCATATGCAAATACACCCACAGGGATGTACACAGGTCTGTATGTATCACAAAGGAAGATGGAGTAAAATAATCAATTCCATTAGGCACACTCCTACTATACAATTCATGTTAAGCACTCCAGAAATGTATTATTGTTTTCCTATATACTGCTGTGTTTCTAATTTAAGTACATTATTAGCGGAGGTGGTATGTACAGCCAGTGTGCTACATTATGGGAATCACAGTGATTCAAGAAAACATTAACTATTTATAAGAAACCAATAAAAACAGTTTGTTGTCCTGCATGCATTCACCAACTAGAGAGAGAAAAAAATACTGGTGCGTCTGTCTGTCTGTAATATGTGTGTACCACTCTATACACTTCTATGATGAATGAGACTCCATCATTCAAGAGCAATGTCATACAGTACATGATTGAAGGACATTACAACCTAGAAATGTGTGTGAGTAGTCTGGGAATTGACAAGCACTAAGGGGTATATTTACTAAAGTGCGGGTTTTTAGAAGTGGAGGTGTTGCCCATAGCAACCAATCAGATTCTACTTATCATATATCTAGCACCTTCTAGAAAATAATAGCTAGAATCTGATTGGTTGCTATGGGCAACATCTCCACTTCTAAAAACCTGCACTTTAGTAAATGTACCCCTAATGCTGGCCATACACGCTACAATTATCGAGGCGATCCGCCCGATATCTCCGGATCACCCTGATATTTGTAGCATGTGTGCAGGTGACTGAGGGTTAAATATCGCTCGGTCGGGCATGCCGAATTGTCCAGCATGCCCGTCCAATGTGATATTTATGAGTTAAAATGTCTGCCACATCAGGCAGTGTATGCCCAGCCGCGGCCGACAGAGACATTTCCTGTGTTCCTTCCCATGGAAGGAACAGGGAAATGTCTCCTCCCCGGGGGCGGGGCACAGATGTTGGGGCTAATACACTGAGATATCTCAGTGTGTGCTGCGACCATCTGCAGGCTGGCAGGCATTTTATCTGGACGTGTATGCCCAGCTTAGTATATGAACACTAGCAGCTTTCAACATGGTTTAGATTAATTTACCATATAATACAGAGCTGTACAGAGAATATATCATCTTGCACATTAGTCCCTTTAGAACAAGCCCAACACGTTTCGTCCAAAAGTTATCTGGACTTCATCAGAGGAATAGATATGTTCCACAAGGAATTCTCTTTTAGAAAACCCAGCCATGAAACACCTATCAGATACTATTGTTTACTAATAAATGTATATGCATTACTGTGTTTTTCTGGAATAATAAAAATTGATTTGCTATACTACAGTACATCATGGTACTGCCTAATGCTGTTTTTCAATTTGAGAATCCTCTTGATCTTCTAAGGGGGAAGGCGAATATTAAGGAATCCGGGATTTCAGATAAGCGGTTTAAATTTTCTTGGTACAGTGGCACAACGCTATCACACTATTGATTGTTTTTTGGATATTGTTTGTGGTTTTGCAAAATCTTTGGTGATAAATAGAATTGGATAGGGAGTACATCAAAGATCTCCAGATAAACACATTTGATTTATACCTATGACACACAGGTACTCTTACAGGATTATCACATGGGTGTGTGGTTTATAACATTGTTCAACTATTAGGGTATGTTTACTAAACTGTGGGTTTTTAGAACTGGAGATGTTGCCCATAGCAACCAATCAGATTGTAGCTATTATCTTCTAGAAGGTGCTAGATAAATAAGTAGAATCTGATTGTTTGTTATGGGCAACATCTCCACTTCTATAAACCTGCCCTTTAGTTAATATACCCCTTATACCCTTTTTCCACCCAAAATCCCGGTTCTGACCTGGGATTTGGAACACGGTTCCAAGCTGGGTCAGACCCGGGATTTACCCCATTTCCATTGCAGTGGGGTTCCGCCATTCACACTGCACCCGGGTGCAGTGCCAGCGCTTAGCGATGATGTAATAACCAAGCACCGGAAACTCCAGCTCTCCCCCAAATGCCAGACCAGAGAGGGCGAGGGGGGGCTGTAATTCGGGAGGCTGTTGCTGGGCAGGGAGGGATTACAGCCTCCCCGTATGATGCGGGGCTGGGATAAAACTGAGCAGTCCAGACCATACGGGGAGGCTGTGATCTCACACAGACAGCCTCCCGAATGACAGCCAATCAACATGCGGGAAACAGTTCCCGGGTGGGAAGACCTAGGTAACCCGTTTCCACTGAGCCTGACCGGGATTTTTCCCTAGGACCCTTTTCCACTGAGCTGCTACCTGGGCTGACACAGCAATAACCCAGGTATTTTGGCCAGTGGAATAGGGGTATTTGTGTTTGTTCTTTACATGAAATTGAATCCATGTTAACAAAAGTGTTGTGAGATCCTGATCTATATAGATAAGCCTCTTTCAAATTTAAAATGGGTATACTGTACATTGTTTCGGTACATGGTTAAAGCTCTTTTGTAATTATGTACTCCACTAGCAGAACCCATCATCTTCTCCATTTCTTTTTACATTTTAAATTTCCTGACTGAAATGGCGCTGAGGACGCAGCCACGTGGGATCAAGGGAGTGACTATTTTGAAATATTATAACTTTTTGAACACATTGATATACCAGAGACTGTGTAATTGAATATAGCATTGGTTCTCAAGCTCAACAATCAAGTTTTCTCGACAGGTCATGTATTCAGGATTTCTGTCTGTGGAAGTAGGTGGGATAATTACTGACCCAGCAAAATAGATTAACTCACCTGTGCAAGATTAAAGACATCCACAAAACATGACCTGTTGGTTGGTATTTGAGGACTGAAGTTGAGAACCCCTGGAATATAAACATATTATCCTGTGACTTTTATTCTATTTAATCACCTGCACTTGCATGTCTATTTGTCTTAAACACAGGCCAACTAACACGTCTTTTTTTTGTTGTTGCATCAGGTTTTATCGTTAAAGGTTTGCTCAATACAGTAATGTCACCTTTGTAAAAAATGTACATTTGTCATTAAAAAAGTGCAACCGTGTTGTTTGCGCAACGTAATATTCATGCCTCCCGGCAGGGTTACTGTGCAAAAGGTAAGTGGGAGACTCAGGAGTCAGACGGGTTATGTCAATAGTCTGCTATTGCTCTACATTGTGTAGGTGAAAGATCAGGGTGCAACAACATGGCACCAGGGTTTCAAAGCAGAAGGAGATCTGAGGATCAAAAGAGATGGAAAAAGAGGAAAAAAGAATTCAGTCAACTTTGCAATACTGTATAATATTGTAAACGTGACTTGGAAACCTGATGCTGTTGTCAGCAGCAGCCTTTATTGAAGTAAAAACTTTCCTAAAGAGAGAGAGTAAACTAGGAAGCTCCAGAAAGCAGCCACGCAGCATAAATGCAGTACTGTGATAAGAAATAAGGTCCTGGAATACAAAATAAGGTTAATTTACTGTTATTTAATAACTATTTGAGGCTGAAAGATATGCCTTTCCATGAAACAACCATAAAATGTAATCTAATCTAACAAAAAGTTAAAATTAAAACCTAATTTAGAGGTTAGTTGTAAAGTGATAGTAGACAAGATATTGAAATTATTTTTATTTTCAACCAAGAACATTTCCCTCTTGTCCTGCAATTATTTTTTTGTGCCCTGATACTGGTACCAAACTGGGTTATGTACTAGGGGCCTCATTCAGACCCGGACGCTATGCTGCTCTCGCACTGAGCGATTTTTTGCAATCTGCACATGCGTATGAGTCACAATGCACGTGCGCGAACCAGTCATTGCGATGGGAAAGTGCTCGCCTGTAGCCCGCAGTCGGGCCGCTATTTTGAGTGACAGTGCCGTTTGTGGGTGGTAACAGGGGAAGGTGCTTGAAAATGGGGGTGTGGATGTGCGAATGCAGGTGTGCCCGACCGTCAGAACGGCGTTTAATGGGTGTGCATAATTAGCAAAGTAGCGTCATTACACACGTGACTAGGTTGTATTTTAGCATGAGCTGCTCGCAATGTTGTGGTGGGAAAAGGCTACCACAAGCGCTGCGAGCAGCTCCGATGGCTCTCGATGTTCCCGATTAACCCTACAACTGCCGGAGATGACGTGTGTTGCGAGTGGCAAAGGGGCGTCTTTATACAGGTGCGAGCGCATACTGCGGCCGCTCGCTATTACTTAGTGGGCGGCTTTATGCTACGCAGTGCAAGAGCATGATTTAAATAGCCGGCCCCTTTTAGCCAGCGAGCGGACACAAATAGCGTCCGGGTCTGAATCAGGCCCAAGTGCTCAAATAAGAACATGTATAATTTATACAAAATTCAATATGCGGAACATCCTTGTACTTTGTGGTTAGTAATGAATCTGTAGAGTCTGCAGCTTTGGTAGTGTGTTTTCATTTTTAATAATGTTTTTGGAGTGCAGCATACACCGACAAAGTAATATATTAATACAATTTACAGTTGTGATTTCCAGAATACTATTTGTGTTTGGATGGAGGTATTTAATAATAATTGTGGAATAAAGCACCATGAAATCCATGCAAATCCTTTCTAAGGCTGATTACCACTGGCAGAGCCGTAACTAGACTTTATGGTGCCCTGTGCCAGAGAGAGCATTGGCACGCCCCTCCCCACCCATTTTTTAAATAGGGACATAAGATAGTGCAACTGAAAAAGGGCCATGGCTTCATGGGGGAGGGCCAGGGAAGAAATATGGGGGCCAAGAGATGAGGAAGCTACAAGTGAGAATGATAATAAACAGGAAAATGTACAGGCCCGAACAGCGCCCCCTGCCCTGCAGTGCCCTGTGCCATGGCACTGGTCGCACCACCCTAGTTACGGCCCTGACCACTGGCATTGGCTGTGCCTCCCATTGACCCTGCTGATCAAAGCGACTTCATTGATCCCAATGTCTTCACTTGCGGTGAAGGCAAGTAAATGAAGCAGGCAGCATTAGAAAGATTACAGCACAATGTAAACACTCTTGATCACAAGTCCAAATGCAAGTGAGTATGGTGTCATCAGTACCAATGCCTTCTACTCCTGTCCTGCTTTTTTTCAGTTTGAAGAAATGCTAATAAACCCATGTATTCTGACACCAGTGGGTAAGGTAATTAACCGCTTAACTAATGTGGTCACATGGGATGCAAAAGCAGCCAACTGTGCTTCAGCTGACAAGGTGCGACTGCACTGCCCCTCTGTGTTTTTGAAGAGGAAATGTGTTCTACACATGTGCAGAATGGATCTCCTCTGACTCTCTTGCGGAGACGGCAATTTCTGACCAGTTTAGCAGGAAAAAAATGTCAGTTAAGTGGTTAAGAGAAATGTAAGTGAATCTGGGCAAATCATAGCCCTACTTTTTTGTTTACCTTTTGTACTTAACCAATTTTATTATTACATGAAAAGTTATAATTTTTGTTTCACGGTTTTAACTGACTTCTTTCAATTCTAAAAATTGTTACTAAATATGTTTGTCATGTTCATTATATAGTAAATGCCTTTTATTATTTCATTCTGATAAATCTACTGCCGCAGCTATTATTTAAACTATATTAACATTTATATATAATGTTCCCGCTTGGCTGTTTTACCTCTAAAACAACCTGCCAGATTCCATCCCCACCCGCGGGCCGCAGTGTCCCGCAGGTGGTAAAAATAGTGGTGGAGCAGTCACCGCTGGTGAAGATGCCGGGCGCATGCGCATGGGCTGAATTCAATTAGAGGCAAAAAGTCCGGTTTGGCGAAAAATGTTTTCAACGATTTGCGCTTTTCGTCTGTTTTCCGCTTTTTGCACTATTTAATTCCATGACGTTTTGGCATGCGCAAAAACTCCATAGGCAAACACAGGCGAATAAGTTTCTCAACCCAGAGGCAGGCAAAATTTGGTGCAAAATCTCTATTTTGGGGTACAAATGTGGGGACTTGAGTCAGAACCCTTTGGGCACCCCTGCCAATTACTAATAAGGCAAAAAAAAAACCCCTTAAAACACCCTTAAAACGACTTGTCATTTTTAGGGTGAAAATGTAAAAAGTGTTGAAAAATGGGTAAAAGGTAGTTGGCCTGGTATTTTGTGGGGCTATAAGGTTGAGATAGGTGTTTTTAGGATTACAGGAGGCTGCAGCGAGTGTATTTTTTAGATTTTTAAAGTCTTCACTTTAGACACCAAAATATACTAGTACCCATTTACAAATTTAACTACGGTACTTATTTGTCTAAAAAAACATTGCTTTATATAATTTTTCCACATTTATGCACATATGCATATAACAGCCTTTTGACTCAATATAAGATCACTAAATACTTTTATTACAGCTATTAATACTCTTCTATATTGATTCCCAGGGTCAGTTAGCCTTTTTATGGGGTACAGACTGATATCCCCAAAATATGCTTTCCTTTTCACTAGTTTCGCTATTCACTACATTCGCCTCTCCGCATTTTCGCCTGTTTTGGAATTGAATAGGACGAAAAACGGGGACGGGCATGGCGAAAACATCGCGTCCAAACAGGTGAATGAGGCAAAATCATTGAGCTTTTCGACAAACCTGGCTTTTTTGCCTCTAATTGAATTCAGCCCTAAGGGGGAGGATTAGGTTTAGGCACCTATGAGGGTTAGGATGCAGGAAGGGAGGGTTAGGAGGAGGGTTAGACGCCGCTGCCGGTCTTTTGACAGCTGGCATCCCAACTGCCAGTCTCTCATACCCAACCCATTTTAGCTGTGTGCTTTGGGGCATTATTGTATTGTTGTATATGTATTGTTGTATACAACTTCACAACCTCCATTTTGACTCACAACCCCTATCTAAATACCTCTCATTAGTATGAAATTTAATGGGACGGTCCTGATTTTTGGATGCCAAGGGGCGTGGTCTTTTTGGGAATTGATGTGGCTTCACTGGCCATGGTTGTTGTTTTGAGTTATTGATTTATATGAATCTGGTATTTGACTTGTCATAAATTTCCCAAAGGGCAGGTTGAGCCTTTCGACAAAATGCTAGACCTTCCTTGAGGGTCTGCATGACCCAGCCAAAATTCTGGCAATTCTAGACAATAAATGCAGAGCGCTATGGGTATAAATGATTAGTGCAATAACATTAAAACAATTGTTAAAAACAAAAAAAGATAAGTGTGATACTCATTTTTTGTGTTTACAGCTCTCTTGTGAAAAATTGCGGTTCCGGTGTGCATCCACGATGTACTAGTCTAGCTGTCCCTATACTCCTACCTAAAAAGCGGCAAAGCATTATTTCCACTTACTTCTTTTGTGTGTGTGCGGGTCTTGGTAGTGTTGCTCCTAATAAAGATTTCCAAGTCTAAAAAAATTACCATATTCTTTACTGGTTGTTGTTGTAAATTTAAGTCCAAATTTGTTATTATTTATGTAGGCAATAAATTCCTTTTTATAACATAAACGAAACAAATAGATTTATCACTTGAAAACACTAAAACCACATTCGCTAAATATAGACATAGAGATAAAAGCCTTTTTATAACATTTTAATATTCTTTTTTTGGAATTCTTAAACATTTTATTTTATATAGATTCATCCCATTTCCATATAGATTCATTTTAGTCCTCGTATAACGCAAGTATATTTTATATTTTTATATTATTCTAGTGCAATAACTATTAACCATGCCATTGCCGCTTTTTATGATGACAACTTCCGGAATTGAACTTCCGTTTTTAACAAACAAAGAAATACATTTTTTTAAAGCAAGCAGGAGATCTGCACATGGACAATACATATCCTAAACATGTGCAGATCTTCAAATATTGGAGTTGTACACAAACCATTGCATTTGCATGCAACTCTAAATCAGGCCCTAAGATGGTATTCATTAGGTCTTCTAAATCATTTTGTCCTTAGTGATGACAATGCTTAGAACTACCAATGTATTTTCTTTGATACTCAACCATTTGTAATAAAATAGGATGTCTCAGTATCATTTAAGTCACACTACTATAATAAAGTGGAATTACAGCAGTTTTCTGAAATGATCGTGCTGTACAGGTGATATGGTCTTTGAAACGTAATAAAGTTATTACTACATTTTTAATTTATGTATAATTACATGGCAATGCCTGTGTGAGGCATCTCACATAACCCATTGTTGTGCATAATTTAGAGGCTTGGTCCCATCTTTTGAAGATTTATCCATATATAGACCTACTGCAGTTATGGATGGGCATCGGAAGCGTGAAATCAGAATTCTAAATTGTGCTGCCATAGTTACATGTCTTGCAATGGCATGTAACCATTGCTTGGAAACAATTCCATGGTTGAACCATTGATAGTTTACTGGTGCGCATGTGCAAATGAGAAAACTAGGCTGCGCATGTGCATCCATTAAGTGACAGGAGAGGGGCTGGAGGAAGCCCAGCTAGTGAGGCTCCCCCCACCCTGACGTTATTTGGCGGCGTGCCATGAGGACACGCCTCCAAATAAAGTCACGTAGGGGGCGTGACCTATGTTAATTAGGCCACACACCCATTTCCGGTCGCGCGCGGCACAGCTGCACACGATCATGTTGGGGCGCACTGTACAGAGCCGGCATAGGGTGCTCCGACCCCTGGAGCCGGCACTGACCACTTGCATAGAATCAAATGGAAAATCTATAACCACAATAAAAAGAAACATTGATGCTTATGAACCATCAGATACTGATGTACCATCCCTACCTGCAGTGTTGCTTCATATTCTGTAAGACACCAACTATAATGTAAATGGCCATACTGTTCTTGGAATATTGGAATAATGTACTGTATGCCTCTACAATGCTACATTACCATTTTTTTTGTATTTGCATTTTAAATAGATTCATCAAATCTCTACTTTTATCCAATGTTTCAACCCAACAGATTTTTTTCTGTTTATATGGAAATTTGATCAGGAATATTGTTTTCACTTTCTGGATATTTTGTATCTGATTAAAGAGAAGTTTGATTCTGAGCGGGACAGAATTACCCTTGAAATAAAGTAAAATGTACTTTTCAGCTTTTTTTCTGTACTTTCATGGCATATAACACTGTATTTTATATCCAAATATCAGCAGGGGATTTACAGGAAATTGTGACAGTAAAAAAGAAAAAAAAACACAAGGAAAGCAGGTAGAGGACAGGAAACTGGACATTTTGAAGTGGAAACAGTGGTTGTGCATATATATATATATATATATAATCACATGAGCCCTGCCAGATGTAACCTACACAGTGCGCCCCAGATGGCTGCCTCGGTTGGGTTCTTTCTTGGCAGGATGAACAAATACGTGGATCTATTCATTCAGTGCATTTCATATTTCAAATGTTTCAGTAACCCTTATATGTCATGCTGAAATGCAGCACTTTTTGTGTATTTGCTATTCCGTTTTTAAAATGTACTTCCACCCCACTGTATGCTATACTGGTGTGCTATATCTCCACTGAAGTGCATCCTCCATGGGCAGGATGTACTTTACGTGGATCTATTCACACAGGGTATATCATACTGCCACACTTGTCACTTTTCCCATATATGCCTTGGGTCGTTGCATGGTTCATCACCCACAGTGCAACCTTAATAGTGCGCCCATCATGCTGCCTCACCTGGTACACTCGTGGATGGGATGAAAAATACACGGACCTGACTATTATGATGGGTCCCTACTCCTAGCGTCAGGACGCTGCAACCACACCCATTTTGTGTCATCTCTTCTAGGCGTAACCTATTCCACCCAGGGTAATCCTACATAGTGCACCCAAGACAGCTGCCTCATTTCGTACCTTTTGTGGATGGAATATATAACCCATGGAAGTTATTTCCCAAAATGTCTGCACCAACCCTGCAATATGCTTAATGTGCTATCTAGGTTTCGGTTGATCTTAATTATCTCTGTCTGATTTTCTATTTTTTGCAACACCAAATCCTTGTACAATGTACCATGTGTTCTGATGTCTTTACAGCGACCTTAAGTCCTAAGGGAGAAAAGCACTATATAAATAAAATTATTATCATATGCCCCTTCCTCCCCGTCTACCCCATCTGTGTCTCACCTGTTTGTCTGCCCTTCCCCTTTAGAATGTAAGCTCTTATGAGGAGGGCCCTCTACCCTCTTGTGCTTCTCCTTACTTTACTTTCATCTACTTCTTACTCCCACTAGGGCACCTAACACTTGGATGCTTATGCTCTGCTGCTTATGTGGGTGTCGTGGGCACTAATGTAGGAATGTATATTATCTATGTCCTTGTCCTGCATTCTATTGCATTGTACTGTAAGTCTTTAGTCACGTATTTGTTTATATATGTTGTAAGGCGCTGCGTTACACTTGTGGCGCCATATAAATAAATGATAAAAATAATAAGGCTGGCTGATACTAGGAAAAAAAAACCCTAGCCTAACAGGAACATGTCCCCTTATGGGCATTGCAGCTGATATCACGTGATAATAACATCTGGGCAGCGTTTCTTTGAGTACTGTAACGTTGCTGGCAAAGCATTATTCAGCGCTTGTGCTATAGTTGAACGAATCCACAGCACACGCAGCCCCTGCACTGGGCTCATACACTGTAAATGGTAAAGGAAGTATCAGGGGAAGCAGAGACAGAGTACAAGCCACAAGGGGGAAAGTCTCCACGCCGCCATCTTTGTCCAGGGCGTCGCGGCTTCATAGCGAGGGGGCGCTCTTGCAGCTTTCCTTTGGTGACAGGGGCCGCTCTGGGTGAGCGCTGACGCTTCTCGCTGGTTAATATGGCGGCGGCCTGGGCTGCGGCGGAGGCGCGGAGCCAGAGCCCGTGAATCCGGGACGTGAGAGCCGCAGCCCGGCTGGAGACGCACGGGGGAGCCTACGCGCAGGGCCGGGGATAGGGTGTGGCGGCGCTGCCTAAGGACTGCCCGGATCTAACAGCATCGGCCGCGGAAGGGATGTAACCGGCTCGCCACGGGCCATCCCTGTGGCGGCGGCGGCTGCTGCTGCTGCGTCGGCGGACAAGCAGCTAACGATAGGCCGGGGATGGGCCAGCAGGTAGGCCGCGTTGGAGGCGAGACACCTGGTGGAGGACCGCCACCGCCCAGGGGGAGCCGGAACACCGGAGGCAAACTCGGCAACCTCCCCGGAGCCGTGGGAACAGGAGTAGGTGGACGTCGGAGGGAAGCAACCGGGAGGAACAACCCGGAGACCGGGTTCAACATCTTCACCCAGCACGGTAATGGCCTGGCTGATGTCCTGTGTATTGGGCTATATATATATATATATATATATATATATATATATATATGTGTCACACACACGTATATATCTATATGCAGTATCATAGCTACATACACACACACACACGTATATATCTATATGCAGTATCATAGCTACATACACACACGTATATATCTATATGCAGTATCATAGCTACATACACACACACACACACGTATATATCTATATGCAGTATCATAGCTACATACACACGTATATATCTATATGCAGTATCATAGCTACATACACACGTATATATCTATATGCAGTATCATAGCTACATACACACACACGTATATATCTATATGCAGTATCATAGCTACATACACACACGCGTATATATCTATATGCAGTATCATAGCTACATACACACGTATATGTATATATATGCAGTATCATAGCTACATACACACACACACGTATATATCTATATGCAGTATCATAGCTACACGTATATATCTATATGTAGCATCATAGCTACACATACAGGTATATATCTATATGCAGTATCATAGCTACACATACACATATATATCTATATGCAGTATCATCAATACACACATATATATCTATATGCAGTATCATAGCTACACATACAGGTATATATCTATATGTAGTATCATAGCTACACATACAGGTATATATCTATATGCAGTATCATAGCTACACATACAGGTATATATCTATATGCAGTATCATAGCTACACATACAGGTATATATCTATATGCAGTATCATAGCTACACATACACATATATATCTATATGCAGTATAGCTACACATATATATCTATATGCAGTATCATCAATACACACATATATATCTATATGCAGTATCATAGCTACACATACACTTATATATCTATATGCAGTATCATAGCTACACACACACGTATATATCTATATGCAGTATCATCAATACACACATATATATCTATATGCAGTATCATAGCTACACATACACGTATATATCTATATGTAGCATAGCTACACATACAGGTATATATCTATATGTAGCATCATAGCTACACATAGGTATATATCTATATGCAGTATCATAGCTACACATACACGTATATATCTATATACAGCATCATAGCTACACATACACGTATATATCATTCTATATGCAGTATAGCTACACGTAAATATTTATATGCAGTATCATAGCTACACATACACATATATATCTATATGCAGCATCATAGCTACACATACACGTATATATCTATACAGTATCATGGCTACACATACACATATATATCTATATGCAGTCTCATAGCTACACATACACGTATATATATCTATGCAGTATTATAGCTACACGTATATATCTATACAGTATCATGGCTACACGTGTGTATATCTATATACAGTCTCATAGCTACACATAGGGCAGTAGTCAATTGTTTTAGTTCGCCCGATCTCTCGTCTAAAGTGACAGGAGATCGCTGGATGCTATTCAATTGATTCTAGATTATCTCGCACACAGAGGTCGTGTTTATCCACGTAAAATGGCTAACCCTGAAAGAAGTGCTATATATATATATATCTATCTATCTATCTATCTATCTCTCGGAGCTATTCAATTCAGCGCACTGCTAAGTACGATTAAGGATTTTTTCTTGCATCCCTCCTGGGATGCGAGCAGAAGTCCGACAAAAGTACATTTGTGATGCTGTTTTCTGCCCTTAGCGTGGCGGCAACAGCATCGCTCCGGGAAGTTTAGTCGGAGAATGCCCGTTCTCGCTACTAAACACCCTGTTTAAGGCATTCCCCGACCTAACAACGTGCAGAAGTGAATAGCTCCGTTAGCGCCTTCCCGGCGCTATTCAATTCGCGTTGAATTGAATCGAGACCATAGTGTGAGTACCTGTGACAGTATGTATAAATCATACCAGATGTGTCTAAAAAGTTTGGTGAATGGTCTGATATATCTGTATGCAATGCTTGCAACAAGGTCGCTCATACGCGCTGACATGCATGGACATGTCTTGACCTGCCTCAGTCGGGGTTTGCCCAAGGCCGCCACCGCACTGCCATTGCATTACACTGCTCGGGACACTCTATTGAAATGAATGCAATGGCAGTGCGGTGGCGGCCAGGTCCAGACATGGCCATGCATGTCAGCGTGCATGAGCGACCTTGTTGCAAGCGTTGCATGCAGATATATCAAAACATTTGCTGAACTTTTTAGACAGACCTCGTATATATTTTGCATTATGATATCTATACACTCCTGACTATCCAAGAATAGACAATATGACATATGATAGGAGTTTATGATTGGCCTGTTTACTGAAAACACCAATTTGTTCGGCCCTCGGTAAAGCACAATACGACACTGCAGGAACTTTAGACCAGCACAATTTTACTTCCAACTTACTGACGAAGGGGCGCGTTAAGCCTTGAAAAGTAAAATTGTGCTCGTCTGCAAAGTTACTGCGGTGTCGTGTTGTTTTACCGCTCAGCAGTAATACACCTTGCTATAGTGTGTTTGTATGTATATGTGTATATATACATATATATTTTATTTTTTACTACTCATTACAAAGGGCTTGTTTCACAGTATGAATCACAACTAGGATTTGCAGACAATTCATTCATCTTTGTGCTGCTGCATCTTTCTGTCTGGCTTCTAGGCACAGGAGGAATTGGTACATCTGGATTTAATAGCTGCATGTCATAAAGTAAGACAAGTACAAAGACTTGGAGGGCTAGCTTGTACATAACATGTTGTGGTGTTTTACATATCCTCGCCGGCCATCGCTACTTCCTATGTTTATACGCCCGTTTATAGAGGCTGTGAAAGGTTATCTGGTTCAATTGTTTTATTTGCTTTGTTTTTAGTTAGGTTTATTCCCCCACTAAAACTGCATTCTTGAAATGTCTACATTTATATTTCATATGTCCGTATTAATTCACGGAACAGTTGCTTGGAAATATGTGGGACGGAGTGGAGAGGAAATTTGGTGACGCAAACACCGCAGGAAATTGACGGCTTCACAGAAATATAAATGATGGCGCAACAGAGCAAAACTTGTATAGATTTTCTTTTAGGGAAAGATTATTTTTATTAGTAAATGATACAAATCACTAGATGCAGCAAGAGCATTATGAAAAAGTATATTTCCAAAGTCAGAACAGTTTCATAATGCTTCTCCAACACTGAAAACACAAGGCTGAATTCATGGAACATTAGTAGTTAATATTCTATATGGGTTCAGTATATTAGGTTGACAGTGAACATGTCGACATCCGGCATGTCTACACTGATGAAATGTCCACAAGGTCAGAATGTCGAAACAGTGTTTTTAATATGTCTATCCCTAACACTATCCCTTAAGCCTAACTCTTATGCTAATATCCACATTGTGGCAATATCAGCATTTCATATGTCAATGTTCTGTTTATTTTGACATTTCAACCATGTCAGCATTATGGGGATGATTCAATTCTTTTTATCGGACGCCTTAACTAATGGGCACTTGACGGAACAATTTAGTTGTTGCTCCGTTCGAGTACCTACACCGCTTATGCGCAGGGGCGATGAGAGTACGGCGGGGGGTGGGGGGCGGTTATAGAGGGGGATTAAAATTGCAGGGGCTTGCTAGAGAGGCCCAGCAGGGGCCCGGGTCCTACGCTGTTCCCTCCCTATTACCTGTTAGCATCCCAGCACATGCTGCTGTTTGCTGGGCTGCAGTGGGAGATTGCCCAGCAGCAGTCACCTCTGCCTGTGGGCGCCCTCCCTCTGGGTTTGCGTCGGGCTGGAGGGGGAACGACTTTTTTGCAGCGCCTGGCTGAGGCAAAGCAGTGCTGCAAAAAGGGGTTCCCCAGGTGGTGTGGCCACACCTACCACGATTAGGCCACGCCCAGACTGGCTCTCTAAGGTCCTGCTTATGCGCGCCCGACATCACCACGCAAAGCGGCTAAACCCAACTAAAGTACTGCTTTAGGTTCTGAAACTGCTGACTTCTCGCACATTTCTGCTCACCACCTCCGGAGGCGATGAGCAGAAATGTCTACTCTGCTCATTTTATCAGGCGCCCATGAGTTAAGTTGCACGATAAGAGAATTTAATCGCCCCTTATGAATCACGTCAACGGCGACAAACTGACTGCATACCATTCAGATACAGTATTCGGTTTTGCTTAGGCATTTCTTTTTTCCATCATTTAATTACAACAACAGGAATGTGAAAGCTCTAGCAGAATGTAGTCAGTGGAGCGATATTATGTATCATTTTCTCACCTGCGAAGGCTGCAAGTGTTAGACGCTAAGAGCAGGCTGCATTATGTAGGCATCTGCCACCTCTCTGGCCTCTTACATTTCTCTCCTCTTTTCACTGGTGTCGCACATCGAGCTGTTCTCTCACTGAATACTATAAGCAATTTTGTACTAATGAGTGATATGTACTGAGAGCAATAGCTTTCAGAATGGATCTATATCCTTGAGTGCTCAGGAATACAGTATCCATTATGCTTCATGGAAACTGGGAGATGGTCTTTTTGTTGTTGAGTTGGGAACCTCTTGCTGATTTATATTGAGCATTCTTCATTTGCAGCATGTTGATTTCTATTCATTTTTGAATTTCATGTGAAATTAGAATGTTTTATTAATATTGCTCACCTTTACACAAAGCTTGGCCTATTGCACTCTGAACTAAGTGTGCCATTTATTAACTTCCAATTATGCCACCAAATTGCATCTTTGTTCTTATTTTTCACCTTTATTTTACATTCACCTTCAGCTGGTAATGTGATGAATATAGTGTTTAGACACTATTGGCAGAATTCAATTATTTCCAGCCCCCTTTGCACCCGACAGAGCTATTGAATTGTTGCTCCTGTCAGGCGCGATCAGCTTGTGGCGTACCATTTCAGCTCGTAGCCCCAGGCAGGGTGTGAATGGGTGAAAAGTGACCTATTTGGACGCCCAAACCTCACTTTTCGCGATTGCGCCCAGAACTTTGGTCGGGGGTAGCAGTTTTACGCAGCTAAACCCAACCTCTATGGGCTCGATCAGTGCGATAATCGGCATCAATTGTAAAGCGCCCTGCAATCTCCCGTCACTTTAGATGGGAGATCAGGCACACTAAAACAATTGCATTTAGCCCTATATGGGATCTTTTATTGGGTATAAATAAATGTATTTATGTGACTGTATTTATAATGCATGCTTAAGCAATTGGTTGCTTTCCAGCTATTAAAGTTCCAGCTTGTTGCCTGTTTGCTGTAATGACACTGATTGCACTGGTAAAAACTTGGTTTCTTGTAAATTATACGGGCACCACTGTGCCTCACTATTTGCACTTATTCCATTTAAGGGCCTGATTCAGAGATGGACTCAGTGTTTCTATCGGGCGGAAGCTGGCATTTTCTTTTCAGTATGGGCAGTCTTTTCAAGGAACTTGAGCGCAAAGTCGCTGTTTTCTCTGTCTTGTTGACATGTGGGGAATTCAATTGTTTCGTGCTACTCGCAACTCCTGTCTAAAGTGACGGAAGCAAGTCAGTTGTTTCTGCTGATGGACGTGAGTGCCCATTATTTCTGCGCACACTCCCTTGAGATGGCATGCAGAAATCAGGGAACAGTCTGGCTTTGGATGTCCAAACACAGCGCACATAGTACTTTGCGTGGTATAGATGCTTTACGCCTCTAAAACCCGATGCATTTGGGAGCGCGTTAAGTAATAGGTGCACATTAATTTGTGCGCCCGCCAGCAAAAACAATTGAATATCGCTCTGTCAGTTAAGACCGGAGATCCGGTGCTAGAAAACAATAAAATTCCCTCCATTGCATATAGATATTTTCATTGACTTGAGCCAGGCAGCTGTAGATTTGAAATAGTGGTTCAAGTGGAAGGATTGGTGCTTGTGAGTTACAGAAGTGCCTGTATGAGTAGAGATTTCCAAAAGTTTGTGTGTAAATGTTTCAATTTTTTGGGTGTATAGGCGGTATATTGCCCTTAGCAACCAATCACATTTTAGCTAATATCTTCTATACGGTGCAAGATAAATAAGTAGAAGCCGATTGGTTGCTATGGGCAACACCTCCACCACTATAAACCAGCACTTTAATAAATATACCCCCAGGTCTTGCAAAGGTTTCATAGAAAAAAATGTTTCTATTTTCCATATTGAAGGACACAGTAGTAGACTGATTTTTCAGATAACAGAGAAATCCTTAATTGCCAATGTTTTAATTTCCAGAGACAGAACCAGGTTTGTGACCCTTTTATTCAGTACTAGAATATTAGACTACATTCGCCAGGCTGAGTGCCCTCCCCCTACACTTACCCTGGGCCCACTTTTCTGCAGTCCCTCCTCTCCGGTTACCTCGCACTGGGAATTAACGTAGGTTGGTTGGTGTGGTGAGCACTAGTCTGTCCCAAGTCAGAAATTCTTCATCTGTTTGGAATTATTATATAGATATTGAATGCCATGATCATTCGTAGGGGGGCATTCAATAGCTTTTTGCGCTTCCAAAAGGACCGATGCAGCTATTCATTTGTTGTTCCGGCGAGTGCCGCAGGTGCCCATAACTTATAGCGCTTGTCTCACCCAAACCCGTCTAGACTATTGGGCATGCTGCCGAAACGACCGTTTGGCCGCCCAAACTGCTATGTTTTCGCACATTTTTGCTCGCCACCTAAGGAGGGTGTGAGCAGCAATAATAGCAAAATGAATAGAAATGTAATTTTTCCAAATAGTGTTTATGCTAAATCTGTACTACAGTCAAGTACAGTTAAACACATCATTATGAGGATTATATTGTACCAAAGTCTACCTGACCGTGCAAGTGTGAGTTATTCTAAAATGCGGACAAGTATACACACATCTTGCAGTCATTTAGCTAAGGCGAGTACATACAGTTGTAAACAACTCCTGTCAGGGGTGGGTGTATCCACAACATTATTTGTGTATGTTGGATGTATGTTCATACTGTATTAACGTGTGTTTTAAGTTTACTGGCCTATTAAGTCACAAGGCAGCACAGCTCCCGTGAATATTGTTGTATCCGATGAAGAGAGGAGATTCATGTCCTTTCCAAAGCATATCTCTGAGGAATGTGGTACTCTAGCAGCTGGGTGTGCAGTCATTTCACAGAAACAGTTTTGTGCTTTGTGTATTTCTTATAAAGGGGCCTATCCATTAGGCGACCTGAAAATCTGAACGTCTAGCGCTCAGACCTTCAGGTCGCCGAGGTGCAGTGCTAGCACTGAACAGCGTTCACTGAACGTCATTCAGTGAAGGAGCCCGACCTCCTATCTCTGAACATGCCGAACCTGATGAGCGTCATCAGGTTGACGGGCATGTTCGGTAGACAGTCGGGGTCGGCAAGGACGCGCATCGCTGGTCCTTGCCGGCTATCCATTACCCGACTTTGTGAACAATGCGACCAGGCCACTTAACTGTAATGTTTACAAATCTGTTGGGCACCAGCAGCCTTTTCTACGATCAAGCCCATTTTTTCTTTTACATTACCTTATTTTATTTGTTATCAATACCTGCTCAATGGCCATGGTCATGGTCCATTTCTTGAACACCTTCTGCTTTACTGCGTAGACAGGACACTGCAGCATTTAATGAAATGTCAGTAACCCTTCTAAGGACTGCAAATATTTATTCTATACTTAATTACATACTGTTGTAGTTATGCAATTATTGTGCAGTTCAATAGATGACCGTAATCCCAAGATAAATATACTTTATTACAGTATCTGTTTGATTTTTTTCTGTTTTTGAAATAACTTAATGGCTCTATTTTGCTAAACTATTTAATATATATCCTTTTGACAATTTCTGTAATAAAGCAATGACCTCCATCTAGCTGAGGGGCTTGTCTAAGTAAAGGGCTTGGTTGGACCTTCTGAAGTCCAACAATAACACTTAAGGTGGGTACACACCTAGCAGATATATCTGCAGATGATGGTTGTTCATACACACTGAACAACCATCATTATCCTTCTGTAAAATGGTCTTGCTGGCCGGGGGATGCGTCACGCCCCGCGGCTGCCGCTGCTAGTGTACGCGCGGTCTGCTGATCACCCGTACACGCAGCACGATGGACAGATATATCTGCCATCGGCTGCGCTGCACAGCCGAGGCGATATGTCTGTGAACAACGTCATTCATAGACATATCGCTGGTACACACTGGCCGACGGGCACCCAATATATTGGCCGATCAATTGATAGGCCAATATATCGGCCAGTGTGTACCCAGCATTAGTCTGTCAGTGGATCTTTTTTGTATGTAGGCTGCCTGAGCCCTTCGGTTGGCTTGGACGCAATATATAATACCCGAGTGGCGTTGTGGTTGTCTGTAGCTGCTTTGCTCTCCAGGTTACAAAGTGTTTTATGATGAGAGGCCGGAATAATTAGCGAGGGCATGTTCTTGTGGCTCTGCAATACCGAGGGGAGGAATGCAGAGAGCTCCAGCCAGGATTCATCCTGTGTCCTCATTTAAAAGTTCACCAGGAAATCTCTAAAGATAAATGTTATCTATGGGCAAATGTCTATAGAATGATTAAATGTCATTTGCTAAAGCCACCTAGTCATAGAAATGTTCTGTGACAAACTCTTACATCTAAAGAGCGGTGTGGATGGAGGTCTGGTTAGTGTAGACCTCAGACCAGCTGTATGTACCAGATGCTCTCCTTTATGATTCACTGTACATCATCATTTTCTAGCACGGGGAAGTATCTATTTTCTAAAATCTTTCAAAGGGGGGATTTGAATTGTCTGGTCACGCCTGTAAGTTTTGGGCGCCCAAAGGGCAATATTCCGTTTTTTGACGATGGGGAGGAGTGCCGCCAGCGCCCATTACTTATAGCACCCGGGTGCACCGAGTTTAGACGCGTAAAGCTACTAGCCCCATGCACAGTAATGGGCGTCCGAAAGCCAGACACTTCTTTTTTTTTTTTTTTTTTTTTTTTTTTTTTCTTAATTTATGTTTGCCACCTCAGGAGGGTGTGAGCAGAAATAATGGGTGTCCAAGGCATATACAATTTAATATTTCCCGGTCACGGGCAGCCATTGTAAGCGCCAAAGGCCGTACTTGCCGCTGATTTCTGTTCGCACCTCAGCAGGAAGCAGACAAATCCTCATTAAGTGCGGGCTTTACTGCAGGTTGTAATCGAGTAGCCCTGGAAAGCTAGAAGCCCACAGCAAGTGCTGCAGGTAATCAAATTCAGCCCTAAATATGAAGGGGTTATATGACTAAGTCCTGTTAGATGGGGAGATCTTACATGACAGTAGCACTAATGAATCATTTACTTGAGGGGAGTAACAGAAGGCAAAGTGGATGAAGGAAGTTCTTATTTTTTTAGCCTGATGGACTTTTGAATTTGTCTTAAATGTTTGTTGGCTGACGTGGCAATAAGCACAATTAAAGTAAACTGTTTTACTTTAAAGTGGCCCAAATCACTGAAAAACAGACCAATAGAATGACTTGTATTCATAAAGTAATGCATTATACCCAAGTTATAGTCTTAAGTTATTTAAGAAGCCGCTCGCTTATTATGATGTCATTCAGATCAATGTGATCACATTTTACTCTAAAATTACATAGAAGGGATAGCATTGCTCAAATCCTCTGCATGTAGCCCTTGCATACTCCATCAGCTTAGCAACTTGTTGTTAAAAGCTTTGCACAATAGTGGTTTTGATGTAATATGGAGTTTGGTGGCCAGACGTGTTCTGAATTTGGTCAGAGATCTCAATGATCATGATGCAATTCAACGCAAATTGAATATCGCCAGGAAGGAGCTATTCAATTTAGCTGTTAGGTTGGTGAATGCTTGTTCTCGCGCCTTAAACATGTTGCTTAGTCGTGAGAACGGGCATTCTCTGACTTAACTGCCTGGCGAGGTTTCCGCTGCGCTAAGAGCATCGCACCAGGAGTTTTGTCTCATTTCTGCTTGCACCCCAGGAGCGGTGTGAGAAGAAATCCTTAGTCGGGCTTAACAGCGTGCTGAATTGAATAGGTCCGGGGAGCTCATTCCCGGCGCTATTCAATTCGTGTTGAATTGAATCGAGCCCAATGTGTGCATCATAATGCCCAATAATTGCCCATTTTTGAAGATGCTTTATAAAGATGGCTGCCATCGCATTCATGTACTTTTCTTCTGGCTTTGTTGCCACTGTCTACAAGCCCTTACAATGTACAGTCAGGTGCATAAATATTGGGACATTGACAGAATTTTCATATTTTGGCCTCTATTCACCACCACAATGGCTTTGAAATGAAACAAACAAGATGTGCTTTAACTGCAGACTTTCAGATTTAATTTGAGGGTAATTACATCCAAATCAAGTGAACGGTGTAGGAATTACAACGGTTTCTATATGTGCCTCCCACTTTTTAAGGGGCCAAAAGTAATGGGACAAACTAAACAATCCTAAATCTAACTTTCACTTTTTAATACATTGTTGCAAATCCTTTGCAGACAATTACAGCCTGAAGTCTGGAACGCATAGACATCACCAGACGCTGGGTTTCATCCCTGGTGATGCTCTGCCAGGCCTCTACTGCAAATGTCTTCAGTTCCTGCTTGTTCTTGGGGCATTTTCCCTTCAGTTTTGTCTTCATCAAGTGAAATGCATGCTCAATCGGATTCAGGTCAGGGGATTGACTTGGCCATTGCATAACATTCCACTTTTTAGCCTTAAAAAACTCTTTGGTTGCTTTTGCAGTATGCTTCGGGTCATTGTCCATCTGCACTGTGAAGCGCCGTCCCATGAGTTCTGAAGTATTTGACTGAATATGAGCATATAATATTGCCCGAAACACTTCCGAATTCATTCTGCTGCTTTTGTCAGCAGTCACATCATCAATAAATACAAGGGAACCAGTTCTATTGGCAGCCATACATGCCCACGCCATGACACTACCACCACCATGCTTCACTAATGAGGTGGTATGTTTTGGATCATGAGCAGTTCCTTTCCTTCTCCATACTCTTCTCTTCCCACCACTCTGGTAAAAGTTGATCTTTGTCTCATCTGTCCATTGGATGTTGTTCCAGAACTGTAATGGCTTTTTTAGATGTTGTTTGGCAAACTCTAATCTGGTCTTCCTGTTTTTGTGGCTCACCAATGGTTTACAGCTTGTGGCGAACCCTCTATATTCACTCTTGTGAAGTCTTCTCTTGATTGTTGCCTTTGACACATATACACCTACCTCCTGGAGAGTGTTCTTGATTTGGCCAACAGGGAAACAATTCTTCTGTCATCCACCACAGTTGTTTTCTGTGGTCTTCCGGGTCTTTTGGTGTTGCTGAGCTCTCCGGTGCGTTCTTTCTTTTTAAGAATGTTCCAAACAGTTGATTTGGCCACACCTAATGTTTTTGCTATCTCTCTGATGGGTTTGTTTTCATTTTTCAGCCTAATGATGGCTTGCTTCACTGATAGTGACAGCACTTTGGATCTCATATTGAGAGTCGACAGCAACTGATTCCAAATGCAAATGTCACACCTAGAATCAACTCTAGACATTTTACCTGCTTAATTGATAATAAAATAACAAGGGAATAGCCCACACCTGTCCATGAAATAGCTTTTGAGCTGATAGTCCCATTACTTTTGGCCCCTTAAAAAGTGGGAGACAGATATAGAAACCGTTGTAATTTCTACACCGTTCACCCGATTTGGATGTAATTACCCTCAAATTAAATCTGAAAGTCTGCAGTTAAAGCACATCTTGTTTGTTTCATTTCAAAACCATTGTGGTGGTGAATAGAGGCCAAAATATGAAAATTCTGTCAATGTCCCAATATTTATGCACCTGACTGTATTTCACAACAATTCTAGTGTATCCAACCAAATACACATCTTATAGGGGCATTCAATATGAAACGTTAACCTCGCCAGCGAGGTTTTCGCCGCACATCGGAGGTTTTGCCAGCGAAAAAGTATCGCGCGCGTATCCCCGTATTCAATTTGAAATCGTCGAAAATGGGAACCGGCGATACTTGGATCGGCGAAAAAAGAATTGAACTTTCAGGTATTATAGGAGCCCCCTAAAGATGTCCAGACCTCGGGGATCACTATGGGTACCCCCGTTTTTGCCTGCAGAAGAAAGTCAGGGTTTTTAAATAGCTGTGCAGGTGTTTTTTTTCCCGACATTGAAGAAATGATGCAGAAGAGCACTTAGGTTTTTTTTTTTTGGTTTTTTTTAAGTGGTCTCATCAAATTTGGGGTACATGAAAATGGGTACTAGCATATTTTTAAGTCCCTAAAGGTCATTTTTAAAAATTCTGCAAAAATGCACCTGCCGCTACTTTGCGCAATGAAAAAAACACCCGCCCCATACTTGGGGACCCCACCAGAAATTATTTTGTTACTTTGTTTTTTTTTTTACCAAATTTTTTAAGGGTGTCCCGATTTTTTTTTTAGGACATTTTTTTTTGAACATTTCCTTTTAAGGGGACATTCCCGAAACTACAGGCTATTTTTTATAAGCCTACACCCCCAAACCCCTATTCTGCATTTTTTTTCACTTGCTATAGTGCTTAGAAAAATTATCCCTGTTTTTTAAAAAATGACCCTTGACCCCATTTAAGGAAAAAAACGGGAATTTTCGGGAAATATGCCTGGGACCCCCTAAAGATGTCCAGACATGGGGGATCACTATGGGTAACCCCGGTTTTGCCTGCAAAAGAAAGTCAGGTTTTTAAATAGCTTTGCTAGGTGTTTTTTCCTGCCGCGGCTATTAGAAACCCTGACTTCAGGAGTCAAAAATGGGGGTACCCATAGTGATCCCCCATGTCTAGACGTCTTTAGGGGGGTTCCAGGCATATTTCCCGAAAATTCCCGTTTTAGTTAACCTGTAAAAAAAAGCCAAAAGCCAAACCAGCCCCAGGCTTGCCAGCCAGTGGTGGTTTTCTAAAAATACGGGGAACAAAATGTGTAGGGTTCCACCGTATTTTAGAAACCAACACCAGGCTGCAGGGACTAGTGCTGGTTTTAAATATAGGGGGCAAAAACGACGTGGGGTACCCCCTATATTTAAGACCAGCACCAGACCCAACCGACCGGGGTGTAATGCCACAGCCCGGAGACCCAATCATCGGGGCTCCAGGTCCAAAGCATTACACCCCAAGTCGGTCAGCGCAAGCCGGTGATCTCGGAGGAGTCGGGGACCCCCCAAAAAGGGTCCCCCCTCTCCCGAGCACCACAGACTTACGCTGAAGCCTGGGGCTCATCCCCATACCCCTGGAGCGGTGGGCATGGGGGTAATAGGGGGGCCAAATAATGTCACACTATTGTACTTCACAGTGGAACTACAAGTGCCAGCATGCCTGCCATTTTGCACTTGTGGAACTACAAGTGCCAGCAGACAAGCGGCATCTGTAATTTCACTGTAAAAGAAATAGTTAAAAAAAGACAAAACACACACACCCGTGCCCAGTATAAGTTTATTACATACACCTACCCATTCACACATACTTACCTTTACCAGAAGTTTCTGTCCCCTTCTCCAGTAGAAATCCTTCAAATTTGGCCCTGCAAGGAAGATTTCATACTCGCCTACATCCAGCGCTGGTCTCCGCAGTAATCCATGGGATTAAAAAAAAAAAAAAAAACAACGCATTTACCCGATCCACGCTACAAGCTATCTGTATGTGTGTTGCCACACATACAGATAGCTCCCGAATGGCCGCTGCCGGCACTTCACGGGGCATTGCAGTCCCGTCAGCCAATCAGCGGCAGCGCTCACTGTAGAGCGCCCGCTGATTGGCTCCGGCAACTGACAGTTCCCACGTGGGCTGACTCACCCACGTGGGAACTGCCAGTTGCCGGAGCCAATCAGCGGGCGCTCTACAGTGAGTGCTGCCGCTGATTGGCTGACGGGACTGCAATTCCCTATGAAGTGCCGGCAGCGGCCATTCGGGAGCTATCTGTATGTGTGGCAACACACATACAGATAGCTTGTAGCGTGGATCGGGTAAATGCGTTGTTTTTTTTTTTTTTTTTAATCCCATGGATTACTGCGGAGACCAGCGCTGGATGTAGGCGAGTATGAAATCTTTCTTGCAGAGCCATGTTTTTTGGAAATTCTACTGGAGAAGAGGACAGAACATCTGGTATAGGTAAGTGTGTGTAATAAACTTATACTGGACACGGTGTGTGTGTTGTCTTTTTTTAACTATTTATTTTACAGTGAAATTACAGGTGCAGCGTGTCTGCTGGCACTTGTAGTTCCACAAGTGCAAAATGGCAGGCATGCTGGCACTTGTAGTTCCACTGTAAAGTACAATAGTGTGACATTATTTGGCCCCCCTATTACCCCCATACCCACCGCTCCAGGGGTATGGGGATGAGCCCCAGGCTTCAGCTTAAGCCTGTGTTGCTCGGGAGAGGGGGGACCCTTTTTTGGGGGGTCCCCAACTCCCCTGAGATCACCGGGTTGCACTGACCGACTTGGGGTGTAATGCTTTGGACCTGGAGCCCCGGTGATTGGGTCTCCGGGCTGTGGCATTACACCCCGGTCGGTTGGGTCTGGTGCTGGTCTTAAATATAGGGGGTACCCCACGTCGTTTTTGCCCCCTATATTTAAAACCAGCACTAGTCCCTGCAGCCTGGTGTTGGTTTCTAAATACGGTGGAACCCTACACATTTTGTTCCCCGTATTTTTAGAAACCACCACTGGCTGGCAAGCCTGGGGCTGGTTTGGCTACTGGGGGGGGGGACCTTATGTCATTTTTTTTTTCTAAATTTTTACAAATTTTTTTAACAGGTTAACAAAAACGGGAATTTTCGGGAAATATTCTAGGGACCCCCCTCATGATGTATAGACATGGGGATCACTATGGGTACCCCCATTTTTAACTCCTGGAGGAAGTCGGGGTTTCTAATAGCCGCGGCAAGTGCATAAATGCGACTTTGAAGAAAGTGGTGCAGAAGAGCATTTAGATTTTTTTTGGGGGGAAAATAACTATGCCTAGCAAATTTGGGGTACTTGAAAATGGGGGTCAGCATATTTTAAAGTTGCTAAAGAGACTTGAAAAAATCGTGAAAAACCCACTGGCGCAAGGAGCTGCAATGGAAAAAAACCTGGGGCATACTTGGGGACCCCCCCAGAGTCAAGTTCGCTATTTTTTAACTTTGTTCCCCAACATTTTTTTTTTTGGCCTCCAAATTCAAAGTGCTTTTTTTGGGGTGTCCCGATTTTTTTTTTTTTTTTTTGACACAGATCGTTTCATGGGGTCATTCTGAAGAGTGCAGGCTATTTTTTTTTTTTTTTTTAAGCCTGCACCCCTAAACTCCAATTCTGCACTTTTTTTCGCTACCTATTCAGTGGTGAAAAGTTATCCCCATTTTTTGCCAAAGACTTTTCGAACCTGCGAAAAGTCTTTGAAATTGAATACGGTATAAAACTAAAACCTGCGATAATGACGTCATAGGTGCAATATTAACGCAAAAACTGACTTATCGCTCCCATATTGAATACCCCTGTATATGGCATCAAAAGTTGTATATGGTTAATGGAATAAATGGAACAGCTTAGGGTTTTTTTTTTTTTTTTGGTTTTGTTGTGTCTTTAATAGAAGCAATAATTCTTTAATGGTACTATTTGTAGTTTTGTCCTTAACAGCTAAAAAAAAAATTATAATATTTTTTTTGTTGGTAGAAGAAATACTGTGTGTATATATATTTATATTTTTTGTCAGGCTGAACTTTCTAAATACATCACATTAGCTTTTCATGTTGATATGGTTCTCCGTGTGTGTAAAAGCAGGAAGGACTGCTCCTACAGCCTTGGGGTAAGTTGCCGTCCTTAGAAGTAATGTGAAAAATGATCATAAATTGCCTGTGGGAGTTGTGTTTGAAGAATATGTAGAAGAGAGATGATTCATTTTACGTGGTTAGATGTTTACATCGCCAGAGCTTTCGGCAGGAGCCCCATAACTATACTGAGCCTGAAGCCTCTGCTTGGATTACATGACAGAAATCTATTTACCCTGTAGCTCCCTGATTGTTCAATATAGTTGCTGTCCTGTTGTAAACATTGGTGTTCAGCGAAGCCTGGAATTAAGTCATTGGCAGAATATGTATTATGTGGATGGTAAATACATGTAATTTGCTGCTAACTGAACTTCAGTTGTCTGCGAGATCATTGCAGGATAAATTGTTGGACATCAATTAGTTCAAACTCACTAAGTATGTAGGTTATATAGCATTGACAGAATGGAATGGGTATAAAATCCCGGCAGTCGGGATGCCTGCTGTCAATAAACCGACAGTGGCATCCCGATGCTCAGGATCCCGAGCACCCTCCAGAAGGAGGGCCAAAAGCGCCCTACCCCCACAGCCTGCGGGTGCCGTCTTCACCCGCAGGTCGGGAAATGTGCGGTGACCCGGTCACTGCCGGAGAATAGACGCCGGGCGCATGTGCCCCCAAGAGTGACAAAAAGGGGACGCGTCTGATAGACACGCCCCTTTTCAATGGCCACGGGCCCCTTTTTGGGCGCGCGCACGGAAGTGCCCTCTCTAGCTCCGGCGCCCTGCCTGCCGTCGGCGCTAGAGTGAACACTACATAGGTATCACCATAGCTTTTCACTGCTTGTTAAATAGAGTTTAGCTTCCGTCCCCATATAGTGTTCACTCAAGGTATAAAGGAAAAGTTCCAGGACTGCACACCCTAAATATATATAATGGGAGGTGCTACCAGATGAGACTAATTGCAGGCACAGAAACAGACAAATCTCAGGTGCACCACTCCAAATTACTGATAATATATAAATGCAATAACATTTTGCAATCAATAGAGGTTTTTTAGCATAATCATGGCCGAGGTTATGGGCCTACCCACCATATCCAGGTAACCTCTTTAGGGTAGGTCCCTAACATACTAGGGTTCAAATCCAGAGCGCAGAACACCCACAAACTAGCCCAGCTAAGCCGCCCCAGGGCACCGCCATGGCAAGAAAAGTGCAGTGTAAAAGAGATGGTTAACAGCAGCCACAGCTGCATATAAAGAATGAAAATAAAAAAGTGAAGTACATAGTGTTCACTCTAGCTCCGGCGGCAGGCAGGGCGCCGGAGCTAGAGAGGGCAACTTTGTGCGCGCGCCGAAAAGGGGGCGTGTCTATAAGACGCGTCCCCTTTTTCGTCATACTTGGGAGCGTGCCCGGCACTTACGGACACGCCAGGCAGCCCCCAAGCGCTGCAGACAGGGAGAATAGATGCGGCGTCTATTCTCCGGCGGTGAACGGGTCACCGCACATTTCTCCACCCGCGGGACACTGCGTCCCGCGGGTGAAGACGGCACCCGCAGGCTGTGAGGGTAGGGTGCTTTTTGCCCTCCTTCTGGAGGACAGGGTGCTTTTTGCCCTCCAGAAGGAGGGCAGAGCGCCGCGCCCCGCTAAAACAGCCTAGCAGGAATGCTAAGTACATGTATAATAAACAGTGTGCTGATCAGCGAGGAGAGCATCTTTTAATTTTGAAAGGCAAAATTTTAGCTGACATTTATCACTACAGCTGCTGTAGCTGTAGAGAGACATAGAGGGGTATTCAATATGAAACGTAAACTTCGCTGTCGAAGTTTACGTATCATATTGGAGTTTTTACCTGCGTTAAAGTATCAGGTGTGTGCCCGCTTATCCCTGTATTCAATATGAAATTAACGAAAACGGGAGACCGAAGTTGGATTTGTGTAAAGTTACGAATTTTTCCTTAAAAAAAATTGTAGGACCCCCCTAAAGTTGTAAAAACATGGGGGAACACTATGGGTACCCCCGTTTTAGCCTGTAATTGAAAGCCGGGGATTTAAATAGCCGCAGCAGGTGTTTTTTCCCGACATTTTTTTTAAGTGGTCCCATCAAATTTGGGGTACATGAAAATGGGTACTAGCATATTTTTAAGTCCCTAAAGTAAGTTTTTAAAAATTCTGCATTTGTGCACCTGCCGCTATAATTCTATTCTAGAAAACACCTGCCGCATACATGCAGAATAGCCCTGAACCTATTTCCCTACTGTTAATCATTTTTTTCCCCTTTTTTTTTTTTCACCCCAATTTTTAAATAAATTTTTTGGGGTGTCCCTATTTTTTTAAAAACTTTTTTTGACAGTCCTTTTTTAAATGTCATTCTCAGGGGTGCAGGCTATTTTTTTTTTAAGCCTGCACCCCTAAACCCCAATTCTGCACTTTTTTTCAACACCTATTCAATGGTGAAAAGTTATCAACGTTTTTTATCAGACTTTTCAAAACTGCGATAAGTCTTTGAAATTGAATACGGTGTAAAACTAAAACCTGCGATAATGACGTCATAAGTGTGATATTAACGCAAAAACAATGTTATCGCTCCCATATTGAATACCCCTAATAGTGTTTCAAATTTTGCCCTTCAAAATTAAACTTGCTGATCAGCACCCTGCACCTAGAGTGAACACTACCCCATAAATATCTATGGGGACAGTGGTCCGCGCTTCAGAGACGTGAAATCAGTGATTTCTTTACTATTTACTGCATCTTAAATTGGGGTTATAACTGCTTGATAAGTAAACCGCCCTAATTTGTTAAGCACCATTTTTGGACCAGCTTTATTTCAAATCAGTTTTGCACTTAGATCCTGGTTGAAATATTCCTGTGTACGAACTTTAAACCACGACTGATCTAAATGTAATTTGCTAGGATGAACATGTCTATCTAGGTTTCCAGTTGCTCTGAAATCACGGGGAGGTTTTCAATAATTTTGGTAGTCTCCTATGAAAATGGCGGCTGCATTAATAGTAGCTATTGTGAAAGTCCTTTCATGACACGCAGTGATTGAACCCAGTGACCACCAAATGGCAGCCATGCAGCCTCCAGCTTACAATATTAATAAAATATGGTTTTAAAGATGCTGATTGAAAGTGGGGCTAGGAATTTTTAAGTGGATGCAGCTGGGATTTTCTGTTTAGTGACCTACTTCCCGTTCTCTCCTATGTTACACAGTACCTAGAAAAGCATTTCCATATTTGCTCTGGGACTGATGTAGATGCATACTTGGATCTCGCTATGCTACTTGCAAAATGTGACCACTTCTAAAGGGGCACATCCACTAGGCGATGGGGTAACGACAGTAGGATTACAACATTGTAATTGACAGTCGTTCCCCATCCCCTGCAGTGCCTACACTGAACGGTTAGTCGTTCAGTGTAGGCACCCTCCATCATCCTGAACAATCTATCGTTATCGGCAGATTGACCGGCATGTTCAGCCGATGATTGATTTCGGAAACTGCCAGCGTTAGCGCGTGTTGCTGGTTGTTTTCGACATAGTGTACGATTTGTGCACGAATAATGAGCGATTGCAAGATTACGATGTCGTAATCGTGCAATCGCTGATTAATATCTGCTAGTGGATGTGCCCCTTAAGTGTCTAACACCTAAGAGGGGGTTGTGATCTCTCTACCCATTCTGTGGCATAGACCGGTAACAGTACAACAGGGGGGAGCTCAGTAGTGTACAGCCATATCTTTTGGTGTACGGCAGACTGCATTCTGTGTTGCCTGCAATGCAGAGCTCTTTAGGAAATGGTTAATTTGCATTCTTAATATTTAGGATGTTCCTGCTGTAAGAGAGAGAATTTCCTTTTCTAACTCGTGTACTAATGAAAACAAGAATGTGCCTCACAGTGCTGTTGGGTCCATCGAATATTTGGATGCTGACACAATTTTTGTTAAATTAGCTGTTTACCGAAAATATATTCAAGTTAGTCTTTAAAACCATAATCATTATATAACGATCAGCTTTAATTTGAGAGTATTCCCATCCAAATTGGAGGAAGGGTTTAGGAATTGTAGCTGTTTAATAATTGGACAATTGACTCAAAAGCTGTCATGGCCAAGATCTGGGCTATTCCTTCATTATTTCTTTATCAATTAAGCATGCAAAAGATCTGGGGCGGGGTACGTGCGGCCATCCCACCACTCATCACACGCATGCCGGCTTTAATTACTGCGCGTGCCTGCAGCAAGGGTCTGTGAGGGATCACTGCATCCAAGCTCTGGAATGTATACGGTCAAATCTCCAAAAACTGCATTTTCGAGGGTTTGACCTAATTTCTGACATTGGTACATCCTGGAGTTGATTCCAACTGTGGTATTTGCATTTAGAATGTATTCCTGTGAACCCACAACATGGGGTCAAAGGCGCTCTCAATGCAAGTGACACAGTCCATCCTTGGGCTGCAAAAGCAAATAATGGGTATCTTAGGAGTGACCAAATAAGCAGTTTCGTACATTCTGAGAAAAAGGAACACACTGGTGAGCTCGGAAACACAAAAGGCCTAGATGTCCACAAAAGAAAACAGTGGTGGATGATCGCAGGATCCTTTCCTGCTGTGTTGTGAAAAATCCCATACCATCACATCACAACATCCAGCTAAAGCTGGGTACACACTTTCTCGATTGCAGGCTGATTGGGTAAAACTGACCCGATCAGCCGTGCAGTCTGTCCCCAGTGTGACCCCCTGCCAGCCGCGTACACACTGTGCAGATAAATATTAAATGGTACATAAAATGCGACATCCTGACCGTTGCAGGAGCGTTAAAAGCAGTTTATCGGGTAAAGCTCCTGCATTGGGACAGCGCACACACCTATACAATCCAACGGCCGTTCTCTCGATATTGGATGAACAGCACGATGATTTTTATAGGTGTGTACCCAGCTTAAGTGAAGAACACACTCCAGGAGGTAGGCAATCATTATACAAGTCTACCATAAAGAGAAGACTTCACAAGAGCATATACAGAGGGTTCACCACAATGTGCAAACCATTCATAAGCCCCAACAATAGAAAGTCCAGGTTAGATCTAAAAAAGCCAGCTCAGTTCTGGAACAGCATTCTTTGGACAGATAAAACTAATGTATGATGGGAGCAGAAAAGTCTGTAGAAGGCTTGAATTTGTTTATCATCCGAAGCATACCACATAATCTGTAAAACACGGTGAAGACAGTGTGTTGGCATGGGCATGCATGGTTTCCAGTGGCACTGGATCATTAATGTCTATTGATGATCATGATGACGGAAGCAGCCGGATGAATTCTGAAGTGTATAGGGATATACTGACTGCTCAGATTCAACCAAATTTAGCAAATTTGGTGAGTGACCAAAAACATACTGTGAAAGCAACCCAGGAGTTTTTTTTTAAAGCAATGAAGTGGAATATTCTGCGATGGCCGAGTCAATCACCTGATCTCCATCCCATTGAGCATGATGTCCATGGGTTCCAGACTTCAGGCAGTCATTGCATGCAAAGGATTTTTGACAAAGTATTAAAAATGAACATTTTATATTTGATTGTTTTAATTTGTCCAGTTACATTTGAGCCCCTGAAAATAGGGGATGTGTATAAAAATTGTTGCAACTCCTTAATGGTTCATACAATATTTTTGTTGAATCCCTTGAATTAAAACTGAAAGACTGCACTTCAATTGCTATGAGCCATATCATTGAAACCACTGATAAGTGAAGTGAATAACATTGATTATCTCGTTACAATGGCACATGTCAAGGGGTAGGATTTATTAGGCAGCAAGTGAAGAGTCAGCTCTTGAAATTGATGTTTTGGAAGCAGGAAAAATTATCAAGCGTAAGAATCTGAGTGACTCTGACAAGGGCCGTAGTGATGCCGGGTGCCGCGAGCTGACAGCCGCGGGGGGGAGGGTTAGGTTTAGGGCTCCTGGGGGGGGACTTAGGGTTAGGCACCCCCCCCCCGGGAGGTTTAGGGTTAGGCTAGGGGGAGGGAGGGTTAGGGTTAGGCACCCCCCCAGGGGACTTAGGTTTAGGCAGCGGGGAAGGGGGTGGTTAGGGTTAGGTACTTGGGGGGGGGAAGTTAGGGTTAGGCACCCCTAAGGAGGGTTAGGGGGGTTAGGTTAGTAGATACTCACCTATCCACGATCGGGATTTCCAGCGCTGTCGGACTTCCGCTGCTTGGAACTCTGCTGATGTCGGCCTGCCGCTGACGGGAATCGAACCGCCAGCCATGTGGCCGGCGGTATTTCATACCCATTCCCCTACCAAAAGTGGTCCAAGGATAGAAAATCAGTGGCAACAGGAATTCCCAGGGCTCATTAATGCTCTTGGGGAGTGTAGGCTAGCCTGTCTGTCTGATCCCACAGAAGAGCTACTGTAGCGCAAATTGCTGAGTGTGTTAATCCTGGCAATGATAGAAAGGAGTCAGAACACAGTGCATAGCCGCTTGCTGCGTAGATGCAAACCGGTTTCCTTTTTCTGGTTCCACAATATTACATGTCATAATTGATACCTCACATTAAGTATATATCTCTGATTTATCTCATTGTTATCCCCCTAATGAAGTTCCTACATAATGAAACGCTATGAGGTTATTACTGGGCACTTTCCACCCCTCCTGGTTCCCAGTAAGACACCCTATCTGGGGCATATTTAGAGAAGCATTTATTTAATACTTTGATGGAAGCATTTTTGATCCACTACTCCTGTCCAAATAAACGATACCAACATTATGCACGATCTTCTGTCTCTTATACTGACCATACACTAGTACGACCAGCATAAGATGCGATTCAGCATATGATTTCCCTTGAACACCCCGGCAGTCCTGTCTGCATTGTTTGGTGCTTAGACACACGATGTTCATACGATCTCACGTGCGATCATTCACCCCTATGCATCGTGCGTCCGACCGGTGCCATTTGTGAAAAATAGAAAAAGACTGATGCACACACGGGTGAGGGAGATCCGTAATGCATGCATCTGTCTTTAATAACATAAACACAGATGCAGGGATGATTCAGTGAGAACCATCCGTGAATCTATGAAGAAAAAAACAAAAAAAACCTCATGCCCTCCCAAAGAGCAATCAGCCCTGGGCTTTCAGTGACCCAGTGCTGGTTGTGTAACATACGGGTTTCCTGTTGTTTTCAACTATGGGCCAAATTCTATTAGAGGCAAAAAGTCAGTTTTGGCGAAAAGTTTTTGACTATTTGCGCTTTCCGCCTGTTTTCCACTTTTCGCCCTATTCAATTCCAGTACGTTTTCGCCTGCATGAAAACTGCATAGGCAAAAACAAGCAAATAAGTTTCTCCACCCAGAGGCAGGTGAAATTAGGTGCAAAATCTCTTTTGGGGTACAAACGGGAGGACTTGATTCAGGACCCTTTAGACACCCCACCCCCTCCCTCCCTTCCTCGATGACTAATAAGGCAAAAAAAACACCAAACCTTAAGACACCCTAAAAATGACTTGTCATATCTGGGGTGAAAATTTTAAGTGTTGGAAAATGGGTAAAATGTTTGGGCCTGGTAGTTTGGGGGACTATAAGGTTGAGACAGGTGTTTTTAGGATTGCAGGAGGCTGCAACAGGTGTATTTTTATTTTTAAAAGCTTCAATTTAGGGGCATATTCAATTAAAAGCTGGTTTTGCCAGCGAAAAAGTATCGCGTGCGTCCCCACGAAAACTGTACCTGGCGAACTGAAAATCGTCGAAAAGCTTGTCAGTTTTGGGGAAATTAGCCTGACACTCCCCTAAAGATGCACTGACATGGGGGATCACTATGGGTACCTCCGAATAGCCCTGCTAAAGGTATTTGGGGTTTTAAATGACCTCAATAGGCGCTATTTAGCGTCTTTCAGCAAGTGTTGAAAATAAGTAGTCCCATCAAATTTGAGGTACATGAAAATGGGTCCAAGCATATTTTAAAGTTACTAAAGTAAAGCATTAAAAAGCACCAATGCACCTTCAGGAAGCACCTGCGATCAAAAATATACCTCCCCAAACTTCCAGACACCCCCAAAGGCTACTTCGCCACATTGATTTTTTTCGCCCATTTTCTCAAAGTGCTTTTTTGGTGGTGTCCTTTGTGGTTTTTTTTTTTTTACGCAATTAGTGTAAGGGGGGGGGGGGGGGTGTCCAAAGGGTGTAGGGTGGTTCCCGAAACATTGCACTTCAATACCCCATTTCTGCACTTTTTTTCTGCCAGGTATTCATATGCAAAACTTTTTCGCCTATTACATTATCGCACCGGCGGAAATGTGCTGAAATTGACTCCGGGGATAAATGAAAACATCGAAAATTACGTCATTGGCGAAAAAGTATCGCCGAAACTGTCTTTTTACTTCTAATTGAATACGGCCCTTAGAGTCACCAAAATATACTAGTACCCATTTACATGTGCCCCAAATTTAACTACGGTACTTATTTTTCTCAAAAAAACATTGCTTTATATAATTTTTCCACACTTATGCACATATGCATATAACAGCCCTTTGACTCAATATAAGATAACTAAATACTTTTGTTAGGGCTATTAATACTCTTCTATATTGATTCCCAGGGTCAGTTAGCCTTTTTATGGGGTACAGACTGATTTCCCCAAAATATGCTGACCTTTTTGCTAGTTTCGTTATTCACTACATTTGCCTATCCGTGTTTTCGACTGTTTTGGAATTGAATAGGGTGAAAGGTGGGGACGCGCATGGCGAAAACATCGCGTCCAAACAGGCGAATGAAGCGAAAACATTAAAAAAAAAAATTAAAGAACAAAAAAAGCTTTTTCGCGGCTAACTGAGGGCCTGATTCAGAGCCGCTCGCAAAAAGCGTGCGCTCGCTCTGAATCAGCATGTGTTGTTGTTTTTTTTGCGGCCTCTTGGCCGCTCGCATAGCAGTGGGTTACCACCCACAGCTTATGCGAGCGGCCATGATGATGGTCGCGATGGTCAAGACCATTGCGACCATCGGGCTTGCGGTAGGGTCTCATTGCCACAAGCCCCAGTGGACTTCCTGCACTATTAGAGCAGAAAGTCCACCTACTGACATCACTAGTGATGTCAGTAGGGCCGTCCACAAACGGCAGGCGTTCCTGCAGGAACACCTCCGTTTGCTCAGCCAACCCCCCGCCACGCCTACAAAATCAACATCTACAGCCGCCCCTTTTGTAGTGAGTCCTGGAGCGAGCACTTTTTGAGCTCGCTCCAGGGCTCGCGCACGCGCAGTGCGCACTGGCCCACTATCGACACAGCGCTTGCGACCGGGTCTGAATCAGGCCCTCAATTCGGCCCTATGTCTCTATAGGAGCAGTCATTTATTATTCATGCTCTTGGATACAGTTGTATCCAGAGCGCAGTTCTGTGTCCTGTCCGAGACCAGCTAATATTGAAAACTTAATGTGCTTGATGATATATAGATATGGCAGCACAGACACTGTAATGGTTAGCATTACTGCCTCACAGTACTGAGGTTGTGGGTTTGATTCCCACCACGGCCCTACCTGTGTAGAGTGTCATCTTCCCGGTGAGATGTGCCTCACAAAATGATTCTCATTCAGACCCTCTTACTTTAGTTGCTAGAACTCCACAGACCACACATGTCGATTTATTGGAATAATGTAAGCATCATTTTTCTAAATGAGTCATTCAAACTTGGTTATTTTAGTATCCGGTTGCCCCCAAGTTGCAGCAACTTTCATCATATAACAAGTAAATTAAAACTGTTGGATCTCTGGTTAATGAATAATCCCATCTGTGCCTCATTTCAGCCTGTACATTTGCTGATTCCTAGCATGAAAAGCCTTCCTCAGGGACCAAACATATGTCGAAAATTACTTTGGGATGCTAAACTTTTATATTTATGCATGCTTTAATTAACCGTTTAGGTAGTATCTTTTACATTACACAGATTGATTTTTCCTGCTGAGTGAGAGAGAACAGTATGTTAATCCTTTACTTTTACTCTGAAAGACATCGATACAAAAAGAAGTACCTAAGAGTAGTTTACAATTTTTATTAATGACAAAATCAGACAAATATGAGATGGCTTTTTGTGTTTTATAGACAAATTACAGTTTATTTTTGTTTAATACATGAGTTAGTGAGAATTTACTGCGCCAAGAGTCATTGGGGCTGATTCAATGCAATGTGCCTTTAAGCATATTATCAATCATATATGGTAGTGCCAACATCGCACGTTTTCCCTGGATGGCAGTAAATAGATTGAGAATGAAAAGGTCGACCGTGTCTAGGTAGACCCCATGATCGACATGGTCAAAAGGTCGACATTGAAATAGTCGCCACGTTTGTTTGTTTTTTTAGGGTTAGGCACTTACCAGAAAGTTAGACTCTAGAACAGGCGGTTAGGGTTAGGCATCAAGGGGAGGCTTACGGTGAAGAATATGGTTAGAAAACAAAAAAAAATGCCTACCACTTTTCTATTAATCTTTGGACCATGTCGACATTTTGTACCTGTCAATATTCATACATGTCAACCTTTTGACCATGTCGACCTATTGCCTGTCTACCAGTTGGTGTCAATTAGTAGATCTACACTATCTAATAAATAGTGTAGATCTACTAATCCACACCTGTTTTCCCTCGCACCTCTATTCAGTATGATGGAAAACATGCGATGTAGGCGGACATGTATCACAAATGTCACTTTCACAGATTGTTCCAGACAGTTGTTTGTAGTGAGCCAGAAGGCTCTTAAAATAAATTTTTCAAACTCTTAATTCATTATTTGTCATTAAATGTTGCTTGTGTAAATATTCAACTCCTGCAGACTAGTACTTGGAAGACTCACCTTTTCTCTATTAACAGTACTGTATGTTGGGGTAATTTCTACCAGGTTTGCACACTGTTTGGAAGTGATTTTTGCCCATTCTTCCTTGCAGATTTGCTCCAGATTGTTCAGGTTGGTTGAATGACACTTGTGGACTGCAATTTTCAATTAGTTCCTCAGATTGTCAATTGGATTGAGATCTTGACGGTGACTTGTTCATTGTAGAACGTTCACTTTTTTTTTTTCAACTACACCAGTGTTGCTTTGGCCTTGTACTTGGGATCATTATCCTGCTGAAAGGGGAACTTTCTCCCAAGCTTTAGTTTTCTAATTATAGTTGGTACCTCCGTGGCTTCCCTTACAAGTCTCCTCCTTGTTCTGATACGGAGTTTTGAGCGACGCCCTTTTCTAGGTAGTGCCTGGGTAGTATGATCCAGCTTCCATTTTTTGGCAATTGAGCCAACAATGCTCACTGGGATACCCAAGCACTTGGATATTATGTAGCTCTTTCCTATGTTGTATACCTGTCTATAACGTAATTTTCTTAGTGTTCTTTTGTCTTCATTTTCACCGCTTTGCTTCAGATTCACAGTTATGACCAATTATATTTAAATTAGATGGTATTTTAGCAATAGAAGCTGACTTTCTATTTTATTTTTTTTATTCACATCTAGATGCTAATTAAAAGATAATTGTTAGGGTAACATCTTTCATTTGTGTAAACTTGGAGCTTCCACAGCACAGGAGTGGAATACTCATGCTATCAGCATTTTTTTCAGATTTCTTTTTTTAAATCTGCAGACCTACAAATTATGAGTTTGAAATTTTACTAGAAAAGCCTATTGGTTCGCAATAAACGAGCTGTCTGGAACAATCTGTGTCCTTTGTAATGCAGACAAATCTGTTTAGTTTTTCATGGGGTTGAATACTTTTGCAAGTCAGTATAAAATGTGCCATTTGGTTGTGATCTAAATCACGTGAATAGGATCACCTCATTATGGGCTTCTGGGTCATGTAGTATGTTCCCATTATCTTTATTGGCCAGCAGTACTTGTATTGCCACACTAACATTACATAACTCCTATCAAAGTCCCTTGACTAATAATGATCCTTTAGAAGTTGTGTATAATCTACTGTATATCCTAGCCAGTGCAGGCGGAAGATAGTAAAGTGCCAAAAGGACTCTTGCATCATACATAGAAGATCTCCAGGTGAACCCTTACTTGCTTGGTTAAACTATCACAATGTTCCTACGAGCAGACTGACTTGCTCCTAGATTTTATACAGGTGGGGGGGGGGGGGTGTAAGAATAAAATGTGTATACATGCTTCATCAGGGGCGGATCTAGACTCTCGCTTTAGGGGGGGGGGGGGCGGTGTGTGTGTGTATATGTATGTATGTATGTATATATATATATATATATATCTCCACGATGACAGCATGCTCCCATTGCAGCAGTCACCTATAGCAGCCCTCCTCCCACACACACACCCCCCAGCAACCTACTTGTCCTTGGAGAGCCAATGCGGGCCGATTAAAAGGGGGCGTGGCCTAATCACGCCCCCTCATGCGAAAAAAAAAAAACATGCTTTTTTGCGGAATGGTGCGGCGGCATGTCCCCGATCCTCCGGGCTCCAAGTGGCGTTCATGGAGGTAACCGGAGCAGATCGCTCAACGCTGCCAGTACTGTCTACAGTGGCTGTGTGTTACTAGAGTATCCAAATACAGGACCCTGCTATACAAATACAAAAGAGTAAAGGAGGTATACTTTTACACAAGATGAAACAAATTTATTTGCAACTAAAAGACCAATGATCCCAAACAGGATACAATTAAGGACTCTATTTAAGACGACAACAGCAAACTTCAATGATAAGCAAAAAGAAAAGCTATACACTGGTCTTTGTCAATAGCTTCAAAATAATCAAAGTACAGTCAGGTGCATAAATATTGGGACATTGACAGAATTTTCATATTTTGGCCTCTATTCACCACCACAATGGCTTTGAAATGAAACAAACAAGATGTGCTTTAACTGCAGACTTTCAGATTTAATTTGAGGGTAATTACATCCAAAGCAGGTGAACGGTGTAGGAATTACAACGGTTTCTATATGTGCCTCCCACTTTTTAAGGGGCCAAAAGTAATGGGACAAACTAAACAATCCTAAATCTAACTTTCACTTTTAATACTTTGTTGCAAAGCCTTTGCAGGCAACTACAGCCTGAAGTCTGGAACGCATAGACATCACCAGACGCTGGATTTCATCCCTGGTGATGCTCTGCCAGGCCTTTACTGCAAGTGTCTTCAGTTCCTGCTTGTTCTTGGGGCATTTTCCCTTCAGTTTTGTCTTCATCAAGTGAAATGCATTCTCAATCAGATTCAGGTCAGGGTATTGACTTGGCCATTGCATAACATTCCACTTTTTAGCCTTAAAAAACTCTTTGGTTGCTTTTGCAGTATGCTTCGGGTCATTGTCCATCTGCACTGTGAAGCGCCGTCCAATGAGTTCTGAAGCATTTGACTGAATATGAGCATATAATATTGCCCGAAACACTTCAGAATTCATTCTGCTGCTTTTGTCAGCAGTCACATCATCAATAAATACAAGGGAACCATCAATTGGCAGCCATACATGCCCACGCCATAACACTACCACCACCATGCTTCACTAATGAGGTGGTATGTTTTGGATCATGAGCAGTTCCTTTCCTTCTCCATACTCTTCTCTTCCCATCACTCTGGTACAAGTTGATCTTTGTCTCATCTGTCCATAGGATGTTGTTCCAGAACTGTAATGGCTTTTTTAGATGTTGTTTGGCAAACTCTAATCTGATCTTCCTGTTTTTTGAGGCTCACAAATGGATTACATCTTGTAGTGAACCCTCTATATTCACTCTTGTGAAGTCTTCTCTTGTTTTGTTGACTTTGACACATATACACCTACCTCCTGGAGAGTGTTCTTTATTTGGCCAACTGTTGTGAAGGGGTTTTTCTTCACCAGGGAAATAATTCTTCTGTCATCCATCACAGTTGTTTTCCGTGGTCTTCCTGGTCTTTTGGTGTTGCTGAGCTCTTCGGTGCGTTCTTTCTTTTTAAGAATGTTCCAAACAGTTGATTTGGCCACACCTAATGTTTTTGCTCTCTCTCTGATGGGTTTGTTTTGATTTTTCAGCCTATGGCTTGCTTCATTGATAGTGACAGCTCTTTGGATCTCATATTGAGAGTTGACAGCAACTGATTCCAAATGCAAATATCACACCTAGACTCAACTCCAGACCTTTTACCTGCTTAATTGATAATGAAATAACGAGGGAATAGGCCACACCTGTCCATGAAATAGCTTTTGAGTTGATAGTCCCATTACTTTTGGCCCCTTAAAAAGTGGGAGACACATATAGAAACCGTTTGTAATTCCTACACCGTTCACCTGATTTGGATGTAATTACCCTCAAATTAAATATGAAAGTCTGCAGTTAAAACGCATCTTGTTTGTTTCATTTCAAAGCCATTGTGGTGGTGAATAGAGGCCAAAATATGAAAATTCTGTCAATGTCCCAATATTTATGCACCTGACTGTATGTAAAAAATAACAATCAATTTTATGATAAACAATATATATTTTTACTAATAATAAACAGACCTATTATACGAAACTATTTACAATATATATTTTTACTAATAATAAACAGACCTATTATACAAAACTGTTTACAAAAATGACAGACAAGGGAAATGCATAGTAATAAAAAAAAAATCACATATATATATGACACAATGTTGCTAGTTGGATTAGAGATAATCTTTATAAATAAATGTGTTCGTATCCAAAAGAGATACCAAAGTTTTAAAGTGTGCTCAATTCCTATTTAGCACATTAAATGGATATCCAGGTAGGCATAAAAATGTAGCAGTCATTCATGTAAGTACCTGTTTAATAACGTGAGTCCTAATATCCCAGCACAGATAATAGCTGCCTCATTGAGCCGCACCTTGTTAATCACGGATCCTCAGGACGGGCTTCTCGAGTATTGTAGCTCCCGTGTATGTGGTGATTTACGGTGAGCATGCCGGTATTAGCGGCTGGGATATTAATCGCACTCCCTCCTTGTACCACACGGGTCCTCGGAACATGCTTCCCGGGTGTTGAGCTCCTGTTTATGTATTCGTCCACAGAGATGGAGTGAAGGGAAGGGGGGATGACTATGTTAGAGACTGGGGTAATGCTCGCTCTCCTTATGCAGCTGCTGGTTAGTAATAAGTCTGGCTCCATGAGCATAAAGCTCTGCTCTCCGGGTATAGTGTTAAAGTTCCTCTAGGAGTTCTCCGAGTGACAGGTAACACGTTGCTGCTACATAAAAGACACAGCTGGGAATGACGTCAACGCGTTTCGTCTCTGGGGCTGCAGAGACTTTTTCAAGCGCAGTGTATATCTTTTCTTTTCATTTTCTACACGGACACCCTCCTCTAGTGTTATTGCACTGGTTGAAGTACTACTCTTTTTTGCAGTTTCTTCTTGAGGTGGGGTTGTCCTCTGCTCAACAATTGAGAGAATACAGTTCCAGGAGCTACAGCTCTTGTCTTACACGTGTATATAATTATTGCTAAAGGTTATTTCAAACTCAAAACATATAGCACCCATGTCCCTGAAAAGCCAGCAGCAGTAATTGATTGCACTTGTTTAATACAGCTGTGTACTAGCTCTGACATTTTGGATAGTATCTCAGAAGTCTGTGGGACTATGGCCAGAGATGCTTCATGCCCAAATGCATTAGAGTGGCATGATTACTATCCCACCACCAGCTGCTGCTCCAGGCTCACTGGGGACAAGATTAAATCTTGGGGTGGTACTGGAGATTTGTTTTAACTTTTACAGCAGGTTGATGGTACCAGTGCTGCACGGTCTCCAGTCTCACAGCTGATAGCACCAGATTCGCTGATAGCTAGGTCTTGTTCCAATTTACTTTAGAGGCGGTTCCTCAGTACATGTGGATGACATTGGCGACTTAGCATGACCATTTTTCAAGATGTCGGGATGCTGCTTCCTTTCAAGATCTGATAGGGACTTGACAGGCTGAGGGGTGAAATTAACTGCAGCTATAGCATATGGTATAATGAGTTTGGGCCTTCTGTGTTACGTAATATGAATTTGGACTCTACTTTGTGGCATTTTATGAATTTGGGCTTTACTATGTGGCATAATATGAATGTGGGCTCTATGGGGCATAATATGAATTTGGACTCTACTGTGCTGCATAATAGGATTTTTTTTGGGTTGGGTACGGGATGTTGGCGCTTGGGATCCCTATCTGTCAGAATCCTGATACCGACATTCCGACAGGGTTAGGAAACCAACACTTGTCGGTCAGTATCCTCTCCCTACCTCTAACCCTCCCTCCCAGGTGCCTGAACCTAACCCCCCCCTCCCTAGTGCCTAAACCTAACCCCCCCTCCCTAGTGCCTAAACCTAACCATCCCCTCCCCCTAGTCCCTAACCCCACTACTTACCGTCGGAATGCCGGAGGTTGGTATACCAGCGCAGGGATTCTGTCAGTTGTCGGCATTCTGGCCCGGGCATCCGGACTGTTAGGATATTGACCGATCCTGATTTTATTTGCTCTACTGTGTGGCATACTATGATTTAGGGGCACTACTGTGTGGCTTACTATGAATTGGGGGCACTACTGTGTGCTTACTATGAATTGGGGCACTAATAGAACACATTTTGAATTGGGGGCCTGTGGCATAATCTGATGACTATTGGAGGGGCAAGTCTGGTGGTCTACACAAGTTTTTCCATATATTTTGGGTAGGGGTGATCTGTTTCCTAAACTTTTAATCTGACTCCTAGATTTAAATAAAATGTGTCAAATCCTGCTTTACTGTATTGTATAATCTGTCTCTGGTACAGATAACTAGAAACATAGGCCAGAAGTTCCCATACTCCGCCATTACAGTTCATGTTTTAAGGATATCCATGCTTGAGCACAGGTAACTTATTTAGTACCTTAGTCAATTTGACTCAACCATCTGGACTCAAGCGTGGGTATCTTTAATACCAGAACTGTAATGGTGGAGTTTGGTAACCTCTGCATTAGGCATTTGAGGCTCATGTATAGGGTACAGTTGCCACTGGGTTCCTCAGACTTTGCACTGGTTTAGCCACTTAACGCAACTAAATTCGGTGCTTTTGGGTGCGATGTGCAAAAAGGCTATGGCACCCAAAACAATTGAATATTGCAACCCCCCCCCCCCCCCCCCCCAATCTCCCATCACCTTAGATGGTTGATCTAGCGCAAAAAAACAAACTGAATTACTCCATCTGACTTCAGCAGGGACCCTGTCCCACCGGATAACACAGCTACTTGCCTCTTGGGGGCATGCTGGGCACTTACGGAAATGGTGGGCTGCCTCCAAGCTCTCCTCTCTCACAAGGAAGCCCTGCCTCCGGTATGGCACGTACACTAGTATGGGACAGATGTAAATATTATACCTCACAATAACGGCCACATTTCATAATACGCCAAAACGCTGTAGGGCGTGCAAAATTTTGCCCTACAAAATTAGTGACCGGCACCAGATCGTCGCGATGTAGCGATCCTGCAACCCAGGATCGCTGAAATCCAACATGTTCACAGATACGCCGATCACGATCAAAAAATGATCGTGATTGGTGAAATTTAACATGTAGAATTTCACCAAACCTGAGGCGGATCATCGTTTCCGATTACATCGCAACGATCCGTCGCAGATATATGGAAGTCTTAACTCTGCAAGGGTTTTATGTTATTGGTTAAAAGGACATTGCTGGGTGTGGTGTTAATAGCCTAATCACTTGCACCCTTTTCTTATATTATCTATGAGCAGTGTATGGCAATATAGGGCACATAGTAAGATCTTTAATATTCTCCTATTTCATAATCCATTTCTTTGCCTTTGTGGTGAAATACAGTGTGTGCCTATGGCATGTAGCAGTTCAAAGGTTTTGTATCACAAGTGTGAAAGCTATATCCGTTTTGCTCCCACTGACAGTGAGGAGAGAATCCTTGCTATAAATGCTTATCATTTTTATTTTATAGCCTAAAGGGTGACCTAACTCTATCTGTCTATAGAGAGGTTTAGCCGTCGACAGAATATTTTCTTCTATAAACCAACGTTGTAGCATAGGTCTATTTTTATGGTTGTCGCTAAATGCCCTTCACCGAATGGACCCTGATGTCGTCAGTTACTATCCATGTGTACATAGTGGGAATGGTAACCTGTGGGGAGCCACCGTCCCTGAAGCAAGTCTACTATTGGTGGCCAGATACTACAGTTGAGAGAAAATAACCGCTCTGTCAGGGCATGGAACCGCACTTTCGCCCTCACTCCATATCACGTCCGGGTCCTTAAACTCTGGGGAAATAGGATCATCCCTATTGTTTACCTATCAAGTATAGACATTTCTACCTTGCATATTAATTTCTGCTCCTTCATATTAATGAATGGAGCTCTGTTGTTTATCAATAAATGGAACTATACCGAGATATATATTTTTATTTGCTCAAAAAATTGTGCTAATGTGTTGATTTAAAATAATATATTGTATGAAAGTAAATGTAAATGGCATTTGTTAATGGGGTGAGTTTTCCCTTTAAATCTGCCAATATCTACTATTCACATTCCTACATTGTAGCAGTCTGAAAGGTTATAAAAATGCAGCACAAATCAGATGACTTTGCCGTCTAATCTAGAGGATGAATCCCAAGACGCCTGGCGTGTTTTGGACTTAATTCTAATGTTGCGTAAGGAATTCTGTAGAATAAAGCTTCTAATTTCTGCATGCTTTCACCACCACACCCTTCTGTCTGTTACTGAAAAGGTCTCTTAATTTTTTCTTTTACATATAATTAACCTTGCCCTTGTGATGCTCAGTATCTCCCATCACCATGGTCACCAGTAGGCAGTCCTTGGCCATTCCCCAGTTCCTGCACAAGGTTCTGTGTACAGCTTACACATTCCATGCAGTTCTGAAGGCGTCTGACAACCAACGAGTGCCATTAGAAACCAGCAACACCCCCTCGCCATTCATAGGTCTCACTTCACATTTTTCTTGCATTCTTTGCAGAAGATTCAGTGTGTGATGCTGGAATGCAGTGACTATTGTCTAGATTGCTTAAGTGCTGGGGTTGTTTTCTGTGTAGTATATGCTGACATTATATATGCAATGCTTGCCACACATGCGAGTATAGGCATATGATGTCTGAATAAACCGCATGGTCCAAAGGCAACCTTATTTAAAATAATCGGATCATTATTGTGCATGTCAGTAAATCAGAAGATGACGGCTATTTTGGCCTGTCTGTATAGTCTTTTTCTGAGCACTAGACAGACTGATTTTGTCCAATTTGGCCATTGATCCTCTAGCTAACAGAATCGCACGAAAAGACGCTCAGCGCTATAGAGCCACGGCATATGCGACTAGAAGGGCGGTTTAGCGCACAAGGAGGCTAGATGTATGAGGACACATCTGTAGGACCAAACAAATGCCAGTAGCAAATTCACCTTAGTGACTTAAATAGCTGCTTGGCACCAGCTCCCCTGCTCTTGATGACCCCACCTTCATTTGCACCTAAGATGGGCTGTGGGCACCTCCATTGTGTCTGCTGGGTATTTGCCACTTATACAGATACCGTTCAGCACTGTGCTCCAATAATGATACTTCTGGGACTGGAACAGTCCGATTTACTGACATGGCTAATGATCTGTTTTTTGGCTACCTAACTGCCATTTGTGTGCTCTTACAAGGACTTTGCATGACTTTAGCCACTTTATGCATCAAAACCCAGTGGTTTTGGGCGCGACATCCTTGAAAAGGCTTGGATGTCCAAAATTATTGAATATTGTCCCCCTATCTCCCATCACTATAGAGCAGGGGTTCCCAACCACGGTCCTCAAGGCACGCTAAAGGCCCCCATACATCAGAGATTGATTGCAGCAATTGTGCAATTTGCAATCGATTGCGTATAAAAATCTTTCCCTTTTTCAATCGATTGCTGATTGCAGAGATGCCACAATCGATTGAAAAAGGGAAAGATTTTTATACACAATCGATTGCAAATTGCACGATTGATTGCAATCAATCTCTGATGTATGGGGGCCTTAACAGTCCAGGTTTTTGGGGATAGCCATACTTGAGCACAAGTGACTTAATTAGTACCTCAGTTATATTGATTTAACCATCTGTGCACAATCATGGATATCACTAAAACTAGGACTGTTAGTGTGCCTTGAGGACCGAGGTTGGGAATCTCTGCTATAGACGATAGATCAGGTGTAAAAATATATAAAAGTTATTGCTGGAATACGTTTTGGGTACTCCATCCAGGGCTGACCTTCACGTCTTACACAATTAGATCAACTGTTAAATCTTCCGCCTCCTCCTCAGTTACACATGGGAGCCAGACTTTAGGTAGTTTTCAAATACTTTTAACTGAGTGTGTTTATTCATGGTGATGACTGAATGATATATATATATATAAAATATTCCCTTTTGACCATATGGTTTAATTCTACATTATGGAAAAAAAAAATGTATCCTGTATCTACAAACTTGACTACTGCAATTTTATATTCATTGCAATTTAGATTTCTTATCTGCATTTTCTTAGTTTAGTCCACCATGAAATTTAGAAAGCAAAATAATATGCGGTATATGTTGCTGCTCAAAGGGGCTGATTAATTTCAGCGTGACACTGAGTAGCCCTGGGAAGGAGTTCCCGAAGCTATTCAATTCACTGCACTAAGTCCAACTAAAACCACTCAAGTTGGAGAATGCCAGCTGCCGCGCCTAAAGCTGGGTGTTGTCGCGCTAACCAGCATTCTTTGACTAAAGTACCGGCTGCGGGTCTATTAGCACCGCGCTTATCTGAAAAACAGCATTGCGGCCTGCACTTTAGTCGGATTTCTCTTCGCACCCTCAGGCCAGTTTCACATTTGCCGGTTTTGACCGGCCGGGCATGAAACGGGCGGTAGCTGGCCGGGTCTTTTCAGGCACTCAGTACCTTTCACAAGCAGCAGCTTAGAGCCGCTTTTAATGTGTTTTTTTTTTTTTTTTTTAAACATCATTTCCTTTACACCACTGGCGTGCAGGGACGGCATGGACACGGCACGGCAGCCGTCCTGCACACTGGATATTCCCGGCTGTAACACGTCAACCGTGCCGTGCCCGTGCCGTGTGAAAGGACCCACCTGCTTCCCTCTTATCTATTTTTAAAGTCCGGCTAAAATTCGGGTGGCTTTTTGCCGCCCGGCCTAAACCGGCAAATGTGAAATATCTCTCAGGAGGGTGCGAGAAGAAATCCTTTAGTCGGGCTAACAGTGCAGTGAATTGAATGGAAACTCCTTCCCAGGGCTATTCAGCATCGCTCTGAATTGAATCACCCCCAACGATTGCATTTGTTCTACAGCTAAACCTCTGATACAGCATGTGTGACTGGAGAAGTGGGCAGCTCACTGGTCACAGTCGTTATGTAAACTGGCACTTCATTTTACCACTTCCAGTGCCAACTGCTTTTTCTCCACTGAAAATGGAATTCTTGGAACCCACTAAATCTGTGCCATCTAATATTCTAATATTAGACTGTTTGTATGAGGTTACTGGTATAGTCATTTGTCAGGTAACCACACAGCATGCATTTATTTCACATACATTTTACAATGAATTTGGCTATCTTCTGTATAACAGGTGATCCATGTCAGTGAAACAGCTGAGAAAAGCTTTGCAAAACTCAGATTTTGGGGGGTATCCAATTAGCCGCAGTAAATTACCGTGCTAATTACTTCGCCCGTGGCTATCCAATTAGCCCCAAAGTCGGCCTGACGCCGGCACTTATAGGTTTTTTTCGGGACCTGATGTGTCCCGAAAAAGAATCCACGATAATTGCAGTTTTTTCCACCTGAAAAAAGGCAAACACACAGGTCCGTGAGCTTATCGCGGCACCTATGTGTTTTCGGGAGACCGATCCTATTATTTCGACAGAAGTAATAGGATAGAGTGGAAAAAAAATCCTCTATAATCGGCGAAAAATCCCAGTTTTTCGCCAATGGTGGGGGTCAATTAGCGCCCGAACAATATTCAGGGCTAATTGGATACCGCTCTTTGCCTTCCAAACGTTGTCATTTTTCTAATGCTATAAAATGTTGGTAATACAGAGGATGTACTGTGACACCGCAGTTATGTGCCAGGGCATGTCAGGTGGTTAAAGCCTCAGGCCTATACTTTGCGTCTGATCTATAATGCTGGGTGACTGTTGCGTTGTTTGTTCATTGCCTTTGTACTCCCTGTGTAATTGTAATATGGGAGGGGAGATGATGCTGTTCTTATCTATGATGCAGCCTGGCAGACACTATGTCAAATTACTTTTTCCATCAAACCACACTTTTTATTCATCTGTGAAAAAAAAAAAATTATTTCCAGAGATTTCACATAGAAAATAATATTTTATGTTCATAAAATCCCACGTCCTCAGTATGTTGAATGCATAGCTGGCAGCATTTTACTATCCTCATAATAAATGCCAGTGATGGTTATTAAACATGCCTTTAACTATTAATATAAACTCCATTTTGGGTATATTAATAGTTAATATTGGGAATTGGGTATATTTGGAAACTATTGGAATAGTATATTAAAAGCCCTTTAATTATTAGTATTATAATAATAATACTAATAATTAAAGGGCTTCTAACTCTATCACAGCAAACCCCTACAACATCATACAGGCATTAGGGACGCTGAAATCCTGCAATATATAAGGAAGGTACTGGACTCCATCACTTTAATTATGATGTCTCATTTCATTGAGAAGTAACAATATCCTTATTGCAAAAAGATAATTCCATTGAAACTAATAACTTGGTTTGGGTGTATTCAGGGGGTGATACAGATGTCACTTGCCTGCACACACTTCATCTGCCGGGTCCCGCTGTGTATTTAACCATCAGACCAGGGGATGCTCTACCCTGCTGGTGCTTTTTTTTTTTTTTGCAATCTCCCACAATGTCAGCTTCCTATTCATCACCGGAACCAGGGAAACGCTGGCAAGATACGTTTGTTTATTGTACATTTCATCCATTAGAACTGAAAACTATTTTTTTTTTTTTTTTAGTTTTTTTTGCGCAGAGCATCTTATTTTCAGAATTAAAACAGCTGGAAGTGACAGAACTACATTGCTAGCGTACACTGACCACTGCAACATTTGTACATGTGTGAGCGCTGCGCAGCTTTTCCTCACCACAGGTTCCGTTTATCTGGTGCTTGGTATGTGTGTTGAACCAATCCAGTGCAGTAATGGTGCATACACAGGGAAGCAATCGGGAAGCCGACTGCCTATATACCGGCAGCTGGCTTCCCGACTGTCTTATCCCGGCAAGGGTGAAATGCCGGAGGTATTTCATACCCATTCCCATACACACAGGATGATTGTCAGCGATAATGATATCGCTGATCGATCTCCCTGCACAAACCCACCAACGACGGCGGGTCTTTATAGTAACCTGGTCGATGGACGATATCTTTATCGTCCATACGTGCCTGTGCTTCGCAGGTCATTGGTGGGTTGGAGGCACCGAAAAATGCACAATATGATCGTTATCGTTTTTGTTCATATTGTGCATTTTTATCGTTGTGTGTGTACGCACCATAAGTGTACCAGAGGCACTAGGCTGCAACTTTGAGTGGTGCTGCCTCTGCGTGCCTGAGATGCAAAATTTTAAGAAATACAAAGCGCTACTGCTCTCAGATCGTCTGTCACGCCGGGCTTCTGCGCCGTATGGCATAAGACCAAATGTAATAGGGTGAGAGTTTAGCGGTAAAACTCTCACACTAATACATTGAGTTGTATTTTCAATACAGGAAACACCTGGATGAGAGTTTAAATCTTGAGAGTTTTTTTGAGTCTGAAAAACATCCAAGTTTGCATGTTCTGTGACTTCATTACATTGGCTGAGTGTAAAAATGTGAGTGTTCTGTCACATTTTCTAAACTCTCGCCCTATGAGGATATATCTGTACTCGTTTTTTGTTGTTTCTGACACTATTTGATTAAACAGAGGAGAAGGTGCCATTTTAAAAGGGACAAATGACCAGTATGGGGAAGAATAAAAGTTAGGCGCCAGCAGTAAACTTTTAGGAAACCTAGTTCCTGTGCTTTGCTGTTAGAATAAGGTTATCAGTTTCCTCTGGGATTCCCATTAACCCTTTGTGTGAGCGTGCTGCTTACTAGTATGTCCCCAGGGCTGCTTTGCAGCTTGAAGTTCAGTCTCCCATCTACAGACCTTTGTTCTGTAGCCTTTAGTGTCTGAAATGTTCCTTCCTCTTTGGATTAGAGCTTTGTTCTTTTGTTACACCCAGATCAACAGGGCCTTAGGGGATATGGAGAACATATAACATAACACTAACAGAGCAAATATACATATAGTAGATGTACTGTACTGTACTGGGCAGCACAGACGGTGTAATGGTTAGCATTACTGCCTCACAGCACTGAGGTCGTTGGTTCGATACCCACTACGGCCCTAACTGTGTGGAGTTTGTATATTCTCCCTGTGCTTGCGTGGGTTTCCTCTGGGTACTCCGGTTTCCTCCCACACTCCAAAAATATACTGGTAGGTTAATTGGCTCCTAGCAAAATTACCCCTAGTGTGTATATGTGTGTGTGTGATAGGGAATATAGAGTGTAAGCTCCACTGGGGGCAGGGACTGATGTGAATGGCCAAATATTCTCTGTAAAGCGCTGCGGAATATGTGTGCGCTATATAAATAACTGGTAATAATAATAATAATAATAATAATAATACTGTAGCTTTATTGTTTAAAATATATATTCTCTCAACCCACTTGTAGCCTATGACTTTTTGGGGGGCATTCAATAGTTTTTTTTTGGGCCACCTGCGTCCGACCGGGGGGTTTTAATAGTTGCTCCATTCAGCACGAATAACGTGGGCGCCCATTATACTTGCACGTAAAATCCAACTTTAAGCACATTTTCCTTTCATGCCCAATAGTTTAGATGGGTTTAATCACTTTATGTGGCTAAACCCGGTCTAGCGCGAAAAAGGAATGGGCGTTCACTTCCGGAACTACAATTCAGTATCACTCCGCCTAAAGTGACAGGCAATAGGGCATGACGGGACGTGCTAAAGCAATTGAATTGCCCCCAAAGAATCTTTCATAGGTCACGTAGCTTTCCATCCTTGTACTGACTGGTAGGAAAAGCATCGTGCATTTTTTCCCTTTTTTATTTTATTATATAAGAATTATGTAAACTTCTGGGAAAATAAAACCAATTTTATTGGCACTGCATCTATTTGCATATGTAATTGCCTTTCTCTGCATTTTTTAGGATGCTTTTTTGTTGCATTTCAGAGCATTCAACATGCATTTTTAATTCAGTTAAACAAGTCCAAATCTCCATAATAACTCAGTGGGGCATATACAAATGGCAGCGAGGTTTTCTCCGGAGAAAACTCACATGGACCTCACGCCCAATTGTGGTATCGGGAGCGCACATACCTGTGGTATTCAATTTAAAAAAAAAAAAAATGCAGTGTTTTCAGCACTAAAAACCCTTTGGTGCGAGGAAATAAAAAAAACACCTGCTTACCTGTCGTTTGGTCTCCACGGCTCCCGGTCATCTCCCCTCCATCTTTGCACTGGGGAGGGGGGTTGTGGGAGATGTAGTTCTCCCTGCAGCTGTCTCCAGGGGGGTCCACACACAATCGCTTACACACACTCACACATACTTACACACACAGACACAACGTACTTACACACACCGCAGCTACAGGAGACCAGATCCCAACACTGGAGAAGACACCGCTTTGGAAGGTGAGTATTTACTGACAAATAAATCTAGTTGGAAACTTCCAATTGCGGACAACACCATGCAAGTACCCCCAAATCTGTATGACTTCCCCCATCCCCTTCTGTACAACCAAGGAATGATTGCTAGTACAATGTGCCAAAGAATATGGCCATACTATCAAAGAAAGTGACCACTATCTGTAATACTATGTCAGCAACAACATTTTACACAGCTGGTACAAGCTACAACAAATCTATGATCCAGGATGGAGCTGGGGCAGCTGGGGAGGGTTCAAGCGGCCTTAGTGCTGCCTATCAGTGTATTAATACCTGTCTGGATCCAATCTGCCTTGTTTCAACTCTTCAGGCTGTAGTGTGAAGGATACTTTCTTGGCACACATTAAGCCCCATAATATCAGCTGGGTGTTGTTAAATGACAATCTTTACAGCATATTGTTCTTGACCATGTACTTTTCTTTATGGACATAGTTTACTTTCTAATGGCTACTTCCAGCAGTATATTTCACCATAGAGGAGATGTACATGTCATACCGCTATAGCTCTTCCTGCTTCACCTCCTACCAAGGCGAAGCAGGAAGCAATCTCCACCTCTTCGTTCATCCTTGCAAGCCCAACAGTGCATCAGCCTAGTGCTGCTCCTGGCCAGCCCCACTGCAGAGATATACATCCTGAGATCTCGTGCACAGGCGGACCCCCACAGAAGCCGCTGCAGGTTACACATACCAACAGGTAATGCTGCTGTTAAGTAAAAAAATCAATGAGCAACATAAGTTCGTTTATCATTTTTTAATAACACCTGAATGATTTTCCTTTGCCGTACAATAGTATGGAAGGTGAATTTGTTAGATGATTTTCTCTACGTTCTCTGTTCTCATACATACCGATGTTCTTTGTAAGTACTTCATAGCGCTGGCAGAGCCGGCCCTAGCCAATTTGGTGCCCTAGGCAATATTTTGACTGGTGGCACGCACGCGCACACACACACACACACACACACACACACACGACCCTGTAGTAGTGCCCATATATAGTTGTAATACCCCTACAGTAATGCCCCATATACAGTAGTCATACCCCCATAGTAATGCCCCTGTAGCAGTTCCCTTATACAGTAGTAATACCCCCATAGTAATACCCCTGTAGCGCCCAAATAGTAATACCCCTGTAGTGCCCAAATAGTAATGCCCCTGTAGTAGTGCCCATATACACCCATAGTATTGCCCGTGTAGTGTCGCTTATAAAAAAAAAAAACCACTTACCTTAACCCCTGCTCTTGCATCCGCCGCTGTCCTGTCCACCCAGCTGCTCCTCGGAAACTATGGGAGAGACGTCATGACGTCTCTTCCATAGTTCGCATGGGGAGAGCAGGAAGCTGGAGTTCGGGAGAAAACTCCAGCCTCTGGCTAACACTGTGCTGCAGGGAAGAACTCGGGCGCCCGCTGCTAATAACATCTCAGCGGGCATCCGGCTTAGAGCCTCCCTGCGGCGCCGGGCTGGAAGACACTGACGCTGGGTGCAGTGGCGCACTCAGTGCATGTGCACCTCCAGCCCTGCCAGAATGAGCTCCTGTACAGAAGCTCATTCAGACCTGGGTCCTGGCCAAACACTGAGCTCCGATAGCGGCGCCTTGGGGAAACAACAGAGCCATCGGATGCCCCTGGGCATTTCAGTCACCCCTACGCATTTGCTTATAATGCCTATGCCCGGCTCTGAGCGCTGGTTATAGTGCATTTGCTACCACCTCTTTTTACATCTCCTCTCATGTCACAAATCACAGTTCATCTCAAGCTGGTTCCACAGACATTACAATGAGACCAGTGTATTCCCGTACCCTCCGCTGTCACCAGGTCTCAATCCAGTATGTGGCAGAATGTACAGCTGACAGATCTGCAGCACGGGCCATAATTCTCTAAGCAATATTTCCAGCACCTTGTTGAATTCATGCCGTGACAAATTCAGGCTGTCCAGGGGCAAAGGACAGTCCAATTGTCTAGAATCTTGACTTTGCCATGGTGGTGGTATTTGTAGAGATGAGCGGGTTCGGATTTTCTCGCCAAGCTCGGATTTTTCCCACCAAAAATTGGGTCTCAGTAAGAGTCAAAATGTCATCTTTCATGGACAAACATAATTATTCCTGGACAAAAGTCCAGGAATGAAAAATCCGAACTTGGCGGGAAATTCCGAACTAATCCGAACCCGCTCATCACTAGTTATTTGACGTATGCTAACCTTGAATAAGCTAGTTTTTCACAGACTGTTACCCATGTAAACTTATATCGCATCCTACTTGTATTAGAAAAACATAAAATTGTTTGCTTACTGATGTTTCCTCATACACCTAGCCTCAGTACACCATGCAGCGCAAGACGCCCGGTGTGACTGTGCCGCTGTGAGAGGAGTAGCGTACAGTCTTTTCCTTTAATTTATGTGTTGGTTGGGTATGATATCCCAGCTGTAGGGATGCCGCTAGTCAGAATACAGACAGCGGCATCCCGACAGCCAGAATCCCAACACCCATATAGGATTCAATGGTGAGTAGTTTTCTAACCCCTACCCTTCCCGGTGCCTAACTCTAACCCCCCTTAGTGCCTAAACCTAACACCCCCTCCCCGGTGCCTAAACCTAACCTCCCCCTCCCCGCACCCTAATCCCACACCTACCTCCCCGGTGCCTAACCCAACTAGCTAACGCTACCCATCCCGTGCACCCAAATACTTACTTTTGGGATGCCGACGGTCGGGATACTGGTGCCTGGATCCCACCCTGTCAGGATTTCGGTGCCAGTATTAAGACAGTCGGCATCCCACACACCGGGATGCCGTCTACAATACCGTGTTAGTCACATCACAGATGCAGCGAAAATCCCCTCACAGTGTACAGGAGACACTAGGCTGTGACTTTAACCGCACAGGAATTAGTGTAAAACACGTACAAAGTCACAGATGAAGCACAACGGAACTTTGTGTGAGAAGAGGCTGCGCCCATTGCATAGCTGCATGTTGTGTACAGATTCAGGCTCTGTTGTGCACCGATATACAAATGTTACTTATCAAAGTGATCAGTGCAATCCAGCTAAGTAATTTTATCGCTCCCAGTTTTATGCATACAAATAATTCGCACATTTTGAGCGAAAGACACTCAACAAAGCCTTAGTCACCCAGGACCTTGCCCCCCGAGAGGGGCTGTTTGGCATGACTGAAGCCACCGCTTTTTCACCTCTATACTTAGATGGTTGGATTTTGGTAAGCGTTCTGCTTCTTCCCGAACCCCTTATTGAACCCTCCTTTCTCTTTCCTGGGAAGATTTGTTGATCCTCCACTTAATCCGGTCAGTAAATAATGGAAGCTGCTTTTTTTTTTTTTTCAATATATACCAATATAGTGATCGCTCTAGCACCCTACACCTGTCACAACCCGTGCAGTTCCTTTTTCCTGCTAGCATACACTGCTGATCCTTTCAGAGCAATCCTGACCCGAGTGTTCCCAGCAAGACCGTCTTGGTATGCAGGATTGTAAAATGGTTCCTGCAGTTTGAGGTAACATTATTGTAGCTGCACAACAGGCTTGCTCAGGGAGAGCATTTAGAAGCTAGCGCTGTGCTTTGTATAAGTCTGTAGGTATGAATGTTGTTTTCTGGCTGTGGCAATGGCTTTGTCTCAGCCAGCTGTTGCATGGGTGTTTCCCAATGACAGCTGTGTTGAACAAGGCAGCACAGGGAATAGAGTAGACACACATGCAGGTTTCCTGCTAGTGCCAGACCAGCTGTTGTCTGCCTCTTAGCAGTGTGGGCTGCTTATGGCTTACTGGCAAATGTAAAAGTTCTGCAGAGCTTGTGGGACTGACAGAATGGCCCGGAAGTCCTGGCTATACTTTCCCAGCACCTGCCCTCATAAAAGAAAAAAACAGTATAAGAACTTTATGCACAATTTAAATGAGGAATTCAAATTGGAGAGGAGGCTATTTTCCAGTTCCCGGCAGACACGCTCCAATATGAATAAGAGGTGTTTGGTTCACAGTCTTAATAAAGTCTTTAGTCATAATGCCAAATATATCAATTTTGTTTTGCCTTCTATGACTTTAACCATGGAATAATGCTAATGGTCAATGGTGCAAAAATACAATCAACTCTTCTATTTTGCAATAGTGTGTTTGTATGTACATGGCATCACTGTGCCTCTACAAGAGCCATGCACAGCAGTCACTCTTACATGGTATATCTGTTCCTACATTCATTCATGTGCTCTGCTGCAGACAGAGCTAAGATGGCTACATAACATTCCCATTGTGTCCTGTGTCTGAACACTAAGCAATTCGGTTCTGCTTCCAGTTTGACCAACTGCGTGAGTGGAGATTGTTCAATGTGTCAGCATTCACAACCATCTCATTGTTTCATATTTGCCCCTTGTACTGTCCTGAACCTTTTTTTGTTGTTGCTTGTTTATGCTATTGTGCTTCTCCATATTTGGTTTGTGTACATATACAGTAGTGCATACATCTTATTTTTATGTAAACATGTATAGGAAACTATTTTGCATTTTAAAATGCGTGTGTTTTGGGGATTTCTCTTTTGAATTTGACCAATGTGTGGTTGCAGTCTGAGCTTAAAGAAGCCCCTCACTCACAAAGTTGTTGAGACTGCAAAATAATGTGCAGCACTATAATGTTCCACCATTTATCCTAGCCTAATCCAAAGAGGGGGGACATCCCCAATAACCCCAGTGCAGCTTGTTCTAACAGTTTAGCAGGGCAACTTCTGACCAATGGGGAGGGGCCGCTCAGATTGAAAAAATGGAAGCGAGTAGCTGAGGATGTTACGTGGAGAAAAGAAAGTGCTGCTGCTATGCGCAAAACTGGTAGTACCAATGCTGGGGGCTGTGTGTTGTATAATGCTGCAGATATTTCCATAAGTGCAGTGAGTGGTAATTACTTAGTGTGTGTGTATTTATAAGAATCTATGGCCCTCATTCAGAGCCGTTCGCTATTTGTGGTCGCTCGTTTAAAAACAAGGGGTGGCTATTCAAATGATCCGTACGCACATTGCAGTCTGTTCACACCTCTAAGTCTGAACGAGCGAGCAAAACATACGCTCGTTTATTTGTTAAAAACGCCCCCTGGCCGCTCGCATCCTACGTCATGTCCGCTATTTATTAGATTAATCGAGTACATCGACCAGCGTATGAACTGCTCGCTATTCTTGTGGTTGGTGTTTGCTACCACAAATTTGCGAGCAGTTCTGGCTATAAAATAACCCAGTGACGTGGTCAATGACGCTGCTGTTTTAAATATGCACACCCATAAAACGTCCGTTTTGACCTTTAAGCACGCCTGCGTTCGGATCTCCACTCCCCATTTTCAAACACCTTCCCCTGTTACCACCCACATACGCCTCATTCTGTCACTCAAAATAGCAGGCCCTCGCTATATTGCATACCAACGATTTTCGGCCGCACTGACTGGTTCGCGCATGCGTACTAAAAACCGTACGCATGCGCAGATGTGCAAACATCGCTCGGAACGAGCGTACTGCCGCTAACGAGCGGCTCTGAATGAGGGCCTATGTGCATCCAGGTCTGGTGATTGCCATGCACTTTCTGTGTGTGAATGCTGTATATAAATGATCCCATTGTTGGCAGCAGTTTGGTACCGTATTCCACAGGATGGCATTTCATGTGTGTACCGCTGTCACGCCTGACCTCCCACGTGTTGGCTTTCCCATTTGTACATAATCGCTTTAAGAATTTTTGAAGACATTTTTCCTACCCAGTTCCCGTCTACGCTCCCTACAAGCACAACAACTGTTACGACAAGCCAGCGTGTGTAACCTGACCCCAAACTTCTGCATCTGCCTCCACCCCTCCTCTCCCCTCCCAGCCCTGCACATTCCAGCGTTCTCATTCTTGTAAGTGGGCACAGACAGCCTCTATGCCACACTGCTAGCTGCCCCTCACGCCTGTCGGTCATGATACTTGGCCCAGTCCCGGCCTCTGCTGGCACCATACATGGAAAGGGACACATGATCAGCTCACCATTGTGGGATAAAGCCACCCGGCGAAATGTATGCTATAACTCTGGTAAGCTTTGGTGCTGTCAGTCTCTATGTGCTCTGCGTTTGGGGTAGGGGAACTTCTCTGTAGGGTAGTAAGATTCCAATGGTTCTGTTATAGAGTAGAGCTGTTCACACTCTCTTTAGTTTGATGTCCCTGCTTAAACACTGTTGTACCCAGGTAAATAGTGTCACTTCTGATTAGCACATTTCTACTTGGAACTCGTTCTCCTAGAAAATCATTAGTACATATGATTCTGTGTGGACGTATTTCCAGGGACTTAGTGGATTTTGATTGTATTTAGGAATGATTTGAAAATGTTACACATATATTTTCAGACGACTTCAGTTGTGGATATAATAACCTTTATGTACTTCTCATTATGTTCTTAAAAACAATCTATTGCATATTTAATAAGGTTAAAAGTCATTTATTTGCAATTAACTGACTTTCGATCCTGACTCCCTCCCAGCGCTGTGTAAAGGGGCCCCATAGGGCAATTGGTGTAGGTGCCCCTTAAGCTTTACATGGAAAGTCACACATGGGAAGAATACATGAATTCACTGTGTATCACATAATATAATAGAGGTGCACAAACATGCATGTGATGAATACTTAGTCCAGTCACCTCTGCTCCCGTTGAAGAATTTCATTATGCCGATTAATTTTTTTTTTTCTAAATGCAGTAAAATATGACATTTCATGGCACGCGCATGCCTGTGTGTGTAGTGCTTGCATGAAACATTGCATTCTGTAACAGATTTCATTATAGCCATCTGATTTGTCTAAACTATTTTAGTGGTCCTGAGTGCTGAAACAATCACATATGCATGGAATGGTCTGGCTAGTTTAAATGGCGTTGGTCTTGATTATTTTGGAAGATGACACGTTATGTCTATAATTAGAGCATGACATGGGTGATGTCATGTTGAAAATAAATTCTGTCTAGTGGTCAGGGAAGGAGCCTGTAAACCTGGGGTCTTGTTTTCTGGCTCTCAGTGCAACTTATTTTTATCACGGTATTGGACTCTTGGCTCCTCCAGCGTCTGACGGCATTGCTGCTCGATTTTAGCATCCAGACTGCTGGACAAGGTCTGTATGTGGGGGGGATTTCCTGAATTGCCGAGCTGTTGATCTGTAAATAGTACTGGAGACTTCATGCAGTTCAAGTCTGGGTTCACCACATGTATTCAGTAGGTTGTTATTTATGAAGTGTGAGAGAAGTATATGGTGTAGTACTTGTAATCGCCTCCCAACTTTTAATCGTGCCTTAAAGCTGGCCACACATCTAAAGATTATCTGTCCAACCATCCAACTTGTTGATTGGTTGGAACGAAAATCTGGTAAAGTATGGGAGTAAAGGATGATCAGCAATTTGCTGCTAAATGCCAGAAAACAGATTAAGATGATCGTTCAGACAAGTTTGTTAAATGTTCGATCTAAACAATTTGTTCAGACAACAGTTTTTGTCCATTTTCCGGAGTTTGAGAGCAAATTGCTGATTGTCAGGTACTCCCATTCCTTACCAGATTTTCATTCCAACCAATCAACAAGTTGGCTGGTTGGATGTAAGTTGGTCTAGTGTGTGGCCAGCTTAAGAACGTACCTTTTCAATGGTGTAAGACTTGGTCATATACTAACAAAAAAGAGGACATCATGCATTGCCTCCCGTACTATCCCAAGCATGGTGGGTTTTCATTTGGTCATCGGCACGTCTGGTGTCCGTACAGAAGGCTGGATTGTGTGCTGTACCAGTCTGTGCACCTGACACTGCAGTGCTGTGGCTCATATGCTCCATGTTATCATCTATTGCAGTGTTTCCCAACTCCAGTCCTCAGGGAACCCTAACAGTGCATGTTTTCCAAATCTCCTTGCTGGAGCACAGGTGTCGTCATTACTTTCTGACACATTTTAAAAGATTCACAGGTGGTACGAGTTATTTAAGTTGTGATTCTGTGAGGAGACCTGGAAAACATGCACTGTTAGGGTTCCTTGGAGACTGGAGTTGGGAAACTCTGCTTTATTGTTCCCAGTCTATGCATTGCCTGAGATCAGATTGTGCTCTTGCAAACAGGAAACGTTTTGTCCTAAGAACTAAAAATGCACGCAGCTTCTGCACTGGTACATTGAGCTATTTGTAACAATGTTATGGAAATAGCAATTTAATTACTGTCAGACAGAAAAATATCCTTTCCTTAATTGGCTGTTTAATATACCTATTAGACATTATTTCTAAATAATTTGTCAAAATGTAATGAGTAATAGCTGGTCTAGCATGAGGATCTCTGGTCACACATTAATCAGATACCTATTAGTAAGTGTCATTATGAGTAAATGCCTTCCATAGGAATAACTCACATGCGGTCTCTAAGGACTCTGGAGGTGATCTAATTTCAGAAACTGATGGTACTACTTGTTTGTTTGCTATGCTACTCTGATAATAAAATACTATTATATTGAGTCAGACCCGTTACTAGAGGAGTGCTGTTTGCTTAGGAGTTGTTGCTGCTCTCCTAAGTGCTGGTTGTGTAATATCACATTATGTAAGGGGATACTTGAGTAAATCAGTGGATTCTTTATCTTGAACTCACCCACTTTTGCTTTCTTCCTAGAAGCTCTCCACAGGCCTTTTGGCAGTGACTCAGAACCTCAAGCTCTCAATGATGCCATCCGCTGGAGTTCCAAGGAGAACCTGCTCGGAGCCACGGAGAGTGACCCCAATCTCTTTCTCGCCCTTTATGACTTTGTGGCCAGCGGAGACAACACCCTGAGCATCACTAAAGGTGTGTATTTATGTGCAGGATAGAAAGGAATTTTCTTTATCTCTTTATATGACTTCATATAAGGGAAATTGATCCATAGAAAGTTACAGGCAGCTCTCCTTGTTTTCTTGTGCCAGGGTGATTAGAAACATGCTTATGTCACCAGTGGGTAATCCCCCACACTTACCTGTAAGCTACAGTCCAGGCACAAATGGTCACATTTCAGACCACGACCAAATTCACCTCCAATATTACTGAATCGGTAAAAATAAACTAAATTAGCAAAAGCTGAATAACTGAATGTTGATGTGGCCTTTTACAGGCTATTGATAAATATCTTTAATAGAATATAATGGAGAGGATCTACAGTAGTGTAATTAGGAACCACAGTCCCACCCCTATGTAGAAGATCACTTCAATATATCCTATAATTTTCTCTGTCTGCCACAATGTCCAGCTATACTTCTGGCCATCTCTGGTAATACATAGGGCCCGTATTCAATTAAGCTGCGATAAATTATTGCCGACAACCCGTCATTTTTACCTGTTTCACTTATTCCCATATTCAATTTCAAAGACTTTTCGCAGGTTAAAAAACCGGTATAAGTTTTCACCATGTAATACATGGCGAAATAAAGTGCAGAATTGGGGTTTAGGGGTGCAGGCTTAAAAAAAAAAAAAAATAGCCTGCAGCCCTGGGAGTGTCTTCTAAAAGTAATGTGTAAAAAAAAAAAAAAAAAGATAAAAAATCCTCAGGACACCCCAAAAAATGTACGTTTATTTTGGGGGCGAAGAAAAAATATTGGGGAACAAAGTTTTAAATTGGTGAAATTGGATCAGGGGGGGTTCCCATGTATGCAGCAGGTGTTTTCTAGAATGCGGCTGGTGCATTTTTGAAGAATCTTTAAAAAATAATTTTAGGGACTTGCACCCATTTTCATGTACCCCAAACTTGATGGGCATAGTTATTTCCCCCCCCCCCAAAAAAAAAATCTAAGTGCTTATCTTCACCCCTTCTTTGCAGGCGCATTTATGCACCTGCTGCGGCTATTTAAAAACCCTGATTACCATCAGCAGGCCAAATCGGGGGATCCCCCATGTCAGACCATCTTTAGGGGGTGCCAGGATGACTTTTCGATACTTACCTTTCCGCCGGGTCCTGTTTTCACCGGATCCTAATTGAATACGTGGATAAAGCGGGCACATGCCCGATACTTTGTCCCAGAAAAAAAACGGCGATGAGGGATATTCAATTACAGGCGAAAAGTCCAAGGCTGGACTTTTCGCCTGTAATTGAATACCCCCCATAGTCTCCAGAGCTAATTGATAAAATAAACCTGAGATGGTAAACGCCGACAGATTTCACCAGCTGGTGTGAGGCAGCAGTGGGCATTAGATAAGTACAGTCCTGCATACAGGTTTGTGCACTGACTTCTACCTCTGCAGATCAGGTTCTTCAATTCCAGAGATGTTACATACACTCTGCTGGGCGTATATCTGAAAAGGCTTAGGTAGAGACTGGGTCTTTTGGAAAATTGTCTTTTTTTGGTTTATTAAATCCTATTTAGTTGGAAATAAAAATTCACAAAGCTGTTTGTTGCTAAGAAGCAGAAAGTAAATGATCTGATCTGTCCTGTGACTGTTGGTGTACCCATCAGGTGACTAATTATGTATCCAAAATATTCTAACTGTGTTCTGTTCCATTATGTTGCAGGGGAGAAACTGCGTGTGCTGTGCTATAACCAGAATGGCGAATGGTGCGAGGTGCTGTCTAAGAATGGCCAGGGCTGGGTGCCCAGTAATTACATCACTCCTGTCAACAGCCTGGAGAAGCACTCGTGGTATCATGGCCCGGTGTCTCGCAGTGCAGCAGAGTACCTTCTCAGCAGCCTGATTAATGGCAGCTTCCTAGTGCGTGAGAGCGAGAGCAGCCCCGGCCAGCTCTCCATCTCCCTGCGTTATGAGGGTCGCGTCTACCACTACCGCATAAACACTGCCTCTGATGGCAAGGTGAGGAGAGTAGGATGCAAAAAAAACCTAACGGCATTTTAATGTTTTGAAGGTGATTGACATACCAGGCACCAAAAAGCCCCCACATGGCGAAATCCTCCTCTGAGGTTTCTGTTGGTTCTGCCAAGGTTTTGAAACTTTCCATATACTTTTTGAAAATATTATTCTAAAGATATAAAATAGCTTTTTGGTATTGTAATTGTCTTTGATGGCTGACGACATGAGTTATAATATTGGTTTGCCCTCATTACTTACACTAGGCGCACATTTATCTGGCCACTTGAATAATTGTTTTACAGAGACATTTTTACATTCCTTGTGCTCCCAGACAAATCTAAAATAATTAAGCTGTGTGTTTGCCAGCGAGGAGATGACCTGTTGGTGCCATGATAATGATGAAAAATGGTGGTTAGATTAGTCTAAGAAAAGGTTTCCTGTCCCGCAGGTCTACGTCACAGCGGAGAGCCGATTCACCACACTGGCTGAGCTGGTTCACCATCACTCCACCGTGGCTGACGGCCTTGTCACCATCTTACACTACCCTGCACCCAAGTGCAACAAGCCCACAGTTTACGGCGTGTCCCCCATCCATGATAAGTGGGAGATGGAGCGCACAGACATCACCATGAAGCACAAGCTGGGAGGGGGACAGTATGGTGAAGTTTATGTTGGAGTCTGGAAAAAATACAGTCTCACCGTAGCTGTGAAAACACTAAAGGTAATAATAACATTTGTACATGCCAGTTACACTGAAGTAGTACGTTCTCTTCTTAACCAGTTCTTTTATCTCATCACATAATCTTTATTTCCCTGTAAGTATATCTGAATTACACTTGAATGGGTTAAACTTTTTTTAGTTTTAGTTTTTTATTGGATGACTATAAGTTCGTTTTCCTTAGATCATTCTCACTCCATCAACTGGAATCGTAGGCTACAGTATTATTTTTTGTATATATATATATATATATATATTTTTTTTTTTTATTATTATCTCTTGTAAAAATATATATATATACTGTCTATACTTTAGTTCATATGGATGCTATTTTGCTTGGTGTAGACTTGCTTATAAGCGTCCAGTCTGCTGTTGGCAATGGATATGCTTACAGTACTAAAAAGTGGAGTCAAAGTACAAAAATCGAACCATATCTGAACAGTGCCTCCTAGATGGCAGTATGGTGGCAGTCCTTATATTAAATGCTCAATATCATCTTCTCATCCTGATGCAATCTTTCCAGTGAAGAATCATCCATGGAGGATATTCAATTAGCAGGTGTGAGCAAAAATGAGCGAGGTTTTCCTCTTGGAATCTCCCGCAATGTGCACAACGCTCCATTGGAATCTCGAGATTAATAAATCTCACCCTATGGGGTGAGGCGTGTGCGTTTCCATTGTAAACTTTCAACTAATCTAGCCAGAGCAAGACAGAGATCCACACTGTTTTTACAGATGTATTATACTAGCTGGCTCTTGGCAACATTTGTTTGAGATCACCACTTAAGTTTCTCTTTTAGGCTGTTAGAGAGTCACTGCTAATCTTGGGGTATAGAGGTGCTGGGGAAGGCACCAAATGCAAAAGCTGCAAATATATTTCTATTCCGTCTCCTCTCCTCTATAACCCCTCCTCCAATTGGTGCTCAGTGTATTACTTGCCCTTGTTGTGATCATGTCTGTCCAATGATGGTTACACAGCAAGCGCCAAATATACCATCTTTCTGGATAATGGACTTACGGATAAAAAATAGTCAATTCATCCATGTATTTAACTGTTCTGCATACTTTAAGTATTCAACTGTCAGAGTTTGTGTTTTTAGAGTTAATTTAGTTTGTAACAAAAATATTTGAAAAGATTTTATCTTTGTTTTAAATGCGACCAGTTTATGGAATACGTTTCCCAGAGATTTAGCACTGATCTAATGTGTTTGGTGCCCATCCCTTACAGGAAGACACAATGGAGGTGGAGGAGTTTCTCAAGGAGGCCGCAGTGATGAAGGAGATCAAACATCCCAACCTGGTGCAACTGCTAGGTCCGTACTGCACGTTACTATTCTGTCTGTGGAAAGTCTCCCTCTCTTTGGGGTCACCCTAACCTCTCCTGTCATTGTCCGGTCAGGTGTCTGCACACTGGAGCCCCCATTTTACATTGTAACGGAATACATGCACTTTGGGAACCTGCTGGATTACCTGCGGGAGTGTAACCGGGAGGAAGTGACTGCTGTAGTATTGCTTTACATGGCCACTCAGATCTCTTCAGCCATGGAGTATCTGGAGAGGAAAAACTTCATCCACCGGTGAGCTGCATGCACTATCTTTTTGAGGTACTGATCTTGCTCTGTTCATCACTGTGGGGTACCGCTCTGTATTCAGTACCTACCCACGAGGGCCAGCGCTCTCCACTGTTTATTTGTGATACTACTGTAACATGCTGTGGCTTCTTCGTTTAGGGATCTGGCTGCAAGGAACTGTCTGGTGGGGGAAAATCACGTTGTGAAAGTGGCTGACTTCGGGCTCTCTCGTCTGATGACTGGAGACACTTACACGGCTCATGCAGGTGCCAAGTTCCCCATCAAATGGACGGCACCAGAAAGCCTGGCATACAACACTTTCTCCATCAAATCAGACGTCTGGGGTAAGAAATTGAGTGTAATAGCCCAGACTAACCCCCCCCCCCTCCCACCCCAAAAGTGTGTCTTTGCACATGAGGTTTGTGATTATTATCTATGCTCATTAATACAACTTACATGCACATTTTGAAACATGTTTTTCTGTGCAATTGAGTCATTTAAACTATACCTACAACTCTTAGTCCTTTTAGTAGTATACAATGTGATTTCTTGATCTGGTTAGGTAACATGTAATACCCTCAGTCTACTGCAGGTCAGTATCTGTAGTCCTATAGCCATGAAAACAAAAATACGATGTCTGTGCAATGAAGTTTTGCCTAAGCATTGCACTGACATGAATACAAGGCCTAATTTTCCTGGGCAAGAAACGATCCACTAAATGTATTTATTTACAAATTTAGATCGTGCTGTAGATTGGTGTGTTGGATAGGTTAGGCTGGCCATTACTCAGCCTGTTTGTAGGTACTGATCACCTTGCATTAGGAAATATGTCACACATTCTGTCTGTATTTTGTCTTTTTACAACCCTTTGTCTTTGGGGGCAGACTTCGCTCTACTGTTATATTATTTGATCACCTCCTTGTAATGATTTCTGAATAATTAACTACATGGCTATAATGATTATCTGGTTACAGGCAAACAAGTTAAATGGGTTTGTTATGTTTTGGCAGCATTTATTATCTAGACAGCATAATGTCGACGGACAAACGTCGACATGTTCAAGAAAGTGGACAGCCACAATGTCGGCACCCAGTTTTCAACCTAACTTTAAAATTTTGAGTATCGACATTTTAACTGTCGACATTATGGCGTCAACCTTTACTGCTGACGTTGTGATTGACAACAGTGACTATATACCTTTTTAAATCATCAGATTATACAATGCTCTTGGGCTAAATGATATCTGTTCTATCTTCTTGTACAGCTTTTGGGGTGCTACTCTGGGAGATCGCTACGTACGGCATGTCTCCATACCCTGGCATCGATCTGTCTCAGGTGTATGACTTGCTGGAGAAAGGCTATCGCATGGAGCAGCCAGAAGGCTGTCCCCCAAAGGTCTATGAACTAATGAGAGCATGTGAGTAACCTCATTTTCTTTTTTGACTTTGCAGCAATGTAACAGACAAGCTCTGATGTGCATGAACTGTAATATTGTTCAGTTGCCAGGCATTTAATATTTTCACCCTTCTCTCGTACTCGCCGCTTTTTGCCCACCTTAGGCTGGCAGTGGAATCCATCTGATAGACCATCTTTCGCAGAGACACACCAAGCCTTTGAGACCATGTTTCACGATTCTAATATAAACGAAGGTAAGTAGAGTTACTGTTAGCATCTCCAGCGTATGGATGTTTGCCAAGCCTTTTTCACGGGTTAAGCGACAGAGATCCGTGCCCAGTCTGACAAGCTTGGGTGACCAAATTTAGATGGGATCCTACAGAGAGTGAGCCATGTGGTCACCACTCTTCCTCCTGACGCCGTCACTCAGAAATACAACTACTAACTATTTACTCTCTTGTATGAGAACACTTTGTGCCAAAGGAGTGCCCATGTCCTTTTACCTCTTTCTCTGGGCATACAGGGTTGGTTCTAATTATCTAATTTGCACCACTTTTGGATTATCTAGATGAGATTGTTGCGCATCACATTTAATAGTGAACATCTAAGTTAGTGACCATATCATTTAGGGGATGCTAGCGAAACACTTCATTCTTGTAGGAAATACAGACATTTAGCATAAATTACATTTGGCAAAGGAAGCAATTTTGCACGCTAACAATGTTTATAAGGATGCCGCCTAACATTAACTGGTACACTTTAAGCACTGTGCTTTGTTTTAGATTTTTGCCATGATGTTTCTTTACTTGCAGAGGTTGCTGAAGAACTGGGGCGCACTGCTGCTTCCTCTTCTGTTTCATGCCAGAGCCGTCTTCCCATACTGCCCTCTAAATCTCGTACACTGAAGAAGAAAGAGAACAAAGAGAACATTGAAGGCACTGGGGATTCATCCGATAACTCAACCTCCAGCACAACGCCAGGTAATGCAGATACAGGTATTTTTCTTCTCAATCATTTCTGTGGTACCAAGGGGTAATGTGGAGAGGTTGCTACCTGAACTGGCAAGGTGCGGAGTTGGAAAAATTGCATTGCTGACGTAATTGCTGTGAAGTGTTATAAATGGCCTTGCGTTCTTTCTTTTTAGGGATACTTCGGGGGTCTCCTGTAGCAAGCGGCTCTCCTGCTCTTCCCCGCAAGCAGAGGGACAAGTCCCCTAGCAGCCTATTGGGCGATACTAAGGAGACCACATTTACGCGTGACCGCAAGGGAGGATTCTTCAGTTCTTTTATGAAGAAAAAGAGTGCTCCGCAGCCTCCCAAGCGCAGCAGCTCTTTCCGTGAAATGGAAAACCAGCCCCACAAGAGACCAGAGCTCACTGGGGAGCTTGCCTCTTTCCAGCAGCTTGATGGTCTAGACACCCCTGCTTCTCCTGGCTCCCATAAGTGCTACGGGGGAGTATCTCAACGTAGTTTTGCGGAAGAAGCCACAGGGGGAGTCAGTGGTGGTTGGACTGGAATATCTGGCTTCTTCACTCCCCGCCTCATCAAAAAGACATTTGGATTGCGGACAGGAAAATCAGGGAGCAGTGATGATCAATCCAAACCTTTTCCCAGGTCCAATTCCACATCTTCTATGTCTCCTGTAGTTTCTGAGCAGGACAGAATATCCATGACACTGCCCAGAAACTGCCACCGGACTAAGGTCCAGCTGGACCGCGCTGCCTCTGTGTCCTCACAGCCAGATGAGAACCAGCAGGATCTTTCAAGGACTGCAATAGACATAGCACCCCCACAGCCAAATAGGGACCGAGTAAAACCCAAAATGCTTCCACGGACTGGAGGTAGTGAACGAAATGGTGGTTTGCGGACAGCTGCAGATGAGAGGTCATCACCGGGTAAACATGCAGGAGCTGTCTCTGCCTCTTTCCCTGCAGCCGCCCACAACCACAAAGTGCCGGTTCTCATCTCTCCTTCCCCAAGGAATGCATCTACAGATGTCCAGCTGGTTGGGATGGATTCTTTAGGTCACACCTTCAAATTGCTTCAGGAACATGTGGCACCAGTTGGTTCTGAGAAGGACCGTCCTTCTCATCGCCGGCTGAAGCCAAAATGTGCACCCCCTCCTCCCCCAAATTTGAGGTTTCTCCAACAGCCACCTGCTGAGGGCACAGGCTCATCTGCACCTACACAGTCTGTCCCTGAACGTGCGGCCAAGCCGTCCAGGCCCATGCTGCCACCCCCTCCTCCTCTTAGTCAAGCGGCAAAGCTTTCCAATGGGGCAGTTGGAGGTGGTAGGGGAGCACTTAGGAAGTCCAAGCAGCCTGCAGAGAAGATCTCTGCAGAAAAAATAAGCAAAGAAGCCCTATTGCAGTGTGCTGGAATGTTATCCAGTGCATTAACACTACCCCAACCCAACAGCCAATTAGTGGACACAGGCCACCAGCTTCTGGACTACTGCACTGGATATGTGGACTCCATCCCCCAAACACGCAACAAATTTGCCTTCCGCGAGGCTGTCAGTCGATTAGAGATCAGTCTGCAAGAGCTGCAGGTGTCTTCCGCTGGGGCAGGAGGCGCTTCTGCTGCTTCCCAGGGTCCAAACCCTGTACTTAATAACTTACTATCCTGTGTACAGGAGATCAGTGATGTGGTGCAGAGGTAGCTAATGTTCCCGCCCTCATGTCACAGATACCCCAAACACCGTAAAATAAACTCCACCATTGGGTTGCACTGGCAGGTGTGTGACAGGTGATCATGTTCTCAGCATTGACGGTGCCGATTAAAGGGTTTGGCCTCTGTATTGCTGGTGGTAATATGAATGAACAATGCAATCCAGCAGAAAACATTTAACACTAAAACACCAGATTACATTTTAATCTCCATTTTTTTTTTTTTTTTTTTGGTTAATCATATTTTGCTTTGCTTTTATTTGTCCTTTACATCTCAGGTTTAGTTGTATTTTCATATGGAGATTTTTGTTCTCCATTCTGACTGGGTCCAAAAATAAAATAATCGAAGTTGCAATCCCCTTTGATAACTATCCGGCATCTCAGAGTCAGAAAAACTGGGAGATAGGTGGTGATGTTGTATTTTAGATCCTCTTCCTTGCTGTTTGGGGCAGCTAGAGAGGGGTTAGTGTGCATGTGTGGAACCAGGATTCCCTGTGGGAAGCGGGTGACAACAGAGAATGTCAAAGTAATTAGTCTGGTGTTTAAACTCCTTTTAAAGGACTAAGCAAGGCCCAGGTCGCTCTTGTATTTTATTATTGTTATTTTATCTTTTACCTCATTAAACCTCTGCTGTCAGAGGGAGGGGTTGTGTTCCGCATTAATTTTACATTGCAGAGCATGACGGGCACTTCTGGTTGAAAATGAATTTCTGCAACAACCCAGACAGCGAATATAATAAAGTGTACACATCACCTGATTACTGCGGAGGCAGCCATTTTGTGAGCTAATCATAAATATGTAACCTATGACTTCACGAGGAGCTAGCTTGAAGCATCTCTTCTCCCAGTTCCAGTTTTGCTTGTTTGCATTGTTCACAAAATGGCTACCTCCACTGTCTATAAGCAATGTATGCACTTCAATGAGACACACTGGGAATGCAGGAATGTTGATTTGGTGACTTTACCATATAGCTATACTTTTTGTTGTATCACACAAATGTTTTAAAGTAAAAGTAAGGAAAAAAATACTTTTTTCTGCCTATATGATGATCTTTCTTTTCTCTCACAAGCCATTGAGATCACAGCATGTTTTTGTGGTTATGCTACATATTCTCTATCCCACAATGCAATGTGACTGCTCTGAACACCACAATTATGCAGTGCCCGTGTTAACTAAAGACACTACACATTCACAGGAACTTTACTGACAGATGCTATTCAACCTTTGAGTAGTTATGTGTATTTTATTTTATTTTTTGTCCAGATTTTGTATAGAGAAGTATATATATTGTGACTTCACTTAGGGCGTGCTATCTCGCTCTGTAAAGCATAATCTGCAGAATATGTATATGGGACTTTTGTGATCACCGTTTATGTCCTCTGTCTAACACACAGTTAATGAATGCAGCGGTCTGAAATAGCCGTCTCTGGGTAGTACTGGAATATGGGCATAACTGGAGTCTCCAGCTGAGATTCTGCATTGGCTGCCTGAGCTCACATGCTACAAGCCTGTGAGTGGTGGCTACACAAATAAAGGGTGCATTCACTTAGCATGTACTCCACACCTTTAGTGTTGTGGCCAGTGACCTTTAGAGCACATCAGCATGACCAGGCATGGTCACATTGAATGAAATAGTTAAATATTGTCATTAGAAATTGTGGGTGTGACAGTTCAGAATCTTCCATTTACAGAAGCATTGTTACTGTAAGCACCAAGCATAAAACACTGCAGTTTTAGGCAAGTACGTCAGGAATTGTTGAAAATGCTAATACATGTTCAGTACAGTGTTATGTTCGATCCTGTAATTCCCATTTATAAGATTCAGGGAAGGTAATATTCTCATCACTTGCATTGTACCCAAGGTGACAAGTAACTAGCAGGGAATTTTCTTATACTTCACAACCAGATGGGGGTGAAGCTGGGTACACACTGAGATGACCGGTAATCATTTTCAATTGACGATTTCCCTTGAGCCCAGAACTAGCAAAATTGCACATACACACAGTGCAATCTTGCAAACAACCAAACGATATATCGTATCGTTTGGTCGTATATAACTTATCGTTGCTCATGTACACACTAGAACAATCATCTTTAAGTTCATTGGCTGGGAGTGACGAGGTGACGTTTTCAGAGGCCAAATGGGAACGACGTATAGTCACAATCCAGGTGGTTCCAGGTGGTTGTACACACTAGGCGATGTGCCCCATATCACTAGCGATCTAGTCAGGTTTGTGTGCGCATATTGAGCATACGCATTGAGCGATGTAGACGGTTTGTCGTTGCGAAATTGCAAATCGGCCTGACATCACTCCAGTGTGTACCCAGCTTAACTCTTCAAGTAACTCATAGCACCAAGTATGCAACATGTGAACTGCTACCACATTTCAATAAATAACCATAGAAAATATGGCACTCAGTGAACCAGTATAACCATGTATAGCAAGATGTCATTTTAAACTCAACATTTATATTGCATTTAAGACAAATATCAGCCATGAATAGATATCAATGAGTGCCATTTGTTTATTTTTGTATATAATTATTTGTACTCTATAAACATCAGTCACTACGCTGTTCCTTTATACTGCCAAACCAAAACTGGCATCCCAGACAGGATGACATGTAATGGGAATGAGTAGACTTTAATGCAGAGAATAGTGCAGCTGGTGAGGGGGGCATTTATATAGAGGGGAGTGGAGCTCTGTATGGTAATATTTCTATGAAAGTAGACTGTAACTACGCTTCCCCTGCACACCAGCTAGATTCACACTAACTGCACCCGCTAGGATTTCGTACAGTGAATGCACCTTTTATTGCATAATATTTATTTGTAACAGTTAGTGCCAGTGAATTGGCACCCCTCCATCCCACCCTATTGAGCTTACCAGGCACATAGGGATTTGGGGACCTGATTGGAATGTGTTTTGGTTTTCGGCTATAAGTGTGTCATTCATAAACATCCCTTTTGTCTGCACTTTTCTGCGCCTGCTCCTGCTTCCCGGGTCATGAAAGCAACTGAGAACCCCTCTACTTATTTGCTGTACCATACTCTGGGGCTGGGGTTTCTGCACCTGCAGGAATTCCATGTTCTCTTCATATCATTGTCTAGTCTGCTGATGCGTTTGTCCTGCAGAAGCTGTAACTTTGGGCCAGTAACCCCATCCAAAACCCCCTGCAGCAATCAATGTTTATTCCCCTGCCCTGAAGTCAGTTTCTGCTCTGTAAGGCTGCTACAAAGAATTGTATGGAGGTGTCAATCACACAGACATTAAGCACTCTAATATAGAACACTAGCAATGTCCATTGTACCTATTCCTTTGTAATTAAGCCTCCCCCCCTTAAATATTTGCATTGTAGGGTGTTATCGGTTTGTCTACCTTCAAAACAAATCTGAGTTTGTAATGCTTCCTGTAATACTTTGTAGGGATCACTACCAGTCCATAATGCATGGCAGGAGAACAATTAATCGATAGTTCTCTGGGGTGACTCGTGCCGCCACGCTCGCCCACACACGCCACCAGTGTTTTCAGTTTAAAAAAAAAAAAGTTTATGTAATATATTTTGTTGGTGTTTCTTTATTTAATTTTCACTGGTTTATTTTCTGACTGTGAACTGCTAACAGTGTTACATGTGATGTGAATGTGACCCCCTTGAATGGATGCCATGTTATATATCTGTTTTTTTTATTTTTATTTTTTTTTTTAAAGAAAAAGAACAACAAAAAAAAGAAAAGGATGTTGCAATATTTTATCGCAAATAAACTTGAAGCCTCTATAGTTTGTGTACTGTTTAATTTGTGAGAAGAATAAAGGGTACTGGTCATTTCCAGCATAACCTGAAGGGCCGTAAAACCTGTTTATGTACAAGTATTCTTCCTTGTTGGGCTCAGACTAGTTAGGAAGAGTTTGCAGATTAGCTGACGGAATCCTTTAGCGATATCGCCACTTATCGTGTCAAAGACCTGACCCAGTCATTGTCATCTCATGTGATCACTCGATGGGATGTTGTACAATGTTGTCACTCAGTACTTCTTTCACACTGAGCATGTCTGCCAGGATGTGTGATGTTCACACTTATGAAAATATAATAAATGCCCAGTAACAATGACAAGTTCTTGATATAGTCCATTGTATGGAAACAGTTTGGTGATGTTTGGATTCCGAATCATAATGATGAATCCATGATTTGTTACAATCGATGTCAGAAATTCAGGTGTCCTCTCTGACATTTGAATGGTGTTCTTGCACGATTCAAGTTGTTGTCGCATCTGCTCTTCTGTGAGATTTCTGGGTACCCACCTGGCGCACACGCGATACATTTTCAGTTCCTTTGCCGCAATATGATGGACCCATTCGAATGAGATGCCAAAAGTTTACATAAAGGTAACCTCTTGCCATTTTGCAACATCTCTGCAGTCTTGGCAATGTTGGCATCTGTAACCGCGGTGGATGGTCTCCCAGAATGAGCTTCATCAGTCATTCGCATATTAGACTCTTTGAAGTGCTTTCACCACTGAAATACTGCAGCACGGCTAATTTTCTCCACCGTATGCCTGCCGTAACATTTCATGAGTTTAATTTTGCTTTTTCCAAGTTTAACACAAAATTCAATCACACATCTCTGATGTAATCTCAGACACGTCTTCCTCATCCGCCATTCACCATGACGAAACGATGGCAGAAATCCAACACTTAACAGAAAGTGAGATTTGAAATATGTGGCACAAAACTTTTATCCCGGTGGAGGTCAAGACTGTTATGGAACACATCCAAGATCAAGAAATGAGAGGAAGAAAGAACTGGTTTTAGATTTATAATATATTCATGATGAAAGGCATTATCTAACTTCGCGGTAGGCAGAGTGGACAGTGTAGTTTCCCCATGCTTCCCATCCTCTCCTCTTCATCTTGAAGTCTACCATTTATTGCCTTCCCTTAGTTCTAGGTTCTCTGTTCCCTTACCACACTGGTTCTCAGCCTCAACCCTTATGTTTTCCTAACAGGTCATGTTTTGAGGATTTCTGTGTGTGGAAGCAGGTGCGATAATTACTGACCCATTGAATTAGATTAACTCACTTGTTCCAGATTAAAGAAATTCACAAAACATGACTTGGTGGTGGTACTTGAGCACTGGAGTTGAGACCCCTGCTTTACAACTTTGCTACTGGTTCACTTATCGCCTATACTTTGCCCTACCTGCTCTCATACAACATTTACCATTGACAACACTACTTCTCTTCTGACACAAATCCTCTCTTGCTTTCGTCCTTGTTTGGTTTCTCCCAGTTGACTTTGTCTCCACATCATTGTATTGGGCACTCTGACTTTTTCTCTAAGTGTTACTTCTCTATTTTGGCATACCCACTATCCAATGTCTTACCTTCAGTTTCACCTCTCCCCTGCAACCCAATCTATTTTTCTTCTTACTTGTAACTACCCTGTCCTGATCTAGCTGCCTCTTTCTAGAATAGTAGTTATTTCAGACCTAAACAATGTAGTTGCAATATACAATCTCTGGTAATCTAACCTCAACCGTAGCACGTCATATAGGCCCACTGCCTATAATCCTCCTGCACCGCTGAGCACCTTTAAGAAATCTTATTCCAACACCAATTTCCTCCATTATAGATTCATCCATTCATCTTCCAACACTACACTTTCACTTAATCCCTGAAGCTAACTTTGCCAGCTACTTTAAACTATCATTAAAGAAAGGTATTGCCTTATGCCAGACCCTGCACACCCCAACCGCCTCCTACGCGTACCAAACTCCAGCCAGTAACAGAGGACAAAGGGCCTGATTCACTATGGATCGCTATTACGATTGCAGCTGCGAGTACACACAGAGGTCTGCAGTGACAATATGCTTGATTGCATTCGCAAAGCCGTTGCGCAGTCAACATAGAGAAACCCACTACCGCTATCTCACATCCATAATACCTTGTAGTCCTGCGTATACATCGGGAATATCGAGTAACATCGGCCCCTCACGCACAATTACAGCAGGGTAGTATCTAGATGCCCTCCAATTGGACCCTGAGGTCGTTCGTTACTGTCCAGTATCATTCCTTACTATATATAAACCTGTAGCATGCCATCATGCCCAAAGCGCAGCGAGTGGACAAATTTCTTCTTTTGGTGGCATTATGGTCATAGACCCACACTTCCGCCCTCACTTAACCATTACAGCAGGTATGACCTGCTGCAGAAACTGCAAGTCTTGTTGCGCGCAGTAAGTACACAAGCTGCGTATGTTGTCTCAGTGCCTGATTTATGCACGCCCATGCAATGGCGTTCAAACGGACAGATGCCTGCGTTTCTCCAACCACTGCCCCGTCACCACTCCCAAATGCTCACAGCCTGTCACTCACTCTGCGATGGCTTTCATTTTGCTTGCGTGATTGCAATGCTAACTCATGTACGCTGCATGCACAGTAAGCACCATTGATCGATCTGCGTATACTGTTGCCGCTGCGATCCATGCTGAATCATGCCCAAAATCTGCCCTCATCAACTCTCCCCCTCAACGTGACCACCGCCTTCTCTGTTCCCTATCCCTTGCTGCATGCCTGTCTTTAGCTCATCTTCATCATTTCCTTTAAACATGCACTCATCACACCAGTCCAGAAGAAAGCATCTCTCCAGCTACTGCCCTAGTTCCTCATTTTCTCTCCTTTCTTGAGTCTCATTCTGGCTTCTACTGTCCACATTCCAGACTGCTTCACAGAGTGATAATAAGCTACTTTCACAGTCTAAGGGGGCAATACAATTAAGTATAATGCAGGTTATTTCACGTTGGGATGGCATGTGTACGTATGACCGGCAATGTATGTATGGGTTATGTGCGCACTGCACGTCACCCATACCTCGCACTGGAACATGCGATCTTACAGTGCATTTAGCTGCCCCTTACGGGTTACTCCTCCTCCTCCTCCTCCTCCTGGAACTCTCTGCTTTTGACCCTGTCCAGTAGCCTATGTGACAGGTCTTTTCCAGTTATTTTGTTACCTATCCAATGTCCTATTCAGCATCTCTCTGGCACATACTGTACTCCCACCACTTTCTCCATTTCATGTGGTCCCACAAAGCTATATTCTCAGCCCTTACTGCACACCTCTTGGTTACCTCATTTGTTCCTTCTGCCACTCTCCTCCCTTTACCTTTTTTTTTTTTTTTTTGTACAATCTTGTTTGACCAACTGTCGTCCTGTTATCTACACATAAGTAACCCTAAGCTAGCAATGCTAGGTAAAGCTCAATACTGTACCTCCAAACCAGAGCTTATCTTGACCACTGTCGGTCACCACCTGCCCACAAATCTACCTCACTGTCAGAAACGCCACCATTTCCTCAGTCTCCCAAGCTCGCTGCCTTAGTGTGTCACTTGATTCTGTTCTGCATCAGATACGGGTGTTACACTGCCCCCATCACAACTCACCCCACAGCTCTCTCCCCATCACTGCTCACCCTGCAGCTCACTCTCCCCTCCACATCACAACTCACTGCTGACCCTGCAGTTATCTCAATTCACTCCTCCCCATCATTCCTCATGGCTCACTCCCCCCTCCCCATCACACCTCACTGCTCCCCCTGAAGCTCACTTCCCCCACCACATCACTGCTCACCCCGCAGCGCTCTTCCCCCCCCCCCCTCTTAATCACACCTCACTTATTACTGCTCCCCTCATGCCGTTGACTTCACCCAGCACTCCAATTAATTTTTCCCAGCACCCCACACAGTTACCTTAATTCTACCCCAGCAATCTTACACACCTGTTTACCTTCACTTCCTCTTACCTTGCAATCAGCAGAGAACACTTTCTTGCTGCAGCTCCTCCTCCACCCTCTGACAACAGTGCTGCTCTGTCCTGTATAGCTCCACCCCCATGCTCAGACTTCACCCTCCCCTTCCTCTATGGATCATACAGTAGAAATCAGAACTGTTGGAAGTGTAACAGTGGCCCTAAAAGCTTGTAATAGGATCCGTGGGAGGCAGTTACCGGCCCCTGTGGCTAGATCATCCCTGGACTATGGGGGGGGCAAGGAGCTGCAGCTCCACCCACCCTTATTGTTAATCTGACCAGAGCCGGATTAACAATGGGATAGGCAGAGCTGCAGCTCCAGGCCCAAATCGGCCCACAGTGTCCTCAGATAGTGTTGATATGATATTTTTCTTCTCTGGGCACCACCCAGATCATTCACCTCTCGACTGCCAGGGCTGAAACATTGCCCATTCACACAGAAATACCTCACCTAAACCCCTTGTAATCTCCCCCTGGCCATCTGAAGCCCTGCCTGCTCCCAGGGCTTTCTGAAGCTCCGCCCTTAAACCACCCAAAGCTCCCCTCCCGATCGTTGTAAGCTCGACCACTAGGCGGTCCTGGACTGGCAGTGAAGCAAGGAGGCGTCAAGGTAGAATAGTGTGATCTTGGCTGTCAGTCACTGGGGCAGATGGGCCCCGGTAGCATATTTGTGACAGCCTGAGATGCCATTTTTCCCAGCACAGCAGTCTGCCCCCCCTCTGCCAGGAGCCAATGAATGGGATAGGAAGGAGGAGTCAGTGTTTAGCAAAAGAGGAGCAGACATACCGGCATGTAAGAACTGCTCAAGGGACCAATAAGAGGAGAGTGTGTGCAAGGAGTGGGAGTCTACGTGAGCAGAAACAGTGCCTGCAGGTGTGTCCAGTCCTGTGGGTGCAGGGAGAAGTGGAACCTGCACTGGAGCAGAATCCAGAGTGTGTCTTTTATCTATATATTACTTAATTAGAACACTGCCCATTTCTGCATTATTCCTGTCCAAAGTACCTTGTGAGTGTTATGCTGGGAACACAATATGCAGGGGTGCTGAGAGGGGGGGAGCAGCAAGTACTACTTACCCAGCCTTGCCGGAGGGGCCTGGGTCCAACACCGCCCTCCCCTCTCACCAGCCCAACACATGCTACTGTGTGCTAGGCTCCAGTGGGAGACTGATCGCTGCTGAGCAGTAGCAGTCTCCTCTGCCTGGAGGGGGAGCGATCACACTAATTGCGTCTCCCCCTCCTGGACTTGCACCAGGCTGAGGCCGCTCACAGCACTCCCCTCCCCAGTGTGCGCCGCAGTGTTTTTATGTTTTTCCCCCTTATGGGGCATGGCCATACCTCCTGCGGTTAGGTCACCCCCATTCACCCAGGCCGGCTCTCTACACCCCTGGCGATATGTCATTCAGTAAACTACATCGCATAGTGCATATGTGGGTGTGTATAAATGAAATGGCCGTGAGCGGAATTGACATATCAGATATATCAGGTCTGCCCTGCAGCACAGCCAAAGGTACGTCTACTTGTGTGCAAAGGTGACCCACTGGCCGCAGAAACCACCAACACTGGCATCACAGCTGGGCTAGCAAATTTAAATGCTCGGCCAGTTGTGATGTTTTTCCAGACATGAAGAGGCCCATTAGTAAGTGTGTAGGACTTAACAAATCAGCCACTCGGTCGGCCACTGGGTCGATTAAGTCTGTACCCAGCTTAACGCATCGTATTTGATGTAGATGTGGCCTAGAATTAGCTAAAATGGCATGATATGGAAACCCCCCTCTAGAATCCTGCGTTTGTCTCTCTATAGCTAGAAAGATCTGCTAGCAGCTTGTTTGATTTATCCCACTGCAGGGGCCATGGTGTGTAGCTGTGTATGGCGGTCACTTGGATGCATTATATGGCAGTCACTGCAATGCTTTCTGTATTATATGACAGTGACACTAGCAATGCCCTCTATGGAGTTGGCCTCACCCACGTAGACTGGTCATGCCCCCGCATACTAGTCACGCTGCCACAGGGGCACACAATAGGCCCTTCATAAATTTCAGCTCCAGGCCCATGTGGACGTTAATCTGGCCCCGAATCTGACCCTGCCTCTTTTGACCACTTCTTATTCCTGCCAACATGACTTCTGCTGTACCACTACCCACTTAGGGGAAAGTCTGATTGGTATGGAATTCCATGAGTATTCATCTTTATAAACACACTCGGAAAACCCAGCACTTTGGTAAACTTTGGAGTAGGGTAAGCTCTAACAAAACACTGCCATTAAGGTTTTAAGGATCAATGCTCGCGTCCATATAGTTACTTCAAATTGAGGCACAAATTAAGTCACCTGTGCTCAAGCATGCATATCCTTAAAACCTGGACTATAAAAGTGGAGTTTGGGAACCTCTGCCCTGCTCCCATTGATACATGGCTTACAACCATCACAATCTATACTCAGTCACACCCACTACTTTTGTTACAGCCTTTTTCTCACTAGATTGTAAGCTCCTATAAACAAGGGCCCTCCTTACTCTTTACTCTCACATCTACATTTTCTTTGTCTATACCAGAATTTCCCAAACTCTGCCATTATAGTCCAGGTTTTAAGGATATCCATGCTTGAGCACAGGTGACTTAATTAGCACCTCAGTCAATTTGATTTAACCATCTGGCGCAAGCATGGATATCCTTAAAACCTGGACTGTAATGACAAAGTTTGGGATGTACAGTGTTTCCCAGTTTTAGGTACTGATAGAGGCAATGGGCTCTATAAGAGATACACACAGTTCATGCAAAACCCTGCACTACCCACTTTGCATATCTTTGCAATGCTCAAGTGCACTGGTGGATCCGATTTCTCCCACCATCGGCTGCAACATTGACTCATCGAGCAGCCCATGCTTGGCGCAGAATCTCCCTTCAACTTTCTCAAAACATGGCCACTTTGGCTGGGAAAGAGAACACAGCCACCTCCTCTTTTTGCGATGTCGTCATGTCACTTCCCAGTCTCTGTCCTGACTCTCCCATGGAAGGCAGATGTAGTAATAGCGATGTCTTCCGCAAATGCATGTGCCATCACACACCGTGGTTTGCACATGCGCAGTAAGGGTTTTCCAGACTTTGTGCATGCGCAGTAGCAAAAGATCGCTCAACTGTGCAAACATTGCTACTGCGTGCCAATCTGAATCAGGCCCAATATCTCCTGTAGCATAAGTGTACTGAGAGTGAAAGAAAATATATACAGTGTAAACTGTAAGTCAGTAAATGACCTGTTTCTCTTTTGGTGAAATCAGAACTGTTTTTAAGGAAAGTTGGGATGCACCCAGTAATTAAGAGTTATTAGCCGACTATGGTTTGGACGCTAATGGATCCCCCGTTGCTATCCAATTAGCACCGAAGTCCGCCTCATTCTGGCACTTATGTCCTGAAAAATAATACATGATAAGTGCCGTTTTTTCACAGCCCCAATTGTGAAAACACACAAGTGAGTGAGCTAATCATGGACCCTATGTGTTTTCGGGTGAAATATCCTATTATTTTGTCTAATCGGCAAAAACAACAATTGTGATACTGCACGGAGCAGTCATGGACGGACAAGACCTCTTATTGAGACCACTGTGAGTCAATTGCACACAAACCAGTATGCACTAAAATAAGTCTCCATAGTTGCTGAAGCAGGCTGTGTCCCAAGAAACATCCTACTTCCGGGAACATATTTATAGTAATAAATTAATATTGTACAATATACCACAGTATTTAAAGGAACTTTAATTTGTTTCTTCTCCGTTTTAACTCTAGTGACTATCTCGCCGGGAGTCTGCCAGTTCCTGCAAATCACGGGCTTTTACATTAGGCCCATCTCTAAGCATTCCCTAGCAACATCTGGGACTTGTAGTTCTGCTTCAGAGAGAGAGTTACAGATTGTTTTATAGATGAGGGATTATGATCTATCTCCGGATTAATCATTCAACTGTTGACCTTCAAACATGCTGTTTTAGAGTTCAATTCCGCTCCCAGAGTACTTTATACAGGCCAGTTTCTAAATAAGTTTTGCTGAATGTTAAATACACATGGTAGTGGTGAGCCAGCCAAGAACTCTTCTGCTCTCACAACAGGTGGGAAGGGCACAGTGAAAATGGGCAAATAATTCATCTAATTATTTTACTGCCAGGTAGGTTCCCTGCGTAAAAACACATTAAATTGTAATATATGATATGTAAATAATTTCATTATAGGGCATGATCTTTATAAAGCCACCTACTCTATTGTTATGGCAGAGGTTCCCACACTGCCATCACAGTCCAGGTTCTACAGATATCCAGGCTTGAGTCAGAGGGTTAAAGCAAATTGACTGAGGTACTAATTAAGTCACCAGCTTTTAAGGATATCCATGCTTGAGCATAGGTGACTTAATTTGCTTTAACCATCTGGACTCAAGCATGGATATCCTTAAAACCTGGACAGTAATGGCGACATTTGGGAACCTCTGAGTTAAGGTCTGTGTATACTACACTTGGCTGATATTAGATGCTCCTCATGTCATTTCTCATTCTGACAAAAGTAATTCCAATGAAAAGGTTCTCATCTAGAGTGGCCATACAGTATAAAGCAGAGGTTCCCAAACTCTGCTATTACAGGTCATGGTTTAAGGATATTTATGCTTGAGCACAGGTGACTTAATTAGTACCTCAGTCAATTTGATTTAACCATCTGGGACTAATCTGGAAGCGTGGATCGCCTTAAAACCTGGACTGTAAGGGCAGAGTTTGGGAACCTCTGGTATAAAATTTACTCATCCTTATTAAATTTGCAAATAAATCACATCAGGACTTATTCCACTTTTAATGTTACCTTGAAACAAACATAATTAAAGCGAATAATATTTAGAAAAAAATAAGTGAAAAGCAAAATTATTCAACACCCTGTTTGCATATGTATGCACACCCCTAAACGAAAACTGAGGCAGCATATTTTGCTTTTATTATGGCATTTGGCATTGTAGGTTTTTTCAGCCAAACAAAAAAGGTAAATATCTACTAAAGTATGAGGGGATCTCCTGTGCACACGCCTCTTTAGGTCATTTAATAGCTTATCAATGGGCGGCCTAAGCTTTGTGTCCTAAAAGTCTTTGCTTGGTTATGCGACCCTGCTTAATGGTACAATGCACATAGGGAAGTCGCATCAATAGTCTATGACAGCTCACACAGTACTGCATTACCTCCAGAGATCCCATTCTAATAAAACAGAACAATAAGTGATTTTTATTTTCCTTTGGAGAACATCAACCTTCATTTAAGGAAGCAATATGGCAACCCCCCCTTCCCCATTCTCCACTACAAGGCACTGTGGTGGGGATAGGATTCTACTTAAGGGACAAATTTATCTGTGTTCCTGATAAAAGGCCATTAACAGGTTCACGAAGAGGGGGGAGTGGACTGATTACCTGGGCCTATGCTTGTCAGCTGCTGAGGGGGGTCATCCTCAATTGCACTGTGCGGCGCAGCACATAGTATTCGAGGGTGTTGCCACACCTCGCGTGTTTGGTCACGCCCCCTCCCGTACCAGGGCCTGCGCCAGCTCTTGATGGTGCTGGCCGTTAATGATTGCTTTTTCCAAGCAATTTATCATTGCTTGCAGCAAAAACAAAAAAATTCAAAAACTTGTCTTTCACTGCTACCATCCAATAGTTTGGGTATGGGATGACTGCAGTTGGGATCCCAGCTGTCAGAACCCTGACACCGACATCCCGACAGGGCTAGCATACTAAATCTATTTTGCTGGGTCATTATCCCACCTGCTGCCACAGGCAGAAATCCTCAAAACATGTCCTGTTGGGGATACTTGAGGGTTAGGGCCGAAAACCACTGGACTACTTGTTTCCACGGACAATGGGACTCATTCAGAGGTGGAAGCAATACCGATGTTTGCTGAGTTGAGCGATTATTTTTGTACTGCGCATTCGTCTGAGTCCTATCCCAATGGATTACCGATGGCGGCCGCAGTGAAGATTTGGACACAGTTGACTGACGGTCACTGAGCGGTTATGGGAGGTAACGGGAGAGGGGGGTTGGTGACTCAAACGCAGGCGCGGCACAACCGATTCGGGGAGGCGTGACTGTACGCAGTTACAAAGGCTACAGTGGTTGACTTCTGAAAAACATTCTGAGCAATCATAGGGTTGCTCAGAGGATCGATGATGTGACCGATGTGCGACTATGTGAGCAATCGGCGGATGGACTTTTTTTGCACAAATCATAGCGGCATTTGCATATTCTTTACAGAACGGCTGCGTACAAAGTCACAGCCACAACGGGATTAGCGTCCATCTCTAAATCAGACCCAGTGATCCTGAAAACATGAGATGTTGGGCGTATCTTAGGATCATTGGTTTAGACCAGTGGTTCTGAAACTTGGTCCTCAGGACCCAACACAGGTCACATTTTCCAGGTCACCCAGCAGGTGCTCAGGCATAGTCATTACTCACAGACATTTTAAAAGATCCACAGGTGGAGCTAATTATTTCACTTGTGATTCTGTGAGGAGACCTGGAAAACATGCACTGTTTGGGGGTCCTGAGGACTGAGTTTGAGAACCTGTGGTTTAGACTAAGGAATGGTGACCCAGGGGCTGGTGTAATGCAAATAGGACAAGAAAAAGTGGAAAATTCAGCAGCAACGATCAGACGCACAAGGCATGGCTTCTGCTGTAATCATGGTGTATGTAATCCAGTCACTGTGAGCTGCAGCTGACTTATGGAGTGTTACACATTTATACACTACGTGAGCCTGGTGATTTGGCTCCAGCTACAGACAGCAAACAGTGAGGTCTTTGTACTATACACAGGTCGAGCACAGATAGGTGTATCTTGCATCATCGCAGATCACTGTTCAATCTCCAATTACAGGATAACCTTGTGCGTGAAGAGAAAAAAAATTCACTATATAGTAAACTCTGGGACAGAGATAAGAAGGGGCGGGATGGCCCCATAACCTGAATGAACCGTGTGTAGACTTGACATGACCTATCACATCACTTGTGCAGTCAAATATAGCATACAATATTTATTGGCAGTTAAAAAAAAAAAGTTGCATCAAATAGGTGCTAATATCAATAAATAGATAACATTTAATATACTTGTAACAGGTCGTTGGAACAAATGAAGCTCATCTGTAATATTAGTTCCATCAGACGTTTGTAAGAGCCTCCATAAAGCTCATGTAACAGCTTAATGTATGTCACAATGAAAGTAGAGTCTGTATAGCTTACATTGGGCTAGACTCCAGCAATAGAAAAGTAACAGTCTGTTTCCAAACCAGCTCAACACTAGTCTTCCCTAGTCTACTGTCCGCACCACTCTAATGCCAGGCTCTTCCCCTTGTCCTTTCTGTAGCCCCATTGGGCTTGTAGCTTGTTCCCAAGATGCAGGGAGTCTCTTCCGATTACGTTAAAACTTCATGAAGTTGATTCTTTGTGCCACTTGTTTACAGCCTTGGGCAGAGAAAACCTTTTCATCCTTCGGGACAAACAGCAGCTCCTGGATAACAGGTTCCAGGTCACTCTCGGTGTATGGTAGACCTCGGGCCACTAAGACATCTCGAGCACATAGCTTGACGTGACGGCGTTCCAGGGGCAGAAAAGGCACAAAGGCATCGATCAGACCAGCAGCGAGGAGGTAATATGGCAGGAGCTTAGCTGTGAGAGACAGGTCACTATGAACAATAGGTCTATATAACATATAGAGCGGTGTAAGGCTAGGCTTTAAGCTCAGCTGTCATAAAGAAGCAAATTTGTCATTTTGCAAATGGAACTTGGTACATAAGCTTGGACAGGCCACATGGAATGTACTGGCTCTTTATCCTTCCTATATCTGGTGTAACTCAAGTAATTAACCTCTATTTATAAAGTTATTGACAGAGGGCTGAATTATTGACGTGTTTGTTTCATACTCTAGATCAGGCCTGGCCAACCTGGGGCTCTCCAGGCTCTCATGTGTTTTTCCTTCCCCCACTTATCTCCTCCCCATTGCCCTCAACGACACCGATCCTCTGGGCTCAGACACCGCCACTGCTTTGGTGGGTATTATTGGTCTGGTATGACATGTCGACATTCAGAAGGTCAATATTCAGAATGTTGGCAGTTTCTGAATGTTACCAGTCAGAATGTCGACATGGTCATTAGGTCAACAATCGATATGTAGACATGTTTTTAGGTCACATGGTCAAAATGTTAACCCATTCAGATTGTCAACATTTAACATGTTGACGTGTGTGTGTGTGTGTGTGTGTGTGTGTGTCATTTTAGCCTAACACAATCAATAAAAAAAATAAATGTCGACATTTTGGTGTTGACATGTTAGATGTCAACATTCTGAATATGTCAACATTTTAACCATGTCAACCAAAATTACCTCTATTGATTGTCGACCTAATGGCCATTTTGACATTCTGACAGTCAACATTCAGAACATCTTGACACAGCGCTCACAAGCGGGTCAATGGTCCTCCACTGCGCATGCGTACGCCGGAGCTGGCTCCAGCGTGCGCATCCGCGAGACCCGGCCAGCAAGGGGCGCTCCGTCGCTACGGGTCTCGCTCCAAAACGGGGCGGCTGTCGATTGTGATTGACAGCTCGCCCCGTTTTGGAGGCGAGCAGGGGGGGGGGTGGCTGGCCAAACTGAGGCGTTCCTGAAGGAACGCCTGCCTGTGGGGTCGGCCTCAGTAGGGAGCTTCCGGCTCTATTGGAGCCGGAAGCTCCCTGGAGCTTGCGATGGACGAGACCCTACCACAAGGGTCTCATCGCAAGCCCGATGGTCGCGACCATCACCTGGCCGCTCGCAAAAGCTGTGGGTGGTCACCACAGCTTAGCGAACAGCCAGGAGGCCGACACAAAATAAAAAATTATGCCACCCTGATTCAGAGCGAGCGCTCTGAAAGAGCGTCCGACTCTGAATCCGGGCCAGTGTTCACTTATGGATCCTGGGGAGTGACTTGTTTTATGCACCAGACTCCCAAAGTCATATACCAGCCGGTAGAGACCAACATCTGACACAGCAGTCCTGACATTTACAAGCAGGCGAGACATAACATATCACTCTCGCTCTTTTTTTTTTTTCCTTCGGGTTAATGTCACTAGGTCTAATGTGCAGAATCAGATGCCCTGACGTATCTCCTAGCTGATCAGGAGATCCTTTTACTGTCAGGTGTGGAAGCAGGAGTGTCTGCACTGCGATATACACACACAGATAACATTTATACGCTGTAAAGTGCTTCTTGTGCAATGGACAGGTTGTACGTACCTTCGCTCTGTCGTATGACAGCTTTCAATGGACGGTCTAAATCATCCAGTGTGATCTCCTCACGGTGACGCCCAGCGCGCCAGAAGTTAAGCGCCACCTCGTTGATGGCGCTGCCACCAATACCACTGAAGAAGCAGAAAACATTAAATGACAAATGTTTCAACTGAGGACAAGTAAGGACAGATTCCAGCTTAAACATCAATTGTACCTTGTAGTTGTCTCATTCATAAAAACTGACACACATGGAATTTCTATCGGGCACAGACATATACACAGGCACACACACGTTCAACTTAAAGGTCAACTAAACCTAAACATATAAATATGATCTGAAGTTAAAAACACACAGCTCAGTTTTACAAACTTCTTGCTACCCTGCCATCTTCCACCATTATATCGGCAACAGCCCAAAATAAGTGTATGGAAAATATTTCTGGAACATGTTAATTGGCCCTTATGATCAGCACTGGAGCAGTATATGAATCTGCGTTCTCCTCACCTGAGACACAATCACATATCATTAGACGGATGGGATAAAATATCTAGAGCATGGGGCTATCTAGCTAACACAATGTTACTATTATATTAATCTATTTTACTTTTCAATAGACTAACACGCAATTCACTACACCCATATATGGACGTAGCTATAGAGGGTGCAAGGGGTGCCATTGCTATGGGGCACAGATGTGTACAGGGCCTGGACCCAGGTAATATAGCTGTCAGCCAATTTCCCAGAGCTGGGAAACATTCCATTTTCAGTGAGTGTATAATGGTAAGGGGGCACTGTAATGGGGCATATTGTGATCTACAGCACTACTATAATGCAGCATAAAATGAACAACTGCAGTGGAGAGAGGCGTCTCGCTAGAAGCATTAGAGTGGAGGCCCCTTCAAAATGTTGCTATGGAGCCCACAAATGTCTGGCTGCACCCCTAGTATCCTAATCGCCATCTCAGAGATTGCTTAATTGAACACTACTAATCTGTGTCCGCTCTTACCTGAGGAATATAAAGATGCGTTGGGTTTCCTGTGCCTCTGCTGGACTAAGAGGAGGAAGGACGTAGCGGAGGAGAGTCGCTGGTATCTTGTCTGACTCATCGAACACGAACAAGGGCTGCGCACAGCGCGAGGAGACCTCTCGGATCTGCTTGGCCAGCTGAGCCTAGAAATGAACCCATAACTTAGTCAGCGGTCTGATGTTCATATTTCTAGCCATGTAGTACTATGTAACTATAATTGCTGCACACGTTTACAAGGCAAACATCCCATACACCAGGAACAATGCATTTTTCCATTCACATCCTGGGAAAATCTAACTTACTGGGTAGATGTACTAAGGAGCAGTTGTGAAAGCCACCAATGATGGCTGGCTTTGACAACCCGCTCCTCACGAAATCTACCACTAATGCTCCGTACACACGGAGCGACTTAACGATCAGACAACGATCAGACAATCATTGTCTGATCGTCCTGCATGTGTTGGATCGAACATCCAGCAACCCAACTACTATAACGACCCGCGATTGACGATCGCGGGTCCGTATAATAAACAGACTAACATGGTCGATATCGACCATGTTGGCCTGCATGCACAGGCAATGGTCGATATCTATATCGACCATTCGTGCCCATGCATCGACCATCGTTTGGCCGTTTGAGGAGGCCAGAAACAGGACGATATCATTATCGTTCAAATCGTCCTGTTTAATCGTACCGTATGTACGCAGGATAAGAGTCAAAAGTAGATGCTTTATAAATTTGCAAGATACCAATTTACCTTGTAGGCTTCCAAGTGTGAGAGGTGGGGGAAGTGCAGTTGTGGGATGAACACTTTGGTACACCGGTTCCGCTGCCCATCCTGGTAAAGGTTTTCTGCTATTATCCGAGCAGCAAGGTTCTTGCCTGTACCAGTCCAGCCATGGAATGACAAAACCAAGGTATTTTTAGGCCCAGGGTCCTGTAGAAACGACTCTATGGAAGATAAAATCTGGTAGACAGCCAGGTTCTGACCATGTACCCTCCTCTCCAGATCTAACTGCAGACCTAGAAACAGTTGAAGAAATAGTTTCACATTATAATTTAGTTATCACTCAGCTCCTCAAACACCATTTGAGAAAATATTAGAATCCCTGAGGCTTGGAGCATGGCCAGCATATCATTTCATTGGAACAGACTACTCCCAGTAGGGGAGAACAGGTATAAACCAAGGTCATTCTGTGCTATTACTTGCTGCTGTTCTGTGATTCAGTCATACAAGACACCACAATGTTCCTTCCTATAGTCACTATGAGGATCTCTGCTAAACAACTGAATGAGCAGAGGAATGTTAAGGGCAATGTGGGGAAAGGAGGAGTAATTATATGTATTATGTGATTTAATAGACATAATACTCCAATATGTAAAAAATCGCCCATGCTGGTCCCGGATAATAGATCCTATACCAGCATTTCTCTTACACGACATAGGATGTGTGTTAAAGTACTACATTGTAAAGCAAAGTATACTGTCAGCTGTCATGTAATTTTGGCCAAAAAGTACATAACATTCATTATTGCAACAGATCAGCAAGATATTGTTCACCACATACAAAGTAAAAGATGTATACCTTTCTGTGTGTGTGTATATCTCCTAAAATATTCAGCTCTAATGAATAGTGTATTTTCGCTTTAAAGGGCAGATCGTGCAGTGAATGAACAGGTGAGGGAATTCTCTGGTGTAAGGGGATGGTGTATGTAGAGGATACAATATAAAAACTATTTTGATTCATGTTCCATCACTATTACTAGGACTACTTTTAAAATACATTTTTAGTTTGAAGACAGAAAATAGACCCCCAAAAAACAACAAAAAAAACAGGAAAGGTGAATAGAATGCACATAGGGCCTGATCCAGCACGGATCGCAATTGCAACTGCGTACGCAAGTCGGCTGATTGTTGCATACTGCGCGGCGATAGCACTGCGATTACGGACGCATACAGAAATCCATTGCAGAGCGCAGAGTAATTGACGGGCCATGAGGGTTTGGGGGTGGTGGTTGCAGAAACGCAGACGTGCCTGTCCGTTTGAACGTCGTGGCATGGGCGGGTATAAAATAGCCACTGCGATTGCCTACGTAGCCTTAGTACCCACAGCGTGTGAAGGGACTTGCAAATTCAGAGCTGCTGTAATTGTGCGTGACGGGCGGATGTGCTTCGATGTTACCGATGTTTATGCAGGACAGCCAGGTATTACGGATGTGAGAAAGCAGCAGTGGGCGTCTCTATGCTGGTGGAGCGGTGGCAGACATTCGCATATATTTTCACAGATTCATTGCGTGCGATTACACAACTGCGATCCGTGCTGAATCAGGCCCATAGGGCGCCATGAATCAATTATAAAAATGCGGTGAAAGCTCAGAAAATGTCGCTTGCGGAGGTTGGACCGCATTTTCCATATGCCCCGGGCAACCTATGGGTTTCTTTACAGAGACTTCTCCGGGAGGCAGAAATGGCATTACTGGGCCCATGTAAATGGTGAGTTTCTTATCCACTAATACTAGGAGATAGTGATGCCCTGGTCTGTACAGGAGTAATGCAGTCTGCCATGTTTTCCTTCTCACCTGTTAGGTTGTTCGTAATCATCCCATGTGCAAAATCCCTGCTGCTCGTCAGTCTGGCAAACCAGTCAGTCAGAACATGGAGGGAATCCCATCCCAAGCTGTGCCAGCTCCAATCTGCAACAGAGGACATAGCAGCAGTCAGCTGGTGTTGTGGTCAGGTCATCTAGCAGTGTAGGGACATAGACCACTCACTACTTGTGTCCCCAGCCCCACTGCTGGCAGACTGGACAGTTAGGGGCAGCAAGAGGTAGTGAAAGGGCCCTGGATGGCCCCACACTCATCAGTACTCACCGGCACGACCCTTCTTCTCTTCACACTTGTCTGACCACAGCCGGTACTGCAGGTCCTGCAGGTAATCCCAGGAGAGCTGTGCCAGGTCTTGCATCTCATGGACACCAGAGAACCATAAGTCTCCTTTCTTCTTTGCTGCATCTTCCTCTGTTGAGTCTGTTATATCTAATATACCCTGAGCAGAAAGCACCGATGCGCTGTTCAATAACAGCAGGAGGAGAGCGGCCCTGTACATGTTTGGCACAGCCAATGTCTAATCTTAGACTCACTTGGATAAAATGTTATAAATTCCCCTGATGTAATTTCTGGTGAGTCTGCTTCTCTTCCTTACAAATCTTCCTATATTTCTGCATTCATACTAGGGATCATCTATTCTAAGCCTGTCCCTGTGCTGCAGCCACTAGTTATATTGTCCTGACTCCAGGGCTCTCCCTCACACATAACTTTATGTCACACTTTCCTTGTCTGTCACTATCTGTGCCGCTGTGTCCCAGTCACTCCCCTTTAGTGAGTCTGTAACTTTCTCTGCTGCTGGAGTGAGATGTGCCAACCCAATGGCAGGGCTCTGCGCTGCCCTGACTCATCACAGCTTAACCCCACACTGACCGAGGCCTGCTGCAGGCCCTGGGAGGAACCAGATCACTAGAAGGGGAGAATATATACTTTATTCACAAGTGAATTTTTAGTTGACTACTGGGAAAAAGTTTTACTTAATATAATAATTGAAAGTAACAAATAAATGACTATATTTAAAAGGAGTATACAAACCTTAATGGCTAAGGAACACTTAATGACCTGTGATGTTCAGACTCATTAATAAATCATTATAACAGCTATTGAAACTCACTAAATACAACTAAGTTAAGAGAGTTGCAATACATAAGATTATGCACAGCACTGCAATACACGGCTCCTTATTACAATACACCAATCCCTATTATACGCAGCACTGCAATACACGGCTCCTCATTACAATACACCAATCCCTATTATGCGCAGCACTGCAATACACGGCTCCTCATTACAATACACCAATCCCTATTATGCACAGCACTGCAATACACGGCTCCTCATTACAATACACCAATCCCTATTATGCGCAGCACTGCAATACACCAATCCCTATTATGCACAGCACTGCAATACATGGCTCCTCATTACAATACACGAATCCCTATTATGCACAGCACTGCAATACACGGCTCCTCATTACAATACACCAATCCCTATTATGCACAGCACTGCAACACACGGCTCCTCATTACAACATACCAATCCCTATTATGCACAGCACTGCAATACACGGCTCCTCATTACAATACACCAATCCCTAGTATGCACAGCACTGCAATACACGGCTCCTCATTACAATACACCAATCCCTAGTATGCACAGCACTGCAATACACGGCTCCTCATTACAATACACCAATCCCTAGTATGCACAGCACTGCAATACACGGCTCCTCATTACAATACACCAATCCCTAGTATGCACAGCACTGCAATACACGGCTCCTCATTACAATACACCAATCCCTAGTATGCACAGCACTGCAATACACGTCTCCTCATTACAATACACCAATCCCTAGTATGCACAGCACTGCAATACACGTCTCCTCATTACAATACACCAATCTCTATTATGCACAGCACTGCAATACACGGCTCCTCATTACAATACACCAATCCCTAGTATGCACAGCACTGCAATACACGGCTCCTCATTACAATACACCAATCTCTATTATGCACAGCACTGCAATACACGGCTCATTACAATACACCAATCCCTAGTATGCACAGCACTGCAATACACGGCTCATTACAATACACCAATCCCTAGTATGCACAGCACTGCAATACACGGCTCCTCATTAAAATACACCAATCCCTAGTATGCACAGCACTGCAATACACGGCTCCTCATTACAATATACTAATCCCTATTATGCACAGCACTGCAATACAAGGCTCCTCATTACAATACACCAATCCCTATTATACACAGCACTGCAATACACAGCTCCTCATTACAATACACCAATCCCTATTATACACAGCACTGCAATGCACAGCTCCTCATTACAATATACTAATCCCTATTATGCACAGCACTGCAATACACGGCTCCTCATTACAATACACCAATCCCTATTATGCGCAGCACTGCAATACACCAATCCCTATTATGCACAGCACTGCAATACATGGCTCCTCATTACAATACACGAATCCCTATTATGCACAGCACTGCAATACACGGCTCTTCATTACAATACACCAATCCCTATTATGCACAGCACTGCAATACACCAATCCCTATTATGCACAGCACTGCAATACATGGCTCCTCATTACAATACACGAATCCCTATTATGCACAGCACTGCAATACACGGCTCCTCATTACAATACACCAATCCCTATTATGCACAGCACTGCAACACACGGCTCCTCATTACAACATACCAATCCCTATTATGCACAGCACTGCAATACACGGCTCCTCATTACAATACACCAATCCCTAGTATGCACAGCACTGCAATACACGGCTCCTCATTACAATACACCAATCCCTATTATACACAGCACTGCAATGCACAGCTCCTCATTACAATATACTAATCCCTATTATGCACAGCACTGCAATACACGGCTCCTCATTACAATACACCAATCCCTATTATGCACAACACACGGCTCCTCATTACAATACACCAATCCCTATTATGCACAGCACTGCAATACACGGCTCCTCATTACAATACACCAATCCCTATTATGCACAGCACTGCAATACACGGCTCCTCATTACAATATACGAATCCCTATTATGCACAGCACTGCAATACACGGCTCATTACAATACACCAATCCCTATTATGCACAGCACTGCAATACACGGCTCCTCATTACAATATACGAATCCCTATTATGCACAGCACTGCAATACACGGCTCCTCATTACAATATACGAATCCCTATTAATTACATTAAATAATAATGTAGTAGTTATTTGTTTTTTTCTTGGAGGCAGATTGTTTGTTTATTGCAACATCATCACAATATGATTAAAAAGCTACAACCAGATCTAGTAAATGCACACATATTATGTTACCGGGCAACAGCCTGCATACATAATACATAGCTTACCCAACAGGTTTTTGCCTGCTTGTTGGGCCCTAAGCCTAAGCTGGTCCCTATAACATGTTCAATAGAAGGAAATGGCAACTTCAATATTTTCTAAAATGGCCTCATAAAAATATGGTTATTCTGTAATGATGCTTTTATATATGTGCTACAGCAGGGGTTCTCAGCCCGAGCTGCTCCCTGTGATATTCAGGGGTAGGACATCCAGGTGATAGACAAAGGGAAAACAAGGTCCTAGGAAACATTATCCCCAGGGACGTATTAACGATGGGGCAGATGGGGCTACAGCTCCAGGCCTCCACACAAAAATAGGCCCATCATCAAGGCAGCAGAATGATGACCAGTCGTCCAGCCATAAATCATAAGTATTCAAATTGTATTTCTATTTTCCTCACGAAATGATGCAAGTTTTCTATTCTTATGTATTAAGGAAGACAATGGAGCTGAGAGCGTAGGGGAATGTACACGCCCACTTGGCACTGGCCACACCCACACCACACGAGTATAGCTCCTCCCCTTCTCAGATGTAACCTCTGATCACTTTCAGCCTCAGGTCTATATTGCCCTTAATCCAGTCCTATTTAGTCCCACGCTTGTAAGACCCAGATATAAAAATGAAAAAGTCTATCCCTGTAAAAGGAATCCATATGTGGTCTTTAGTTTTATTGTAAATTTTTGTTTTTCTAATTTGTAGGTGAGAAATATGTATGTACAGCAGCTCAAAAGCGCCCAGAGGCGGCCTGCCCTGAGCGCATGATGTCTGACATCACGAGCATGACATCATTACGTAGCAAAGCAGGGGTGGAGCCGGCAGCACTATTAAGTGCAGCACTGTCCTGAGGACGCTCCGTTCAGCTGTGTAGGCTGCCTGGCCAGAGCGTCTAAAAGATGATCTTGGCTGCAGTGTCCCATTACACCTGCTAGCCAGAAGGGCCATGGGGATGCACCAGTTGCACACCCTAGTTATGGCCCTGTGTACGTACAATTCATTCTATTCTTGTGTCTTGTCTATAGCACATGTATTGCTTATATGTCAGTGCTTAAAAATTTTATCTAATAGCAATTATATTCATTACAAGCGCATTGTCTTGCAAATGTTGGGGACACAAGTAATAAATGGGTTGCCAGGGGGTACCCAGGTGCAAAAATTATTGAAAACCACTGCGCTACAGGATGTATGCTATCTAGTGTTCTACAGTGGTTCCGTGTAACTTAATTGCTGGTGGGCCCATATTACCCACCCTGGCACCTCAAACAGAACCAATATGATAAAAAACAAACAACTTGCAACAAATGTATAAGAAAGTTTCCATATGATGCAAGATGTGTTTGAAGTTAAATTGTGAACATCTGGTACATGTTTTATTCAAGGGATATTTCAGATTGCTCAAATTCATTATGGTGAATGAAGACACAAAGTCAAATGAACATAAAAGAAGAAAAAAAGACAGTTTCACTACAACAAAACAAAAACTAAGGCTAAAAGGGAAAAAAACAAAAACATTGCCATTCATTGTATACAGTATTTTAACATTTTATTTTAAAATTTTATCTGACCCACTCTTGTTCAAGCCCAGCACCTCTCCCACCTGGAACGTAACATAAGTGATAGAAATGATCTCTTCCACTGTAGTTTGTAAGAACATAGCAGCTTTTCACACAAAAAAATAATAATAAAAAAAAAAAAATAAGTACTTTCAATGACTCCCCTGTGACGTACTGTACTACACGGGTGACATGTACTGTACTACACGGGTGACATGTAAACATTGACACATGAAGAAGCGCTTATGCACAGACACAGAGCAATATGTAAGAGTGGACATTGCAGTTGTTAGGGGGAAATGTGAAATACACAAAACCACACAACACGTGCCTGTTGCTAATGCCCTACATGTTGGTGGTGCTACGGCATACTGACAAACGTTGTTTTACAGCTGAAGTACACTGTGCCACCTACAGGATGTAGGAACGTACTGTGCAAGAGTAAAGTTGCAGTTACAGAATAGTAATTAATGAACAAAATGTAACAGCAGAGTGTAGGTGTGTATCCCCACGCCTCTGACATAATAAGGCTTATACTTTGTAGAAAGAGTCAGAAGATCAGAGCTTTTCAATGCCACACACAAACAAACACACACACACACACACACACACACACACACACACTTTGGGACTTTTCCATTAAAAGCGAGAATGTCTTTCAGTGTCCATACATGCAATATTGGCACAATAAAAGTTGTTGCTTTAAGGCCCCCATACATCAGCAATCTGAAAACTACAATTGAACAATTTGAAGATTTATTGCCCGATCTTAGGATTTCCCAGTCGAGCAATCTGCGCCCATACACTACAGATCTTTTTCAGTGATTTGCAGATCGATTGCAGCAAACACAGATCTGGCAATCTTGAAAGGCCCATCATTTTACTGGTAACGGTCTGCAAATCTGCTGATCATGGCCATACACTAGCAATCTACAGCCCCAATCCATCTGTGAAATCCAACATGTTGGACAATCTGATTTAACATTGCCCATACATTGCAGATTTTTATACACAATCGATTGCAAATTGCAGAATTGCCACAATCAATTGCTGATGTATGGGGGCCTTAAGACCAAATCACTGTGCATATAAAGGCCCCCATACATCAGAGATGGATTGCAGCAATCGTGCAATTTGCAATCGATTGTGTATAAAAATCTGCAATGTATGGGTTTCACAGTTCGCAGATTGCAACCAAAAAGTGATTGAAATTGTTTAATCAGATTGTCCAACATGTTGGATTTCACAGATGGATTGGGGCTGTAGATTGCTAGTGTATGGACATGATCAGCAGATTTGCAGCCGTTTCTAGCAAAATGATGGGCCTTTCAAGATTGCCAGATCTGTGTTTGCTGCAATCGATCTGCAAATCACTGAAAAAGATCTGCAATGTATGGGCGCAGATTGCTCGATTGGGAAATTCTAGGATCGGGCAATAAATCTTCAAATTGTTCAATTGTGGTTTTCAGATTGCTGATGTATGGGGGCCTTAAGGCAGAGATCGTGATTAACATCTGGGATCACTCAGATGTTAATCAGGAACGTTTAGAAGTCTATGTGGAAACCAATGTGCAGTCCCAGTAAGTGGTTCTTGTGTGATCAGTTCAACTCAAATCAGCTATGTGCGTGGTCACACTGGACACAGACCAAGATGTTAAGGGCTAAGTGGCAATATTTTCTGCACACAACATAGTAAGCTGGTATGACCGCCACCTATGTAACACACACATAAAGGACAGGACTTAACTGAAGATTTTGCATTGTGACGTACTATAGGGGCAGTTCCATTAGAAATTATGGCCACAAAATGCCAGGAGACATGGTCAGAACGCCGGCATCTCACTGCCACTAACATCACACATTTTCCCTCACGCACCATAGACGCATGCAGGAAAATGTGCTACGCTACGGTACGGTACCGTAACACTTGGTGAAAACTGAATTGTCACATAAATGTGGGATGCAGTCATTATGTCATGTCAACAGTTATCAATAGCATAAATATTGCTCTCAATCCCCGAGTTATCTACTCTCCTTTGTGAAGGCAACTTCAAGTTATACGAATAACATTTTTAATAATGCATCAAGAAACACAGTCTGTATAAAATACCATAATGCTGGTTGTTATTTGTATAACTTTAGAATGTAAGCTCTCGCGAGCAGGGCCCTCTTCCCTCACGTGCTTCTTCTTGGCTTACTTTTACTTTAATTTACAATGGCACCTAAAACTTGGTTACTGACACCCTGCTGCTTTATTTAGGTGTTATGCAGAATTGTTTATAAATCATGTACTTGTCCTGCATTGTCTGTACTGTTAATAACTGTTGTCTTGTGTGCTCATTTGTTTCTGTACTTTGTAAGGCGCTGCGGAACCCTTGTGGTGCCATATAAATAAAGGATAATAATATTAATAATAATAACTTGAAGTTGCCTGAAGATGTTTTGGGACATTTGTTCACATCCATTGTTACAGTCACCATACATGTTACCAGTCCACACACATCCTTCTAACATTCACCATACAGTGCCTTGCAGAAGTATTCACCCCCTTGGCTTTTTACCTTTTTTGTTACATTACAACCTGTAATTTATTTTTTTTATCTGAATTTTATGTGATGGATCTGCACAAAATAGTCTAATTTGGTGAAATTATAAAAATATATATTAAAAAGAGTCATTATAAATAAAATTCTGAAAATTGGCATGTGCATATGTAATCACCCCATTTGCTATGAAGCCCCTCAAAAGTTCTGGTGCAACCAATTACCTTCAGAAGTCACATAATTAGTGAAATGAAATTCACCTGTGTGAAATCTAAGTGTCACATGATCTGTCAGTATAAACACACCTTTTCTGAAAGACCCCAGAGGCTGCACCACCACTAAGCAAGAGGCTTCACACCATGAAGACCAAGGAGCTCTCCAAACAAGTCAGGGACAAAGTTGTTGAGAAGTACAATTCTGGGTTGGGTTATAAAAAAAAATATCCAAATCTTTGATGATCCCCAGAGTACCATCAAATCCATTATCATCAAATGGATAGAACATGGTACCACAACAAACCTGCCAAGAGAGGGCCGCCCACCAAAACTCACAGATCAGGCAAGGAGGGCATTAATCAGAGGCAGCGCAGAGACCAAAGGTAACCTTGAAGGAGCTGCAGAGTTCCACAGCAGAGACTGGTGTATCTGTGCATGTGACCACAATAAGCCGTACACTCCATAGAGCTGGGCTTCATGGAAGAGTGGCCAGAAAAAAGCCATTACTTAGTGATAAAAATAAGACACGATTTGAGTTTGCCGAAAGGCATGTGGGCGACTTCCCAAATGTATGGAGGAAGGTGCTCTGGTCAGATGAGACTAAAATTGAACTTTTCGGCCACCAAGGAAAACGCTATGCCTGGCGCAAACCCAACACATCCCATCACCATCCCCACAGTGAAACATGGTGGTGGCAGCATCATACTGTGGGGATGTTTTCCAGCAGCAGGGACTGGGAAACTGATTTGAGTCGAGGGAAAGATGGATGGTGCTAAATACAGGGATATTCTTGAGCAAAACCTGTTTCAGTCTGCCTGTGATTTGAGACTGGGACGGAGGTTCATCTTCCAGCAGGACAATGACCCGAAGCATACTGCTAAAGCAACACTCGAGTGGTTTAAGGGGAAACATGTAAATGTGTTGGAATAGCCTAGGGAAAGCCCAGATCCCAATCCAATTGAGAATCTGTGGTCAGACTTGAAGATTGCTGTTCACAAGCGGAAACCATCCAACATGAAGGAGCTGGAGCAGTTTTTCCTTGAGGAATGGGCAAAAATCCCAGGGGTAAGATGTGGCAAGCTCATAGAGACTTATCCAAAGCGACTTGCAGCTGTAATTGCCGCAAAGGGTGGCAAGACAAAGTACTGACTTTAGGGGGGGTGAATAGTTATGCCGCAAAGGGTGGCAAGACAAAGTACTGACTTTAGGGGGGTGAATAGTTATGCACGCTGAAGTTTTCTGTTGTTTAATTCACAATATAAAAAAAATAACACACAACTTCACAGTTGTAGGCATGTTCTGTGAATGAAATGATGCACACCTTCAACTAATACATTTTAATTCCAGGTTGTGAGGAAACAAAATATGAAAAATGTAAAGGGGGGTGAATACTTTTGCAAGGCACTGTACATGTTACCAGTCCGCACACATATCCTTGTTACAGTCACCATACATGTTACCAGTCCGCACACATATCCTTGTTACAGTCACCATACATGTTACCAGTCCGCACACATATCCTTGTTACAGTCACCATACATGTTACCAGTCCACACATATCCTTGTTACAGTCACCATACATGTTACCAGTCCGCACACACATTCTTGTTACAGTCACCATACATGTTACCAGTCCGCACACATCCTTGTTACACCACTTAAGACATAGGTTCACAAAAGGAGAGTAGATAACACTAAGGTTGAGCGCAATATTTATGCTATTGATTCTGTATGAAAGGAGCACACCCTTGTCACTACACCTGTGTCACTACACCCAGCGCTCAGTTTTCCTTTTATAGGACAACAGTTATGTCAACATTGAACATGTTCGCATCTGCAAAATGTCAACATGTTCACAATGTCTACATTCTTCACAGACCAGGGGGTTATGATGTGGCGACTGGATGGTTAGGGATAAGGTATGAGAGGGTAAGGGTTAGGCACTAAACGGATGGTTAGGCGCAGGAGAGGGTTACGGGGTAGGCACTAGGAGAGTTAGGGAGTAGGCAATAGGGGGAGGATTATGCTGGGAACAAGATGGTCAACATATCAGCTGTTCAATTGAATGTATCGTGTGTGTGAGGCAGCCAGTGTATAAAGACGATAGGTCCGTGAACGACGTTGTTCACAGACATATTGCGTTAGGTGTGCAGCACAGCCGATGGCAGATATATTTGCACATTGTGCTGTGTGTACAAGCGGTCAGACACTTGCTGCACAGGCCACCAGGAAAGGGTGTACAATGCGATCCCCAGTTTGTGGGACCCTCAGTCTGATGGCAGTGATGGTTGTTCAGTGTGTATGAACAACCATTATCTAAAGATATATCTTTTAGGTGTGTACCCAGCTTTAGGGTTAGACACTCGGAGGAGGCTTAGGGTCAGGCACTCGGAGGAGGCTTAGGGTCAGGCACTCGGAGGAGGCTTAGGGTCAGGCACTCGGAGGAGGCTTAGGGTCAGGCACTCGGAGGAGGCTTAGGGTCAGGCACTCGGAGGAGGCTTAGGGTCAGGCACTCGGAGGAGGCTTAGGGTCAGGCACTCGGAGGAGGCTTAGGGTCAGGCACTCAGAGGAGGCTTAGGGATACTAATCGCCGGAATCACTGCAGGATGAGGCCGAAAACATAACATCACTGTTGGACCTGCCGGACCAGGTAAGACACCGCCAGACTACCAATTTTGGTCAACACGCAAATCATTTGGACATGTCATCAATGTCAGCCTAATGAAGGTCGATATGGTCAATGTCAACATGCCAAGCAATATATACCACAAGCCTAAGTATAACAAACTGAAACAGCTATCTAGTTTATTACTACTTTTATTTTTAGCCAAATGTGAAAAACAAATGTAACAGTGGGGCAGCCAAATTGTGTGCTGGAGCAATAATTCTTCCCATCACTACACTAAAAGCCAGAGACATCACTGGAGCAGTAGGTGCTTGTTACAGGAATAGGAAGGCGGAATACTGGCCCCGCCATATACAGGTGACACTTTACTACCTCCTCCATTGACATCAGTTAATCACACAGTACAAATATGAATCACATCAGTTTGTATCTGGTTGCGGCACTGACATCCCCATAAACCTGGCCAGGCTTGATATGGTGCAATGTATATGAATGGAAACCAACATATACGGCTCAATCTTTGCATACGTTTCTAAATCCAAACTGTGCCGTAAAATAAAACATTTTAATAAGAGGCCAAGTCTGCTCACACACATCATTTCCTCCCCTTATCTGCGCTCCTTATATATTGTAACATTCACACTGTATAAAATCACACCTCCCAAGTTACATCATATTTATCATACATTAATGATCTCTCTCAGGTTAAAATCAGCACGTAGTAACCTTACGTCTAACCTATCTACTTGAGAACTGGACATTTCAGCCAATATGTACCAAGCGAGCATGTAAAAATAGTAGTCTGACACATCGCCTCCCGTTCTGCTCTTACACGCTGGTTTATAATTGATCCCAAGGAGATAAAGCAGCGCCAGCCATCTTGATATAGAGAGGATGAACACTGATGTGAAATAAAAGATGTAGTGTACACTGATATCTGCATCCATGTTAGTCCTGTGTTATGTAAAGATGACTGTGCTCATTGGTTGCGCTTTTTGCCATAGGGATCGGTGATCCGTAAAGCAATGGGGTCATTTCCTGCCTTTTCTTTACCTAACCACCGGAGAAGACTACGGCAGCACGGATGAATTAAAACCACCCGTGTGCAGCCAGGACGGTTCATTTATTTGGTTTTCAACCATAACACAGAAGAAAAATAAAATGACAGTGTTTGCATTCAGTTGTTTCAGATAGGAAGTGGCGGGTTATATGAAGATTTCCACGCAAAGGTCGGGGAGAACTATTGCTCTGTGTCTGTCCAGTAAGGGAACAATTCATTCGGTTTGAACAAAACAAACAAAAAAAACCCCAGCACTGAGCAAAGAACAATACAGAGTGGAGGCCAGTGAGTTTCAGATTAAAAGAGAAGAGAAGTCAGTGAAATACAGTAAATCAACATGTCTCAGCCCTCTCAGGGAAGGAGAGGGTTAATGATGTAATGCGTGCAGCTGCCATTTAAAAAAAAAAAAAAAAGAAGAAGACTGGCAGTGAGAAAGCCCCAAGTTTGTAATTCCAGATTCTAAAGTACTAGTTCATAAATTAAAAGTCTAATTGTTTTCTGGAATTAGCAGGGTCACAGATGTATGCGTCATTCCTGCTACACGGGACATTGAACTAACCACATGGTTTCTGGAAAACGTGGCAGTGCCACCATGTGGACACTGTGCAGATCGTATGGTTGTAAACCAGCACTTTAAAGATTTAAAAAGCAAAGTAACCTTTAAAAGGAGAAAAAAAAAAATAAGGTGAAAATTGAAAGCAATAAATTATAAAAAAACTTCCCGTTTTCTTCCTGAACCGTTTTTGAACCCTAAAGCATCGAGGGCTTATGATGTTCTCTAGCTTTAATAAAAATATGTAGAAGCCCACATTATAGTACATGGCGGGGAGGGTAGGAGTTCCTGCCCCTCGCCAATATCTCCCCACCAAGGCGGGTTGCAGTTTGTGGGGACACTGTGCTGTTTTATACCAGTCTTCTAGGCGTATTGTAAAAAATATATTCACACCAGCTGGATGTTCCCTTGAGGAATACAGTCTCTATTATACAATACTGGTATTAAACATGAGAAAGTGTCATTCGATCCTCCACCATCACCACATCTGTGCCAAACTGGTCTAAACATTGCTGGACGGTTCCCAATATTCCATTCAGACGGCGCTCCAGGGCTTCCAAATGAGCGTCAGACAGGACTGGGTGGAGTGGGTCATGGATGGTGGCAGAGAGCAACGCAGAACGCAGGGTGCCATGTTTCAGGTGAGAGAGACGATTCCAGGTGGAGACACGAATACTGTAAGCAGAGGAGGAGGTTAGATTGAAATAGACATGGCAGATGGAAATATATATATATATATATATATATATACACATACATACACACACACACACACACACTCACACACACACACACACACACACACATACACATACACATATACACACACACACAGGGGAGCAAATGGTCTTACATGCAGCACTGATACAGGGGGGCCAGGATGCTGCGCTCGTCCATTGATGGATTGCCGAAGCTGGAAGACAATCAATAGGATTTTTATTAGAAATAAAAACAAAAGCATAAAAGTAATATAGCATAAATCACTCTGAGAAGTGCATAAATGGAATGAATTTGGATTAATATATTACAATATTGCAATTCAGAAGTAATAATGGCCTTATAGAATTGAAGACATCAATAGAAGCTGCAATTCCCATGTAGTAAACCTATATGACGACTTGTTGAATGCACAGCTGGTAACCTGGGTAGAGGATGACGGATTATATATATAGTGACTGTCCGACCGTGTTACTTGTTGTGCAATGTAGGATTTAGCGGAAATGCTGAACGGTCAGATCTGGCCACACACTTGTATGGTCACAGAGATCCAGCCACTGTCTGATGCTGCATTCACATTATTACCAAACACATCCTATAGTCCTCGGTTATTAGTCACATTCTGCAAATGGTGGTATAGATTGGTTAGCTGCAGTATCTTTCAGTACGGGGAGACTGCTTCATGTTCCACCCCCAACCTTATCTCAATTACCGTTAGTTCTGATAATCTCCTACAACCTGTAGTTTTAGTGAGTGATATTAGCTCTTTCATAGAAAACACCAAACACTAGTCAAGGAATCATGCTGTCGGCAGTATGCGGTCAGGTTCTTTGAGGTATCTGCAGTATTCTGTCCGGGATCTTTATAAATGCCTGCACTGTAGCACCAGTTTTCTGCAAGGAAGTCCTGTACATTTCACGCGTTTTGCTCCTCATAAAGGAGCCTTATCAAAGAGACTTGACCGCGATACTGCTGACCGCATGCACCCTCTGCTGGTCCATGGCTACAGACTGGAGCCAGGTTCTGCTACATGCTCTAAAGAGCCAGGTAACAGTGTGCTCTGCTGTTTAATCATTATAAAGCACAGTGCACTGTGTTAATTAACAGCTAAGCTGTATATAAGCTGGGACTGTTCATATTCAAGTATACACAATTGCTGCTCCAGAATCGTGGACCGCAAGACTTTATCTATCATTCATCCCAGGAGCACTTTCTATATCTGTACTTAAATAAGGAGATGTTTTTCTTGTGGAGTGACTTATACCACTATAGCCGGATAAAGTCCGCTATTTAAAGAACTCTTCACCTGTATTTTCTCCATTTACACCGCCATTATCAAATCTTTCAAGTTTTAATATGGCTTTCTGTGAAATATTAACATAAAGTTTATATTGATAATAAATGTACAATATTTTAGCTTCTACACAAATATCCAAGTCTGTGGTAAGTCACATAACCTGATCCTGCAGCTCAACCTGGAAATCAATCAGGAGCATTGTTCAATTTGGCAACAAACCCAGATTCCTACAGATTGAATTGTAGCGCGGGAGGACCACATACATAGATCAACAGCAGTTATCTCCTTGCTGCATTTTCTGCTATGCCCAATAATGAGAAGACCATATTCTGGGGCTGCAGTATTTTCTAATCACAATCACAGTGAGAGTGAGTGAGCGAGCGAGCGAGCGGGAAAGAGAAAGAGCGAGAGAGAGCGCGAGAGAGATTTTAAAGTCTGTTACAGGCTTATAAATGTCCACATTGTATGTACAGTGTATAACAGCTTATTCGCTAGTTGTATTACCCAGAGCCAAAAGAGCGGGAGTCAGGCTAACTGAATGGGAGGGGGATTACCATGCAAGACCCTACTGCTGTGCGTGGCCCATGTACGAAACACATTGGCCCTACGCACCAATTCCATTTTTATCACAATCCTGCACTGTGTATGGTGAGTGAAGTGCGATGCATCACTGCTGGTCTCACAAAAAGAGAAATGCGACAGTCCTGACAATGGCTGACATACTTATGTTTTATAACCACAGTATGGTATGAATGCCTCACATTACATTGTATTAGACACATCATATATACAATTACATGGCAAAGACTAACATGTTTTCATATTTCGCTTTTGTAACAGTTAACAATAGGACATTGGGCCTGATTCACTACGGATCGCCATTATGCTTACACGCATGCAACGCAGTAGCTAATATCAGCGGTGCTATGTAAATGTTTGCATTCACATTGCGATCGCAGCCTGACATAAGGACGCCCACTTCCCCTTACTCACATCCATATAGTAGGGCAACATGGTGAAACAATCTGTAACATCGGACAGTTAGAGAAGCCCAGGACTTACTGAGGAATTGCTTACTTCAGCACACGCCATGACGCCTCAGGCGGCATCTGGTATCGCAGTGGATAATTTATGCACGCCAATGCAACGGCGTTGAAACGCACTGGCACGCCTGCATTCGCCCGACCACCCCCGTCACAACCCACAAACTGCACTTCCTGTCATTCACTCTGCCATGGGTCTGCGTATCCTCTGCGATCGCAATTTCAAACACAGCGGCTAGCTTGCACACTGTAGTGCACATTAATCAACTGATCTAAGCAACTGCGTTCCTCACTAAATCAGGCCCAGTATTCCCTTTAACCACACAAAGGGGAAATCAATTATAATTCCACCCAAACAAGTGGAGATAAAATATCGATCTGGGCTATTCCACTTTGTATAATAGTTCCGAGTTGGAGAAGATCCCTCCTATTTACATGGGAGTGTTCACACTAACCCCGGATTGTAATGACCCCTCCGCTGTGAGCCTTCCATGTGAATGAGAAATTCACGGGTCACGGGGCATTGGCAAACCCGAATAAGTCCTGCTCCAGTCAAAACGTGTAGGGCCCGATTCAGAGGTGAACACAGTATCGATGCTGCACACAGTTGGCCGATGTTGTAAGTCTGCGCTTGAGTCACACTCAGCATGCGTCCCGATGGTTGCCACAGGGAGTGTATATTTTAGTGAGCAATCCAGGGAGGTGGCTAGGCAGACACGGATATATCACTGATAGCGGCTGGGTCTAAAGATGCAAAACCACTCACACAGGATGCAATGTTCACAAGGAGAAACTGCACCTGCCATAGGACTGGTGCAAGTTTCGATGGTGCGTCTAAAGATTCACCGAGACCGCAGCAAGTGGGCGTCTCAGTATTAATAAAATCGTCCGCAGCATTAGCATAAAGATAAGTCCGACTCAAGCCCATAGGGTGGTGATGGCGGTTTTTTATACATACTATTACCCATAACTATTTTTGTATTGGAGTGTGGGATTAATCAGTGACCTAACATCCTCTTATGGGCTTGTAGCACAAGACGATCAGTTAGGGGTCACTAAGCAGAATGCTAACAAAACTTAGCTCTAGTTGGAGGATAACCAATGACAGATGTTATTAAGGGTGGTGGGTTAGACGGCCGGGCACACTGACCTCTTGGCATTATCTAGCAGTATGAGCATGCTGGCACCCTCGTCATCCTGGAAGCTCTCATAGTGATGACGATCTGCATTCCCAATCAGGTAATCAAAGATGGCTGTATCAATGATATCGAGGAGCCGAGGTCCAGCATCATAGGGAGGGGTCTTCTTTACAGCATCACAGTAACTTTCGTCGTACTCCCACCTGAGGGGAACATGTATATCAGACATAGGCGACAGAAGTAGTGTGAATTTAGGTAGCTCATCCTGTACCTCACCTTGCCAACTTGCCCTCTCGATAAGTTCTGCCCCACGGGTGTCTGTGCTTCTGCAGGGGCCACACGTCAGGGAGCCAGAGAGTTACTGACCCTTCCATCACTTCCCTGTCTGCGCAGGCGGGCTCCGTCTCACGGCAGTAGTAACACTTCCCATAGAAGCAGGTGTTGTTCCCTGTGGGAGGCCACATGGAAAATGTAACTACGTATGGTAGTCTCCAACCTTTGTCTTGCTCGCTAGATTGCCGATGAGCCCGTCATATCATGTGGCAAAGTTACCACCGAAGCTCCTGCGGAAGTCACATCCTGCCACAGAAAAGAATGATGGAAGCAGTAGCGCTGTTCTCTATAAAAAGGTTATACTTACCCTGCCTCAGAAAGGTGCTCAGCAGCTGCTCAGTGGCTACAGGTTTAATTTCTGTCAGTAGATTTACATATCGGCCAACCACCAAAGGGGCGCGCCTGAAGCCGAGAATCCTGCGGACATGGAAAATACAGCCTTACTCCCAGGACCAGAACCCTGACACAAGACCGTGGCTGCATGGCAGGACTTACCTGTCTAGATGGAAAGCAGCCACTTCAGCGTTGTGCCGATCATACCCAGCATAAGGCTCCCCCTCCACAACATAATCACGGCTGTATCTATAATACCAGCAAATGGAAGTTTATCAGATAGTCCAAGCGCTGTACACAATATACCTGGGAAATTAATATCTTTATATAATATCTCAATAACCCGACAGATTTCCTCTCTACAATATTTGGTAACCAGGCAAGAGCAAATTATTACAGGTTATCACATATGCTTTTAAAACCTATACACGTAGTGTAATACAAAGCAAGTTCTCTGTAAACTGAATGCAAACTAAATAACCATATAACCTACAGTATAGCGACTAGGAAATGCTCCCTAGCAACCGGAGCATTCTGGGGTCTAGTCTCCACCTTCTCCTGACCGCAGCGGCAGTCCACTCTACACCACATCAGCCTCTGGCATGTAGTGGGTGCATACACAGTTTTCCGTGTGCTGTGCTATTACTCTGTGCTCAACATCTGCTATTTATGTCAATAATTCATATTTGTGCCCGACATATTCCTGTAATCACTGGTTTCTCTACTGCTGATGTGATTTGCAAAGACAACGCAAGAATCAGACAAAGCAGAAGGGTTGGTTGTTACAAATATGAGCATATTTTATCATAATAATAACCAGCTCCTAATATTAATATTACATTTCTCCTATTCTCCAGGAGTTGATCATTTCATGTCAATGGGTCATAAATTGGAAATACTGTAAATCCACAGCCTATAACACAACAATAAAAAAATAAAAAAATCACAGAAGTTGTAGTTTTAAAGAACTCAAAGTTATACTGTAAAACCACCATTCCCAAATAGCAGTAGTTTGGGGACCCGCCATCTGTGAGGTAGGCATACCCCGGCATCTGTTCAGTAGTCAATTCTCCCACCAAATGAGACAGAATATTTTTTAAATGTCAGTGCTCCGTCACCTCTTATGTTGAGAGCTCTGATTGGTCCACTGCCCACCTATCAACTTAGTGAGCTTACCAAGAGCCGCGGCTTCAGCAGAGTTTTAAATTCTAGTTTTTCCTTCCTCTACCACCAAAATGTGCATCCCTAATACTCATCCACTTATCTCTTACCTTTTTGGTTTAAAGACTACCTTCTGTCCACCATCCAGGACTAACAAGGCTTTGAGCTGCGTACCTTTGTAGCCCACGTCAGCCCTTATAATTTTTTTAGAAGCCATAGAGTGCAAGACAGCTCCCATTTCCGGGGTGTCTTCAGGATACACCTCTCTTGGGACAACCCATTGAGATGCAATCTCCCAAGGGGATTGCAAGGTGTGCTCCAGTCGCGAGTCCATGGTAAGCCGCAAGCTGGACATCATGCGCTGGAAAGACAGCTGGTCCTGTCTCTGGGCAGCAGAGGTCTCCAACCTGTCCAGCAACAGAAGTTTGGTAAGGACTAGAATGACCAGCAGCAAAGCTAGGACCACAACCCTCTGCTTCAGCTTCATGATGACCCAAGGATATGGGTTAGCGTTGCATGAAGTTGACAAAAACCACGTAAGACATCACTGTGCTGGATCCCCACTGGAACCTAAGGGCAGAACACAGATAAGAGGTTAACAGACCATTCCCCTCCATTGTGACGCGGCAGCAGTTCTCCCAGTGACTTATAACTCTTATTCTAACTGTGGGACACTTCTCACTGTGCTCCAGAAACAATAGATAGCAGTGTAATTACCACTTTGCTAATAGAGTTGCCTACAGCTTAGTTAAAGGTAACCGCACACATTAGGAGTCAGCACTATGGCCTAACTGCCAATTCCCTATTAGCAGAATATAAAGTTGTCCAATGATCACTATTACCACGTACGTGTGTGTGTGGTCATCATCCAACTGTTCTAATAGAGCCCCATGGAACCCAGCTGTTGAGGCTGACAACCACGCAATTGCAACTTTTCAGGAGTCAGCCACAGTCCCTGCGCTCTATTAGCACAAAAACAAGAAACAACCATACACACAACAAAGCAGTAACCAGTCAAGTGCATTTGTCAGCTGGGAACTACAGAAATACATACAAACTGCAAAGGTCTCAGTGATCTAGGCTGGTTTGTGGAGCCCCACACTAAGAACAATTTGGGGTCTTGCATTCCCCTTAGGCAGTTTGAGCAGGATGCCATGTACTATTCATTTTAGAAGTTTAGAAGACTGCCCAACCTTTTTCTGGAGCACTTGGGAGGCCACGGTGGAAGCACGGCACAATTTTTAACTGCGGTGCTCTCTCCTGGCACCATTACATACGTCAGCTCCTTTGCCCCCTGGCAGTACCCTGCCTAGGAGGTATTCCCAATGGTCAGAGTTCACACTAAGCAGCGGCTGACTTTAGAGCAGTTGTGGGTCAGAGGCTGGGGCATTTAGTCATAACTGCACCCTGGCCTGGCCACACCTACTTCCAAAGTTCTCTGTGTCGACCATTTCCATGTCAACCATTTGAACCTGTCGACCTTTTGTACATGTTTATTTTCATCCAAGTCGACCTTTTGTCCCTGTCTACCTATTGACTGTTTAGCATTTGGGGTCTATCTAGACATTGTCGACCTACTTAGTAGATGTATTGACTGGAACTCCACTGAATGTATGTGGGATCACTCTGAGGGGCACTGAAGAGACATGTGGGGTGTCAAAAATGGCACTGAAGGGGCACATGGGGTGTTTGAATAGGAACTGAAGGAGCATGTGGTGTGCCTGACGGCATGTGGTATAGGCCAAGGAGCATTGAAGGAGCATGAGGGGTTGAATGTGAAAGATTTAAATATTACATATAATACTATGCCACACAATAGTACCTACAATATCTAATAAGTCACATAGCTTTAGCGTTACTCCCAAAAGTTTGCCCTTCAAAATTAGAAAAATGTGCCCTCCTCAGTGGTCAGCACCCTCCCCCCAAAAAATCCTAGAATGAACACTAGAGAGTTAATATACTAACACAATCTCAAATGCCAGGGATACTAAAAAAAATGCACCAAGGTAAGTGAAGAGAACCATTAGGTTCAGCTCCCAAGAATTTAGCCTTTACAGACTTCAGCAAGTACAGCTTCAGCAGCTGGAGTTGGATACTCCAGTGATTCTAGGTGCACTGTGGATAGATTTGTGGGGATACAGCATGGTATGTAATAATTATCTGGGTGCACAGAATTTGTGCGTTGGGCACATGCTGGCTTAGTGTGCCAGGGCAGGTGGTGTATAACATGCAAGTCAGTAGGGCTGTTTGCCATACTTTTTTTTTAAGCATTCAGTTGTGGTCATTTTAAGTATAATCGGGTTACCTAGCAACATGCATAACTCTACCCCTTTTGGAGTAGTTAGCAAATATATTATTACATAAATGCTAGCTTTTAACTTTTAGACAATGGAGCCCAGGTCTGACTTATCTTTGCATGAGTGGACTAAGATATCACCAGGCGAAACCTGGCGGCTGTCTGCAGCTCCTGTGTAGAGACACAGTGGGCCGTGTACATAGTGTTCCCAAGTCAATAATACAGGAAAAAAAGATCATAATGTCTTATTTTTGTAACATAGGAACAAAACAGCCTTTAAAATTTAAGACAAGAGAAAAAGCTGTTTTTTCAGGATAGTGTCTATTTGAACCGAAGGCTCGCTTTGAAAGAGACAGTTCAAAGAGGTTAAGCTCTATCTTTTCCATCAAGAACATCTTAATGATCTGGAAGAGAGCCCCGGGGAGGTTGACGAACTTGAGAAGAACATGCGAGAGACAAATGAATGTGGTCACTGACAATAAAACACAAGAAAAAAAAAAGACTAGTAGTGAAAATAACATACAGAAAAGGGAGCTGTCCAAAAAAACTGAACAGTACTGAAAAGATGGAGCTGTCCAAAAACTAGGATTGTTTACACCGCACCCAATGTGTAGTAAACTGTGCACCCTAATGTTACAACCACTAAACACCCTCACTTCCCTAAATTCTCCCTTATCAGGCTTTAAAGCCCAGGGCCGAGATAATTTGTGCATATAATGCAGCTTGAATATCTAATACTCTTCCAGTAGCTATGGGATATGACAAAATAGGCCACCCAATAAATCAACTTATTGTATAATTAACGTCCCTGCCAAGGCTTAACATATACAGTACTCTAACCCCGAGAGAATCATGGTGAATCCCTTGGTGTGTTTTTATGCGCTGTGGCCTGTAGAAATGTGCTTATGATGGGCTGGTAGCACATATTTATCACAAGGTATAACTATATGTCTAGGCTGCAAGACGTCCAATTGCAATGTGTACGTATTGCTGCCTGCAGCAGGGGGAGCATGTGCAAGGTCTTAAAGGGTCATATGCACAATACAGGTACACAACAAACAGCTTGTTTGTAGTATGCGGAATCAGAAAGGCAGAGAGGGATTTAATGCCAATGTTGTATAGAATGGTATATGAGAGTAGTAAACTGTAAATGGGATCTATGATTTTTGTGTTTGTTTTTTTGCAAGAACGTGTGGTGTACTATTTATATAGAGTAATGTTATTATAGACCAACAAAACATGAAACATGAAACATGTTACTGACCAGTACTATCTTCTAATACTCCTATTGTACCTTTATAGCCACATTTTCCCAATCAGTGATATACAGTAGAACTTATACTTGGATAGAATAGAAACCTTCATTATCAATTGGAATATACCTCAGCAGCTCTAGTGTGTACCGACCTCGTTAATTGCGGGACCGGGCTGGGTGCCGGCATCGGCAAGTGTGTACACACTTGCCGATGCCAGGAGCGACAGCGGGACCGTGCTGCATGCAGGGAGCGCATAGTCAGCGACATAGCTGGTACATGCTCGCCGATGTACCCAATATGTCTTGGGTGTAACCGACATAAGCATTCAATTGTACTGCAATATATACTAATTAACCCTTTCATTCAGTGTACTACAATATACTAAGCAAGCATAAACACTTTAATCAGCTGAAATATACTGTAGCAGTCACTGTCTGCCAAATCACCGGAAATATGCTTTCATGGGCAACTACCTCGGCCATTACAATTCATAACTTAATCATAGCAGTTATATACTTCAGTAAACCTATTCTGTAATGTACTTTAATACAACTTAGTGGCCACATGGTCAAACACAGTAAAGAATACAAGAGGGGGTCCTACTATCCAGAGTACAGAAACAGATACTCAGCGAACACCACTATAATTTAACATAGTGCTGTATACCTCCGATCACCTTAGTGTACTTACACCATTGAGTAATAATAGTACACATGCAATATACTCAGTCACTATAAAGCATTGACCTACATCATTGACAGGCAACCAGATACAATGCAGGGGCTGCATTAGGCCATCCTGCCCTCTGCACATACTCCTAGTAGCGAGTTAAAGGAATACATTTAATCAATAAAAGAGGCACCTATCTGTAATAAGATATCAGTAGGCATTTTATACAAGCATTGCAACAAAGCAGGAAGAAGCTTGGGAGCTGCAAGGGAGGCTTGTATGTGGCCCCAGGTCCACCTGTTGTCCATCCTAGCCTATACAGTAATGACACGCACTATTCGATAACAATGAGCACTGCCATACTGTATATGGTTAGCATAGACTATGCATGTCAATATACCTGGCAGTGACACCCATATTTACATAGAATACGCTTTGCAACATAAAAGTCCTCCTCCCTTGCCCCTATAAGAGTACTAATTATGAGATCCCCCATATTCTGCTTCGTGCAATTCTCATTGATGTCCTATGAGTAATAATAATAATAATAGAATAATATTATGCATGAAGCAGGGAGAGAAAAGCCCTGTTGACACCCATTCAGCACCATACCCTGATGCAGTGACATTCAGGTCGGTCCCATCATACTATGATCCACCACTGATTCCCATAGGTGAGCATTAGGAACCCTCATACCTGTTCACTCTACTCCATTGCCCAGGCTCCGCCTCCGCCCCTGCACGGTGCCCTGCTGGCTCCGGTTGCCAACATCACACTCTGTCCCCCTCCCCTAGCAGGACACGGTGCAGAGTACAGCGGAACTGTCACTCTCACCAATCAGCCGCCGAGGCGCTGGCCTGCCGCAACCAATGAGCAGCCGCTCTGCGTTCCAGCAGACGCATATTGGTCACATACGGCGACCGGACCCTTAGATGTGCCAGCCAATCATCGTCAGCCATTAGACCGAGGCGGTGAGAACCAATAAACTATTACGGCTCATGTTGATTAACTTCGGAAAGAGCAGCCAATGGGAGTCCAGCATAGACAGGTCGCTGCTTACAGCATGACTATGTATGAGACCTGTGAAGCTGCGGCGGCCATATTTGAAGAGGCGTAGTAATAAATAGTCTGCCATTAGGTACGTGATTGTACTGGTTTCTCTGTACTGTAAAACAACAACAGAAAAATAAATGTATGCTCTGCGTGTATTGCATATGTCAATTATTTCTATTTATTACAGGTGGCATCTTGAAGATTCGAGTATAATTACTGTTACTAGGTGTCCTGTGCTCTGCACATTTTTAATGATATATGTGCACTTAGTTAAAAAAAATTACAAAATGTCATTAATACACTAAAGGGTGGTTGGACACTTGCATTGCAGCAATATGTTGGCAATGGAATGTAGTTGTAATCCTGACAGTCGGGATGCCAGTGTCGGTATCCTGACACCTGTCAGAATCCCGACGGTAAGTACTGGGGTTAGGGATAGGCACTAGAGGGAGGGATAAGGTTAGGCACTAAGGCAGGAGTTTTCAACCTTTAAGGCAGTGTGGGCTACATTAAAAAATTTGACGAAGCAGAGGGCCACTAAGCTATACTGTGGTATGTAGACTCTACCCCCTCCTCACACAATTATGACCCATAACTGCCCCCTTCTACAATTTTAATTATTTCCCATAACTGCCCCCCTCTGCAGTGTCCTCAGTAGTGCCCCTTATATAGTGTCCCCAGTAGTGGTTCCCCCATGCAGTGCCCTTTATATAGTGCCCCCAGTAGTAGTTCCCCCCTATGCAGTGCCCCCAGTAGTAGTCCCCCCTATGCAGTGCCCCCAGTAGTGTTTCCCCCCCTTTGCAGTGCCCCCAGTAGTGATCCCCCGATGCAGTTTCCCCAGTAGTGGTCCCCCCCTGTAGTGCCCCAAGTAGTTGTGTCCCCCCGACACAGTGCCCCCCAGTAGTGGTTCACCCCCCCCCGATGCAGTGCCCCTGGCAGTGCAGACAAAGACACATATGTAAAAAAAATAAAACACCTGAATCCCAGCTTCGGCTCCTGCACGCACCGCCGTCCACTACTCCATTTTCCCGGGACGTCCCGCTCTGCATTATGGGAGAGACGTCGACGTCTCTCCCATCACCCACTGCGGAAGCCGGAAGATGGAGTTCATGAGAGTCTATCTGACTCTCATTGGCTGGCTGCCAAAGCAAACACACTGCCGGCGGTGTGCTTGTTTCTGTGTGTAGTGCAGACTGCACTCACTGCGTTCTGCACTACAGTAACCATCGGCGGGCCACGGGTTGAAGACCCCTACAGTAAGGGGAGAGGGTTAGGCACTAGGGGGAAGGTTAGGTTTAGGCAGCGGGGAGGGACGGGTAGGGAGAGGGGGAGGGTTGGGATACTGACCAACAGGTATTGGTATCCTAACCCTGTCAGGATGCCGGCGGGATTCCGTACCCAACTCGTTGGCAATTATGGGACACACACAAATCCATTTACCAGACAGGCTGCAATAACTTTATTATTTGTTGTGCACATGAATTTTATTAAATAATGTCACAGACTAAATAACTTCCTCAGCCTTTAGTATCACAGGATCAAAAAAGTACTTCTCTTTAGGATATTTACTAACCGTTATTTAGATGGTACACACATATAGGGCCTGATTCAGCAAGGAACGCAAAGGAGAGAATACACGCAGTTGGCCAATGTTTTTGCATGCGCGAACTAGCCAGTGTGATCGGGTTATGGTACGCAAACTGCACGCAGTGTGTACGCAGACCCTTCCGATATTGATTGACAAGAAGTGCCATTTGTGGGTGGTGGTCAGGCAAACGCAGGCGTTGCAACGGCGTAATAGGGGCGTGCATAATTAAGGCAGTGCGGCGGCATACGCAGCCATACCATAAGCTGTACACAGGAAGCGGGCAAATACCTGCAGCAGGTCAGGTCAACCACTATTGTGCGTATGGGTCCGATGGTTCTCGATGTTACAGATGTTTACGCTATCTTGCGTGCTGATCAGGCTGTAAGTAAAGGGAGATGGGCGGCTTAGTATTGGGCTGGGTGTCTGCATCTTGTGCTGCGGTCTCCGTGCGTATACATTGATTAGCATATACTCTAAGCGGACGGGTGCGTGTGTCTGCTAGCGTGCGTTCCTTGCTGAATCAGGCCCATAATGCGGCAGTTTACAGATAATATCACTGTACTGTACTTTCTAAAAATAGTCACACTTTACTAATTTGAGGTCAAGAAAAACATATGACTTCAGAATGTTTTTATTAGCTCTAGTTTTTGAGCTAGACTACATACTTGCGCTATATTTACTTCAGAAATATAGTCCCAGTGAAAAGCAATTTTAAAATAATCTGATATTTTCTTGATACAACATAAATAACAGTTGTTTCAATTTAATCAATCGCAAATAAGAACACAAAATGGAACAACATACAGCAACCAAAAGTAGTATCTCAAATAGTGGACCATTCATGAGAGAGTTTTCTCTTTGCTCATCACGTGTGCTCGTCTTCTGGGGCATCTCCTGTCACTGTCCAGCAGTAGTCAGCAAGTATAGAAGCATTCCATCTACCCTGATAATCTTCCTTCCATTGCTGAAATCTCTTGGTGGAATCAATCACTGTGCTCGTCACTCACCGCACTGCAGTTATCAGGGGAGAAGTCCAGATGAGAGTCCAGAAAGTGGATTCCGAGTAACATGTTGCAGCCTAATTGATGATACTTTTCTAGAAGGTTGTTCACAATCTCAACATAGTTTCCAGTTTTTCTGTTACCCAAGAAGCCATGCACAGCACCTTTACAGGCTTCCCAAGCCACATTCTCATTAAGCTGGAGGACTCAGCCGAAGTTTTCATCCTTGAGAAGTTAACAAATTTGCGGACCAACAAAGTTTAGCATCACCCAGAAGTGGAAATTTAGATATATAGCTAACGGGATGTTGTAGTTTTCCAAATTGCTTTTCTTTTTTCTTGACATGCCATGCTGAAGAGGAGGTACCATGCGTAAATAGCAGCCATCTATATGGTTTGAAGGCTCCCTCCAAATCATTGGGAAGCTTAAAGGCATTGAACGTCTTTTTTTATTCAACTGTCTATTGCAGCAAATATGAGGTTTCTATTGTTTGTTCTGTTTCCCTACCTTGACACCAAAATATTGATAGCATGCTGTCTTTACGAGGGGAGTAATTTGGCATTTCTGGGTGGAAAATGACCCATCACCACACACACACAACAAAAATTGACAGCAATGTTAACACATTTACATAGCATCCTGGCTTTTAATGTAAATTATAACTACTAAACTTAAACAAATGAAAGGAACATCACTCATAACCTTCACGTGATGCAAGCTATATGCAGACAAACAAAATATGGCCTACAAATGACTCAACATTCTTGTATTCAGGTTTGCCAACCTATATATTCTCTAGATGCCAAAATTCACTAGTATTTAACAAAATACCCCTATATCATCATAGATGGGCTATATCTCGGAACCGAGAGCCAACAGAGAGTTTAAACGTCATATTAATTCTTTGCATGCTGAAATCAATTGGAAGTAACTATTTTCACATCGGAAACATCTTCACTTTTGCAAAATTATTAAACCTACATGTTTTCAATTTAAAAAAAAATATTTCACAGTAGCACCCCAGTCCACAATATTCCCCCAGAATAAAGCCCCAGTTTACAATATTACATTGCAGTAGTGCCCTAAACCATAGTAGTGTCCCAGTCCACAATATTCCCCACTTTTGAGCACAGTCCAAAATATGCCTCCACTGTGTTTCTTTGCCAGCGATAACTCATCTTGAGGAATAGAGGGCATCCTAATAAGCCCCATAAAGCAAAGAGTACATTCTAGATATACAATACAGAGAGCTTCCCAGAGACAGATGTACAAAACAGTAAGTATTCCAGTGACCGGTATTAAAATACAGAGGGGGCGATTGAGATGTTTTGCCGGCGCCGGCATTTCTGCTCGTACTCTCAGGAGGGTGCGAACAGAAATGTGTGAGAAACCCCCTGGTTATGGTGCAGTAACTGCAGTTAGCGCGCCCTAACCAGAACTTTAGATGGGTTTAGCCGTTTTACACGGCTAAACCCGGGGCAAAGAGGGCGATAATTAGTGAGCACCCAAAACAATTGAATTGCAACACTGGGTGCTCATTAATTATCACGGCTTAAAAAACAATTGAATCGCACCCAGAGAGCATTCAGCAATTAAGATTCTATATCATCAAGTTTTATATACAGCAAAAAAAAACGCCCTAGTTTTAGCTTTTTCAACACACATTTATCAGCACAGTGGGCTCACATTATTTCTGTCTTTTGTGTATACATATTACGCCCAAAACTGCCATATTATAATAACCTACACTACCCCAAATTATGCGGGATGTAGTCGGCATCCCGTCTTGTGGGATACTGACGGTCTAAATACCGGCTCCAGAATCAAGACAGTGTAGAGATCCCGCTATAGTATCCTGACTGCCGGCATCCCGTAAGTAAGTGACTGGGGTAGCGAAGAGTTAGGTTTAGGATTAGTGTTAGGCACTAAGGGGGGAGGGTTAGGTTTAGGGTTAGGCACTATGGGGGGAGGGTTGGGTTTAGGGTTAGGCACTATTGGGGGATGGTTAGGTTTAGGGTGTGGGATGTTAGATTTAGACACTAAGGGGGAAGGTTAGATTTAAGCACCGGGGAGGGAGGGGTAGGTGTAAGGGTCAGTGTTAGGGAGATTACCTTCTAGTGTCAAGATTCTGACTGTTGGTATTCTGACCAGCGGCATCCTGACCGCCGGTATACCGTACCCAACCCATATTATGCAATTAATGCCACTGTTTTAGAACAGCACTCAGTATCTCTATAGCTTACATATATAATCTATAGTACCCCAAATGAAGCCAGTCTTCAGTGCTGCTCTATTTTATCTGCAATACTAGCAGCCAGATGTAGCCCAATCTCCACTGCATCCAGATTAATGGAAAGTAATGCTATACCTACAATATACAGAAACCTATTTGCACTGGGCCCACAGGATTTGTTATTTTATTGGTTTCCTGTAGTGCCAACACAAGTCATGCTGCAAATGCTTCAATTGGGGAGATCTATGTAAAGCACAGTGTAACATGTCATTTGTAACATGTAAATGTATTGGAAAGAGAGGGTCCTAGATTGTCATATTGCAGCAGGCTGCAAGTGAGCTGCAGCAGTGTGAAATTAATACAATTATGTAACTCTGTTAAATACACTGTCTCAAATACTGGCACCTGTAGCCCATGCACTCCACCTCACTTCTCTGATGAAGAGCTCAGCTTTCTGTATTACAGCCAAATACAGAGTGCAGCCATTGTGTGGAAGAGCTTGATCACGCTGCAGGGAAGCGAGACCAGGGAGGAAGCAAGCAGGGGCCGCTGTAGCAGTAGGTTACACAGGGGTAGATGTATGAACTGCTGACATGGGGAAGGAGTGAACGTGCGCTGATACCGCTTTCTCACCATGTATCATTAATGGGACCGGCATAGTGCCCCTGTCATTATCTTGGTTGCATCTACAAGATAGCAGTGCAGTGCAGGGCAATGTATGAACGGTCAGTGGTGCTGACTGTTCCAATAGCTGCAGCTATCGATACTGACAGTGGCAGCTGTCGTTGCCCTAACACCTCAGTAGGAACAGCACTGCCGTGCTGCAGCAGCAGCTGATTCTGGGCTGCACTAGGCTGATCCGCTGTGTGCACAGGCAAACATCGCCGGAGGGGGGAAGTTAATACTCTCCCACTCTGGCAGATGAGATTTTCATGAGGACCAGGCTTTAATCATAAATAGCAATAGACATGAAGCAATTTGGGGTAGGAAATTGCTTTAGATCAGTGATTCTCAACTCCAGTCCTCAATTACCACTGACAAGTTGTGTTTTGTGGATTACCACAATCAGGCACAGGTAAGTTAGTCTATATTGTAGGGTCAGTAATTATCCCACCTACTTCCACAGATAGAAACCCTCATAACATAACCGGGATGTAGTTAACAGACAGGCGGATAGCATGCCGGGGGCATCTTACCCTTACACAGTAAGATTTTTTAGACGATGTGCACGATTTCGATCGATCGCAACGATCAATCGTGAACATCGTGTGTGGTTTGGCATGCTGTACAACGGCGATGCGCCATCGTATATCGGCATCGTAGATCTTATGGAAAAACCATAAGATCTGAGATCCATCATGCTGTTAAATAGGTAAATGAAGCATCTTGTACGATGCATCGTTTACCATTCACAGTTCACCATTCCGACACGACCTATTTGGAAAATATGGTGGTTGAGGTTGAGAACTTCTGCTTCAGATGATTAATCTCATGAGATTAATTGCATACAATAATGCTTAATTACATTTTTTATATTTGATTTCACTAATGAAAATCTCTGTGTAAATGTGAGCCCTAACCTTCTCACTCCCATTGTGACACACACACATCCTGCATAAGAGCGAGCATTGCAGGTGTGTGAAAGTTCCACTACAGATCACATTACACCACACCTTTAGCTCTCATTTATCACAAGCAAATTCCAGTGTCACTGACTGAATATCACTCACTTCTGTAGTGTGGTAAATCACTAAACAGGGTCTGATGCTGAGTTGGGGCAGCAATGGGACAAGTGATGCCACATTCTGTGCATGGTAAAAAATTTTGTTTGCCCATATACAGAGTTGTACAGATCGTGTGGTGCTGTCCCTTCAACCCATATCCATATGCTTGGTTTGCTGCTATCATCCACTTGCACCAGCCTATACTAGGTGGAAAGATCACAACTGAAGACAGGCGTATTTGAGCTTCCATTCAACTGTATAGCTGGAAGTTCCACTAACACGCTCTCACTGACCTTTGCCTGTGACAACGCTTGTTATTACTCTGCATCAACCAAACTTGCATGCGCTTGTTTTCAGAGTATATACACAGCGCAAAATCATGCAACATGCAGTTCACAAACAGGCATAGTGAACGCGTTTTGCTTCCTCTACACTCTTAAACTGGGTACACACGTAAAGATTTTCTGTCCAACCATCCAACTAGTTGATTGGTTGGAATGAAAATCTGGTAAGGTATGTAAGCAAATGACAATCAGCAATTTGCTCCCAAACGCCGGAAAATGGACAAAAACTGTTGTTTGAACAAATTGTTTAGATCAAACATTTAACAAACTTGTCTGACCGACCATTTTCATCTGTTTTCTGGCATTTAGGAGCAAATTACCAGATTTCCATTCCAACCAATCAACTAGTTGGATGGTTGCACAGAAAATCTTTACGTGTGTACCCAGCTTTACTCTGGTAGGATATATGTGGCGAGAAAGGCTTCCTGGCCTTGTAATAATGGCCAAGTCCACCTCTCCCACAACTGTTTTAGTTCTATGCCAGCCACCCAGAGTGAGAAGAGGAGAGGGTTTATACATACCTCCAAACATTCTGGTTGTTATTATACTCTGGACCTGTGGGCACGTCATAGCATGTGTGACCAAAGGGGGCATAGTCTTGTTCTTGTTTCGGGGAATGTCCCCATGTCACGCCCCTGTTTTCACGTCATGCCAGGGGAGAGTCCAGCACTCTGACAGCTGCTGGGCTGCCCCCAGCCTCCTCCCTGCACTAAGTGGACGCCACGCGCATGTTCCTTGCTTATATATTTTGGCAATGCCCATGACCTGCAAAAAAAAGGTGGGTTTATTTACATAGATATAATATATAGCAGAGGTTCCCAAACTCGGTCCTCAAGGCACCCTAACAGTCCAGGTTTTAAGGATATTCATGCTTGACCACAGGTGACTTGATTAGTACCTCAGTCAATTTGATTTAACCACCTGTGCTCAGCCATGTATATGTCTAAAACCTGAACTGTTGGGGTGCCTTGAGGACCGCGTTTGGGAACCTCTGTATAGGATGAATGTCCTTATATCAAGATGTTCTGAAAACGTAGCAGATTGATATACAGATGTGTCCACATACAGATATATTCAAATCGCAGCAAATAGCGCCATTTAGCATGCATGGATTTGCAACTTATCCGTGCCGGGACACTAATCCTAAATTCCCTAGTACACTACAAGTGAACTAAGATGCAAAATTGGAAAAAAAAAAGCAGCACAACCACTAACCAAAATAAATCCAGCCATCTATCAGAATTGATTAGGATCAAAAATCTCAAACATAAGTGATGGCTGAGTTAATACTTCGCAGAACAACCTTTGGTAGCAATTATAGCTCAGTTTAATTGGGTAAGAGTCCATCAGTTTTACACATATACAGATGTGACCTCACTCGTTAATACTGTAGTAGCGTCAAACAGCCCTCACCCCCTGAAACTCTGCTATTGCCGGGCATCTTTTTGCAATATGACTAGTAAGCACCGGGAGACTCTGCTGATTAGGTTGATATGTGACACATGTATATGTATGTGCGGCTAATACCCCTTTTCTACTTAAGTCCTGGGTCTGACCTCGAAATTTTGAACACTGGGCCTGATTCAGACCCGGTCGCAAGTGCTGAGCGCTCGCAACTGGGTCGATGGTGGCACAGAGCGCATGCGCACGACGTAGCCGGCTCCGTCGTGCGCATGCGCGAGACCCAGATAGCGACGGGCAAGCCGTCGCTCCAGGGCTCGTACCAAAGGGGGCGTGCTGTCGATGTTGAGTGACAGCACGCCCCCTTTGGTGGGCGGGCCGGGGGAGTGGCTGCCCAAACGGAGGTGGTCCCATGTGAACGCCTCCGTTTGGGGCCAGCCCCACTGACATCACGAGTGATGTCAGTGGGAGAGATTTCGGCTCTGTTTAAGCTGAAATCTCTCTGGGGCTTGCGGCAACGAGACCATACCACAAGGGTCTCGTCGCAAGCCCGATCATCTTCCTGGCCACTCGCTATAGCTGTGGGTGGTTACCCACAGCTATGCGAGCAGCCAGGATGCCGCTCTAAAAAAAAAATAGCCCGGCCCTGATTCAGAGCGAGCGCTCTGTCAGAGCGTCCGGCTCTGAATCAGGCCCACAGTTCGACTGGGTCAGACCTGGGGGTTCCGGACTGTAGATAGACAATGTCTAGATAGACACCAGATGTTAGACAGTCAATAGGTCAACAGGGACAAAAGGTCGACATGTAAGAAGGCAGACCGGTATAAAAGGTCGACATGGTAAAAAGGTAGACATGAAAATGTTCAACATGCTTTTTCTTGTGTTTTAGGTTTAGGGTTAGGCACTTACCCAGACTGTTAGGGTTAGGCACTTGCCGGAGGCTACGCTTAGGCACTAGAATGGACGGTTAGGGGCAGGCACCTACCCCGACAGTTAGGCACCAGGAGGGAGGGTTAGGTACCAAGGGGTGGGCTAGGGTGAAGATTAGGGCTAAAAAAATAAAATTAAAAAAAGTGTCGACCGTTTGACACTGTTGACATTCTTACATTCCAACCTTTAATGTGTCGACCTTTTGTCCCTGTAGACCTTTTGTCCCAGTTGACCTATTGACTGTCTTACATCTGGTGTCTATCTAGACATTATCTAATTACTGTCTATCTCTTATACCACACCCCAGACCTGAGACAGACCCCTTTTCCACTGCAGTGCCAATCTAGGTTATTCCTGGATCTGCGCCGTTCACACTACACAAGGGCAGTGCCGGCACTTGGAGATGACAATCTCCTTGCACCGAAAAGCGGCTCTCCCCATGTTGTAAACGGGTCCCGGGTCAGATGACCCGGGTTACCCATTGGGTCTTTCTCTGGAAAAACCCTGCTCGCTAGCAAGGTTGGCTTCCCAGGTGACTGAACCTAGGTGGAGGCTTTTCCACTGACAAAAGTCCACAGTTGCATTAACCCGGGATTTTGAGGTAAGCGGAAAAGGGGTATTAGTCTCTCAATCAGCATGCGAAGTGCTACGTTGCAGCCGCCACAGCTTTTTTCCACGCCAAGTTTTGTTTACATTCTCAGTCATACACAGATATACAAATGTCAATCATCACATTAATCAGCAGTTTCCTGGTGCTTTATATAACATAGCATTGTGACCTAGACTTTTTGGCAAACGAAAACGCCCAAAGCTAGCAGAGTTATACAGGACTTGATGGCTCTGTCGAAGCCGTATAATTGGCTGAGACAGGATCGGTTTAAAATTAGATCGGGGTGACGCCATCTTGCGAATGGCAGTGAGACACCATTTTGCGACTGGCCGCCCAGCGCCATTTTAGTGAAACTCGCCATTATAAGTACATACGGCGATGCTATTATTTAGCGTTGTGCGATTCCCACGCAATAGAAAGAAGTTAAAAGTCCTCACTACATAAATACAGACAGTCACTAATACATATAAAATGATTATCCCTGCAAAACACGTACCATGGTGTACACCACAAAACACATAGTCGCACAGCGCTAACTAGCGTCTTTTCCCAATTCCCCAATACTTACACACTGCACACTTACATAAAAGATTCCATAGCATTAAAGTGTAATATTCAAGGTTTATGCAGTAATTATTAATGTTGTGTAATAAAGGTTATTTGATATCTAAGGTTTAGTACATGGTAAGCAGACCGTGTTTGGTGTTGTACTGATCCACTGTGTCTCCACAGATTTCGGTATCATCGGTGAAAAGATCGCAACATGCGTCTGCAAACTATGGACTATAGAGAGTTAAAACATTAATATGTACTCTGTAATGTTAGCAGCTTAGCAGCCGGAAAAAGGACATAAAGGGTTGTCGGAAGCTGTTTGTGTCCATTCTAATTGACTTATGAACTATACTGTAACAGAAGCACCTTTAAGAAGAACCAATGGAATCATTCCAAACTTGTCTATTGTATTGCCTATCCCTGAAAGAGTATATATGTGTGCTCTCTGACCCCAGTAGAGAGTATTCTTGCTATGCTGTTGACGGAGGTTTCTATGCTGATGCCGGTATCTGGGCCCAGAGCGCGCGTGCGTATATAACAACTGTACCTTGGGTCTGTATGATTTATTTGCGCTAATTGTCTTTAGATCACAGCATGTAACCATCTGTTTTTATATTGAATAATAACTTTTTGTGCTTTGGAACCACACTCTAAGTCTGAAAGCATTTAATTACTGTGCGACTCATTACGCTAAATAGCGACAATTTTAGAAGGTATAGGCAGGATTTTAGAAGGTATAGACAGGATTGCATAGAGGTTTTAAAAAGGTATCCATAGCTCACTCACCCCAGGCATATCGTGCTGCATGGCATATTGAGGCTAGATGAGTGAGGACACATCTGCAGACCTAGATACACTAAGTGGCAGCTTTTGCAACCTGCTTCTACTCAACAGATTTGCCCTCGAAATTTAAAGCTGCAAAAATCTTAAATGCAAAACACGTGCTCTTCACTTAATGAAAATGCCGCTTAGTAAATCCCCTAGACTCTGGAATTTTAGTCCATTCCTCTTGGTAAAATTGCTTAAGCTACATCAAATTGGGGAGAACGCATTGGTTAATCTGTGTCAACAATTTTTAAATGTTGCCACAGATTCTCAATTGGAATGAGATTTGTGCTCTGACTAGGCCACTAATCTTTCTGTTGAATAGTAACTCCAGTGTGGCATTTGCTGTATGCTTTGGGTCACTGTCATGTTGGAAGATATGCCTTTTAATCCCAAGTGCTCTTGTAGACTGCAACAGGTTTTCACTGTACCTTGTGCAATCTATATTCCCCTCTATTTTTATGATCCTTCTAGTTCCTGTCGCAGAGAAGAAATAACATGACACTGCCACCACGGGATGTAGTCAGTCTAAATACCGGCGCTGTATCTGTAACTCCATTAGAGTTGACATTGGCCTCCCTTATTACAGCTCTTCTCACCCAGACTCTGTTTAGGAGGCTGGCCTGTTCTAGGCAAATTTACTGTTGTTCCAAGTTTTCTTCACTTTTTATCTTTATAATGGGCCTCATTGCTCTGCTTCAGTGTATATTCAATGCCTTGTAAATATTTTTGTACCCTTTTCCTGATTGGTTCTTCTCAATGACCAAGTCCCGCTTGGAAATGTACTACTGTGACTACCTGGGGGAGCTTACAGGGAAAGGTATATTTATGCTGCATGTGACACATCTTACCTCCACACAGGGGGACTCCAATACACTGTTTATGTAACTTGTAATCAAAGGGCCTAAGTCAGAGATACACGCAAATCCGATGGTTTATATACACCTGTCTGATGGTGTGAGACCTCTGCATGTGCTGATGCCGCACTGCTCATGTGCAGATCTAGTTCGTGCCCTGGACGCTGCAGCCTGATTGACAGGCTGCAGCCGTTTGGGGGTGGCAATAGGCAGCGCTGAAGAAAATGGGGGCATGTCGCCCACATTTTCTGGGTCTGCTGAAGCTGGTGGCTGCGTCCTTGAACTCTGCTTCACTGGCTTCAGCAGCATGAATTCCCCGATCATCCTGAGGGTTACGCAGAAGACCGACGGTCATACAGATGATCAGATGCTGCATCCACGGATGCAACAGAGGCAATAGCATAGTATTGCACAACCGCTGCGTACGAAGCCGCAGCACCTGTGTGATTAGCGTACAACTGTGAATCAGGCCCATAGTTGGTGACTTCACATTTTAATTAATTAATTTTGACAGATACCGGTCGATTAATTGACAATAAAAGTATTGATATTCAGAAGGTCAACACTATAACCTTTCTTCCATTTTCGTGTGATGCCCTGGGAATGGTCCTTGGCTGGATTATTTTGGGGTGCCTTGCGCCTCGGACGTGAACCCCTTAATGTTAGGGACGCCGGTATAGAGGAGCCTTGACGTTGGCCCGGCGCTTAATCATATATTTGCAAATGTATGCAACTAATACCTCTGAATTCTGTTATCATGTAGGATTCAAGTATTTTTGCCAATATTGCTGCAGTATGCTGGAGGGAATATCCCTTTTTTTCCTCTGGTTCAGTGTAAACCCCGCCCTTTACAAGCACCTGGGCAATATCATTAAGCTGATTTGAGCGACCACCATACTTTCTATTTGTACATTTTGAATGTCAACAGTAAATGGGTGGACATGTATTGAGGTTGACAGGGTTAAATGGTCGACAGTCAAAAGGTCTAATTTAACATGTCAACAATAAAATGTCGACATGTTTTTTTCATGATTTTTAGGGATAGGGTTAGGTTTAGGATTAAGCTCAAATAAAAAAAAGTGTCGATATTTTAGTGTCCACATGTTAAATGTCGACCTTTTGACTGTGACATGTCAACAGAATGATAGTCGACCTAATGACCATGTTGACATTTTTACTGTCGACGTTCAAAACTAGGTGACCTTTGGGGGTCAACCTTCTGAATGTCGACCTTTATACTGTCGACCTTTTGAACCACACCCATTTTGACAAATGGTTGGATTACATTTTTTTTTATGCAATTTTACCAAGTGCTTTGTGTTGATTAATGGGAAGAAATGTAAATGAAATCCAGAATGGATGTATGTTGTAGCACAGCAATATTAGCAAAAGGGTGGTGAACGCCTTATATAGCCACTGTACAATACTTCTCTGTACAGAACTATTTGCTCTAATATTGTGCTAATCAGTTCTAGAGCAGGGTGTTTCTTTGGAAGTCACACAATTGTTGCAAACCACACACCTCAACTGCAGCATGTGTCCAATTTGTGACTGATTTATTGCAACTACTGCTGAACTATTAGAGCTTGTTCATACATGTGTAGAATATTTATACTGCAAACTGAGAGATCCCTGATTTATGTGCTATGCACAAGTTCCATTAGTGTAACTAGAGACTTCACTAGACATTCAGCTCTACGCACACCTTCATACAGCTACTGCCAACTGAAACCAGCAAATACAATACAAGCTGTCCATACATGTAACATAAATACAGGTGTATTGTGCACATACATAGAAGTACAAACACAGTGCTGCATCCACAAGACCTCTGGTTAGGAATATGGTGCAAAAGTGTAAATAGATCTATGAGCAATTATATTATAGAATAAGTGGCTAATCTCGTTCTGACCACAATCAAAACAATAATAATGACATAACTGTATTGTGTAACAAAGTTAGGTAATAGTTACAACAAAGTAGTTAGAACATGGACACGATGGTTATAATGTGTAAGACTTCACTAAATGCTTGTAATTAGCAGTATTCAAATGTCTAAAGCTGGATACACACTAATGTACTCTGGGCCTGATTCAGCAAGGAACGCACAGGAGAGAACGCACGCACTTGGACAATGTTTTTGCACTGCGCGTGCGCAAACTAGTCAGTGCGATCGGTTATGGTACGCAGATTACACGCAGTGTGTACGCAGGCCCCTCCGATATTGATTGACAGGTAGTGCAGTTTGTGGGTGGTGATGGGGGGTGGCCAGGCGAAGGCAGGTGTTATAACGCCGTTATAGGGGCATGCATAATTAAGGCAGTGCGGCAACATACGCAGCCATACCGTAAGCTGTACACAGGAAGCGGGAAAAATCCTGCGGCAGGTCAGGTCAACCACTATTATGCTAATGGGTCCGATGGTTCTCGATGTTACCGCTATCTTGCGTACTGATCAGGCTGTGAGTAAAGGGAGATGGGCAGCTTAGAATGGGCTGGGCGTCTGCATCTTGTGCTGCGGTCTCCAGCGTGTGCACTGATTTGCATATTATCGCAGCGGATGGGTGCGTGCATCTGCATCCGTACGTTCCTTGCTGAATCAGGCCCTCTGTTCTGATTTGTTTTGGCAGTTAAGCGATTATCAGCAAACTGCACATGCATAGCAATGCGCATGCGTCAAGCACCCTCTGTAGTCCCGCACGCATACATTCAGAGATCGCAGTGTGATTGACAGGAAGGCACCGAATGGAGGAGTGGTTTGCAAAATGCAGACAGGTCGGTGCCATTTTGGGGGCGGGTCACAGCAGGCGTCTGCGATACCCTACGTACATAAGATAGCTCCAGCAGCCATGCAGTGTGACCACAGGGTTGCTCACTTGGTCGATTATCGGAGAACCTGCGTATGAGTTGTGGTGCTGCTTGCAATGGCTCCGGTGTGCATCTCTGTGCTGTAAGGGCAAGGTGCTATTTTATAAACAATCGCTACCCCGCAGCATATGTAATAGCGCCTGCAATTGTAACACCGTACATCTCTGAAGCAGGCCCACTATACGCTGTAACCAACAATGCGACAGTCATCCCAATGTCACTAAATTCCAGAACACACGATAGAGAGTGTACGCACTATGCAGTCTTCTGGTCAATGGGCAGATATATCGTGTAGGGGATTATGGCCCTCATTCAGAGCCACTCGCTAGCGGCAGTACGCTCGTTCCGAGCGATGTTCGCACATCTGCGCATGCGTACGGTTTTTAGTACGCATGCGCGAACCATTCAGTGCGGCCGAAAATCGTTGGTACGCAATATAGCGAGGGCCTGCTATTTTGAGTGACAGAATGAGGCGTATGTGGGTGGTAACAGGGGAAGGTGCTTGAAAACGGGGAGTGGTGATCCGAACGCAGGCGTGCTTAAAGGTCAAAACGGGCGTTTTAAGGGAGTGCATAATTAACAAAGCAGCGTCATTGACCACGTCACTTGGTTTTTTTTAACTCAGAACTGCTCGCAAAATAGCGGTTGAAAACACCAACCACAAGAATAGCGAGCAGTTCATACGCTGTACGATGTACTCGATTAATCTAATAAATAGCGGACATGACGTATGGTGCGTGCGGCCAGGGGGCGTTTTTATCAAATAAACGAGCGTATGTTTTGCTCGCTCGTTCAGACTTAGAGGTGGGAACAGACTGCAATTTGCGAACGGATCATTTGAATAGCCACCCCTTGTTTTTGAACGAACGACCGCAAATAGTGAACGGCTCTGAATCAGGCCCTATATCCAGTGATTTTTTTCTCCTATACGCTATATGCGGTCTACATGATGTGCAGCACAGCAGATGGCATGATGCGATGAATGACGGTTGGGAATGACGGTCTGGGCATACATACTATACGATGAGTACAATATATTGTTTTGCTCCGCGTCGGAACGATAGATCTTAGTGTGTATAGCTTAAGAATCATATACCTTTTGCCAATGATATGGGAAGACAATATAGTAGATGGTGCTACTGATTGTGGCATGTCTGCATAATGTGGCATCCCAGAGTGAGGAGTGATTGCATGGATATTGTCTGGTATTGGAATAGTCCATCTGATCACCAGATACCTGCAGTGGCTCCTTAGGGTTGTGATTGTGTCCACTCTTTGACTGAAATATAGTGTACAGTAGTTCCCCCCATCCTTTTTATTGTAAGCATTGCAAGCGCTGTTGTCTTCTAGTTTTAATACATTTCCCCAGCAGGGGACTCTTGCTCACAGATAGGGGTGATATGGTGAAGCTAAGCTTTCTGTCTCTCTGGGCAAAGACTCAGAAAGTTCAGGCAGTGGGGAGAAAGAGCATTACCAGTGGTACAGTATGACCACGCAATACCTAGAAGAGTGAGATTGCTTGGAAGTGTCAAAGTAACAGTGTATCATTGAGGGGTGTGGATTAACAGATAGACAGTAAAAAGCCGACATTGTCTAGATAGACACCAGATGTTAGACAGTCAATAGGTCGACAGGGACAAAACGTCGAAAGGGACAAAAGGTCAACACATTAAAGGTCCACATGTAATAAGATCGACAAGGTCAAAAGATTAAAATGAAATTGGTCGACAAAAAAATGGTCTGTGCGTGATTTGTTTGTTTTGTTTTTTAGCCCTTACCTTCACCATAACCCTCCACTTGGTGCCTAACTCTAACCTTCGGGGTATGTGCCTAACCCTAAAAAAAACTTTTTAAAAAAATCATGTGTCGACTATCTTTGTGTTGTCCAGTTTCATGGCAACCTTCTGACCATGTCAACCATTTGCACATGGCGACATTTAGTGCATCAACCTTTTGTTCCTGTTGACATCATGTCCCTGTCGACCTATTGACTGTCTAACATCTGGTGTCTATCTAGACCAGTGCTTCCCAACCTCGGTCCTAAAGGCACACTAAAGCTGGCCATCCACTATACAATTTTCTGTCAGATATCTGTCCAATCTGACTGGTTGGAATGAAAACCTGGTAATGTATGGGAGCAAATGACAATCGACCATTTGCTCACAAACACTGGAAAATAGCCAAAAATGGTTGTTCAGACAAATTGGTTAAAACACACAAATTTGACCAATTTGAACAATTTTTTTTGTCTTTCTTTCAGTGTTTAAAACCATATGATCGACTGTCATTTACTCCCATACATTACCATGTTTTCATTCCAACCAGCCAGATTGGACAGATATCTGATACAAAATTGTATAGTGGATGGCCAGCTTAACTGTCCTGGTTTTAGTGATATCCATGCTTGAGCACAGATTTTTAAATCTAAAAAAAAACTGAGGTGTTAATTAAGTCACCTGTGCTCAAGTATGGCTGTTGTTAAAACCTGGACTGTTAGTATGCCTTGAGCACCGTGGTTGGGAACCCCTGATCTAGACATTGTCGATCCTTTTACTGTCTATCTACAGTCCAGAACCCATAATTGAGCATCACTGGGGTCCTGTGACTGACATCATTCAAAGATTATAAGGCAGCCCTTGAAGATGTGTATGGCTCAGATAGGATTGAAGGTCTGCTGCTTAGGCTCCATGTTACTTATGAAAAGGATATCTTATTTATTTATTTATACCCCTTTTCCACCAAAATTCCGGGTCTGACCCGGAGTTGGAACAGGATTCCTATGCGAATCAGACCCGGAATTTTGCCGGCTCACACCGGAGTCGGGTCTGCATAGAGTGCGCTGTTATCACAGCAGGGTTTCACGGGCTATGCCCATGTTAAACCCTGCTATTTAGCTGGGTTGGATTGCCGGGTCACTCGACCCGGCGATCCAACCCTCTCCCCTTTTACACCAGGGAGCTGCCCGGGTTAACCCTTCAATAACCCGGGTTTTAGCTCCGGTGTAAAAGGGGTATAATTTTTTAACGTGGCAAGAAACTGAGAAATGAGATGCTCACCAATGGGGTGACCAGGGACCAGGTTGATGAGAGCAGGATGAAAGAAATCTAAAGCTGGCCACACATCTAAAGTTTATCTGTCCAACCAGCCAACTAGTTGATTGGTTGGAAGGAAAATCTGGTAAGGTATGAAAGCAAATGACAATCAGCAGTTTGCTCCCAAATGCCGGAAAATGGACAAACACTGTTTTTTGAACAAATTGTTTAGATCAAACATTTAACAAACCTGTCTGAACGACCATTTTCATCTGTTTTCCGGCATTTAGAAGCAAATTGCTAATCATCATTTACTCCCATACGTTACCAGATTTTCATTCCAACCAATCAAATAGTTGGCTGGTTGGACAGATAATCTTTAGATGTGTGGCCAGCTTCAGAATAGCGCCTCTTTTTTTCACAGCTGCCAAGGAAGCAGTCATTGAAGTCTGAAAAAGACCTGCAAAGTGAGTAATAGAAGAAATGCCCAGTGTCAGTACATCTCAAGACATTGCAGAGCTGTAAACAGCAATTAAGCAGTTCTAGCTCCTAAATCTATTGAGCTGATGGCGAGATAGGGGCTAAAACTTGCACTTGACAATTCCAGTTCTGTAACTTGTCAATGAAATAAATATTTGGGATACATTGTCAGTTGAGAGAGCTTTGCTTCTGACCCTGCATAGAGAGTGATATGGAGGCATAGTGCTGGAACAGTCACCAATTTGTATTGTTAGAGACACAGACAACCAACTCAGCACTTAAAAGGAATATCATATCCATGAAATTCGTCTGCATCAACTTCAAACTTATCAGCATGTCATGTGAGGTTGTGGTATCAGGAAATCTAGAGCCACATCCTCACAGATTCAGTCATACTTTGCCAGACATACTGGGGACCTTGGACTCTGCTGCCTCAGCTGTCGCACATAAATTCCATCAGTCCATGACCCAACCTCAGCACTCCAAACTCACCCTCTAGTTCCACAAATGCTCTCACACTCTCTGAGCGACACTGGAGGAAGTCACGGCCTATTGCTGACTTTATCCACTTCAAATTCATCCTATTCTCCTACAGCTCCACCCTTCTCTCTCTCCAAATAACCATATTCCAAGTCTCTCATCTTGACTTTGCCACCTATTTCCCATTAAAAATCAGTTTTCATTATTGGATGACAGCACCACACTCAAATGTGTCCCCCATGTCCATTGTCTGGGCATCATCCTTGATTCTTTCCTCTTTTTCACTTCCCATAAAGGAATTGTTAGACCACTTCTTAAAAAACCTAATTTAGACCCCGACTGCATTACCAAGTGTAGACCAGTATCAAACCTTCCTTTTCTAGGAAAGGTCATTGAGAAAGTGGTGTCTACCCATGATATTTATGATCCAATCCAGTCAGGATTCAGGAGAAGACATAGCACTGAAACAGCCCTGGTATGTGTGCTTAATGATCTTCTGATGGCAAGAGACAGAGGTGATTGTTCAATCTTAATCCTTCTGGATCTCTCAGCAGCATTTGATACTGTGGACCATGGGATTCTAATTGAGTGCCTGAAAAATTTCTGTGGACTGGATGGCACAGTCCTTAGATGGTTCAAATCGTTTCTCACTGGCAGGTCACAGAGAGTTTCTTCTGGAGTAAACTCTTCATCACCAGTGCCACTTCCATGCGGTGTCCCACAGGGTTCTATACTATCTCCCATGCTTTTTGCAGTATACATGCTACCATTGGGTGTAATAATCAGACGTCATGGCCTGGTGTACCACTGCTATGCAGATGATACACAACTGTACCTGTCCTTTGCTCCAGGTACAGAGGATACAATAGCAACCCTAAATGGCTGCCTAGCTGAGCTTCAGGAGTGGATGAGTGCCAGTTGGCTGCGACTGAACCCTGATAAAACAGAGGTCCTTTTGATAGGTCACAGGACAGGGCTACAGCATAGCCAACCAACAGGACTTACGCTTGGGGGTTCAGAATTACAAAATACTAAACATGTGCGGAATCTTGGTGTTGTCCTGGATAGTGGCTTGACACTTAAACATCAGGTATCAGCCACAATCAAATCCTCATTCTTTCATCTGAGGAACATAGCCAGAATCAAGCACTTAATTCCCTCAGAAGATCTGCCTAAAGTCATACTTGCATTTATATTATCACGCCTAGACTACTGCAACACCCTCTACCTTTCCGAGCAAAAGAATTACACCGCTTGCAGATGGTACAAAATGCAGCTGCCAGGCTATTAACCAACCAGACCAGTTCAGCCACATAACACCCATTCTCTACTCCCTTCACTGGCTGCCTGTCAGATGGCGAATTGCTTTCAAGATTGGATTAATAACTTACAAATCCCTTCATGACCATGGCCCAGGGTACCTGAAGCAGCTTCTGATTCCTTACTGTCCCACTCAATTACTGTGATCCTTTGACGAAGGACTATTAACAGTACATAGAATCTCACGGAATTCGTCTGGGGGTCGAGCTTTCAGTTTTGTGGCTCCAACCTTTTGGAACTCACTTCCCCGCACAGTTCGAGAGGCCTCCACTCTAGAATCCTTCAAAAATAGACTCAAGACTCACCTATTCACCCAAGCATTTCACTAATGTCCCTTGTTTAAGCTTATTTTGTACTCTAAATGTAAAGCACTTTGAGTCCTTTAGGAGAAAAGCGCTATATAAATAAATTATTATTATTATTATTAAACTTGCCAGTTCACAGTATCTCTAGAGTCAGACCCTTCCTCACCATGGATTCTGCTAAAACTCTCATTCATGCACTTGGTTCCTGCCTAGATTACTGTAACCTCGTCCTCGTCGGCCTTCCTCTCACTTTCCTCACTCCATAGCAGTCCACCATGAATGTTGCCACCCATCTCATTTACCTCTCTACCCGCTTTGTGTCAGCCCTCTCCCACCTTTACCCCTCACCCTATTCAAATTGTCTCACTAGCTCCCGATCCACCACAGAATATAGTTTAAGCACCACCCTCACTTATTAAGCCCTAAACCTCTCCACTTCCTTCTACATCTCCGAACCCATTTCTGTCCGCACTCCATTCCGCTCTCTGCTCCTCCATCCTCTCTGATCACTTGCTCTCACTCCTCTACTATTTCTGATGCTGCCACTCTACTCTGAAACTCTCACCATTCCTTTCTCAGGCTTTTGATCAACCTCCACACCTTCAAGCGACCACGCCCCCCCCCATTATACAATTTCCCACCGGGTCTGGTCTCCCTACTCCCCCTCCTCCCCGTGTGAGCCATCATTGCTTGCTTTTACAAGCCATAGTGTGTCTCTCTATCTCCAAATCCCCTACATTATCAGTGTCTTTGTTTTTTTAATTGTGTTATGGTTAGATTATAAATCTTTGCAATATTATTTACTTTTAGTATCACTGTATGATGCTAAGGACACCTTGTGTGGTCTATACATAAAGTTAATAAAAAATAAAAATAAAGTTAATAATAAAAAAAATCCTATCAATTTGTACTCTGGGTTATATTTAGGGGTGGACATCGGAAGCCAGGCATCAAATGGTTGCCGGGCTTCCGACATCAAATCATGCGATGTGATGACAACTAGCCATCGCAACAATTCGATAGTATAACCATCACGATGGTTGCACTAGCATTGGAAAAAGGGGTAGAGCCTGTGGGAAAGGGGGTTTAGTCTCGTGGCACCCCCATCCACGTCACTGTGGGGGTGTGCCCAGCAGATGCTGGGCTGGCCCAGGCTCCAACTACACTGAGAATAGATGCCGTGCGCATGCTCACAACATCTATTCTCCTGCTGCTCACCTGCTATGCAGAGCAGCGGTGTGTGCTCACCCTCCCACAGCAAGCTATCGGATGGGCATCGGAAAGTTGCATCCGATGGCTGGCAACCATCGAATTCCCGGTATTCGATGGAAAAAGTTATTCCATCGAATCGGAAACATCGATGGTTGCTAACCATCGGCTTCCAATGTACTTTCATAGTTATATTGGTTCTGTAATTAATCTAAGTGCAGCAATATCTGTGGAAAGAAATAACGTGTGTTATATTAAAGTCCAAAAGAATTAACTGAAACCAAGAGACTTATCATGACTGAGCCTGTCAATAGTAGAAGTGTAATTGTTCCACTTTGGGCCTGATTCAGACCCACTCGCGAGCGGCTGTCTGCTCGCAAGTGGGTCGATGTTATGGACTGAGCATGCACACGACGGAGGGAGCTCCGTCGTGCGCATGCGCCAGACGCGACGAGCAAAGGAAAGTCCTTCGCTCGTTGTGTCCGATCAAAGGGGGCGTGCTGTCAATGTTGATTGACAGCACGCCCCCTTTGGTGGGCGTGCCGGGGGTGTGCCTCCCTGACGGGGGCGTTCCCACGGGAACGCCTCCCGTCAGAAGCCGGCCCACTGACATCACTAGTGATGTCAGTGGGAGTGATTTTGGCTCTGATAGAGCCAAAATCACTCCGGAGCTTGCGGTTGAAAACCTCAACCGCAGGCTCCGGCTCGCAATTTCGATGGTCGCGATGGTCTCGACCATCGCGGCCATCACAAAGCACGCTCGTATAGCCTGTGGGTGGTGACCCACAGCTATACGAGCGTCCAGGAGGACGCTCCATGAAAATGGAGCCCGGCCCTCATTCAGAGCGTGCGCTCTGCTCAGAGCGTACGGCTCTGAATGAGGGCCTTTGTCTTTTCCAAAATAACCCACGTGCATATACTTCCCGACTGCAGATTGGAACGCATTTGTGGGCAACAGAGTCATATTCTAAGTATTATTATTATAAGGTACCTCAAAGTCTGCAGCACTGTACATTGGGGTTGTAAAAACAAATATACAAAATTACATAAATAACATACAGCTACAATACGTATAGCAAATTAGTGCAGAACAACTACAGATCACACAATGAGTATAAAGTAATAATTTGTATAGTAAATATACCTACAGAACAGAGTAGGAAGCAGGACAAAGCAGGGAGCTTACCAGCAGTAAACTAACCTTTGTCTAGGTGTGTGAGTACAAGAAACTCTGTCTAGCGTATGGAGGTAAACAGGATAGCTTAGGCAAAGAAACATGAGAGCAGGGTGGGGGCAGTCACAAAAAGGGCAACACAGAGGGGGAGTAGGTGGTGATATGCCAAGGCGGGATGTAGGTTTTTATGAATACATTTGCTGTACTGAATATTTGAAGCCTACGAGACTAAGGGCCTACGACGCACGTGTTACAGAGTGCATGCTCAAAGACACTGTTGGGATCAGGACAGACGGTATTAAAAATGGGGGAGGCAAAGTGATGGGCTTTCCGAGTGGTGAATGGGAGGTAGCCTAAAGTGAATGCAAAAAAGGTATGTGTCATGGTCGTGTTATGGGAGTGTCACGGTCATGTCAGTCAAAGCGGCTGCATTCTAAGATACACAGCCAGTGCCACAGAGGCCATGTTGAGATGAAGAAATTGTGCCAGGGTTGATAGCACGCTGATGCAAGGGTTGCTAGTATGCACAATGGTGGCGTGTCTAGAATCAGCAGTGATGTTACAGTGTGCGGAGATGAGAGAGCCAGGATACTGTTCTCTGGGGGAGAGAGTTGTTCTGGAAATGAACTGGACACAGGAGATGCTTTAAATAGGGTTCTCCCAGTGTCTATTGGCCAAGCAAGTCATGTGAGCACAGCTGCTGGAATCCGGTTGGAAAATTAAAGTCAGGTTGAGGAATTCAAGAAGACCACATCCACTCTCCAATGTTGTGGGAACGGAAAGGAGGGTAAATGCCAGGCACGCAACAGTAGTGCCAGCTGAGGTCTCAGGAATGCCAGAAGTGACCAGAGAGGGCATGGAGGGCAGTGATGTGACACTGCCAGACACAGTAATTAGGGCTAAGACCCTAAGATCCCAATGCGTGACAGTGGACATTCATAATATTGGTGTCACGACCCTGTCTAGTTGTCACCTTTTTGCCTTGAGACTTACCCCTGTCAGCTTCCCCATGGATCTGTGTGTGTAATTTGTCTGGAGGATTTGCTCTGATTATTGCACCTGGCCTCTCCTCTGTCTGTGAGCACTGCTAGCCCTGATTGGAATCACAGGTGTGGTTCTGATTCTCAGAGCTGCAGAGATGAATACTCCCTCTGCATGTTGTGCCTTCCACCACTCAGAATGCTACTACCAGACCACCTGTCCGTATCCACCAATTGCTGCCAGACCCATGGTATATATATCCTCTCCTGATGGCATTCTGGGCCTGAACATCTCGTCTTCCCATGGTGTATGGTTCATGCATTCAAGTCTGTCCCTGTAACCTGCTACAGCAATCCCTGGCGCTATCCTGTTTCAGCTGTACCTGGCAATCCAGTAAATCTGCTGGCAGCAACCCCCGGTGCTTCCAGAAAACCTGTTACAGCCAAGCCTGGCAATCCAGTAAGCCTGCTGACAGCAACCTCTGGTGCATCCCGAAAACCTGCTACAGTAATACCTGGCATCCAGACGTCCTGTTACAGCAATACCTGGCCTGTGCTCTGCTGCTAGTCCTACTCCTGGTTGGTCCCTGGCACTCTGTAAACCTGCATCGTGTTACCCTGCCTTGCTTCCTGCTGTGGATCAACTCCTGCCCCTGTTACCTACCTATTCCCTCCCTGAGCCTGCAAATTCCCAAACCTACCCATTCCTTCCTGAAACCTGTTATTTCCAATTATCCTGTCCAGCCTGCAAATTCCCAAACCTACCCAATCCTTCCTGAAACCTGTTATTTCCAATTATCCTGTCCAGCCTGCAAATTCCCAAACCTACCCAATCCTTCCTGAAACCTGTTATTTCCAATTATCCTGTCCAGCCTGCACCTGAGTTCTAGCCTTTGTCATAGTAATTCCAGATTACCCTGTTTAGCCCTCATCTCAGCATTACCTGACTTTCCTTCAGCCATTGTCACATTCCAGTCCTGAGTCAAGTTCCAAGCTCATCAGTTCAGTCCACGTTGTTCCAGTCCAGAGTCAAGTTCCAAGCTCATAAGTTCAGTCCACGTTGTTCCAGTCCAGAGTCAAGTTCCAAGCTCATCAGTTCAGTCCACGTTGTTCCAGTCCAGAGTCAAGTTCTTAGTTCATCAGTTCAATTCAACAAGTCTTCCTGCCGGTCCCAGTCCGGTCCCTCCAGTTCCTGTCATTTATCATCAAAGGCAGTTTTCACTGCTACCCAAGTCTTGTAAATAGAGCTATTTACATTATCTGTGATTCCAGTCATGCCGGCCTCCGTTGAAACCCGATCACCACCTGAGACAGGTAACTCGCAGACACCAATTGTGACAGAATGTTCAGGCCCAACGATGGTGGCGGATCAAGCACCTATTAAGGGACTAGATGCTTTCCGTAACCTGGTCACCCGCTTGGATTCACAGGAGGCCGTACAGCATCAAGTGCTACAGCTTTAGAAAATCCTGAATAACCGGCTAGATGTTACCCAAACCTTACCTGAACCCCTAACTACCTTCCATCGACTGCTGGAACAGCTTCAGGCTCTACTCACCAAAATTTTTCAGATCATTCCTGAATTTCTTAGAGCTGCCTCTATCTCGACTAAAACCTCTGCCTTGGAATCCCTAAGAAACAAGGATTCTTCTGAACCAAGTACTGTCAGACATCGTAGTTACCCACGCCCCAAGCTCTCTGTGGCCGAACGCCAGCGGCGCAAAGATTTACAGCTCTGTCTCTATTGTGGGAGTTCTGACCACTTCATTAAAGACTGTTTCCTTTGCAACTCCAGCAGTGGTTCCAAGTGTCAACGTCTCAGTGCCCGTTCCGGCCCCAGCCCGGATTCTGCCCGTTCCGGCCCCAGCCCGGATTCTGCCCGTTCCGGCCCCAGCCCGGATTCTGCCCGTTCCGGCCCCAGCCCGGATTCTGCCCGTCCCAGCAGGGGACTCCAGTCAGCAGCCCCAGGAGGGGGTTTCAAGTCTCGTGCCCCAGGAGGGGTTTTCAAGTCTCGCGCCCCAGGAGGGGTTTTCAAGTCTCGCGCCCCAGGAGGGGGTCTCAAGTCTCGCGCCCCAGGAGGGGGTCTCAAGTCTCGCGCCCCAGGAGGGGGTCTCAAGTCTCGCGCCCCAGGAGGGGGTCTCAAGTCTCGCGCCCCTGGTGGGGGGTCTCAGGTCTCGCGCCCCAGGAGGGGGTCTCAAGTTCCTGTTATCAGGGAGAAGTGTCTTGTGCTACAAAATCTGATTATGGTTCTTGTTCACCATCTCCTGCATATATTGTTCCAGAAGATGACAATCTCTGTAGTCTGTTCTCAGCTTTGATTGTTGATGCTACTGTCTCTAGCTCCCCAGGACTCCTTCCAGTTCCATCAATTGGTCCGAATTCCGAACATCGGTCAGCTTCAGTTATTTCGACTCCTCATCAATCGGAGCATGCTCAAATTTCCTCCTGCCAGGCACCTGAAAGTGCTCCACAATCCTTGAACACACAGGATTCGTCAGATACTTCACCATGCATTTATTTTGATGGGGACTTAACTCAATACTATGCCTTATTGAAACAATTCTTCGGTATGATGAATTCTTCCCTGCCATGTGGAGTCAACTCTACTAATATTGTAGAGTTTATCTCATCTTTTCAAGGTAAAGCTTGGGACTGGGTTGCTCCTATTTACAACTCCAAAGATCCAATGCTTCAAAATATAAAGACTTTCAGTGAAACTGTTGTCAAAGAATTTGGTCCTTACCCTGTAAACCAAAATTCTAGCGAAGTTCTCAGTTCCAAAATATTGTCCAAGCACTCTGTTTGTGCTACCAAGAATTTGTCCTCCACTCCTCTGAAATCTGAACAAGGTCAAGTTTTCAAGGGCCAGCGTGCCGAATTCCAGGCATCCCAAGAGAGCAGTACTTTTGAATCTGTAACCCAGAACATGACTTGTGCACACACCTCCTTGTCCCCTTTCTGCTACTGTTCCTCCCAAAAATCTGATCCTGTCCTTCCCAGCCACATATTTCCACAGGAGTTGCCAAAGATTCCTGGTCCGTTGGTTGGCACAAAACGTTCTCGCAGCAAAAAGAAGAATCGTCGAAGATCTTGAACTATCTCCTTTGTAGACTTTCCACTCCAAGTATCCCAAGAAATTGAGAATTGGGAAGATGTCTGAAAGTTTTTGTTTTGGTGTCCGGAGTCCACCCATAAAGAGGGGGGTACTGTCACGACCCTGTCTAGTTGTCACCTTTTTGCCTTGAGACTTACCCCTGTCAGCTTCCCCATGGATCTGTGTGTGTAATTTGTCTGGAGGATTTGCTCTGATTATTGCACCTGGCCTCTCCTCTGTCTGTGAGCACTGCTAGCCCTGATTGGAATCACAGGTGTGGTTCTGATTCTCAGAGCTGCAGAGATGAATACTCCCTCTGCATGTTGTGCCTTCCACCACTCAGAATGCTACTACCAGACCACCTGTCTGTATCCACCAATTGCTGCCAGACCCATGGTATATATATCCTCTCCTGATGGCATTCTGGGCCTGAACATCTCGTCTTCCCGTGGTGTATGGTTCATGCATTCAAGTCTGTCCCTGTAACCTGCTACAGCAATCCCTGGCGCTATCCAGAAAACCTGTTTCAGCTGTACCTGGCAATCCAGTAAATCTGCTGGCAGCAACCCCCGGTGCTTCCACAAAACCTGTTACAGCCAAGCCTGGCAATCCAGTAAGCCTGCTGACAGCAACCTCTGGTGCATCCCGAAAACCTGCTACAGTAATACCTGGCATCCAGACGTCCTGTTACAGCAATACCTGGCCTGTGCTCTGCTGCTAGTCCTACTCCTGGTTGGTCCCTGGCACTCTGTAAACCTGCATCGTGTTTCCCTGCCTTGCTTCCTACTGTGGATCAACTCCTGCCCCTGTTACCTACCTATTCCCTCCCTGAGCCTGCAAATTCCCAAACCTACCCAATCCTTCCTGAAACCTGTTATTTCCAATTATCCTGTCCAGCCTGCAAATTCCCAAACCTACCCAATCCTTCCTGAAACCTGTTATTTCCAATTATCCTGTCCAGCCTGCACCTGAGTTCTAGCCTTTGTCATAGTAATTCCAGATTACCCTGTTTAGCCCTCATCTCAGCATTACCTGACTTTCCTTCAGCCATTGTCACATTCCAGTCCTGAGTCAAGTTCCAAGCTCATCAGTTCAGTCCACGTTGTTCCAGTCCAGAGTCAAGTTCTTAGTTCATCAGTTCAATTCAACAAGTCTTCCTGCCGGTCCCAGTCCGGTCCCTCCAGTTCCTGTCATTTATCATCAAAGGCAATTTTCACTGCTACCCAAGTCTTGTAAATAGAGCTATTTACATTATCTGTGATTCCAGTCATGCCGGCCTCCGTTGAAACCCGATCACCACCTGAGACAGGTAACTCGCAGACACCAATTGTGACAATTGGGAGGGGGGGCTCTTACATGTGGCCATCGACAGGGGCGGATCTAGACTGTTCTTTTAGGGGGGACGATTTAATAATTAATCTGACTCCTCCTTTTTTCTGTCCTGACAACTCCTCTTTCTGGTCTCAACTCCTTCCTTTACTTTTTTTTTTTTAGTGGTCACTTGGATTATTTCAATTATATACATATATATTATATATGTTTATGTATTCACTCTGCGTACATATACAATGCTAAATGCCTCCATACAAACTTTACAAAGCAACAGTGTACAGTAGGGAACAATGGGACTGATTCAGCAATGACCACAAATGTGATTACGCACGCAAACGGCCGGTTTTTGCATACTGCGCATGCATCGCAGTTCGCAACGGCACCACTGCGATCGTAGACATCATGCAGACTCATCACAGAGTGATTGACAGAAAGTGACCATTGGGGGTGGTGATGGGGGCTGGTCGGCGAAATGCAGGCGTGCCAGTGCGTTTGACCAGCGTTACAGGGGCATGCAGCATACGCAGCCTGGGCTTTCACTTCGTACCAGAAGGTTATCAATTTCTGAGTAAAGTCTGACCTTGTGTAGTTGTACGTGAGGCACCGATGTTACTTGATGGTTTAGCAGACTTGCAAGGTATTACGGATGTGAGACAGGGGAATTGGGCATCTTTATATTGGGATGCGACAGTAGTGCGATCGCAGTCATTAGCATATTTTTGCAGCAGAATTGCATGAGCTATTGCGATCGCTTCTGTGATCTGTGCTGAATAAGGCCCAATAATAAGAGCAGAACTGCCTGGCACTGGCACACTGCAAGGCACCCAGCCATTGGCATCTCCCCACCAGGCCCGTGCAAGAAGTTTTACGTGCACAATGCCCGGGGGACCCCTCACCAGACCCTGCTGACAGTAAGCAAAAGAAGCCACTATTAGCCAGGTGCCAGCCCCGGCAAGTGCCCATATGTGTGAGGCAGAGGGTATATGTTGTCTGGTGTGCAGTGCAAGGGTGTAGTGTGGAGAGTACAGAATCATACCTGCTGCTGCTGGCTGCTATACATGCCCATCTCTGCTAAGTGTAGCTTGGATCTCCTTGAATGGAGCTTTCAGCATCCCCTGCACTTCTCCGGCTCGTACGTGGGCTGTGTGCCCTTAGAACTGATCTAGGCTGGGAGCTGGCTGCACGGAGGATTCAGGAATAACTTTCCTGATACTGCAGCTCTCTCAGACAACCGACCTCCCCCCGACCTCCGGATCACATTGCACAGCTGACAGATCGACTTGAAATGCTCCCTTCAGAGCTGAAGATGTACAGATAAGAGGAAGGGAAGTGACGGACCTCCTTAACCATTTCAGTGCAGGTCAGGAATGGATGCAGAGTGAATGATCGAGCCGAGGACGGACTGTGCTAGGGGAGGCGATCGCTCCAATCGCCCCCCCCCCCCCTGGATCTGCCACTGGCCGCAGGACATTTAAGGTGAGGTTTTGCTGGAAACTTCCAATCTAATTTTTTAATCAACCCTGGAACATCAGAGGTATTGACCCAAAACCTCTTTCCTAGACCATAACCATTTCAATCAACCAGATACTGGAGATGTCCATGTCCCATGTCTAAAATGAGAGTCTAAGATGTCCTTGACTTCATATTCTTCTCCTGTTGGGACTGGACCCTTGGAGAACCTTGATTTGGAGAATAGAACCGGTTCAGAACTAAGGGTTTTAGAAGAGAAATGTGGAATGAAGAGATATGGCGGCAACTGTAACTTATAGGATACGGAGTTGATGGCTTTAATTATACAGAATAGCCCAATGAAGCAGGGTGCAAACTTCATGGATGGTACCCTGAGTTTTAGATTACGAGTAGGCATCCAGACACTGTCTCCTGTCTCAGAGTAGGAATGGCTTGTCATGTACTATCGACATGTCATATAACATTGGGACACTTTGACAAGTGAAGATTGTACAGTACCTGTTTTCAGTTTTTAGCAAAGTCTCTGAGAACTGACTCGGAAGCTGTATCAGATGTTGCTGGCAATGGAGTGAATGCTGGTACCTTCGGATGTAGCCTATACACAATGTGACACAGAGTTGAAGCAGGGGATTCGTGGTGATGGTTGTTATGTGCAAATTCGGCCCAAGAAAGTACCTTTGACCACTCATCCTGAATATGAATTATGAATAGACATATAACTGGAGGCTGGTCTCTAAGTCTTGATCAACTCTTTCGGTGTGGCCATTGGACTGTAGGTGATAGGCCGATGAGAAGTCGAGTTTAATCTGCATAGCTTTACACAACAATCGGCAAAATTTGGCTACAAACTGGACACCTCAATCAGATAGTTTCTTCTGGACACCCATGAAGGTGGAATATTTTCCTGACAAAGAGTTGGGCTGATACTGTAGCTGTCGGAAGACCACTAAGAGGAACAAAGTGAGCCATCTTTGAGAATCGATCCACTATGAACCATATGGTGGTAAACTTATTAGAGGCAAATAAGTCAGGCATTGAAAGCTTTGTCTCCGATGGTATGTTTTTTTTGCAGGCAGAAGTTTCCAATAAAAGAACCCTCAGGGATGCAACTACTAATCTGGTTTCTTTGGGTGAGGACTGCCCCTAACCCTACTAAGGAGGCATCTATCTCCAGAATGAATGGAATGTCAAAATCTGGTTGACTGAGAATATGAGTTGAACTTAAAGCCTCTTTCAGTTGCTGGAAGGTGGTTAGGGCTTCTTCAGACCATTTTGCTGGATTGTCTCCTATACTTGCAAGGGCAGTGACTGGTGCAACCACCGAAGAGTACTCCCGGATAAATCTACAATACTAATTAGAGAAGCTTAAGAATCATTGGACTGCCTTTAAGGTGGAGGGCTGAGGCCAACTGTGAATGGCTTCAATTTTATCTGGATACATTTTCAGCCCTGATCCATAAATGATGTATCCAAGGAAAAGAATGGAATCCACCTCAAAGACACACTTCCTTTTTCATCCATCTGGGGGATGCCATTATTTCTGGGTTATGCATAGTGAGGTTTGAATTCGGGAAATAATTAAGACTGGCTCCCACCCCCTACATAACCCCTCCCCTTCCACTAGAACCTCAGTCTTGTTTTTAGTGCCTTGGAGTAAGGCACTAAGCTAGGTCCTAGCTTTTAGTTAGGTTTAATTTATTTTTTTTCAGTTTGGTTTGGGTGATTAGTTCCTGGCAACAGGTGCAAGCACTAGCAGAGTGGGAGTTAGATAGAATTGAGGATTTTGTGCACCTTGTATTCCACTCTAAAGATGGCCCATGGGAGAGTCACCAAACTACACAGTCCCTTGGTCTCTCTCCATACCAGACACACAACTGAGAGGCCGCTGGTAAAAAGGTAAGCATTTTATATGTAAGAGACCCTGTTGCTGTATTTTCTGCTTCCTGGCATGCCGCTTTTAAGCAGAGCGGCCGTGCATGTTATTACTCACGTAGCAGCAACTATAGGTGTTGGTGCATGTGCCTCCACCTCCCCGGGCTTCCGCAGCACCCGCCGCTTTCAACCATCGCTAGATGACCTGACGGTTCCTCTCGGGGGACCGCCAGCTGAGATTACAGAGAAGCACATGCTGCCGGCTTTTGTGGGAGAGGGAGGCTTGTTGAACACCATCAGGACGCGGTGCCGCTGCACATGCAGGTGTGCCGTCTGTGAGGTGATCACTATGAGCCATGGTAACATCAGAGCTCTGGGGTTCTCTGGATGGAAACGCGGGCAGCTAGGTAAATGCCTAGGATGACGTCTGGCATCCAGAATGAAGCCTGACACAGACAATGGGCTCAGCCACACCCCCTCCAGGTATTTGAGTGACAGCAGACTCACAGGGCTTCAAAGCCACGGCCAAACATTATTTGACCAGTTTTGAGAGCTGCTGGAGTTCTGCTTGACTGAGACTCACTGCAAATTACAGGAAGATGGCTGTCTATTATCAGATAAGCAGTCAAACTGGGATTATTACTTTTGGGTTTTAACCTGGTGATATAGGCTGTTCTTATAACATTGTTATGTATATATAAGCACCTTTACTGCACTGTTTCGCAGGAATCTAGGCAGTAACATTCATGGTTGTACTAAAGATTATTTGTTTGCCTTTGTTTTTTTGCAAGTGAATGTGGAATTCAAGGAGTCTAAACAGATAGGTGATTTAGAGTCTTTTTAGCCTCTTCACTTTTGCTGTAATTTCAGAAGCAGTGGTTGTTATTATAAAAAAAAACCTTTGATGTTTTTCTATTCAAACAGTGTTACTCTTTTTCCAGAAGAATTTAGGTAGCTATCTGTATTGTTTAGAGTTGTCTTTCTCTCTTAGTATGGAGAAGCCAGACAAGAGTACCAAAAAACAGATATCAGTCACTTTTTATACTTGTGATAAAAAAATTGCCAAAAGGTACGGACCCAGGGTCGCTCTGTGCTGGCTGTTTACAGGGGGATTAATTATCGCGATGTTCGGCTGAACAGTCGGTGATACCTGATTGTGCCAGGTCTATGGCTGAGGCCATAGGTTAATTATGTCACTCTCATGCAAATTATATGTTACCCTGTGCTCAAGCTCCTACTTTGTCTGATCCCTTGGTAGATCCCAGATGGGCCCAGGATATTGGATGATGTATCACTCAGATGGCAACATCCCTAATAAAATGGTAAAGTCAGTAGAGGCCACAGCTGCTAAGTGACGTTCATGCCATTCCTCAGTGGATTTTCCTGGAAAAGAGGGTTCAGCTACCTCTTCCCAGGAAGAAGGGGAATTGAATTGTGACTGGGAAGAGACCTCAAACTGGGAGTCTCATTCTGATTCAGGAATTTCTATGTTGATAGATGCGGTCAGGGAGACTTTGCATCTTCAGGAAACAGCTATTCCAGTAACTAGATCAGTTTATTTCTTTAAACATAAGAAGAAACATGTATCTGTTTCACAGAATTTTCACATTTTGAGGAGATATTAAATGAAGCCTGGTTAAATCCTGAGTCCAAATTTCACATTCCAAAAAAATTTCAATATCTTTATCCTTTTTCGGACAAGGATACCAAGCTTTGGGAAATTCCACCCATGGTGGATGCTCCTATTGGTAGGTAGATCAGGAATACTGTTATTTGCACAACACAGTCTGTAACTCCTAAAGATCCTATGGATAGAAAGAATGACGCTGTACTTGAATCTATATTCACTTTATCAGGAGTCTTGCTGCGCCCAATTCTGGCCAGCGCATGGGTGATGAATGCTATCAATTCCTGGATGAACCCTATTGCTGGGTTTCAATCAGGGGATTTGTCTGAAGCTAGTTCTTTAACTGATCAGATTTCGGAAGCTCTGACCTATATAGGTGATGCTTTAGTAGATACTATAGACGTACAGTGTCATATTTCTGCTTTGGCCATTTCTGCCAGACATAATGTCCAAGCATGCTTTAGAGGCATTGCCTTTTGAAGGAGATTTTCGGTTTGGTCCAGAATTAACTAAAATTATTTCTCAGGTCAAAGGAGGAAAAAGTTCTTACCTTCACGTAACAACACCAAAACCAAAATCCAGTAGGTTTTTAATTCCTTTCGCATTCAAGGCAGGGGAAGCTTTCAGGCCTTCCAGGGTATACCTAGGGGTCCCTATAGATCATTCATATATATAATATTATGATCTATAGGGAAATCCGAGCCCCCCCGATCCGAGGCAGATCCGAGTCAGGCTCGACTTTTCCCGCCTGACTCGGATCTGAAATCGAGGCAAAACGTCATCATCCCGCCTTCCGAGTCTCGCGGGTTTTGGATCCTATATAAGGTACCCGCGTCGGCGCCATTTTCTCACTCGGCTGTGGACAGTGAAGAGGGAGGGTGGGAGTTAGGGCTGTGTAGTGTAGTGTAGTGCTGCTGTTGTCCACTACTTCAAAGTCCTTAGGGGCTGGCTGTGTTGTGCTGTGCTGCTGTTGTTAATAGGGGCTGTGTCCACTACTTCAAAGTCCATAGGGGCTGGCTGGACTGTGTTGTGCAGTCAGTTCTCCATAGGGGCTGTGTCCACTCCAAAGTCCTGTGCAGTGTCCCAGTCCTAAAGGGGTGCTGTAGTGTTGTCCAGGGGGTGCTCTGTCCATCAGGGGTGCTCCCCCCAAGTGCTAAAAAAATAATATATTTTCTGTGTTTGTGAATTGTGTGCGCAGTAGCCGCACGTGCATCAACAAAGTAGTGCCAAGCGTGCGCCTGTGTCATAAGTAAAGGGCCGGCTGGCTTGACCGTTAAGGGTGCTGTAACCCCCGAAAGTACACTCCAGTCCAAACCAAAAAAAAAATTATTTTCTGTGTTTAGCCGCACGTATATATCAAATCGATATAACATAAATGGAGGACCAAACTTTCTCCGATAAAAATAAAATAGAGAAAGATCAAGAACCACTTCCTCCTAGTGCTGAAGCTGCTGCCACTAGTCATGACATAGACGATAACATGCCATCAACGTTGTCTGCCAAGGCCGATGCCCAATGTCATAGTAGAGGGCACATACAATCCCAAATGGCAAAGTTCAGGAAAATGACCTTGAAAAAGACATTTAAATCAGCTGAAGAGAAACGTAAACTTGCCAATATGCCATTTACGACACGGAGTGGCAAGGAACGGCTAAGGTCGATCCCTAGTATGTTCATGACTAGTGGTTCAGCTTCACATGACGATGGAAGCACTCCTCCCACTAAAAAAATCAAAAGAGTTAAGCTGGCAAAAGCACAGCGAAGAACTGTGCTTTCTAAGAAGATATCACAAATCCCCAATGAGAGTCCAAGTGTGGTGGTGGTTGCGATGCCTGACCTTCCCAGCACTGGACTGGAAGAGGTGGCTCTTTCCACCATTTGCACGCCCCCTGCAAGTGCTGAAAGGAGCACCCACAGTCCACTTGCTGATATGCAAATTGAAGATGTCACTGTTGAAGTACAACAGGATGAGGATACTGGTGTAGCTGGCGCTGAGGAGGAAGTTGGCGAGGAGGATTCTGATGGTGATGTGGTTTGTTTAAATCAGGCTCCGGGGGAGACAGTTGTTGTCCGTGGGATGAAAAAGCCCATCACGGTCATGCCTGGGCAGAAGACCAAACATTCCACCTCTTTGGTCTGGCAATATTTCTATCCAAATCCGGACAACAACTGTCTTGCCATATGTACCATATGTAAAGGTGAAATAAGTAGGGGTAGGGACGTCAACCACCTAGGAACATCCTCCCTTATACGGCACCTGCAGCGCGTTCATAAAAAGTTACTGTCAAGTTCAGAAACTTTGGCTCAGACCGTAAGCAGTCCAGGGACACCTAAATCCCGTTGTCCTGTTGTATCCAAGCGCCTGCAAACCACACCGTCAACTCCCTCCTCGTCAATTTCCTCCTTAGTCAGGATCGGAAGTAGTCCTGCAGGCCATGTCACTGGCATGACTGACTCTCCTATCCGGGATTCCTCCGGAGGATCCTGCATTGCTACGCCTACTGCTGCCGCTGCTGCTGTTGCTGCTGCTGGGAGTCGTTCATCATCCCAGAGAGGAAGTAGGAACACCACTACTTTTACTAAACAATTGACCCTCCAACAGTCCTTAGCGAGGAGGATGAAGTACGACAGCAGTCATCCTGAAGCAAAACGTATAACTGAGGCCTTGACTGCTATGTTGGTGTTAGACGTGCGTCCGGTATCCGCCATTAGTGCAGTGGGATTTAGACAGTTGATGGAGGTAGTGTGTCCCCGGTTCCAAATCCCGTCTAGATTCCACTTCACTAGGCAGGCGATACCGAGACTGTACAGAAACGTCAGAAAAAGTGTCCTCAGTGTCCTGAAAAATGCCATTGTACACAATGTCCACTTAACCACGGACATGTGGACAAGTGGAACAGGGCAGACTAAGGACTATATGACTGTGACAGCCCACTGGGTAGATGTATCACCTTACGCAGCAACAGCAGCAGCGTCACCAGTAGCAGCATCTCAGAAACGCCAGCTCGTTACAAGGCAGGCTACGCTGTGTATCACCGGTTTCAGTAAGAGGCACACCGCCGACAACCTCTTAGAGAAACTGAGGGAAATCATCGCCCAGTGGCTTACCCCACTTAGACTCTCCTGGGGATTTGTGATATCTGACAACGCCACCAATATTGTGCGGGCATTACATCTGGGCAAATTCCAGCACGTCCCATGTTTTGCTCACACAATAAACTTGGTGGTGCAGAATTTTCTGAAAAGCGACAGGGGCGTGCAGGAGATGCTTTGGGTGGCCCGAAAAATTTCTGGCCACTTTCGCCATTCAGCGACTGCGTGCTGAAGACTGGAGCGCCAGCAAACACTCTTGAACCTGCCCCGCCATCACCTGAAGCAAGAGGTTGTGACACGGTGGAACTCAACCCTCTATATGCTTCAGAGGATGGAGGAGCAGCAAAAGGCCATACAAGCCTATACATCCACCTATGACATAGGCAAAGGAGGGGGTATGCACCTGACTCAAGCGCAGTGGAGAATGATTTCCGTGTTGTGCAAGGTTCTCCAGCCCTTCGAACTTGCCACACGTGAAGTCAGTTCAGACACAGCCAGCTTGAGTCAGGTCATTCCCCTCATCAGGCTTTTGCAGAAGCAGCTGGAGAAAGTGAAGGAGGAGCTAAGACGGAGCGATTCCGCTCGGCATGTGGGACTTGTGGATGAAGCCCTTCATTCGCTTTGCCAGGATTCCAGGGTGGTCAATCTGTTGAAATCAGACCACTACATTTTGGCCACCGTGCTTGATCCTAGGTTTAAAGCCTATGTGGTGTCTCTCTTTCCGGCCGACACAAGCCTGCAGAGGTGCAAAGACCTGCTGGTGAACACACTGTCAGCTGAAGCGGAACGTGACACGTCAACGGCTCCTTCTTCATTTTCTCCCGCAACTGGGGCTGCCAGGAAAAAACTTAGGTATCCTAAGCAACCCGCTGGCGGTGATGCAGGGCAGGCAGGACCAAGTTTGGACATCTGGTCCGGACTGAAGGACCTGGCAACAATTTCTGACATGTCTACTGTCACTGCATATGATACTGTCACCATTGACAGAATGGTGGAGGATTACATCGGTGACAGCATCCAAGTAGGCATGTCAGACAGTCCATACCTGTACTGGCAGGAAAAAGAGGCAATTTGGACGCCCCTGTACAAGCTGGCTCTATTTTACCTGAGTTGCCCCCCCTCCAGTGTGTACTCCGAAAGAGTGTTTAGTGCAGCCGGGAACCTTGTCAGCGAAAGGCGTAGGAGGTTGCTTCCACAGAATGTGGAGAAGATGATGTTCATCAAAATGAATTATCAGCTCTTCCAGGGAGACCAGCCTCCAGAAGGTACAGAGGGACCTGTGGTGGTGGATTCAAGTGAGGACGAGTTAATACTTTGTGAGGATGAGGATGTACACACTGAAGAGGGTGAGGAATCAGTGGATGAGGAGGATGAGGATGACATCTTGCCTCCATAGAGCCAGTTTGTGCAGGGACACATTAATTGCCAGCTTGTTTTGTGGGGGCCCAAACGAACCAATCATTTCAGCCACAGTTGTGTGGCAGACCCTGGCGCTGAAATGATTGATTTGTTAAAGTGTGCATGTCCTGTTTATACAACATAAGGGTGGGTGGGAGGGCCCAAGGACAATTCCATCTTGCACTTCTTTTTTTTCTTTGCATTATGTACAGTTTGGGGCCTAGTTTTTCTAACTGCCATCCTGTCTGCCACTGCAGTGTCACTCCTAGATGGGTCACGTGTTTGTGCCGCCCACTCGTGTCGCTTAGCATAGTCATCCAGCTACCTCGGTGCAACCTTTTGGACATAAAAACACTATTGTGAGGTGTTCAGAATAGACTGGAAATGAGTGGAAATTAAGGTTATTGAGGTTAATAATAGCATAGGAGCAGAGAAACCAACAAATTCTGTGATTTTAGCTGTTTTTATGCTTTTTTTAAAAAAAATACAGATCCAAAACACAAAACACGGAAGGGTGGTTTTGGCAAAACCAATCCAGATCCAAAACCAAAACACAAAACACGAAAAGTGGCCGGTGCACACCCCTAATATATATATATATATATATATATATATATATATATATATAGTGAACAAAAAATGGTCCGGCACTCAAATAACCCAAGTAAATTGGTCCGGTGCCCCCACAAAATAAGCGAATAGAAATACAGAAGGTGCGGCACTCAGGACTCGATCACACAAATGAATCAGACACGAAGTAGTAAATCAACGTTTCAATCCATCTAGCATGGATTGAAACGTTGATTTACTACTTCGTGTCTGATTCATTTGTGTGATCGAGTCCTGAGTGCTGCACCTTCTGTATTTCTATCTATCTATCTATCTATATATATATATATATATATATATATATATATATATATATATAACCCAGTTTTGTTCTATTAATGTTTACAATTGTAAAGCGCAACGGAATATGCTGCGCTATATAAGAAACTTGATAAATAATAATCCCTTCAGGGGACATGCTGTCCCCGGCGCCCGTTGCCCTGCTGTTAAGTCAGCAGGTCAATCCACATGACTGTCGCGGGAATGGGACCCATCCTCTGGTGGGAGGCTGCTTAATGCTTTCATAAGTTAACTAGTAACCAGGGGTTATATTTTAGATCTGGAGGGTCCTGTTCCAGAAAGATTCTTTTCCATTCCTTTCCCTGTGGATGGTTGCAGAAAGGCGGCTCTCATACAGGCAATTTCTGCGCTGATTCCGGAGTAATCCAGTTACTGTACTACAGCAAGGCCTGCAGTTCTACTCCTGTCTTTTCTTGGTAGACAAACCGGACGGGTCGTTTCGTTCTATGCTCAACCTCGGAGTTAAATGCTTATCTCCACTTGGAAAAATTCAAGATGGAGTCCATAAGGTCAGTCATTTGTTCCATGGAGGAAGGGGAATTTCAGGATATCAAGGATGCCTACCTCCATATTCCTATATGGAGGGGTCATCAACATCTTTTGCGGTTTGCAGTGTGGCACCGGCATTTTCAGTTCCAGGCTCTGCTATTCAGTTTGTCCATCGCTCCCAGAGTCTTTACAAAGGTTATGGCACACATGATCTCGCTATTCAGGAGAGTGTGTGTGTGTGTGTGTGTGTGTGTGTAAGCGGGCCAGGGTGTTGGCTTATCTGGATGATTTGTTGCTAAAGGCACTCTCAATAGCCCTTATTGCAACAACATCTTCAGATGACCTTAGGCATGCTCCAGAGATTCGGCTGGATCATCAATTTTCTCAAATCAAATTTAATTCCATATCAGATGATGGTATATTTTGGGTCTTCTCTTCTTGCACCCAGTGTGCCAGAGTGTTTCTTCCGCAGGCAAAGATTCAGGATCTGCAATCCAGAATAAGGACCATTTTACAGATGTCTCAGTTCTCAGGGCTATGCAGCTACTGGGAAAAAGGAAATACGATTTTTACTCACCGTAAAATCTCTTCCTTGGAGTCCATCTGGGGGATGCTGGGATCCCTCCCTTGTTTGGTTTCTGTTTCATACTAGTGACCTGTTGGTTTCTGGTTTCTCAGCTCTTCTGCAGGTATTTCTCTGGTTCTCTGAGGTTCTAGTGGAAGGGGAGGAGTTATATATGGGGGTGGGAGCCAGTCTTAGTTATTGCCCGACTCCACACCTCACTATGCATAACCCAGAAGTAATGGCATCCCCCAGATGGACTACGAGGAAGAGATTTTACGGTCAGTAAAAATTAAATTTTTCCAGTTTACAATATAACTTGTTGTTTCTGAACCATCAGCATGGGCACCCCCTGCACCCATAGTATTTAAAACTTACCTCTCTAAGGTCCCAAGCCGGGTGTCAGCGCTGTACAAAAAGCCAGAAAAATGGCCACCACGGACATTTTTCCGGCGTATTGTGTATGCGCAGTAGACTCCGGGCACACACTAGTGCCCAGAGTCTACTAATGCTCCGGGGGCCGGCCAGCCACGTCAGTCGGCTGCCGGCCCCCCGGGAAGAGAGGAGGGGTCACTGGATGGGGAAGGCACATGGGCCCCCTCCTCTCTAAAGACGCCCCTGGCTGTCGGAGGACCTCTTGGACATGATGGCAGTGAGTTTGGATATAGATTGAAAAGATGATGTTATCTAAATAGACTACAACATTGATGTAAAGCAGGTCTCAGAAAATCTCATTAACAACGTTCTGGAATACAGCTGGGGCAGAGCAGGTCATGTGAGCGCAGCTACTGGAATCCAGTTGACAGATTATAGTCACGTGAACAAATCCAAGATGGCCACCATGGGAACTGATAGAAGGATAAATGCCAGGCACGCAACTGTAGTGCCAGCTCAGGTCTCAGGAATGCCAAATATGACCAGAGAGGGCATGGAGGGCAGTGACATGACACCGCCGTACCCAGTAACTGGGGCAAAGACCCCGATGTGTGACAAGCTGTACATATAAGTTACCCCCCAGTCTAGACTCAAAGGCGCTACTGTTTAGAGTTGGCTGAGGCTAAAAGTTCACACCCCCATGCCACAAATTTAAAATTAAAGTAAAAATACCAGGTTGAACCTTGTGTATAGATAAGAGGGTAAACGTGCATTGGTTAAGGGAGCTGTAGGCTATCCCTTCACCTCCAGTGTGTAGAAACTATATAAGAGGACTAGTAACTCATGTAAGGTTAACAGCTCATATTAGAAGTATATAAGCCAAGAAAATAATTACTGCTAAGATCCTGATTGTTCCTGTGCAATGTCTTCCCTGCTGTGTCCCTGTGACCGGGATGTAGTCAGACTCCCAGCAGTCAGAGTGCCGATGGTCACAATCCCGACACATTGGGACGGTACTAGGAGGAGGGTTAGACTGTGGGAGGGGACGGGACAGTTAGGGTTAGGCTGCAGGAGGGGTGGGTTAGGGTAAGGGTTTGGGTGAGAATACTTACCAACATCCATTGGGATTCTGCTGTCAACATTTTGACCCTCAGGATTCTGTACCAAACCCCTGTAACCAGCTGATTAAAGTGTACAGGTAACCCTTATTCTGGATGTCCTGCTTAAGCCCAGTGTCTGGTTTCAGCATCCTGCCACCTATCCAGCAGTCCTGACAAATGGATACCATTTGTTAGTGAAGTAGCTTGGTAGCAGCAGCAATTACTTCCCTAAACCACAATGGTGTACAGTTGATGGTTACAATCAATAATTGTCTGGTTTGGCTAAGCAGTGCCAGTAGCAGTCAGTGATAACTTACAGAAGTGTCCACATACTTCTTACTTCTTTGCCCGTTTAACAGTTCTTCTAGGACGCACAAGCAGCTTCTACTGATTAAAATTGTATGCGGCATGCCTATATTCTGTATGCGACTGCGGGTGTATCTGTACGCAAAATGCTACATTACAGTGTTAGTGGCTGTGGCACTGTAACCTAGTATTCTGCATGCACCCGCAGTGTCACACAGATATAGGCATGCCGCATATCATTTTAAGCAACAGAAGCTGCATGTGTGTCCTATTCGCATCGCTTTGTGAATAAGACACAATTACAGGTAAAGTGTTGCACGAAAAGACGCTCGGCGCTACCGAGTCACATGGCACTCACATGTTATGTTTAACGCGACTTGTAGCGCGCAGAGGTAAGGGGATGTAGTTAGTTTGCCGATGGACGCGATGCCGGCTGTTGAAATCCCGGCATCGGAATCCAGACCCAGGACTAAACATAGGCGTCTAGGACTAAGGGGGGAGGTTTAGGCACCAAGGGGGGAGGTTTAGGCACTAACAGGGAGGGTTAGGGGTGCAAGAAGGGAGGGTTAGAGGCAGAAGGGGGGAGGGTTAGGATACTTACGTACCCCCAGTGGTGTAACTAGGGCAGGGTGAGCAGGGTGCGTGCCCTGGGCGCCGCCGGCCACGGTACTGGCCCACCCTAGTTAGCCAGTGTAGCGCCGACCGCAGTGAGTGTGGTCAGTGCTACACATTTACACAGGACCGGCGCTAGGCTTCTAGCGCCGGTCCTGTGCTGCACAGCTGAGCCCCTTCCCTCCCCCTGAGCGCTTGCCCAATAGCGCCAGGAGGAGGGTGGAAGGCGGGCTCATGCTGTGCATAACACACACATCGCCGCCAGTGCTGGCGTGGCGTTGCGTGTGTTAACCAGCAGCCAATGAGAGTCAGACGGCTCTCATTGGCTGCTGCTGCTACTGCACACACATCACCGCCGTGCGGCAGTGATGTGTGTGTGAATCAGCAGCCAGTGAGAGTTTATGTGACTCTCATTGGCTTGCTGCTGCTGCACACACATCACCGCCAGCGCTGGCGGCGATGTGTGTGTTAAACAGCAGTCAATGAGAGTCAGATAGACTCTCATTGACTGCTGCAGCCACAGCGCCCACTGCAAGAGCCGGCTCCCTTCCGGCTCCTGCAGTGGGTAATGGGAGAGACGTCATGACATCATGACGTCTCTCCCATAATGCAGAGCGCGCCAGCCCGGGAGGACTGACGTGCGGAAAAATTCAGGTAAGAATTTTTCTTTTATTTTTGTTAATTTCTGTGTGTATTTTTCGGGAGCGGGAGGGGGGCGGGGGATACTACTGGTAACTGGGGGCACTGCATTGGGGGGGACCACTACTGGGGACTACTACAGGGGGGGATACTGCTGGGGGCACTGTATTGGGGGGGGACCACTACTGGGGACTACAACAGAGGGGGTACTACTGGGGGCACTAAATTGCGGTTGGACCACTACTGGGGACTACAACAAGGGGGGATACTGCTGGGGGCACTGCATTTGGGGGGCACTTCTGGGGGCTACTACTGGGGGGGATACTACTGTGGGCACTACATGGGGGGGACCACTACTGGGGACTACTACAGGGGGCACTGCATCAAGGAGGACTCCTACTGGGGCACTCTATAAGGGTTTACTACTGGGGGCACTGCACAGGGGGGACCACTACAGGGAGGACTGAAAAGGGAGATCCACTACAGGGGGCACTGCATAGGGGGGATAACTACTGGGGGCCTGCATAAGGGGGATCACTCCTGGGGGCAATGTATAAAGGGCACTGCATATGGGTGATCAGTACAGGGGGCATTGTATAAGGGGAACTAATGGCGGGCTGCATAAGGGGGACTACTACAGGGGGAACTGTGTAAGGGGCACTGCATATGGGGGATCATTACTGGGGTCCTGTATAAGAAATATTCCCAGTGACAAGAAAGGGGTGTGTCATGCTGACACTCCCCATTTTTCAGTGACCACGCCCCTTGTGACCACGCCCCTTGTGACCACGCCCATTTTAACAATTTTCAGGGGGGGATACTGCTGGGGGCACTGCATTGGGGGGGGGACCACTACTGGGGACTACTACAGGGGGGCCACTACTCGGGACTACTACAGGGGGGGTACTACTGGGGGCACTGCATTGGGGGGACCACTACTGGGTACTACTACAGGGGGCACTGCATCAAGGGGGACTCCTACTGGGGCACTCTATAAGGGGCTTACTACTCGGTGCACTGCACAGGGGGGACCACGACTGGGGGCACTGAAAAGGGAGATCCACTACAGGGGGCACTGCATAGGGGGGATCACTCCTGGGGGCCTGCATAAGGGGGATCACTCCTGGGGGCACTGTATAAAGGGCACTGTATATGGGGGGATCACTACTGGGGGGCTGCATATGGGTGATCACTACAGGGGGCACTGTATAAGGGGGACTACTACAGGGGGAACTGTGTAAGGGGCACTTATTATGGGGGATCATTACTGGGGGCCTGTATAAGAAATATTCCCAGTGACAACAAAGGGGTGTGTCATACTGACACGCCCCATTTTTCAGTGGCCACGCCCCTTGTGACCAGGCCCCTCGTGACCACGCCCATTTTTTATTTTTCAGGGGGATACTGCTGGGGGCACTACAATGGGGGGGGGACCACTACAGGTGGGATACTACTAAGGGCACTGCATTGGCAGGGGGACCACTACTTGGGACTAGTACAGGGGGGATACTACTGGGGGCACTGCCTTGGGGGGGACCACTACTGGGGACTACTACAGGGGGGATACTGCTGGGGGCATTGCATTGGGGGAGACCACTGCTGGGGACTACAGGGGGGATACTACTGGGGACTACTACAGGGGGGGATACCGCTGGGGGCGCTGCATTGAGGGGGCACTACTGGGAACTACTACTGGGGGGGATACTACTGAGGGCACTGCATTTGGGGGGGGACCACTACTGGGGACTGCTACAGGGAGCACTGCATCAAGGGGGACACCTACTGGGGCACTCTATAAGGGGCCTACTACTGGGGGCACTGAAAAGGGAGATCCACTACAGGGGGCACTGCATAGGGGGGATAACTACTGGGGGCCTGCATAAGGGGGATCACTCCTGGGGGCACTGTATGAAGGGCACTGTATATGGGGGATCACTACTGGGGGGCTGCATATGGGTGATCACTACAGGGGGCACTGTATAAGGGGAACTAATGGCGGGCTGCATAAGGGGACTACTACAGGGGGAACTGTGTAAGGGGCACTTATTATGGGGGATCATTACTGGGGGCCTGTATAAGAAATATTCCCAGTGACAACAAAGGGGTGTGTCATTTTGACACGCCCCATTTTTCAGTGGCCACGCCCCTTGTGACCAGGCCCCTTGTGACCACGACCATTTTTTTTTTCAGGGGGGATACTGCTGGGAGCACTACAATGGGGGGGACCACTACAGGGGGGATACTGCTAAGGGCACTGCATTGGCAGGGGGACCACTACTTGGGACTACTACAGGGGGGATACTACTAGGGGCACTGCCTTGGGGGGGACCACTACTGGGGACTACTACAGGGGGGATACTGCTGGGGGCACTGCATTGGGGGAGACCACTGCTGGGGACTACTACAGGGGGGATACTACTGGGCGCACTGCATTGGGGGGGACCACTACTGGGGACTACAACAGGGGGGATACCGCTGGGGGCACTGCATTGAGGGGGCACTACTGGGAACTACTACTGGGGGGGATACTACTGGCGGCACTGCATTGGGGGGGACCACTACTGGGGACTGCTACAGGGAGCACTGCAACAAGGGGGACTACTACTGGGGGCACTGAAAAGGGAGAACCACTACAGGGGGCACTGAAAAGGGAGATCCACTACAGGGGGCACTGCATAGGAGGGATAACTACTGGGGGCCTGCATAAGGGGGATCACTCCTGGGGGCACTGTATAAAGGGCACTGTATATGGGGGATCACTACTGGGGGGCTGTATATGGGTGATCACTACTGGGGGCACTGTATAAGGGGAACTAATGGCAGGCTGCATAAAGGGGACTACTACAGGGGGAACTGTGTAAGGGGCACTGCATATGGGGGATCATTACTGGGGGCCTGTATAAGAAATGTTCCCAGTGACAAGAAAGGGGTGTGTCATGCTGACACGCCCTATTTTTCAGTGGCCACGCCCCTTGTGACCACACCCATTTTTCAACGCGCACACATGGTGGGGGAGACCCCTTTTTCAAATTTGCCCTGGGCTCCAAATACCCTAGTTACGCCACTGCGTACCTCCTGTCGGGATACTGTACCTTGGGATGCTGCTGTCGGTATTTTGACAGCTGGCATCCCGAGTGCCGGTATTTCATACCCAACCCGGAGGTGAGATGTATGTGGACACATCTGTATTGCGGACATTGATACAAATCCCCTTAAAGCACAGTGAATTGGTGTGGAAAGGTAAGCACATCCTGTGACAAGCTAGAGTCTAGTGCAGATATTAATGCAAGTGTGCAAGGAAATATAGACTAAGGGAGTGATTCAGCATCGGACGGAACAGCAAAGAAGCATGCAGGCAGCTGTGCAATTCCGTCCTTGCTAATATGTAAATGCAGCAGGAGGTCCAGCCCAAGCGCAGATTCCCGATAATCGGGAATCTGCATGCAATGCTGAATCAGCCACGAAGTTCATTGGATAAAATGTCACTAAATAGTTTGGGTATTGGTGGTTAAAGGGGGGACACTAGGGTCAAACTATCTCCTCATAGGATTTTGTACCAGGCTGCAAGGATTGGGAGGAAGGTGACCAACTTCACTTACACAGAGTTGAAGATTGTCCCAATCACTGATGAGCTCAGATTCTCTGCCTTTTGCCCCTTTGGTTATTACAAAGGCACACTGCCTATACAGGATGCCAGCTTCTTTCCTCTTGCTGGTGTAGGATTGGCCATTGACCATCGATGTTTTCAGTAAGATGATTTTTCCATTGATGGTTCTCCACCATAAATGGTTTTGTGGCAATGTTTAATTGATGTTAGTCAGGTGTCACAATGGGGAATTATGAATAGTGGAGACTGGCAAGTAACTGACATCTGAGAGGTGACCTTAACAGAATGAAAAGCATGATGGGAGATGTAGTTCAGTGTAGTTCACCCACAGCTAGAGAGGCTCAGTCACTACTCTGACACCGCTTACTCTTGTGATTGGATAACATACAATATTCATTTCATACCATATACCAATAGCTGCCAGGCACAGTGCAGAATGCACATCCTGGGAACCCTGTGACATCCAGGGGCTGATGCTATCTATAGGGGGGCATTTCTGCATGGTAGTGGATAGATTCCCTTCAGTATTTGTACCCTGAAGTCATCAGTTACTCTTTAACGTCATTCCTTACTAGCCACGTGGACATAGTGGGGGACTATAAACGTGGCCAAAGCATGGCGAGCCCAGCAGGCCGCAAGGGGACATATTTCTTCTGGATAGCATCATCAGTGAAGACCCTTAGGTTATGCAACCCTGTCACCAGGATGACATCATAGCTACTCCTTTTGTGTTCCTCTTGGCCAGGAATGTACTGTAGTACTGTAGTCCAGTGGTTCTCAAACGCAGTTCTCAGGACCCCACACAGGTCATGTTTTTCAGGTCACTTAGCAGTAGCAGGTTCACAGGTGTATTCATTACTCACTGAGATTTTAAAAGAGCCACAGGTGGAGCTATTTATTTCATTTGTGATTCTATGAGGAGACCTGGAAAACATGCACTATTGGGGGACTGAGTTTGAGAACCTGTGATGTAGTCACTTCTAAAACATCTAAGACTGTTCTGCACTGTGTCCACCAGAGGGCAGCACAAACCTGGATTACATGAGCGAGTGAAACGACACTGCAGCTACTGTGTCTGTCCACGCAAACAATATAAGGGTGGATATTGACAACTAAATGCAGAAGAAGTGAAATGACACGTTAAAAAAACAATTTTTTTTTTTCCGGTACTTGTGTACTTTACGGACTCATTGCAGAGAGAACTCAATGTTTTAAATGATACTTGTGTACTTTACGTCCACACCTAAAGAAGAAAGTTGTCCGCTTGCCCCGCTTCGGGCTCAGTGGCTCGCTACAAGGTTATATTCCCCCTCTATGCCCACTTGGACGGTAGGGAATGACGCTGGACACTGGCTGATGACGTCATGGTCCTCTCCGTGAAGGGGATTTAGACACTACCATGATTGATAATAATGAGTGTAGGACACTTGGGTTCTCTCTGCAATGAGTCCGTAAAGTACACAAGTACCTTTTTTTATATTGATTTTTAAGTATTAGTAAATGTTGATTGATTTAGATTGATTTAGAAATCTGATTAAAATAAACTTAGTACATGTACCCCTATGAGTCACACGCTATGCCGATATAAGAGCAGTTGGGCAATGTTTTAAGCACTGCGCATGCATCCCGATTGTTACCATACCAAGTCGCAGAATTAATTTGGATGCAGAGTGTGTAGATTTTAGCGGGCGGGAGAGAGGTGGCTAGGCCGATGTGCTGACACTTCCAATCATCTCCCAGAGAATCCCCAAATAGGAGCAATTACGCACACAACAGCGATCTCTGCGTACACTCAGTGGTACACATGTGACATAGGGGTTTCCAACTTTTTTTGCGCATTAGAGAATAAATCGCTTAGCTGTGCAAATATCAACTCTGCGTCCTCCTCTGCATCAGGCCCTAAGTGTGGAACCTAAAGGCGCACATTCACTACGAGATTAAAATGAGCGATTGAACGATATTGTTATCGTTCGCAAATCGTTCATTAAAATGTCTAAAACGACCAGCTATCATCTATCATCGGCCAAACATGCTGAACAACCCAACGATAACAGGTTGAGCATGTTAGGGGATGATTGTGCTGTGCCTACACTGAATGACTGCTCATTCGGTGTAGGCAGATCAGACTGTCAAACAACTGCACAATTACAATGTCATAATCATGCAGTCGTTTTGAGGTCTGCTAGTGGATGTGTGCCTAAAGAATGAGTTATTCGTTAGATGGATGTTCTGGATCTGAGTAATCCATGTAGCTATATATGATATATGTTACACTAATTAGAAATCCTTTATATTATTACGGTATGAACATTAAGTGACTGCAGGATTGTATTTATGTTGCCACATACACAGCAGTTAAGCATGTTGAATATCTTCTTACTTTAAATGAGAATGTATTGAAAGAGAATGGGGGCCGTGTTTATACTAAACTTCAACAGCTGTCGGATGGAAGCTAATTTACTAAGATAAATGAACAATTTGTACCATTCACTTATCAAAAACATGATTTTAAGATTTTTGTTTTATCCTTAAAAACGGCCTTTGTTTGATAGATATTATCAGTATTTTTTTATTTGTATTTTTTTTTAAACATACTTACATGGTGGAATAGCTGAGGCTAGTATTTAGCCAGTCACCAGGGGATTATCGCACAGGTTTTACTGGCTGTTACAGCGCTGCATTATTGGGACTGTGTTTACATCTGTCGGGTGAGACATTGGCAGCTCTTACCCAGGAACCTTGCATAATACTGCCATTTATCACTATCCGCGCCACACTTTGGGGCACATTCCCTTTACCTAATATTGCTCCTAAGGACAGACTCTTTATTATCGGCACACGGTATGCACCCTTAGCTCACCAACTAGTCTTCCGGACGCTGCAATGTTTGGAGGCCCTGAAAGACTGATATATTCTAGTTTATTAAGGCAGTTGTGTGCATTCAAGCTGCCACCAATATTAATACATTTAAACCATCACCCTTAATGTGTTATTAAAATTTAACATTTAGGGTTTTAATAAATTGTATTTATGGGTTTTCTTTACACTGCGCTTTCTGTATCGCAAGTCGTGTCCAGCTGAAGAACAATAGCATTTGTGCCTGGCATACACGTTTGTATACTTGCTCCTAACAATAGGTTGTGTCGCTTCATAGTGTTAGGAGTCAATGCTAAAGCGGCACACAACACAAAATAGTGTCTGGACTGCTAGTAAGGAATATCAGAGTTGCATTTTCAATATAAGATTGACATTAAATAAGAATATCTTCACTTAAAAAAATAAAATGGCAATATCCTTTCTTACAGCACTCCCAGGGCTCGAGCCAATAGGTGCGCTTTCTTCGCACCCGCGAGTAAATGCCGCACCTCCGGACTCGCACATTCTGTTTGCAATCCCATAGGGCTGTGAGCAAACATGTGCGAATCCGTGGTGAGATCAGACTGCGGGAAGGGGTGGTGGTGGGGTGTTTGGAAATTGCTGTACAGTTGCCAGCAAGTCACCCCCTTTGCCCCTAATTGGTTTAACTTCCAAATGGGAAAGCACATAGTAAGATGTGACTTGATATGATATAATGGTGAAACTTGTTGTTTAAGTACTGGAGGGGTTAATACTGAATCAGCCAATCAGAAACAGTTGCTGATCATCATATGTTGTTGCCCAAACACTCCAACATCCACAAGAAATACGCTGGCAAAAATGCATATATTACATGAACATTACCTTACTGTACTCATTTTATTACCTATACAGATTATTGCTGCACTGATAAAATCATGTTAAATTGATAAAATAAATGATTAATTATATAAGTTTATTAATATTTTATATACATATAAACCATCTTACTTATCATCAAAACATCTAGTAATAAGATATAATATACAGTACAATAACTATAAAAACAGCAAATTCGGGATAACCACAAATCGTTCAAATTAATTTATATTGTACAAGAGTGAGTGAGGGGTTACAGGGGGGTTAGCAGTGATTAGGGAGCACAGTGAGGGAGGGGGTTACAGGGGTATTAGCAGTGATGGGGGAGCAGTGAGTGAGGGGGTTACAGGGGTATTAACAGTGATGGGGGAGCAGTGAGTGAGGGGTTACAGGGGGATTAGCAGTGATGGGGGAGCATAGTGAGGGGGTTCAAGGGGGATTAGCAGTGATGGCAGAGCAGAGTGAGTGGATTACAGGGGGATTAGCAGTGATGGCAGAGCAGAGTGAGTGGATTACAGGAAATTAGCAGTGATGGCAGAGCAGAGTGAGTGACGGGATTACAGGGGGATTAGCAGTGATGGGGGGGAAGTGAGTGAGAGGGTTACAGGGGGATTAGCAGTGATGGGGGGAGCAGAGTGAGTGAGGGGGTTACAGGGGGATTATTAGTGATGGGGGAGCATAGCAAGTGAGGGGGTTACAGGTGGATTAGCAGTGATGGGGGAGCACAGTGAGCGAGGGGGTTACAGGGGGATTAGCAGTGATGGGGGAGCACAGTGAGCGAGGGGCTTACAGGGGGATTAGCACTGATGGGGGAGCACAGTGAGCGAGGGGGTTACAGGGGGATTAGCAGTGATGGGGGAGCACAGTGAGCGAGGGGGTTACAGGGGGATTAGCAGTGATGGGGAGCAGTGAGTTAGGGGGTTACAGGGGGATTAGCAGTGATGGGGGAACACAGTGAGTGAGGGAGTTACAGGAGGATTAGCAGTGATGGGGGGAGAACAGTGAGGGGGTTACAGGAGGATTAGCAGTGATGGGGGGGAGCACAGTGAGTGAGGGGGTTACAGGGGGATTAGCAGTGATGGGGGAGCACAGTGAGCGAGGGGGTTACAGGGGGATTAGCAGTGATGGGGGAGCACAGTGAGCAAGGGGGTTACAGGAGGATTAGCAGTGATGGGGGGAGAAGAGTGAGGGGGTTACAGGAGGATTAGCAGTGATGGGGGGGAGCACAGTGAGTGAGGAGTTACAGGGGGATTAGCAGTGATGGGGGAACAGAGTGAGTAAGGAGTTACAGGGGGATTAGCAGTGATGAGGAGCAGTGAGTTAGGGGGCTACAGGAGGATTAGCAGTGATGGGGGGAGCACAGTGAGTAAGGGGGTTACAGGGGGATTCGCAGTGATGGGGGGAGCACAGTGAGTGAAGGGATTACAGGAGGATTAGCAGTGATGGGGGTAGCACAGTGAGTGAGGGGGTTACAGGAGGATTAGCAATAATGGGGGGAGCACAGTGAGGGGGTTACAAGGGGATCAGAAGTGATGGGGAGCACATTGAGTGAGGGGTTTACAGGAGGATTAGCAGTGATGGGGGAGTAGAGTGAGGGGGTCACAGTTGGGATTAGCAGTGATGGGGTAGCACAGTGAGGGGGTTGCAGTGGGACATGGAGTAATGGGGAGCACAGTGAGTGAGGGGGTTACAGGAGTATTAGCAGTGATGGGGGGAGTAGAGAGGGGGTTACAGGAGGATTAGCAGTGATGGGGGAGCACAGTGAGGGGGTTACAGGGGGATTAGCAGTGATGGGGGAGCACAGTGAGAGGGTTACAGGGGGATTAGCAGTGATGGGGGTAGCACAGTGAGGGGGTTACAGGGGGATAAGCAGTGATGGGGAGCACAGTGAGTGAGGGGGTTACAGGAGGATTAGCAGTGATGGGGGAGTAGAGAGGGGGTTACAGGAGGATTAGCAGTGATGGGGGAGCACAGTGAGGGGGTTACATGGGGATTAGCAGTGATGGGGGAGCACAGTGAGGATGTTACAGGAGGATTAGCAGTGATGGGGGAGCACAGTGAGGGGGTTACAGGGGGATTAGCAGTGATGGGGGAGCACAGTGAGAGGGTTACAGGGGGATTAGCAGTGATGGGGTAGCACAGTGAGGGGGTTACAGGGGGATAAGCAGTGATGGGGAGCACAGTGAGTGAGGGGGTTACAGGAGGATTGGCAGTGATGGGGGGAGTAGAGAGGGGGTTACAGGAGGATTAGCAGTGATGGGGGGAGCACAGTGAGGGGGTTACATGGGGATTAGCAGTGAGGGGGAGCACAGTGAGGGTGTTACAGGAGGATTAGCAGTGATGGGGGAGCACAGTGAGGGAGTTACAGGGGGATTAGCAGTGATGGGGGAGCACAGTGAGTGAGGGGGTTACAGGGGGATTAGCAGTGATGGGGGGAGCACAGAGAGTGAAGGGGTTACAGGTGGATTAGCAGTGATGGGGGAGCACAGTGAGTGAGGGAGTAACAGGGGGAGCACAGTGAGGGGGTTATAGGGGGATTAGCAGTGATTAGCACAGAGAGAGGGGGATTAGCACAGAGAGTGAAGGAGTTACAGGTGGATTAGCAGTGATGGGGAGCACAGTGAGTGAGGGAGTTACAGGAGGATTAGCAGTGATGGGGGGAGCAGAGTGAAGGGGTTACAGGAGGATTAGCAGTGATGGGGGGAGCACAGTGAGTCAGGGGGTTACAGGGGGATTAGCAGTGATGGGAGAACAGAGTGAGTAAGGAGTTACAGGGGGATTAGCAGTGATGAGGAGCAGTGAGTTAGGGGGTTACAGGAGGATTAGCAGTGATGGGGGGAGCACAGTGAGTGAGGGAGTTACAGGGGGATTAGCAGTGATGGGGAGCAGTGAGTTAGGGGGTTACAGGGGGATTAGCAGTGATGGGGGAGCACAGTGAGTGAGGGGGTTACAGGTGGATTAGCAGTGAGGGGGTTACAGGGGGATTAGCAGTGATGGGGAGCACAAAGAGGGGTTTACAGGAGGATTAGCAGTGATGGTGGAGGAGAGTGAGGGGGTTACAGGAGGATTAGCAGTGATGGGGGGAGCAGAGTGAAGGGGTTACAGGAGGATTAGCAGTGATGGGGGGAGCACAGTGAGTCAGGGGGTTACAGGGGGATTAGCAGTGATGGGAGAACAGAGTGAGTAAGGAGTTACAGGGGGATTAGCAGTGATGAGGAGCAGTGAGTTAGGGGGTTACAGGAGGATTAGCAGTGATGGGGGGAGCACAGTGAGTGAGGGAGTTACAGGGGGATTAGCAGTGATGGGGAGCAGTGAGTGAGGGGGTTACAGGGGGATTAGCAGTGATGGGGGAGCACAGTGAGTGAGGGGGTTACAGGTGGATTAGCAGTGAGGGGGTTACAGGGGGATTAGCAGTGATGGGGAGCACAAAGAGGGGTTTACAGGAGGATTAGCAGTGATGGTGGAGGAGAGTGAGGGGGTTACAGGAGGATTAGAAGTGATGGGGGGAGCACAGTGAGGTGGTTACAGGGGGATTAGCAGTGATGGGGGAGCAGAGTGAGAGGGTTACAGGGGGATTAGCAGTGATGGGGGGAGCACAGTGAGGGGGTTACAGGGGGATAAGCAGTGATGGGGAGCACAGTGAGTGAGGGGGTTACAGGAGGATTAGCAGTGATGGGGGGAGTAGAGAGGGGGTTACAGGAGGCTTAGCAGTGATGGGGGAGCACAGTGAGGGGGTTACATGGGGATTAGTAGTGATGGGGGAGCACAGTGAGGGGGTTACAGGGGGATAAGCAGTGATGGGGAGCACAGTGAGTGAGGGTTTACAGGGGGAGCACAGTGAGGGGGTTACAGGGGGATAAGCAGTGATGGGGGAACCGTGTGAGGGGGTTACAGGAGGATTAGCAGTGATGGGGGGAGCAGAGTGAGGGGGTTACAGGAGGATTAGCAGTGATAGGGGAACAGAGTGAGTGAGGAGTTACAGGGGGATTAGCAGTGATGAGAAGCAGTGAGTTAGGGGGTTACAGGAGGATTAGCAGTGATGGGGGGAGCACAGTGAGTGAGGGAGTTACAGGGGGATTAGCAGTGATGGGGAGCAGTGAGTTAGGGGGTTACAGGGGGATTAGCAGTGATGGGGGAGCACAGTGAGTGAGGGGGTTACTGGAGGATTAGCAGTAATGGGGTGAGCACAGTGAGGGGGTTACAGGGGGATAAGCAGTGATGGGGGAACCGTGTGAGGGGGTTACAGGAGGATTAGCAGTGATGGGGGGAGCAGAGTGAGGGGGTTACAGGGGGATTAGCAGTGATGGGGGAGCACAGTGAGTGAGGGGGTTACTGGAGGATTAGCAGTAATGGGGTGAGCACAGTGAGGGGGTTACAGGGGGATTAGAAGTGATGGGGAGCACATTGAGTGAGGGGTTTACAGGAGGATTAGCAGTGATGGGGAGCACAGTGAGTGAGGGGGTTACAGGGGGATTAGCAGTGATGGGGGGAGCACAGAGAGTGAAGGGGTTACAGGTGGATTAGCAGTGATGGGGGAGCACAGTGAGTGAGGGAGTAACAGGGGGAGCACAGTGAGGGGGTTATAGGGGGATAAGCAGTGATGGGGAGCACAGTGAGTGAGGGAGTTACAGGAGGATTAGCGGTGATGGGGGGAGCAGAGTGAAGGGGTTACAGGAGGATTAGCAGTGATGGGGGGAGCACAGTGAGTCAGGGGGTTACAGGGGGATTAGCAGTGATGGGAGAACAGAGTGAGTAAGGAGTTACAGGGGGATTAGCAGTGATGAGGAGCAGTGAGTTAGGGGGTTACAGGAGGATTAGCAGTGATGGGGGGAGCACAGTGAGTGAGGGAGTTACAGGGGGATTATCTTTGATGGGGAGCAGTGAGTTAGGGGGTTACAGGGGGATTAGCAGTGATGGGGGAGCACAGTGAGTGAGGGGGTTACAGGTGGATTAGCAGTGAGGGGGTTACAAGGGGATTAGCAGTGATGGGGAGCGCAAAGAGGGGTTTACAGGAGGATTAGCAGTGATGGTGGAGGAGAGTGAGGGGGTTACAGGAGGATTAGAAGTGATGGGGGGAGCACAGTGAGGTGGTTACAGGGGGATTAGCAGTGATGGGGGAGCAGAGTGAGAGGGTTACAGGGGGATTAGCAGTGATGGGGGGAGCACAGTGAGGGGGTTACAGGGGGATAAGCAGTGATGGGGAGCACAGTGAGTGAGGGGGTTACAGGAGGATTAGCAGTGATGGGGGGAGTAGAGAGGGGGTTACAGGAGGCTTAGCAGTGATGGGGGAGCACAGTGAGGGGGTTACATGGGGATTAGTAGTGATGGTGGAGCACAGTGAGGGGGTTACAGGGGGATAAGCAGTGATGGGGAGCACAGTGAGTGAGGGTTTACAGGGGGAGCACAGTGAGGGGGTTACAGGGGGATAAGCAGTGATGGGGGAACCGTGTGAGGGGGTTACAGGAGGATTAGCAGTGATGGGGGGAGCAGAGTGAGGGGGTTACAGGAGGATTAGCAGTGATAGGGGAACAGAGTGAGTGAGGAGTTACAGGGGGATTAGCAGTGATGAGAAGCAGTGAGTTAGGGGGTTACAGGAGGATTAGCAGTGATGGGGGGAGCACAGTGAGTGAGGGAGTTACAGGGGGATTAGCAGTGATGGGGAGCAGTGAGTTAGGGGGTTACAGGGGGATTAGCAGTGATGGGGGAGCACAGTGAGTGAGGGGGTTACTGGAGGATTAGCAGTAATGGGGTGAGCACAGTGAGGGGGTTACAGGGGGATAAGCAGTGATGGGGGAACCGTGTGAGGGGGTTACAGGAGGATTAGCAGTGATGGGGGGAGCAGAGTGAGGGGGTTACAGGGGGATTAGCAGTGATGGGGGAGCACAGTGAGTGAGGGGGTTACTGGAGGATTAGCAGTAATGGGGTGAGCACAGTGAGGGGGTTACAGGGGGATTAGAAGTGATGGGGAGCACATTGAGTGAGGGGTTTACAGGAGGATTAGCAGTGATGGGGAGCACAGTGAGTGAGGGGGTTACAGGGGGATTAGCAGTGATGGGGGGAGCACAGAGAGTGAAGGGGTTACAGGTGGATTAGCAGTGATGGGGGAGCACAGTGAGTGAGGGAGTAACAGGGGGAGCACAGTGAGGGGGTTATAGGGGGATAAGCAGTGATGGGGAGCACAGTGAGTGAGGGAGTTACAGGAGGATTAGCAGTGATGGGGGGAGCAGAGTGAAGGGGTTACAGGAGGATTAGCAGTGATGGGGGGAGCACAGTGAGTCAGGGGGTTACAGGGGGATTAGCAGTGATGGGAGAACAGAGTGAGTAAGGAGTTACAGGGGGATTAGCAGTGATGAGGAGCAGTGAGTTAGGGGGTTACAGGAGGATTAGCAGTGATGGGGGGAGCACAGTGAGTGAGGGAGTTACAGGGGGATTAGCAGTGATGGGGAGCGCAAAGAGGGGTTTACAGGAGGATTAGCAGTGATGGTGGAGGAGAGTGAGGGGGTTACAGGAGGATTAGAAGTGATGGGGGGAGCACAGTGAGGTGGTTACAGGGGGATTAGCAGTGATGGGGGAGCAGAGTGAGAGGGTTACAGGGGGATTAGCAGTGATGGGGGGAGCACAGTGAGGGGGTTACAGGGGGATAAGCAGTGATGGGGAGCACAGTGAGTGAGGGGGTTACAGGAGGATTAGCAGTGATGGGGGGAGTAGAGAGGGGGTTACAGGAGGCTTAGCAGTGATGGGGGAGCACAGTGAGGGGGTTACATGGGGATTAGTAGTGATGGGGGAGCACAGTGAGGGGGTTACAGGGGGATAAGCAGTGATGGGGGAACCGTGTGAGGGGGTTACAGGAGGATTAGCAGTGATGGGGGGAGCAGAGTGAGGGGGTTACAGGAGGATTAGCAGTGATAGGGGAACAGAGTGAGTGAGGAGTTATAGGGGGATTAGCAGTGATGAGAAGCAGTGAGTTAGGGGGTTACAGGAGGATTAGCAGTGATGGGGGGGAGCACAGTGAGTGAGGGAGTTACAGGGGGATTAGCAGTGATGGGGAGCAGTGAGTTAGGGGGTTACAGGGGGATTAGCAGTGATGGGGGAGCACAGTGAGTGAGGGGGTTACTGGAGGATTAGCAGTAATGGGGTGAGCACAGTGAGGGGGTTACAGGGGGATAAGCAGTGATGGGGGAACCATGTGAGGGGGTTACAGGAGGATTAGCAGTGATGGGGGGAGCAGAGTGAGGGGGTTACAGGGGGATTAGCAGTGATGGGGGAGCACAGTGAGTGAGGGGGTTACTGGAGGATTAGCAGTAATGGGGTGAGCACAGTGAGGGGGTTACAGGGGGATTAGAAGTGATGGGGAGCACATTGAGTGAGGGGTTTACAGGAGGATTAGCAGTGATGGGGAGCAGAGTGAGGGGGTTACAGGAGGATTTTTAGTAATGGGGAGCAGAGTGAGGGGGTTACAGGAGGATTAGAAGTGATGGGGGGAGCACAGTGAGGAGGTTACAGGGGGAGTAGAGTGAGGGGATTGCAGTGGTATATGGAGTGATGGGGAGCAGAGTGAGGGGTTACAGGAGGATTAGCAGTGATGGGGGGAGTAGAGAGGGTTACAGGAGGATTAGCAGTGATGGGGGAGCACAGTGAGGGGGTTACAGGGGGATTAGCAGTGATGGGGAGCACAGTGAGAGGGTTACAGGGGGATTAGCAGTGATGGGGGGAGTAGAGTGAGTGTGTTACAGGAGGATTAGCAGTGATGGGGGGAGCACAGTGAGGGGGTTACAGGGGAATAAGCAGTGATGGGGAGCACAGTGAGTGAGGGGGTTACAGGAGGATTAGCAGTGATGGGGGGAGCAGAGTGAGGGGATTACAGGGGGGGATAAGCAGTGACGGGGAACACAGTGAGGGGGTTACAGGTGGATTAGCTGTGATGGGGGAGTAGAGAGGGGATTACAGGAGGATTAGCAGTGATGGCGGGGAGCACAGTGAGGGGATTACAGGGGAATAAGCAGTGATGGGGAGCACAGTGAGTGAGGGGGTTACAGGAGGATTAGCAGTGATGGGGGAGCAGTGAGTGAGGGGTTACAGGGGGATTAGCAGTGATGGGGGAGCATAGTGAGGGGGTTCAAGGGGGATTAGCAGTGATGGCAGAGCAGAGTGAGTGGATTACAGGGGGATTAGCAGTGATGGCAGAGCAGAGTGAGTGGATTACAGGGGCATTAGCAGTGATGGCAGAGCAGAGTGAGTGGATTACAGGGGGATTAGCAGTGATGGCAGAGCAGAGTGAGTGGATTACAGGGTATTAGCAGTGATAGCAGAGTGAGTGAGGGGATTACAGGGGGATTAGCAGTGATGGGGGAGCAGTGAGTGAGGGGATTACAGGGGGATTAGCAGTGATGGGGGAGAAGTAAGTGATGGGGTTACAGGGGAATTAGCAGTGATGGGGGAGCACAGTGAGTGAGGGGGTTGCAGAGGGATTATCAGTGATGGGGCACAGTGAGTGAGGGGGTTACAGAGGGATTAGCAGTGATGGGAGCACAGTGAGTGAGGGGGTTACAGGGGGATTAGTAGTGATGGGGAACACAGTGAGTGAGGGGATTACAGAGGGATCAGCAATGATGGAGGAGCACAGTGAGTGGAATACGGGGGGTAGGAGTGATGGGGTGTAGTAGAGTAAATAAGGAGGTTACTTGGGGCTTGTTGTGCTGTTTTATTAATAAACATCAGAGATATTCCCAGGAAGGGGGTCTTCATCTTTCCACCCCTTCTTTATCAGTAACGTCACAGCAGAACCTGTCAGACCCCTGCGCTTATCACCAGTACCATACTCTCTGGTCGGGCTGAGTATCCCACATTCAGAACCTGGGGCCTTGCCATTCCAATGCTGTGCGTCCCCAGTAACTGATATTCATCCAGAGTTTATGTAATTCCTCCACTTCTGTGCGACGCATTCTCTGTGTTCCCGGCGGCAGTGGTAAAGGCCGGGAACTGAGGGCCTGATTCACTACGGATTGCTATTGCAATCGCAGCTGCAATTACGCATGAAAATATGCTAATGAATGCTATTGGAATTCCGTTGCACAGCCAGCAAAGAGACGCCCACTGCCACTATCTCACATCTGTAATACCTTGCAGCCCTGAGTATACATCGGTAACATCGGCCCCTCACGCAGAATTACAGCAGGCCTGACCTTACTCAGAAATTGCTAACCTGCAGTGAGTACACAAGCTGCGCATGCTGTCACAGTGGCTAATTCATGCACGCCCATGCAACGCGTTCAAGCAGACAGGCAGGTCTGCATTTCTCCGACCACTCCCCCGTCACCACCCGAATGCTGACTACCTGCGATGATTTACCGTGCTGTGTGTGATCATAGTGCAGCCAACTGCTTACGCTGTCGCAATCAGTAATGAATCAGGCCCTGAGAGTGGTTTGGCAGTGGGCATGTGTCACTATGAATTGCCCAATTGCAGGACCGGGAGACAGAACAGGGATGGGCTGCTTTTGTAATGAGATGGATGGTCCCTGCGGAGGAGCCACCCAGCCACCAGGAAATGCATTAGTAAGCCAGAGCCGGCCCCAATGAGGGAAAAACTTGTAATATATGTATGTAAAAATACAAAAGTCTAGGGCCAGTCCATCTTTGAACAGGATTTACCTTACCAGCCACTTCACACTCCAGCACAGCAGTCATCCTGCCAGTACAAATCATTTTCTTTTTAAAAATGAACCACTCTCAAAGTGACAATAGTCATTAATATGCAACTCTTTTATTCACTTACAGTTGTCCAGTTAAATGTTTATTCATTCTAAATAAAATAATTCAAATTAAACAGCCTATTCTGAACTATTTTCTCTTTCTATTCTGTATCTGTTTCACCCTACATCATCTCCACAAATAACTGTTTTGTCACAACAGGGACCATTTTATAAGATAGATATACCACTCTTAGGTGTGCAGGCACGCTCTGATAAACACCCGCCTTAAACGGTTGAGAGCCAGGGGAGCCCTTTCATCGGGTCCCCCAGCCAAAGCATTACCCCTGACTGCTAGTCAGCCCAGGCCAGGGATCCAGCAATAAATGGATCGCCCCACTCCTGGGCAGCCTAGGCTGATAGCCCGGGGCTAACCCTGGCCGGTGGGTGCCAGGATGATTATGTAGTGTGGTAAAAAATCTTATGGTAGACTAACCTAGAAAACTTTCCTTCAAGGTCCATAGGGTCCACAGGGATACCATGTGGATTTTATGGTTGGTGACCAGGAACTAAACAGTTAAAGCTACAGCTCCCAGGATACCTCGGGTCCTCCTCCATACATACCCTGCCCCTAGCCATAGGACTTCAGTTTAGTTAACAAGCCTCAAGGCAGGAGAAGGAAGAGGTGAAGGTAGAGCAATCGTAAGAACACAAGATGAGGGAATCTGTTACCGAAAGAAAAAAAAGTAACCCTGCAGTCAGATGCGTCAGGGTGGGTGCCCTGTGGACCTAGAAAAAAAGGAGTTAAGTCTATCATAACTCTGATTTTCTTCTTCAGGGTCCATAGGGATCCACAGGGATACCAAGGAGATGTCCCATAGCAGTTCCCCTAGGGTGGGGACGCTCCTGAGCAGAAAGGAGAACTCGTCGCCCAAAGGAAGCATCCTGAGAGGCAAATGTATCAAAGGCATAGAACCTAAGAAAAGTGTGGATAGAGGACCATGTAGCTGCCTTGCGCAAATATTCAGCAGAGGCACCATGACTAAATATCCACTGTGGCTCTATAGACCAATTTGCTGTCACCGTGTTTGGGACAGGGAAATCAGCCTGTGTGTACACCTGAGAGATAGTCATGTGTAGCCATCTTGCCAGAGTCTGCTTGTTAGCTGGCCATCCTCGTTTGTGAAAACCATATAAAACAAAAAGAGCATCTGATTTTCTAACAGTTTGTACGCTCCACATAGATACGGAGAGCACAAACTACATCCAGGGAGGCTTCACCTACAGAAAGATTTGGAGAAAAGCTGGAACTACAATTTCTTCATTTACATGAAGACGGGACACTTCTTTAGGAATGTAACCCCCCTTGTATGAAGAACAGCTTTATCCTGGTGAAAAATCAAAAATCGGAAGTGATGAGAGCACTGCCAAATCATTAACTCTGCGAGGAGATAGGGAGGAGAAAGTGTCTTCGCTGTCAACCATTTCAAATCCAGAGTCCAAAGGTTCAAATGGGGGAGCTTGTAGCCCCTTAAGAACCAAAGACAAATCCCAAAGTGCTACTGGTGGGACAAAAGGAGGCTGAACTTGCAGAACTCCTTGAAAAAAAATTCTAAAATTTGGTAATGAGGCAATTTTCCTCTGGAACCAGACTGCTAGTGCAGAAATCTGAACTCTCAAAGTGGCCAGGCGTAGACCCCGGTCTAAACCTGCCTGGGGAAAAGTCAGTACCCTGGAAAGCCTAAACACCTTAGGATCATATTTTCTGTGGGAACACCATTGACCTAAAGAATGCCAAACCCTGTAATAGATGCGGGCAGAGGCAGATTTCCTTGCCCTAAGCATCGTCTGAATTACAGAACTGGACAAACCCTTTGCTCTTAAGATGAAGATTCAAGAGCCACGCCGTCAAAACCAGATGTGGCAAGTCCGAATGCTGGCAGGGACCCTGCATTAGCAGATCCTGCCATAGAGGAAGAGGATACGGACTGTCTATGGATAGATTCTGTATGTCGGTGAACCAATTACGTCTGGGCCAAGCAGGAGCTACTAATATTAATGTTCCACTTTCCTACTTGAATTTCCTGAGGAGGGAAATTGGAGGAAAGAGATATGCCAGCTTGGTCCCATCTTACTGCCAGTGTGTCCACAACGGCTGATGATGGGTCTCTGGACCTGGACCCATACCTGGGGACCTTGTGGTTGTGATGTGAGGCCATGAGATCTATTTCTGGTAGACTCCATTTGTTTACCAGGAGCTGAAACACTCCTGGATGGAGAGACCACTCTCTGGCATGTATGTCCTAGCGACTTAGGAAGTCTGCTTCCCAATTGAGTACTCCCGGTATGAATATTGTCGAGATGGCCGGAAGAGGACATTCTGCCCAAATCAGAACCTTTGTCACATCTTCCATGGCTGCATAACTTCTTGTGCCTCCCTGATGGTTGAGATAGGCCACTGTAGTCATGTTGTCGTACTTGATCTGGAGCGGTTTGCCCTGGAGCAGGTCCTGTGCCATGATAAGTGCTTTGTATACTGCTCACAGTTCCAGAATGTTTATTGGCAGATGACTTTCCTGATTTGTCCATCTTCCCTGGATGGTGTGATGACCTGTCACTGCTCCTCTTCCACGAAGACTGGCGTCCGTGGTGAGAAGCTCTCAATTTGGAATCCAAAATGGGCGCCCTTTGTTCAGATGGTCCTTTTTCAGCCACCACAGGAGAGAGTGACGAACCTCTGGAGAAGGATCCTCTGGGACCTTATTAGATGATACTGTCCGTTCCATCTGGAGAGAATCAATCTTTGCAGAGGCCTGGAATGGAACGGAGCATACCCCACCATGTCGAAGGTGGATACCATTGATCCCAGGACCTACATTTGCTAACAGAATGGATAACCTTTGTTTGTGTATTCACAATAATAGGGCCGCAATCTTGTCCTCTGGCAGAAACACCCATTGTGCCCGAGAATCCAGAAGAGCTCCCAGATGTACCATCTGCTGTGTTGGAGAAAGCGATGATTTGTTCCAATTGATGATCCAGCCATGCTCTTGTAGGCAGGCTATGGTCAGTTGAATATGGTTTTGTAAAACAATCGGAGTCTGCGCCAATATCAGAAAGTTGTCCAAATATGGTAGTATTCTGACTCCCTGACGCCTGATATAGGCCGTCATTACCGACATTATTTTAGTAAAATACCCGGGGTGCTGCAGATAGGCCAAAGGGTAGTGCCTGAAATTGGTAATGTTGCTGAAGTTCAGCAAACTGTAAAAATTGTTGATGAGCTGACATGATAGGTACATGCAGATATGCATCCTGAATGTCCAGGGAAACCATATAATCCCCAGGCTCCATTGCCAAAATAATTGATAGGAGAGTTTCCATACGAAACTTGGGTACATGGATAAACGGGCAATGATCCCCATTCGGTTTCTGAACCAAGAACAGATTGGAATAACAACCCCTTCCTTTTTGTGACACAGGAACAGGGATCATTATCCCCGCCTGCAGCAGGGTGTGAATGGCTTCCTTAAGGGCCAAGACCTTGACCGCATCCGATGGAGGATCTGTGCAAAAAAAGTCTGCGGAGGATGCCTCCTGAAAGTGAGAGCATACCCCTGATAGACCACTTCTTGGACCCATGCATCTGTTTTTGTCTGACGCCACAAATCTGCAAACTGAAAAAGTCGGCCTTCCACACTGGGATCCCCCAGGAGGAGGCCCGCCCTATCAGGCCGAGGATTTATCGTCCGGCTTAGAAGTTGAATGTCTTGCCGGCCCAGACAGCTTAGTTTATCGCCTTGTCATCTTGCGAAAACTAGGACGGAAGGACCAAAAAGAAACCAGCCTAGACTTTATTGTAGCCGTAGATGGCAGACCTGCTGATTTTGAAGCCGCCGGAGTAGCTATTATTTTATCTAACTCTGCTCCAAAAAGTATATTTCCAGAGAAAGGTAAGACTTCCAGAGCCTTCTTTGTACCTGTATCAGTTTTCCAGGATCTTAACCAAAGAGCCCTGCATGCCACTGTTGAAGCTACTGATGCCTTAGAAGCTATAATTCCAGCATCTACTGCAGCTCCTCTCAGATAGGAAGCTGCTTCCCGTATTTGGGAGATATACCTCATCTGTTCTCTGGTAGCATCTGGTAGAGATTCTTCCAATGCCCCCATCCATTCTTCAACAGTTTTGGCTACCCAGGCTCCAGCCATAGCTGGATGAGTAACAGCTCCAGATGATGAAAATATTGCCTTAAGACAGGCTTCAATGTTTTTATCTGTGGAATCCTTCAGAGAAGATGCTGACGGCATTTCTGATTAAGTGCGTCACATGAGCATTCACAGTAGTGGGTACCTCCCACTTAGTACATACAGAAGCTGGGAAAGTATACAACGATGTTATTCTTTTATCATAAAACCGCTTGACAGGGTTACCCCATGTATCTTGCATAAGCTCAGTGAGCTATTCAGATATAGGAAACTCCATTTTGGCCACCTTCCGGTGGTGTTTAAACACTGGAGCCTTCTTACTAGGAGCTGGTTCATCATCCTGAATATCAAGGATTGATTTAACCACCCTCACCAAAGAAGGAACATTCACTGTGGACAGATGGTGCTCCTCCCCCGAACTACACCCAGGAGAGGAACCCTGTGCATCATCTGATTCCTCTGATGATGCATCTGAATCCATATGTTGAGCAGACTGATAAAAAGAACTTGCGCTTAGGCGCCTTAGTAACTACTGGTCTGCTTTCAACATTAGATGGTGCCATACACTGACAAGAATGGCCATAAACATCCTTCCAGGAAGGATGCATAGAAGGTGCAAACATGGCATGCTGTGGATACCCCATCCAAGGAGGCAGTGTGGGAGCAGCCATACGATCCACAAACTGCTTCACTACCTGGGACAAAGAGGATACCCAAGCTGGCTCTTGTCCACAGGCAAACTGGAACTGGTGAGGTGGCTCTTTATAACAGACAACACACAAATCATCCTTTATGTCCTGAGGGGACAAACAGGCTTTACATGAAACCACCACAGGGGCCTCCACCTCCTGTTTACTTTTATCTTTTGACATGTTCAAAATAAAGGCAATAAATGCAATGTTAAGTGACAGTCTTCACAAAATCTTAATGAATGTGAAGTAGTCAGAGAAAAATCTCCACCCCAAGGGGATGGAGAGAAAAACAGAGTGACCGTTATAATTGACAGACAGAAATAAGACAGTGTCAATTAGAGATGAGCGGGTTCAGATTTCAGAAATCCGAACCCACCCGAATTTACCAGATCCGAGTCGGATCCAAGCAGGCTCGATTTTTCTCACCTGACTCGGATCTCAAACCGAGGCAAAACTATAGAGTGTGAAATCTCACGGTTCGCGAGCTTTCGTCTCTATGATCAATGTAGTATATAAGGGACCACGCGACGGACGCCATTTCACTCCGGCTGTGGAGACTGAACAGGGAGGGTGGGTAGTGTAGGGCTGGGAGAGGTGCTGGTGCTGTCTGCTGTGTCCTGGGCTGCTGATCCATTCTGGGCTGGTGCTGTCTGCTGTGTCCATCTGGGCTGTTGCTGATCCATCTGGGCTGTCTGCTGTGTCCTGGTGCTGCTGATCCATTCTGGGCTGGTGCTTTGCTTTCTGCTGTGTCCATCTGGGCCCAAGTTCTGGACTCAAAGAAAAAAATAAAAAATAAATATTGTCAAAAATAAAAACAAAGTGTCTTTTATATTTTATCTGTGTGTGTGTGTGTATTAGGCTTAACCGCAGTACCGCACAAGATCCAGCCAGCAACGCAAGTTGCAACCTAGTGCTGCCCGACTCCAGTCGTGATCAATCTGTGCTCTGTGCCTAAGTTCTTGATTATAAGAAAAAAATTAAAATAGGTTTTTTTTGTGTGGATCTTTTACTGTCTGTGTGTGTGTGTGTGTGTGTATCCAGCCAGCAACGCAAGTTAAGTTGCAACCTAGTGCTGCCCCACTCCAGTCGTGATCAATCGCTGCTCTGGACCTGAAATATTTTTTAAAATAAATTGTCTTTTTTTGGTGTAATATTTTAGTGTGTGCGCACGACTGCACATGTGTGAATTTTGTAACCGCACCTTGGCTACACTATTGGTGCTTGTGACACTGCTTCAAGACCTCAGAAAACATGGAGGGCTGTCATATGACAGGAGAGCAAGGCCAAGAACCACATGTTGTAGCTGCTGCCAGCAGTGCAAGGCCGTCAACTTCCTCATCCTCTATGAAGGCCCATGCCCCAGGGCTTAAGTCACGCCATCGATATGGTAAAGCTACTTTTACCGAACTTAAGAAAAAACAATTGAAAGGAAATTTGCCTTTAGATAAACAAAAAATTGGCAATATGCCATTCACTATACGAAGTGGAAAGGAAAGGATAAGGCCTTGGCCTTTCTTTATGAAGACTGCTGATTCTGATAGAACTTCTGCTTGTAGTAGTAGTGGTGGTGGTACCATTAAAACATTAAAATTTGTTAAAATGAGTAAGCAAGCTCCGGAAAAACAAACTGTGTGCCCTGAGAAATCAAAATCACAAATCCCAGAGGAGAGTGCAAGTGTGTCCACGGTTGCCATATGTGAGCCAGACCTAAATACTAGTGTATTGGAGGATCCTAAAAGTTCCAACATTTGTGTGCCCTCTGTAAATGTGGGGAAGGGCAGACAACATCTTGCAGACATAGTCATCGAGGATGCTTCTGTGGAATTGCACATGGAGGAGGAGGAGGATATTTTGGTAGTTGAAGGTGCTAAGGATGATGAAGATGTTCATGATGAGGATGTTGATGCCGATGATGTCCTTTGTGTAAGTAAGGCAACAGTTGTTGCCCATGGATTGAAAAAGACAAAGCCCATTGTTGTCATGCCGGGGCAAAAAACAAAAAAAATCCACTTCTCACGTGTGGAACTATTTCAGCCCCAATCCGGACAACAGTTGTCAAGCCATATGTACCCATTGCCAAGCAAGAGTGAGTAGAGGGAGGGACCTAAACCACCTAGGAAGCTCCTCCTTGTTACATCATTTGGAGCGCATTCATCAAATATCAAAGTTTACGTCGCCAAGTTCCAAAACGTAACAAGTCCAGTGACACCTACCTGCTCCCTCTCTGTGGGGTCCAAGCGCCTTCGATCTACAACACCAACACCTTTATAATCAACATCCTCAATCGTCATTGGGAGTAGTCCTGCTGCATCCAATGTTGTTATTCGAAGCATGATTGACTCCTCTCCTATCCGTGATTCCTCAGAAGGATCCTTGATGACTACGCCTGTTGCTGCTGCTGTCAGTGGATCTTCATCCCAGAAGGGGACCAGGAGGAAGACTACTTGTAGTGTAGCCTCCAAAAAACAATTAACTGTCAAACAATCATTTGCAAGGGCAAACAAGCATGACAGCAATCACACAGTTGCACAGCGGATTACTGACGCCATAACAGCTATGCCGGTATTAGATGTGCGTCCAGGATCCGCCATTACTGCAGTGGGTTTTCAACATTTAATTCAGGTCCTTTGTCCTCGCTACCAGATACCTTCTAGATGCCACTTCGCTAGAAGAGCAATTCCAAATCTGTACAAGGACATTAAAAAAAACCCTTATTAATGTCCTCAGAAATGCCGTTGTACCCACTGTCCACTTGACCACTGATATTTGGACAAGTGGGACAGAGCAAACTAAGGATTACATGATGGTGACAGCCCACTGGGTATGTGTATTGTCTACAACAGCAACATCTAACAAAAGACAGCTGATACAGAGGCAGGCTACTCTTTGTATAACTGGTTTCACTAAGAGGAAAACCGCTGAGAACCTCTTAGAAAAACTCAGGGAAACCATTGCTAAATGGCTTACCCCACTTGGACTCTCCTTGGGATTTGTGATTTCGGACAATGCCACCAATATTGTGAGAGCATTACATCTGGGCGAATTCCAACTCGTCCCATGTTTTGCTCACACAATTAATTTGGTGGTGCAACATTTTTATAAAATGATAGGGGGCGTGCAGGAGATGCTCTCCATGGCCCGCAAAATATCCGGACATTTTAGACATTCGGCAACCACTTGTTGAAGATTGCATGACCAGCAGGATCTGTTAAATTTGCCCTGCCATCAGCTGAAGCAAGAGGTAGTAACTCGGTGGAATTCTACCCTCTATATGCTTAAGCGGATGGAGGAACAGCAAAAGGCCATACAACGGACTATGACATAGGCCGTGGAGGGGGAATGCACCTTACTCAGGAGCAGTGGAGAATAATTTCCAAGTTGTGCAAGGTTCTCAAACCATTTGAACTTGCCACACGTGAAGTTAGTTCTGACGCTGCTAGCTTGAGTCAGTCATTCCCCTCATCAGACTTTTGCAAAAACAGCTGGAGAAACTGAAGGTGGTGAAACGGAGCGATTGCGCAAAGTATGTCGGACTGGTGGATCAAGCCCTTGATTCACTTCACCAGGATCCAAGAGTCGTCAATCTATTGAAATCTGAAAAATATATTTTGGCAACCATTCTGGATCCTAGGTTTAAGTCCTACCTTGTGAGTTTTTTCCAACAGAATGAAATCTAAAACTGTGCACAGAGATGTTGGTAAAAAAATTGTCAGCTGCAGCCGCACGTGACACACCATCATCTCCTCCTTCAGTTTCTGCAGCTGCCAGGAAAAAGACTCAATTTTCCTTACAGAATGCCTGCTGGTCATGCAGATCAGTCACCAAAAAATTACATCTGGTCGAGCCTGAGAGAACTGCCTACTAGTGACATGTCTTCTACCGTGACTATGTGTGATACGGTCTCCAAACACAGAATGGTGGAGGACTATTTTAGAGATAACATCCTACTAGGCATGTCAGACAGTCCCTTTCAGTACTGGCAGGAAAAAGAGGCAATTTGGAGGCCCATACACAAACTGGCTTTGCATTACTTAAGTTGCCCACCCTACAGTGTGTACTCCGAAAGAGTTTTCAGTGCAGCTGGCAACCTTGTCAGTGATCGGCGTAGGAGGTTACTTCCTCAAAATGTGGAAAAGATAATGTTCATTAAAATGAATTACAAATTCTACGAGGAAGACCTCTACCAACAACTACATAAAAAAATTACAGAGGCGCCTATGGTGGATTCCAGTGGGGACAAATTAATATTGTGTGATGACGAGGACAACTAGTAATGGAAAGCCAGTTTGTGTATGGGATCATTTTCATTTCCATGTCCATATCACATTGGCAGCTTGTTTTATGGGGGTTCAAACAAACCAATCATTTCAGCCACAATTGGCAGTCCTTGTCGCTGAAATTATTGGTTTGTTAAACTGTGAATGTAATGTTTTGCACCTTTTTCCTTTCCATTATGTGCTGGTTGGGGCATTGCTGCCTGACATTTTAAATTAATGTTATGGTTGGTTTAGGAACCAATGATTTGTTTTTAAATTAATTTATTATCAATTTTACAGCCAGGGGCTGCACCAATGAATTTCTTTTTATTATTAATTATTCAGCCCTGGGGTGCACAAATGAATTGTTTTATAATTTATTATCAATTACACAGCCAGGAGCTGCACCAACTAGTATCAACTATCAATTCTTCAATACTCAAGGGTATCCCAACCATCATCTTTGCACAGTCCTCAACTCTATTAATAATTATATCAATCAGTTTTGAGCCAGCAAGCTGGATGCAACCTTTTGGCCCTTTAACTAATAAAAAAATAAATCAATATTGTGAGCTATGAGGTGGTCAAAATTGACTGGAAATGAGTGGAAATAAATGTTATTGAGGTTATTAATACTGTAGGAACAAAAAAATGCCCATTTTATTGATTTTTAGCTGTTTTTTTTATTTTTTAAGAAAAAAATCCAGATCCAAAACACGAAAACAAAACACGGAGGTGAGGTTTTGGCAAAACCAATCCAGATCCAAAACCAAAACACGGGGGTCGGTGCACATCTCTAGTGTCACTACAGCAGCTAGCAAACAGTCACATACAATGCATATGTAATATAATTACAATGGACTCTAAATCAACTACACAAACACCAGGAATGGTATGGAGACTGACCCAAACCCTCCTGAGACCAACAGCTACAGCAGCGCACTGATAGTGGACACAGAGTGTCTCATATACACATGGAGGGTGGGCAGAGCAACCCAGACATGCAAAATCCTTTGTAGGGACTGCGTCAGGGGATGACCTGCCGGGGGAGCACCTACCTCCCCCTAAGCTACATTAACTACAGGTACGCTGGCCTCATGGCAGATTTGCGTCTGCTGCCGATCCCTGTCATCAGACGATAAGACCCTGGTGGTCTAGTGAGGACGCGGACACTCCCGGGCCTTGACTGCAGTGGCTTCCGGCGCCGGAAGAAAGGACTGCCATGCGATTCCTCGCAAGTGGAGAATCGCCTTTCCAGACATCTTATGTGTGTCCAGTTCCCAGTATTGCTGCTAGCACGCTCAGCCGAGACGCACCGGAATCACCAGTCCAGTTACTGGTGTTGAGGCCCTGCGGCGCAGTATATGTGTCTTAATTCAGTAGCCTAGTACTGCCAACCCAAAAACATAAAACAAAATAAAAGCTTAGCACTGCCAGAGCAGTCCCATTGCTAAGGTGCATCTTGATACTGCCGCACCAAACAAACAACTAAAGTCCTATGGCTAGGGATGGGGTACATATGGAGGAGGACCCAAAGCATCCTGGGAGCTGCAGCTTTAACTGTTTGGTGCCTAGTTTCCAACCATAAAATTCCCCATGGTATCCATGTGGATCCCTATGGACCCTGAAGAAAAATTATTTTAAAACCGGTGTAGTGTGTTTATTTTAATATCTCTTCTACAGATGTACCAGCGGACCGGCCCTTATTGCCCCACTTGCTGGTACTTGTGGTACTCAAAGTACCAGCATATGGGGAGGCTTGCTGGGACCTATAGTTTACCTGCAAAAGACAATATAAACTGTTTGCACCACACAATCAACCCGGCACCCACTGGCCAGGGGTGCTGGGGCTAGCCCCGGGCTATCAGCCTCGGCCTGGGGTGCCCTGGAGAGGGAGACCTCTTTATTGGGAGGTGGTCCCCAGCTCACCAGGGATCCCCGACCTGGGCTGACTAGTGGTCAGGTGTAATGCTTTGGATGTGGGATCCAGTGAAAGGGCTCCCCTGGCTGTGGCATTACCCCCCCCTAGAAAAGGTGTGGTGCTGGTAAATACTGGGGAACCCTACACATTTTTAGCCCTGTATTACCAGAACCAGGACTGGCTCAGAGCCCAGTGCTGGCTGCGCTTAATACAGGGGACCCCTACGTCGTTTGTCCCCTGTATTTTGGCAACCAGGACTGGTTCTAAATCGCCCGGTGCTAGTTGTGCTAATTACAGGGGACCCCTATGTTATTTGACCCCTGTATTTGCACAACCAGGATCGGCAGTATAAAGCACGGGGCTGGTTGTGCTGGGGGGGGGGGGCATCTTACACAGTCAACCTGGCACCCATCGCTCAGGGGTGCTGGGGATAGCCCTGGGCTATCAGCCTAGGTCTGGTGTGCCCTGGAGAGGGGGATCCCCTTATTGGGGGGATTCCCAGCTCCCCAGCCTGGGATGACTAGCGGTCAGGGGTAATGCTTTGGCTGGGGGATCCGGTGAAAGGGTTCCCCTGGCTGTGGCATTACTCCCCCGCTAGAAAGTTTGGTACTGGTTATGGATAGTACAGAGGTCCCCTACTCTTTTCCCCTGTATTTCCAAAACCAGGACTGGCTCGGCTGGGTACAGTGCTGCTTCTGCTAAATACAGGGGACTTCTATGTATTTTGTCCCCTGTATTTTGACAATTAGGGACAGGCTCGAAAAGCCTGGTGTGGTTTTGCTAAATACAGGGGACTCCCTATGCTTTTTGTCACCTGTATTTTCACAACCAGGACCAGCAGTGTAAATTCCAGGGCTGGTTGTGCTTTTCACATAATTTTTTTCTTCCAAGTTTACACATATTAAATTTTTAACAGATGCATGGATGGATCTCACTGATACATCCATGCATATGTGTCTTATTGATTTGATTTTCTCAGGTGCTTGCCCAGCGTCAGTAAGCCCGTTGCCCACTGATGCCCCTGTGCACTGCTCCACACCCCCGCTGTTGCCACTGCCCTGCACACCTGAAGCCCGCCCCGCAGCCATCTCTCCCTGTGCACCCACAAAACACCTCCTGTGTGCAGTCCCCTCCTCCGCCCACGCTAGAGTACAATTTTGTTGCCCTTCTCCCCTGTAAGTGGCCCAGTTTGCTCCACCAAACCCTTATAGTAAATTATAAAAAAGCTATGAAATTTCGTAGACAAAAAACCTTACGGTTTCACATGTCCCATTAATGCTTCTAAGACATGATCGGAAATGTCACAAAACCTACTGAATTTCTGACACAAAACTAAAAAAATTTAATTCTGATAATTAAGACTGACTCCTTAATGGACGTGTTCCTTGCGCAATACAGATATGGTATGCCATCACACTGTGGTTAACGCAAATTCAGCACTCTCTCAGAGTGAGATTGCTGTCACTCACAAAATGGTGGAGCTGCTAATTTACAGAATTGTGTGCTCATTGGAATACACACATGCAGTCTATGCAACTGAGGTCTGAGCAGTTATGTCATCCCTCAGTTGTCAGTGCAAAATCAGCAGATCTTAATTCTGGCAGATGAGAGGGCACAATGGAGATGGGACAACTAGTGGCACCTGGCAGTACTGCACTCAGCAGTGACAGCAGCTCTTTAAGAGCCATGCTCTGCTCGGTACTCTAGTTAGAGAACCTGCTGGCCTTGCATGCACCACTGCATATATCAGGTTTGCAGAATAGGGTCACCTCACCTCACTTAATTGGTCTGATACACATCTGCTTTTTTACCCTGTTTTTCACTATTTTTACTTGCAGTCTACTGGGAGCATTAATTCAGCAGACGCAGGGAGCTGGAAGACGTCATTTATTTAGAGGATTAGAGCCACTGAGTTACATAGTTCCCTCTCCATGTTTCCATGGCCAATGAACGCTGAAACATGGAGCACAGCTGTGTTTTCTGGCTACTGAAAGATTTATAGTTTGGGTATGAATTATTAGAATACACTGCAGAGACCGGAAGTTGCAGAATTAAGGCCTGCTTCTTTGCAGATTAGAAGCACAGCAACTGTAAGAACAGATTGCCCAAACAGTTGTTGCACTCTGGGCTATAAAGAATTCCCTTATGAGGTTATAAAGGAACCAAACATGATCAGGCCGCAGAGAGCTACTTGTGCAATCTTAAATGGAAATCATCAGATTTTGTGGTTCATCAAAGTAAATTGAAAAAGGAAAATGCAGAGGTAATTAATACAGGAGAGAAAGTTACATTACACAGCTTTACAGGCAATGAGTATATAAAGTATTATAAAGAATGTGTTTGTATTTGGTAATTTGCTCACGTCTACTGGTGCGAAAAGCAAAACTTGTATCCAATGGGAGCACCACTGTTTTATGTCCAGTAGGTGGCGCTGTATTCTCTACCTGTGTAGATTTGACAAAAAAATTTTTATTCAGTCTTTTGAACGTGCCCCATGTTCTGTCTCCTCTCCTATAAAATCAGCATATTATGGTCATGTAAATGTTACCTTCAGTGATCATCCATGGTCCGCTGCTGCCCTCAGGGCCGCCAAGAGCTAAACAGGGCCCAGGGGGTGTGGGGAGGGCACAATGCAAAATCTGAGAGGTATGGTACACCCCCTTTGAAAAAAATGAATATCTGTCCCCCTCAGCAGCTGACCCGGGTCCCTGCAGGACCCCTCTAACAAGCCAAAATAATCAGTACCTGCCCCCACCCCCCCATTCTCAGCCACCCTCCCCTCACATCCCTTAGCACCACATGGAGCTGATAAGAATGGACAAAAATATTGTCCATATATTGATATATGTAGTTATTCTCCAAGAAACACACTTGGCATACATATCTTTGATAACTTGCTTTTTAAAGATCAGGTAAAGTACATTTTAAGCTTGCATCTGTAATTAGCAATCCTTGTAATTAGCAGTACTCCTACAGATCATTATATCCTTTTCATTGCCTCTCTGGAGGGCAATCAATAATTACTACCAATGGTTACACGTTATGTGACGGCAGATTGGGAGAAGGGGTGAGGATGTCTCAGTGCACCGAAAATACACTATACACTGTGTAGAATTTGTAAATAAACCTTTTAATACATTCCTGCCTATAAACCTCTAAGATTCACCTGCCTAGAACCTCTAAGACAAAACCTGCCTATAAACCTCTAAGATTCACCTGCCTAGAACCTCTAAGACAAAACCCTGCCTATAAACCTCTAAGATTCACCTGCCTAGAACCTCTAAGACAAAACCCTGCCTAAAACCTCTAAACAGAACGCTAATTGCGTACGCAGTTTAACCGCAAATAAAGACAGGAGTGGAATCTGTGTTTCCAACGCACAAGTATTATTCAGGTAAAAGTACAGTCAGTTACACGCAATCTATACATACATAATTTAGGCGTAAAAAGGAAATAATACAGACCAAGTACGGTTATACATACGCTGCGCCTCCGGACCCAGAGATAGACTTCTGACTAGATATCCTCAGTTCACCCAAAATTCAGCATGAACTGGCAAACCAGTGTTTGGACAGATGTATTTATTCCCCCCCAGACTGAAACAGGACAAAGGGGAAACTTCCTGCTGATCTCATTGGTTCCCAGAGGAGGAGCATATGTAACGACACATTTAACAGGTTGTTTCAAATAGACTTTCCCTGCCTCTAACAGCCGGGGTCTTTCTGGTAACGCCTCCTGTAACATTCCATCAACTAAAACATTTTGTTGCTTATAAGTTCTGCGATCCGTAACTTGAGTTTGCATGATGCGATCTCTCCACCGATAACACCGGGATTCTGTAAAAAGCGTACGCATCAGAACGAGACCAAACATACCTTGCTTACCATGTATAATACCTTAGATATCAAAAACCTCTATTTCTTAGCATTTAAACTAACTTAACCAACTTGAATCATACATTTTGATGCTTATGGAACCTTATGTGCGAATATGTAGTGTGTGGGTATTCGGGGTTTGATATAAGGATGCTAGTTATTAATGGGTGAGATTTAAGTGCATAATCTCTCATACACGAAGTGAACATCCAGCAGTGTGGATGGCTGAGGGTTGTAATTCTACATGCCCTCTGTCAGCAGGCCCCCACCTGCTGTGTTCAAAGGAAAACAAAACCTCTTTTGTTCTCACAGACTCTTGTGTGAAGTGCAAATGTATTATCACCTCAAATTGTGGGATTTGGAGCCATCTTGTCTAGGATTCAGGCAAATCCAATTGTGTAGATATTATATTACAATTGCCACAACTATACTTTATCTGCATCCAGGGATTCCCAATTTGTATGTAAAAATACCCATTGTCTCTTCTTATTTACTTCTACTCAGACAGCTGGTTTTTCCCGTTGCCCTTGGTAGGTAAACAAAAACATTGCCATCTGTTCTTAGCTCCTGGGTTATAACTTGAATGAATGCTGACCACAAAATGGTGTCTTGCGATCTCATTTCCAACATGGAGTCTTGCGGCCATTCGCAAGATGGCGTCGCTGCGATTAAATTTTAAACTGAACTTGTCTCACTCAATTATTCAGCTTCGACAACTGTCAAACACAGTTTGCTACACAGATAAAAGGCTCACAACATGTCATGTGAAGACAGAGGGGTGGGGGCACAGTGAAAGCAGAGCTCAGAAGGACATTCCAAAGTCTCTCTGCTCATTATATTATGTGTACGTGACTGTTGATGCCATGTTATTATAGGACACTGGAAATTCTGATGGTTTATTATTTATTGAGGCAAACTGGATGATAAGAGCATTTTCTTTCATGTGATTGCTGCTTCCTTTTGGCATATGCTGTATTGAGTGCAGCAAAATCCAAATAGAATGAAAGTAATGGAAAGGTACTAAGATTGATCTGTCCCATTCCATTTAATGTTGCAAAAAAAAAAGAAAGCTTAACAATTAGTTACAGGGTGAAAATATGAGATATGGTAAGAACTTACCCTTGTTATCTCTATTTCTACGAAGTCCATAGGGTTCCACAGGATACCTTGGGGTATAGGTGTGACGTCAGTCATCGAACACCAAAGAGTTAAGCTTTCAGCCTCCCAGGATGCACTAGGTCCCCCTCCTATACACTGCCCCCGAGCATCTCAGTTAGTTACCAAGCCATAGGCCGGAGGAGGAGAAGGAAGAGAGAGAACAAAGATCTGGACACATACAAGAATCACATTCTCACCAGAGGGAGACGGAAAACCCGGTGACCAGAGCAAAGCCCATCTGCAGCACAGGTGCGACAGGGCGGGAGTCCTGTGGAACCCTATGGACTTCGTAGAAATAGAGATAACAAGGGTAAGTTCTTACCATATCTCATATTTTCTACTTCAGGGTCCATAGGGTATCCACAGGATACCTTGGGGATGTCCCAAAGCAGTATCCTTTAAGGGTGGGGACGCTCCTGTGCAGAAAGGAGAATCCGCCGCCCGAAGGAAGCATCCTGAGAGGCGAAGGTGTCAAACCTGTAATACCTCACGAAGGTATGGACAGAGGACCACGTAGCAGCCTTGCAGATCTGGACTGCAGAGGCACCACGTCGAGCTGCCCACGAAGGACCCACAGACCTAGTGGAATGAGCCTTCACAGAAGGAGGAACCGGCAGGCCTTCATGAAGATAAGCTTCAGAAATAGCCATACGGATCCAGGCTGCCAAAGTTTGCTTTGAAGCAGGCCAACCCTTTTTACGGAAGCCATAGAGGACAAACAAAGCGTCCGACTTCCTAAACGAAGAAGTGCGGTCAACATAAGTCCTTAAGGCCCGCACAACATCCAAAGAGGCCTCACCCACGGAAAGACCCGGTAAGTTAAAGGCCGGAACAACGATTTCCTCGTTAACATGAAACTGGGAAACAACTTTGGGAAGAAACTCGGGCCGAGTGCGGAGCACTGCCCTGTTCCCATGAAAAACCAAGAAAGGGGGTCTACAAGAAAGAGCCCCTAACTCAGAAACACGTCTGGCTGAAGCAATAGCCAGAAGGAAAACAGTCTTAGCTGTTAGCCATTTAAGATCCACTGAGCCCAGTGGTTCAAACGGCGGTCCTTGGAGAGCCCTCAGGACCACAGCCAAATCCCAAGGCGCCACAGGTGGAACAAAGGGCGGCTGAATGCGGACAACACCTTGCATAAAGGTGCGCACATCCGGGATTGTAGCAATCCTACGGTGAAACCAGACAGACAGGGCCGAAACCTGTACCTTCAAAGAAGCAAGGCGAAGCCCATGATCTAGTCCCGCTTGCAGGAAGGCGAGAATCCGAGACAGACGAAACTCCCGCGGTGCATAACCTCTCGGTCGACACCACTGGAAGAACGTATGCCACACGCGATGGTATATCCTCGCGGAAGACGGTTTCCGAGCTCGTAACATGGTACGCACCACAGAGCTGGAAAACCCCCGGGACCTCAGCATAGCCGTCTCAACAGCCACGCCGTCAAAGACAGCCGCATCAGGTCCGGGTGAAGGCAAGGACCCTGAGACAGAAGGTCCGGTCGTAGCGGCAACCGCAGAGGACAGTCCACGGACAGACCCTGAAGGTCTGAGAACCAGTGCCGTCTGGGCCACGCGGGAGCTATCAACAGGAGCGTCCCTCCTTCCTGTTTGAATTTCCGGATTACCCGTGGAAGAAGGGAGACCGGAGGGAAGAGGTATGCGAACCGGAACGTCCACCGGACGGACAGAGCATCCACCAGAGACGCCCCTTCGTCTCTTGTGCGAGACCCGTACACCGGCAACTTGTTGTTGTGCCGGGACGCCATGAGGTCGATCTCTGGAAGACCCCACCTGTTCACCAGCAGTTGAAAAACGTCCGGGTGTAGGGACCATTCCCCCGGATGAACGTCCTGGCGACTTAGAAAGTCCGCCTCCCAATTTAGCACTCCCGGGATGAAGACCGCTGATATGGCCGGAAGATTGAGCTCCGCCCAAACCAGGATCCGAGAGACCTCTACGAGAGCCGCCCGACTGCGAGTTCCTCCTTGCCTGTTTATGTAGGCCACGGTGGTAGCGTTGTCCGACTGGACCTGCACCGGGTGACCCTGGAGAAACCGATGTGCCTGCTGGAGAGCATTAAAGACCGCACGGAGTTCCAAGATATTTATTGGAAGCTCCGCTTCTGTCGGCGTCCACCTGCCCTGGAACAAGTGTGGACCCGAAACTGCTCCCCAGCCCCGAAGACTGGCGTCCGTTGTCAACAGGACCCAATTTGGAACCCAGAACGGACGTCCCATGTTGAGGTGGGTCGTCTGTAACCACCAAGCAAGGGACAGGCGAACCTCCGGGGTGAGCACAATCGTCTGGGACTTCAGAGACTGAGTCAGCCCGTTCCACTTGGACAGGATCAGGTGCTGCAGAGGTCTGGAGTGAAACTGGGCGTATTCCACCATGTCGAACACCGACACCATGGAGCCCAGTAACCTCATCGCCGAGTGTAGGGACACCCGGCGGCTGTGCAGACAACTGCGCACCCTTGACTGTAAAGCGGAGATCTTGTCCTCCGTCACGAAGATCCTTTGCTATCCCGAGTCCAATAAGGCTCCAAGATGCAGAATCCTCAGAGACGGGATTAGAGTGGACTTCTGCCAGTTGATTAGCCAGTCGTGCCGTTGCAGCAGTGCAATGGTCAGGTCCAAGTGGCGTAACAGGAGCTCTGGAGATCCTGCCACCAATAACAGGTTGTCCAAGTACGGCAACATGCGGACTCCCTGGAGCCGCAGAGAAGCCGCCATGACCGCCATCACCTTGGTGAAAACACGTGGTGCTGTCGCCAGGCCAAAAGGTAACGCCCGAAACTGGAAGTGGTCGCTGCGGATTGCAAACCTGAGGAACTGTTGATGGCACAAAAGAATAGGGACATGCAGGTAAGCGTCCTGTATGTCCAATGACACCATGTAGTCCCCAGGTTCCAGCGCCAGAATGATGGACCGTAGGGTCTCCATCCGAAACTTCGGTACCCGCAAAGACCTGTTGAGTATCGGACGATACGACCCATTGGGTTTCTGTACCAAAAAAAGATTTGAATAGAAACCCTGGCCCCTCTGGGAGAATGGAACAGGCACTATAACTCCAGCCTGGAGCATAGTGTGCAATACCTTCCGCAGCTCCGTAGCCTTGTTCCAGTCTGATGGTAGACCCGTGGTGAAGAATCGAACCGGGGGTCTGTGCCGGAAGGAGAGGGCGTACCCGTGGGAGACCACCTCCAGAACCCAAGTGTCTGTCGTAGTGGTCGACCAACACTGGGCGAACTGCAGCAGGCGGCCTCCCACCCTGGGATCCCCCAAAGGGAGGCCCGGACCGTCAGGCCGCAGGCTTGTCATCTGGCTTGGGGGCCGGACGTCTGGTACTCCATGTCTGTTTCCGGGGCTTGACCGATTTCTTAGGGCCAGCCTGTCGAGGAAACGACTGTGGTTTGGGCCTGCCCTGGGCCCTAGATGACCGAAAGGACGATGGTCCAGAACCAGAAGGAGCAGTGGCCGACGGGAGACAAGCCGATTTGGCTGCCGCCAGCGTGGCCACAATCTTATCCAAATCCGGACCGAAGAGAACTTCTCCGGTAAACGGCAACGCCTCCAGACCCTTTTTGGAATCTGCGTTCGCCTTCCAGGATCGCAGCCACAAGGTGCGACGAGCAGCTACCGCTGCTGAAGAAATCCTAGACACCAGAGTACTAATGTCTAGGGCCGCCTCGTTGATGTAGGTGGCCGAATCACGGAGATTGCCAATCAACTCCGCCTGTTCGGCCGGACAGTCGGAATCAAAAGAAGCCTCTAATGAATCCGCCCAGCGCTCCATCGCTCTGGCAACCCAGCAAATGGCCATAGCCGGCCGTGCTGCCCCCCCCGCAAGGGAATAAGCGGACTTCAGGCAGATCTCCACCTTGCGGTCCGTAGCATCCTTAAGGGAGGACATGGATGGCATCGGCAATGTGGCACTACGGACAAGACGGGTCACGTGAGAATCCACCTGTGGAGGGTATTCCCACTTTGCAAAATAATTATCCGCGAACGGATAAGCCACCGCCAGGCGTCTCTGCGGCTCTTATCTTTTGCCAGGCTGTTTCCACGCCTCCTCTAAATGGTCCACCAACTGACCCGAAAGAGGAAAGACTGTGGCATCGCCCTTCACATCCTTGAAAAAGGCATACTTAGATTTAGCCGCTGGGGGAACGTCGTCCTCAATCACCAAGGCTGTGCGGACCGCCCGAATAAGTCCAGGAATATATACTTTGGACTTAGCATCAGCGTCCTTAGCATGGAGAGGTTCCTGATCGTAAGGATCCAGAATCTCCCCATCATCAGACGTCCCCTCGTCATCCTCATAAGGAGCCGACAAGAGACGCCACCGGCCGTTTATGCGGCCGCATCACAGACTCCCCTTGCAACACATCCGACAAGTGCTGTACAGAACTCGTCAGGGAGTTAACCCACGCTGGCTCCTGAGAAACCGGGAGCGGGGAAATAGGGAGACTGTGGGGTACCACCAATTGTCGTGGGAACCCCTGCATGGGTGACGACACCACTGACTGCTGGGACAAACCCATCGGTGTAAACGCGGGCTGCGGAGCTAACTGGCCCACTAAGGCTGTAAGCGCTTGAGCGAAACAAGCCCAGGGCGGCTCCTGTACCGGTGCAGTAACCGTAAGAGGCCGCGCCATAGACAAACACTGCTGGCAGAGGCCCTCCACGCTACCCTCCCCCTCCGCTAACGGTACTTTACACGTAGTACTCTGTAGCCGGAGGGGGAGGGGAAAATCACTTTCAGACATGATGGCACCACGTATGTGACCCCTCTCACCAATTATATATTTAAGAGGCGAGAGACCACCCTGCAGCACCGCACCGCAAGGGTTCAGCAGAAAAAACAGGGACAGTATAAAGCTGACAGTTTAGAAAAAAAGTTACAGGCAGCAGCGCTAGCACAGTCACATACAATGCAGAGAAATAACAATTCCTGCACTAACAGCGCAGATCACTCAACTACACAGACACAGGGCCTGGTAGGACACAGCGCTGCATACACAGACCTGACCACAGCGGAGGAGAGGTATGCGGGGGGACCCAGACCACGATGCTTCCAATGCAGGCTTCCAGCAGCGTTCACCATGCTTCAGAAAAGATGGCCACCGAGGAGCAGAGAGAAGGCTGGCCTGGGGGAGGAGCGCTGACACAGGGCCAGTCAGCACAGTGCAGAAAGGGCTGTGTGCAGCAGGGGAGGCGCCGGCTGTGAGACAGGGAAGGCGCTCTCCCCTGGCATGCATTTAACCCCTGGGACGCCGCAGCGCTACCGCTCTGCTGCGGTCCGCTGTCCCAGGGGGTAGTGGAAGCGCAGGTTGGTCGCCTGGCTCCACGCTGCAGCCAGTCCCCAGGGAGCCCCCTGCCTGGGGACTTAGGACCATGTGATCAGCGGGGACCCCCCGCGGGACCCCGCTACTTACCTCTGTCCCCCTTGAATCCGGCCATGGTCCGGAACATCTGGGGTCACCGCTAGCTGTGACCCCAGATGTCCACCAGCATGCCCGGATCAGTACCGGCGTTCTGGTACCGGCGGGGTGTAGGGAAGACAGCATGGACGTCAGGACTGACTGTCCATGCTGTTCATCCAGATGTGCAGCCACAGCTGCATGAAGAAAAAGCTTCAGGGGCTCTTCTAAGCCCCCCTCTAGCAGGTGCCTCCGACTACGGCCGGGCACCAAACTAAACTGAGATGCCTTGGCTTGGGGGCGGGGTATAGGAGGGGGACCTAGTGCATCCTGGGAGGCTGAAAGCTTAACTCTTTGGTGCCCGATGACTGACGTCACACCTATACCCCAAGGTATCCTGTGAATACCCTATGGACCCTGAAGTAGAAATATTGCAGCAAGTGTACTGGGAAAAACAGCAAAGAATGTAATTGGAAAATAATCATGCAATTGCCTAACACATAGAAAGACAAAGGAAGACTCTGCACAGGATAAGAAATGTAATACCTTTATATTTCAAACCAACATATATACTAGTATTAAGGGGAACCCCCTTATTATAACCCTGTTGGGGTGCACCCCAGGAGTAAAGGCCCCCATACACAGGGAAATTATTCACACAATCTGGCCGTTACCGACTGATCGTAGCAGCCAATCGTGTGAAAATATGTTTTCATACACGATTCTGATGCGATGCGTGTCCCCGGCGTCGTGGATCAGCGTCATAGATCAGATGGTTTTGCAGAGATTGCGACCCATCGTGTATGATTTGACACACGTCGTACGCACTTTTGCTGCAGTACGATGCGATGTACGATGTCCCTGGACACTCCCCTCCTCCATTTCGTGGTAGACGATGGGAGAAGTGAAGAGAAGCAGCATCGTCTATCTAGCACAAGGTGCCTTTAAAAAGTGAGTAACGCCTGTACACCCTGACACACCAGTGCATAGCCCTGCCGCACACACAACGTGTATTTAACCCCTGCGCCACCAATGCATACCCCTGGCCACCCAAAGTGTATTAACCCCTGGCCCACCAATGCATACCCCAGCCCCACCAATGCATACCACTGGCCCCGCAAAGTGTATTAACCCCTGCGCCACGAATGCATACCCCTGGCTCCTAATGTGTTTAAACCCTTGTGCCACCAATGCATACCCCAGGCCCCCCAATGTTTAACCCCTGTGCCACCAATACATACCCCTGGCCCCCCAATGTTTAACCCCTGTGCCCCCAATGTGTATTAACCCCTGCGCCACCAATGCATACCCCTGGCCCCCCAATGTGTATTAACCCCAACGCCACCAATGCATACCCCTGGCCCCCCAATGTGTTTTAACCCCTGACCCACCAATGATACCCCTGGCCCCCAATGTCTTTTAACCCCAACGCCACCAATGCATACCCCTGGCCCCCCAATGTGTTTTAACCCCTGACCTACCAATGATACCCCTGGCCCCCCAATGTGTTTTAACCCCATGCGCCACCAATGTATACCCCTGGCCCCCCAATGTTTAACCCGTGCCCCCAATGTGTATTAACCCCTGCGCCACCAATGCATACCCCTGGCCCCGCAAAGTGTATTAACCCCAACGCCACCAATGCATACCCCTGGCCCCCCAATGTGTTTTAACCCCTGACCCACCAATGATACCCCTGGCCCCCAATGTCTTTTAACCCCAACGCCACCAATGCATACCCCTGGCCCCCCAATGTGTTTTAAACCCTGACCTACCAATGATACCCCTGGCCCCCCAATGTGTTTTATCCCCTGCGCCACCAATGCATACCCAAGCTTAAATTCACCATTTCAGCAAAATATTACACACCAGATAAACAAACAGCATTTATTGTGTCAAACGGTAATAACTGTTAAAAATTAATTATTTACAAATGTTCAACTTTAAAACCTACAAAAATTTTACTTTTTCAATATATTTCCCCAACAGGGAATGACAAGTGCCAGAGAGAGACAGTTTGTGACGGGGTTGATCGAAATGTTACATGGCCATAAGTGTTTGTGGAGTCAAAAGTCAACACTATCGCAACTGTATACGTGAAGGAGAAAAGGAAGCAGGAAGAGTCCTGGGCATCCGGAGCAGGGGCAGCTGACAACTATTCTAGTAAGTTGTGGTACTTTGACCTGCTAAAATTCCTGCATGAGCAGGAGCCGCAGCGACCTTCACAGGCCCTAATGGTGCTGAATACAGAGGACCCTGGAGTGGAGAACCCAGACGCGGAACAAGAGTCCTCATTTGAAGTCGTAAGTATAATTAAATTTTTCACGTGTAAACAGTAGTCCATTAGCGGATACTGTCCTCCTGACACGGTACTACCCCCACTCCGTTGAAGTAGGCCAGATATTGCTCCCTCACCTCTTTTTCCCTCGCAGTTCCTGTTGTTGAAGCGAGTGATGGTGGGGCTACAGAGAGCATTGGGACTGTTTCATCTGGTTGGTCCGGGTTGTCCAGCACTGCTGTGTCTGATGTCCTCTGGGTAGAACTCTTTTTCCGTAGGAAATTATGGAAAACACAGCAGGCCAAAACAACTGAATCGATTTAGTCCATACGTAAATTAGTAGAGGTATGGAACACCCGGAACCGGTTGCAATAGGACCCCGAATGTGTTCTCCACTATTCGGCGAACCCTGGATAGTATGTAATTAAAAATGCGCTTCTCTTTTGTTAGCCGTCGTTGCGCATACGGCTTCAGAAAATGCTCATGTAGAGCAAACGCCTCATCAGCCACAAAAACAGTTTAGGCCGTGCTTTGTTTCCGTTACAGATGGTAAATTCAGGCTTTTGGAGCCAAGTCTCTCATAGAAGAGTATTTGCTTAAAAGAACCCCCATCCGAAGCACGCCCATTTTTGCCCACAATCCACAAAAATAAATTCATAATTGGCGTTAACCACCGCCATGAGCACTATGCTGTTAAATCCCTCATAATTATAATAAAAGGACCCGCTGTGGGCAGGTGGGGTAATCCAGACATGTTTGCAGTCTATTGCTCTACCGCAGTTTGGGAAGTTCCATCTCCATTCAAACTCCTCAGCAATGGTCTGCCACTCCTCCACCATTGTTGGGAACTAGAATTAAGATGTTGAAAATTAAACTTTTGAAAAACAAGCCTCAGCTGGAATGGCCATCCCCATGTTGGTGTCCTGCCTCTGGATATAGGGGTCACCAGACGCAGCAACTCCTGGAATGTGGCGTCATCCATTCGCAGGTAGTTGCAATAATCATCCAGGTTGTTCTCCCTAATGTCCATCAGCAGGGGCATATGGGAGCGGCTCTCCCTCCTCGTCAGCCACTCCTTGGTCCAACAAGACCGCATCCTCCTCCTCTCCTCAGGTCCTACACCTTTCAGCCTCAGACAGCCGTAGGCTAGCAGAAGCTTATGGCGATAGGAATCCATCAGAAAGAAGAATACACACACACTTTGTAAAATGGAAGCATTAAAACAAAGCAAAACACGCTAGCAAAGTACAGCGTTCAGCAGGGTATAAAAACAAGCCTCACTAGTCACTGAGTAGAGTGTGCACAGATCTGAAATGGATGCTGCCTTTTATACCCCTTAGATAAGCCCTCCCCTTTTGACATTCCAACAGATGCATCGTGAGTGTATTTGCTGCATACGATTGATCGTAAACGATTTACAATCGTTTAAGATGCATCGGATTGTATGGTCGTTTGTAGAATCGCACATATCGTACAGAATGTCAAGGGAAGAATTTAAGGGAATCGTATGCGAGATCAGATTGGATACAAAACGCCCGGTGTATGGGGGCCTTAACAATTAGATATACGTGCAAACAAGTATTACCCTGTATAGCAGGATAATATAGAAAGAAACTCCTTATTGGGGGCACTATTGTCAATTAAATATAAAGATAAGCAAAAAAAACCATAGCTTTTATTAAATATGCACTTAAAAGAAAAACAGAATTATTTTTGTACTCAGACAAAACACAAAATATCGATTGCAGTATTTGTCAATATTACCGCAAAGAAATGATAATTTACTAAAACATACACTTCAATAGATATAAAAAAATTATCGGAAACTGTAATCTTTCCCATTTAATATTAATAAGGGGAATTTACGATTTTTTTTTTTATATATCTAGGTATGTTTTAGTAAATTATTTGTTTGCGATAATATTGACAAATTCTGCAATCGATATTTTGTGTTTTGTCTGAGTCTAATATGTACAAAAATAATTCTGTTTTTCTTTTAAGTGTATATTTAATAAAAGCTATATTTTATTTGCTTATATTTAATTGACAAGTGTGCTCCCAATAAGGAATTTCTATATTATCCTGCTATACAGGGCAATAGTTGTTTGCAAGAATTGCCTAACACAACAAGGTTTGTTGAAGTAAAAAGTTATCAAGGAAAACATTTCTTGTAAAAAATGGAACCTACATTGATGGAAAAAGAAAGTCGTTGCTTAGCTCAGTTTAAAACCAGCTTAGAATAGAAAATTTATGGTGCATTCTGTTACAGCAGTTCTAGGTGGAACTCTCAGTTCTACTGTGCTTGAGAATTCATCCAGCAGAGAAATGAGGAAATAAGATCATTTATTATAAGGCACTAAGTTTGCTTTACAGAATCTATAGTTTAAGCTCTATCAGGCAGGTTACTGTGATATTATCTTACCCTTTTGTAGCCAACCAAAATAGATACATCAGTGTACAAATATACAGAGCTTTGCTGCCAATTTATACCCCTTTTACACAGACTGAAATATCCCGGGTTGATGCACGTGAACGCGCATAATCCCGGGAATTTCGTCGGTGTGAACGGATCAACCCGGGTCCAGTGACTCGGGGATCCGACCCTGCTCCATTGCAGGGTTGAGCGCGGGTTATTCCTGTGTCACCCTGCAATGTAAACGGCGCAGCCCGGCTCACGATGACCCGGGTCGCGCCGCATGCCGCCTGATATGGAGATGACATCATCTCCAAGATGACATCATCTCCAAGCGGCCACTGCAAGCAGCGCCTGCCCGAGCGACATGAAGCAGCACACCCCACCCGCTCTCCCTGCCTCCGGACCGCTGCCGGATAAGGTAAGTAGGTCGCGGAGGGGGGAGGGAGGGGAAAAGCGCTGCTCACCGTAGCCGGGTCAGTTCTGACCCGGGCCAGGTGTGAACGGTGCGGGTCGGCGCCGCAGTGTAAAAGGGGTTTGCCCCGGGTCTGATCCGGGTTGGAAACGTGTTCCAAATCCCGGGTCAGACCCGGGGAGTTTGGTGTAAAAGGGGTATAAACCTGCCGCAGTGGAAGGCCCAAACAAGTATATATAGAAACAATAACTGTAAATACCAGACACAAAAGGGAGCAGTATGAATTATTTTTTTTTTATTTTCAGTAGGAAACAAGGATCTCAGGACAGTGTACTTTAAACACACACATTCTTAAAAAGTGCTCACACAATTATTGAAACAAAATGTGAAGTTGGGGACCTGCACATCACTGCGAGAGGTCATAATGCAGAGTCCTCATGTCAAACAACTGTGAAGGAACACTAACACCTTAATGGACAAAAGCCTGGATAATGCAGTAATGAGTTTATACTAGTCAACCAATGTGCAATCACATTTAGTTTTGCACCTGTTGTGCATATTTTCATTTTCTCTGCAATAGGAAACTTTTCTGCTAAAGTGGGACTTGTTTAACCTAAAACTGAAATGGATGTTTTACAGTTTGGTTATCATTGCATGAATGTCATCATTAGTTAGGCATTTTATTATTTATAGGCCATTATGTTACTGCAAAAATTCAAACCAGCCATTGAATGACAGAGTCACCCTATACAAAAGACTGGTTAAGGCACTGGTGTTAACCAGGTTTTCTCCTGCCAAGCAGATGGAGCTAGCTCAATGCTTTGTAGCATGGTCACTGCCTGCTCCTGTCAAATTAATGTTTTAGTATTAGGTCCCTACTGTTACTTTTCCAGCAGAGTTGCACATTAGCAGCCCTACACGTTTCTACTTTCTCAGTTACCTGAGTATTCCAAGATTGTGCTGTCTTGATCTGATATTCAATATTAATATTCTCTAAATGACAACAAGATGATTTGAAAATCCCTTATGGTTGAAATGCAGAGCTTTGACTTACTGGGGGATAACTGGTTAACTTTGTTCCTGAGAGAAAAGTAGTCAGAACAGGTCTGAGTGGCTGCCTTTTAAAAATTGGTCTTGGTTGGAAGAGAGGGCTGTGAAAACCCCAATTAGTTTCTTTGCAAACTCACTTTTATGATAATTCCACCAGAAACTAAAAATTTTATTTTGGGTGGAATTACGCAAAAAATTAAAATCACAGAATCTCTACGCTCCCTGATCCTGCAATCCAGCTGCATCTTATGGTCCCGATTATCCTGGATGAAGGAGAAACTCATGTGATAAGAACTTGGACAACTAGGCTAACATGACAACTGCCTGAGGGAGAGAGGGATCTCCTGCCCAAGACTGTTGGACACAGCACGAAAGCCGCTGAAATTACAGGACAGCGCATGCAAGATGCTCTTGCCTAAATTACTTTGCATTCATTTTGAAAAATACGTTGACGACAGTATTCGTAAGTGTATTTGTATTTCAACCATAAAAATTGATTTGCAAATCATCTTATTATTGCTTGTGAAATAGGAAATGAAAATGAATTGGGTGCCCCCTTTTTTTACGCTTCAAAGAGGTTTAAGATCACACAACAATGGCCTGCTTTCATGTGACGTACATAACAACATAGCATAGATGACATTAGCTGGTACTGAAATCACTTCAAACCATGTAGCGTACCCTGTCTATCTTAAAAAGGACACTTGCTCTGAAACCCAGATTGTGCCAGTAAATTGTACAGGGTATTTAGTAGCTTGTGATGAAAAACAAAATAAATCTTGGAAATAAGAAAACAAAAATGTGCAAAAGTAAAAAGGTAGTGTTTGCTTCAGTCACTTGTCAAAGAACTGTGATGATCCGGCCAAATATATACAACTATTTACAAATGTACAAACAAAAATCTGTGTTCTCTTAGTAAATAATGTAAAATACGAATAGAATGAGAAACTGATATACGATATATGGCTCAGGATTTAAGGTGGGAAGGATTACATGGCTATTTACAGCCTCTGCATCACCACAATTCCCACACACTGAAACAACCATCCTACATTAAATATTTTAATGTGAGTATGGGAGAGCTTATGGCTTGTAAGCACATTTAATGCTCTGTTCATGTAAGAGAGAAATACCTGCAAATAGAGGAGTTTAAAATGATTTTAAGGCAGTTGTGAACTAGCAGTGACCATATATAAATTTCACAATTATAATACTTAAAGGCAACATAAGCACCTTGAAAATACATGTGATGGTGTAAAGAATGGGTGGCGATAGATGTGTAGTACTAATTGGTATCACACAAGCTTGTGACATTTAAATGGTGCTTTATTGTAAAGCAGTAGTTTAATGTAAAAATAAAAAATAAACATAAGTTCTCTAAATGATGTATGTATAAACCACTAAAAACAAATGCTGTGGGCTTCTTCAAGGACTCCGGCCGATTCAATAATTTGGACCCATTAAGATGACAGATTGTCAGAGAGCTGTCAGCTGTATGAAATTCCGCCCCAGCAGCTGTGGTCACTCACACACCTAGGCTTATAACCAGGCTACACAGAATTCAGAGACTGAAGCAAACACCTCAACGGTGGACATATAACACAAATCTACACAGACAGCATAATGTAATTACCAAAGGAAAAGTCCACAGGGTTCTACACCACTCTACAACATTAAAAGAAACAAGAGTATTAAAACTAAAAGAGGAATAAAACTATTAAAAACTGAGTAATACTGCTGGCTTGTGGGACATAGCTGTGCCTTAAGCATAGGTTAGCGGACGCTCCCTGTAAATGAATTCTATTATTACTTAGAAGGGTGCAGCAGGATAGAATCCTCTAAACAATACACCTGTAACTTGCGTTTTCCTACCCAGAGCAACAGATGGTGACCCAGGTCCCCTTCACCAACACCTCCTAAACCGTGCTGAACCTTACACTACGAAGGCTTATGCCTACAGTAATACTGTCCTTTCTACAGGCTATTTTATTTTTTGCCTTCTAATGTTGGTTTCCCCAAAGAAAACCCATCCTGTGTGTTTGTATGTACATAATATAAAAAAACAATCCATACAGGTCCAACACATCTTTTCCCAATAAACAGTGAGTTTGACAATTAATAAAAAGCTAAACAAAAACACAGTCACAAATACACTCCTCTGAGTCCCCTGAGACTCTCACACACACACGCTATTTGGTGTTACATTTCAACACTCACAACTTGTTTAGTTTGTCTTTAAGGCAGTGGTTTGCACAGATTGATTCAGTGAACAATTAAGAAAATAACAAAAAATGTAAATATATGTACATAGGCTATCTCAATGTGAGGTCCATGGCTGCTCCTGTCCACATTTGCAGGGCTGCGCGTTGTCCATTGCGGGAGTAATAACGGATGTGGGGGCACAGAGAGCCGCGAGCCCTCCTCCTCTTCACTGTCAGTGCTAAAAAATAATCATCAGGTTTTGTTCATTGCTTTAAGGTGCTGTTGCCCACAGAAGGGGAATGGAGACTTGCAAGTGTATGGAGGTATCATTCACAAGCCCCTGAAGGTCTGACATACAGTAAGTCGCCACAGGTCTCTAATAAAACACTGGGTGTGTCACTCAAACGTCATCAGGTTGGCAGGAACCTGTTTCAAGAAACAAAACGCAATTTTATACACAGTAACATGTGTCTGGCCAAGATCAGACAACGCAGCGGAGCATTTTATTGCAATAAACTCTTCTCAATAAACAACCCCTATAATAATATACATTATTGTGTATGAAAGTAATACTTAATTGTATCCCAACACACAAGAAACTCTTCCATAAAACATACACAATGAGTCAGGGATCCATACTAGTAAGTCAGGTCTCTGATAATACATGGCGTACCATTTACCTAATTGCTCAAGCCAATGCCTCAGCTTTCCCGTGCCCATTGGGACTTGACATGGAAGAGACTTTTGATGGCCATTTCTATATGAGCTTAAACTTTTTTTATGGATCCTCATTATACTATCACTGTAGATCCCCAACATTATGATAACACTATAAAACATGTTTGCTATTGATGCTGCTAACAGGCAGGGACGCTTGTCATCACCGTCCCTTTTGTGTCTTGCATTTGAGCCACTGGCCAAAGTGGTTTAAGCTAAACATAATAGCTCAAGAGCAAAGATAGTCATAAGGGAATACAAAGACTCCTTATTTGCTGGTGATTTACTACTTATAGGCACCAGACCCCTTAACTCAACTTTGCAACCTTCTAGCTACTCTTAGGGGAATATTTACTAAGCAAAGCCGCCACTTGTTCTGGCTGCAGGATATTAAAGGGCAATAATATATTAGATGCTAAATATTCCTGGTTTTACATTTAATAGCATTGCCCTTTTAAATCCTGCAACCAGAACCACTGACAAGTGGTTGGTAAATATACCCCCAAGAGTCTTTAAACAGCATTCTGGACTGGGTGTCAACACCATCAAATCAGCGATACTGTACTGGCCTACAATGTTTCTAAGGCAACACAAATTGATCAATTTAAATTTTATGCCCAGTAGTTCTTATAGATAGATAAATCTTTACATCATCATTTCTGAAAATCACAAGTTACAAATAGATCAATAAAGTTCGGAGGAGATAAAACAAATACGACAGCTGTGATAAGTGACATCATGCACAAGTTTATACAGAGCAGTGATCAGTGACACAGCTGTGATAAGTGACATCATGCACAAGGTTATACAGAGCAGCGGTCAGTGACACAGCTGTGATAAGTGACATCATGCACAAGTTTATACAGAGCAGTGATCAGTGACACAGCTGTGATAAGTGACATCATGCACAAGGTTATACAGAGCAGCGGTCAGTGACACAGCTGTGATAAGTGACATCATGCACAAGTTTATACAGAGCAGTGATCAGTGACACAGCTGTGATAAGTGACATCATGCACAAGGTTATACAGAGCAGCGGTCAGTGACACAGCTGTGATAAGTGACATCACGCACAAGTTTATACAGAGCAGTGATCAGTGAGACAGCTGTGATAAGTGACATCATGCACAAGGTTATACAGAGCAGCAGTCAGTGACAGCTGTGATAAGTGACATCATGCACAAGGTTATACAGAGCAGCGGTCAGTGACACAGCTGTGATAAGTGACATCATGCACAAGGTTATACAGAGCAGCGATCAGTGAGACAGCTGTGATAAGTGACATCACGCACAAGGTTATACAGAGCAGCGGTCAGTGAGACAGCTGTGATAAGTGACATCACGCACAAGGTTATACAGATCAGCGGTCAGTGACACAGCTGTGATAAGTGACATCATGCACAAGGTTATACAGAGCAGCGGTCAGTGACACAGCTGTGATAAGTGACATCATGCACAAGGTTATACAGAGCAGCGGTCAGTGACACAGCTGTGATAAGTGACATCATGCACAAGGTTATACAGAGCAGCGGTCAGTGACACAGCTGAGAGTAAAAAAGCCTGTGTACCGGTTGCCTGTTGCTTTGGCAGGCGGAACTAAGATGCTTGAACCACAACATGGCATTCGCCCGATTCCCAGCTTGGAATTTGTAAGAGTTTCCTAAGGGATGGAAGGAACAACACAATAGATTACGTTGTGTGTTAGTGAAGAATACCACTGATACAATTACACAGAACAACACTGAAAGCTTACAGTGGATCCCAAATGTACAGAGAGATGGATGGATCTATGAACATTTAATTTTTTATCACTAAAAGCAAAGTCATTGACATTCAAATGTGTTGTTACGGCATATAAAGGAGGAGTGCAATAGCTTCCATTAGTACTGTACCACCGCGCCATGATACTAATGGAGTTATGAGATACAAAAGATCATATGCCAGGGTCACCTCCACGCTGTATATCATAGCTGGCAGTGCCACAGCAGGAAGCATGTTTTACAAAACATCTATCCTGAACAGGGCTCTCGCTATAAGGCGATCATGGGCTGTAATGTTCTTACACATCTCTGTGTATTAGACATTAATGGAAATGTCCTGCCTGTAGCCTGTCCATCTGAGATTGTGACAAATGATACCCAGTCCACCGATAATCGCTAGACTGCGTGAACATCGAAATAGCACTCACATCTGCATCAGGCCCAATGTTAATTTTTATTAAATGTATTTACCCCCAACTATGAGAGGCTGGGCCTACCAGATCAGCCCCCCAATCATTGCTCTCAGTACAGAGACAGGCATGTGCTACACAGGTTATACATAGAGCTAGACTGGTGCACTGTATGCTGTCATGGGGAGAACCAGGGAGCAATAATAATTGTAGTGAAATATACTCTGCTTTGTTCCCCTTTCTCCCAATATCTTTTCTTTGAATAAAAAGTAATGCATCTACCTCCCTCCCCCCCAAAAAAAATAAAAGCAAAAAACACAACTGGTAAGTGGACAAAATGTGAAGAGTCCTCTATTGCTGCAGTGTGAGGCATACGTTGGATGGTGGACACAGAGCGGGGTGTACAACCTCTTTAATGAGCTGGTACATTGGCCAGGAGCAGTTTGAGCAACTGACACTGCATTATGGTTTCACAATGATAGATGGCAGTGCTTCCATGGGCGAGCTGCAGGGACTAATCAGGAGTAAGGTCAGCCTACAGCAGCTATCTCAGGCTATAAGGAAGAGACAGGAGAAGACTTGCTGACCATCTATGTAGACCTACTGCCGGTACACTGCATGTCTGGCCAGCAGGGATGGCACTTACCCTTCTCAGAGTCTGTAAGAAGGAAAAGGTCCGGGTGCTCGGGGTCATCGGCCATCATAACCATCCAGCCCACTACAGAGACATTTTTTGTAGATGTGGATTTGAACTGAAAAAGGAAAACAAATAAATGCATATAAACAAATGCTACATTTTCTTAAAAGATATATTAGTATATATAGTAGTTTTACAGCACAAAGACAGAAAAATGTTTGATAAAAATCTACCTCATAGCAAAACTAGAGCAAATGATGGCCACATCACATCACACAATAAAGAATAAAGAGTTGTAGTAATTAGATCAATACATTGCCCTACAACCAGGTGGTGCCCAAGTTACCCTCTATCGCTGCCTGTACATAGCAGCTATAGCCTTTGATCCAAGATTTTTGTTGTGGCGACTGAAGAGGACATCGAGTCCTTAAAGAACACTTCAGTTCATGGGTTTGCTGCAATCTACTATAACAAATACAGGGATCTGCTAAGTCTCAGATCGTATTGAAAGACCAGACAGAGAAACTCTGTCCAAACTATAAACCGAACACCCCTCTTTAATTAGTTCTTCAACCTGACTCCCAATTATAGATGGCAACTATTCCAAATTCAAATATCTCTGCATGCATATCACTAAATCCTAAAAAGACATTTAACTCCCTAATTTCTGGAATGATAAAGGCCCATCTGCCAATCCCCTCATTCGATGTACCTTGCCCCCACCCCCCAAGATATTAATTTGCTAACTTTGCTTTGATAAATTCTTTGTTGTTTGCAACTTCACCATTAAACATCTGCACGAAGAATACGGCTACCTACCCTCATCCCTCCCACCTTTCTTCTTAACCCTCGCTATCTCTAACAAAACTCTCGCTTCTAGTAAACATTATGCCTTGTATGATGAGTCTGTAAACTTCTTGGTGCAGTTTATGAAAAGTGTTAGTGTTGCTAAACATTGTAATCAGATATGGTATTGTTCACAAATAAAAGATTTCATTTACCAAAAAATTCTTTAAGGCTTCAAGCATCTGTAGTTCTGTAAGGAGTTAAACGCCCCTCGTATAAAGATGTGTAATGGTAACCTCTCCCCCACCATAATGTGTACTACAGTCTGTTGGCCTAATAGACGATGTAACTAATCTCAGCCGCATCTACAGAGATTACAAGACGGAGCACACTACATTTCCTTCTGATAATTCACTGGGAGAGTATAAACGCTAGTCAGTCTACAGCTCTTATTCCACAGGAAAGTGCAGGTACAAGAGGGTAATACAGTGCTGCTTTAAGGCATTCATATGCTTTTAATAACACCAGTATTTATGGGATCTTAAATAAGGTTACTAACTCCTTTTGTAATCATATAAAATACTGGAGTCTATAAAACATAATGAAGTCTCAGACACACAGCATTATAATCCCCTTCAGAACAGAAACACAGCTGCAAGATATTTTAGACATCATTTTGTAATCCCTATTTTACACTATTTGTGATGGCAACAAGGTTTAAGTGTTGTGATGGCTCATACACTAGGATGTCTGCTCTAGAGTTGTACATTACTTGACAAAATGTCCTAGCAAAGACATCAAATTCAAATAATTACAAGTATTTATCATACACATGCAGCAAAATATGTAGAGCCATGAATCCAACTAGCACACAGCTGCTCCAAGCTTATTAGGTTTCATTAGTGCAAGACATGGAACGATGGCTTCAACGGAGTAGGACTTAGAATTAGATCCATATTGGGTGACGTAGTCTGACAAGGAAGCAAAACCATAATCTTCTTAATACAGAACACATTAATGCACTGGGGAGACTTAAACTGGAAGATAAATGGCGCTGTGTGTGTGCCTGGGCTACAAGGTGTAGTTCTGGATGCATGGCTGGACTACAGATAAATAGAGCAAATTTCAAGTCTCCATCCACAATTCCTGCATCGGTCCTGTGATGCAATGCTATCTTACCAGCAGATGTAAATAATGTACCGTAGAAATCATTATGAAGCCCGGGGATGGGGGAATATTTTTATCATCCTAGCTTCAATAAAACCAGGGGTATCCTCTTTTGAAAAAGGAGATTCCAATCTTTCAAATGATGTAGCCCCTTATCAGTTGTCAGGTGATCTCTAGACAGTAACACTCAGTACTCCAGAAAGCATCGGGAAATCCAGAGATGGGGGTTATAATGGCCAAATCTCCCGCATCCAACATCAATAAACAAAGGGTACCCTCAGAGGAAAGTGGTCTATTTTCGAAAATGGTATATTATGGTTGGGTTACCAGCTGCTGTACTATTCTTGCACATGATGTGAATTTAATAGCCTGCTCCTGCCTGTTGCAAAGTGCTCAAGGAGACTATGGCCCGTATTCAATGTGAGGAGAAAAGTCCAGACTTTCGCCTGCTGGACTTTTCGCCTCCTTCACCTGTTTTCCAGGCAGAAACGTATCACGCGTGTGCCAGATTATCCCCGTATTCAATTACAATGGATGCGAAAATGGGACCCGGCGAAATTTGAAACGGGAAATCATCCTTGGCCCCCATAAAGATTCCACAGATGTCCAGACATGAGGGATCACTATGGGTAACCCCGTTTTTACCTGCTGAAGGGAAGTCGGGTTTTTAAATAGTGGCGGCAGGTGCATAAATGCGCCTGTGAAGAAGTGATGACGAATAGCATTTAGGATTTTTTTGGGGAAAAATAACTATGCCCATCAAATTTGGGGTACATGAAAATGGGTGCAAGTATATTTTTACGTCCCTAAGGGGGCAATTGAATTGATTTAGCTAGGGCCGCAGCTCCCGTTGCACTATGAAATAATTGTTGCCGATGGGTGTGAATGCAACGGGCGCCCCCATATTTCTGCTCGCACCCTCCTGAGGTGGAGAGGAGAAATAAGCTAAAAGTCCTTGTTTTGGCCGCTCTAACCAGGCCTTTAGACTGTTTTAGTCATTTTACCTGGCTAAACCCGCTGCATTTGGGCGCAATATGTGCAAAAAATTACGAGCACCCGCCGGCACAAAACAACTGAATATTGCCCAGTCTAAAGTGATAGGAGATTGAGTATTGAGGGTACAAATAATGCAATTGGGCTGCCAGGGGGTACCCAGATGAAAAGTGGTGGAGATTGCAGATTTAGATGATGGTAGCAGTACTAGCAAGCTCACAATCACATTCCTGTACGAGCTAGATGGTGGGTGAGTGGTAGCAGTAAGCTTGCAGCTGCATTACTGGGCATCGGTTGCATGGTCTGTAAAAAGGAAGCAGTAATCATAGGTATGACATTACATCCCTGGAGCCAGGCTATGTGATCTAGATAACTAGCTCTAAGTAGTGTGAATAGTAGTTTTATGCTTGTAGCTAGACTACAGGCAGCATTAATGGGCAAACACATAGCATACACTTCACTATTCATAGCTCACAATGTTTGCTGCAGTAAGGGCCGGCAAAGCACTGCCAATAATATGGTGAAGAATAAAATGTGCCTAAGCGCCGTACATGTAGTTTACTTGCTTTAATCATCACTTTCTATAAACATTGCCCCTCATCGCATTCTGTGTACTGACACACACAACATTTCCACATGATCTGCTTTTATTAACAACAGACTAGACTAAAAATGTATTGTCTGACAGAGAAAGGAATAGCCTGATTATTGTCATGATGCCAAAGATTACTTCTTGGCCTAGAAAGCGCATTCAGCCTAAATTACCCCATAACAATGGAATGGAAATATTGTAGTTTTTTTTTTTTTTTTTTTTTTATAACGTACATCTGCAAAGGGAACGTCTAGTTACTGTGGAAAATGCAATTCATCACATTAGAAAAGTGACGGTCCATAAAAATACAAATCATTTTGGTTGGTTTTCCATGAATGGATAACATTAGCGATGCGCTACTGCAGTTATAATCAGAACAATCAGGAGCTGCTGTAAAGTGACAGTAAGTGATATTCCCTGTGCATCTGCCAAGTCATATGTCAGCTATCTAAGCATCAAAGGGACATTATTGTCAATAAATATATTCCCTGTGCATCAAACTTTCATTCTGAGCCCTCCAAACGCAACTTAAAAAAAATACAATGAAAATGTATCCCATATTATTTATTTATATACACACACACGTATTATATATTATATATATATATATATATATATACATACATATATATACATACATACATACACACACACACACATATAGATAATGTAGAAAACCGCACAACACCTAGAGTTCTGATAGCAGGTGCAAGGCCGAACAAATGTCAATATAGCAAACCGTCCACTTGTAGATCCACCAAGGGCTCAACCAGAGACGAGGCCAGCGCTGAATTAGTGTCATAGATTTAATCCAAAAAAATTCTATAAAATGGCTTTATAGCGACACTGTAGTGAACAGCAGATACATCTTATTCAGCATATCATACATTACAGCAGGTAAGAGCATCCACACATCAAGGCTAGGGATTTGACAGTGGGGGAAGGAGCCTTGATGTGTGGATGCTCGTACCTGCTGTAATGTATGATATGCTGAATAAGATGTATCTGCTGTTCACTACAGTGTCGCTATAAAGCCATTCTATTGGATTTTTTTGGATTAAATCTATGACACTAACTGAGCGCTGGCCTCGTCTCTGGTTGAGCCCCTGGTGGATCTACAAGTGGACGGTTTGCTATATATACACATATACATACACACACACACACACACACACACTACTAAAAGCTGCAAGTTATGAATTTACACGCACACCACAATACATTGTTTCTATTCATACTTCCTAAATAATTACTACATTAAAGAGGGAGATTTATGAATTTTTTTTCCTAATCACACTGCCAATTCCTAGCCCTCTTCTCCCAACCATAGACTCCTCAGCTCTCTTTACCTCCATGCACTGAACTATTCAGTTTCTTCCCCGATATACTCTACTGCCCCATTCCCCTCATCTACATCCAGTCCCCTTTCTCCCCCCATGCATTCTCCTGCTTATATTATATGTAATGTATTGAAGCTCTGACACTGACTGGCAAACAGGGCAGTAACTAGGGTAGAGCGACCAGTGCCATGGCACAGGGCACCGCAGGGCAGAGTGCTGTTTGGGCCTGTCAGTTTTCTTGTTTATAATCATTCTCACTTGTAGATTCCTCTTCTTTTATCCCCAGCAGCTCCTGTCTCTTTCCTGGCCCTTCCCCATGAGGCCATGGCCCTTGTTCAGGTGCACTATCTTATGACCCTATTTAAAAAATGTGTGTGTGTGTGAGGGGGGAGGAGGGTTGGCAGACACATGGCTAGTTAGCGGCAATGCTAACTTCAGAATACCATCACCATTAGAACCACATGGAGGAGGACAGCACCTCTCATGGCCTTTCTACCAAGCCCGCAGTTAAGTGCCGACATTTTATATCATCGAGAGAAATACGGCACATATGTGTGAGTATCAGTGATATACCATGAACATGCTTTGGACTTCTGTACAGAGCAGTGCATAGGCTAAATATACGTTGGCTTTAGTCTGTTTGCATTAGCGATCCATGATACAGAAATGACATGACTCTGTGCATGCCCTGATACTTTCTCATGACCAAGAACTTGGCATTCCTAATCTCACGTGGCCCAAGCTTCCGTGTGCTCGTCAGAGCCCCTTTGTGGCATTACATTCACCCGGGGGTTCTGCTAGGTATGTTTATCTGTATAACAACGTTATAATGCTACCTGTACATGTCTGCATGGGGACAATTTATTCAGCATCTTCCCTGTATCAGCATTACATAGACTGTGCTGATAGTCCCCACTTCATGGGACAGTAAATTAATTCAGTTCTATCTTCTGATACCAGACTTCTATTTATTTTACATTTTTTGCACATGTGCACATAAAGTACAAAAGAAAGATGGTCTCATCAGAGTGCACAGTATACGTCTGCAAGATAACTGTGCATTCTATTACCTGTATCTTTCTTTTCTTCTTATTACCAGTTATTTATATAGCGCACACATTCCACAGCACTTTACAGAGAATATTTGGCTATTATCTGTCCACTAGAGAATTAAATATTGTTTTTGGCCCAATGAATGATAATACAATCTACAGCATATTTAACTGACCATGGCTAGCCCGTCAGTATAATGGGCAGGCGTCCTGTAGATGCCTCGTCTATTTTGGGCATATACACAAATCAATAGCTAAACTGCGGAACAATAAGAACTGGAATGAGCGAAGCTGTCCATCAAGGTCTATGTTTCTGTAGACTATGATAGACTATGTTTCTATATGGTGGTCTAATGGCTGTACTGTTCTACACTGGCAATAAACAATCATGTACAAAATCAGTGAAATCTGTATTTTTCTCCCAATATGTATGACTGTTTCCTAAATCAAAATGATTTAGAAAAAAAAATGTTTAAGATTAAATGTATCTCTAATATTGCAAATGTGTATTTTGGAGTGGATACTACCTCCAGCACCAATTATCACTTACGTGTTTCCTCTCTGTGGCTTTCAGAGACTTTGCTGCATAGTAGATGAGCTGTGCCCCGCACAATACTGCCCAGTATTTGGTCCAGGATGCAACCTGCATAGAGAGAATACACATTACATGTGTGCTGAGACAGTCATTGTCGGCAATGTGTCCTTTATTTATTATGCAATGATTAATTTTATATGAGCCACTTGTATATCTATGAGCATCTGTATATGAAGCACAGCGGAAGTTCAATTGGAAAAAAAAAAAGCTGCAGCCGCTGCATTATAGCACTATAGGGATTCAGATTCAGTCGCATACAGGTATACAAGTGTCACATATCAAATCAGTGCAGTCGCGGGTAGCTATTTGTCCAAGCCGATTTGCACGGGACCTGGTGCTCAGAGAAGGGCTGTTTGGAGCGACGGCAGTAATAGGGTATGAGGACACATCTGTACTCCTTCTACTTTGTTACCAACTCAGGAATCAGCCCCAGAGCCTACTGTGATTTGTAAAATGCTGGTCACAAATAATCAAAATGCCAGTGGGTAAGGCTGCACCAAATCTATTAAGTAATGGTGGGGACGTGCTCACGGGTATGACTATCTAGGGGTCACTGTTGCTTCTACTGTCTGTAGAATATGCATATACGGGTATCATAAGCTGTTTGCTTCCTCCATGGATCCTTCCTCCGTGCATCCTACTAAAATGACATTTAAACTGCACTACAGTGAACATAATAGTCTGCATCAGCCAGGCTTTGTTTCCTCATTCCATAGGATAGTTCCACAAACCTGCACAGTGAGATTATTATGCCTAACATGGGATAAGCTGACACTTTGCTGGACATACATGCTCAGTGATGTGTGGCCGCATAGCGCAGAATATACATCTTATCACTAACTATGCAAAACACGAAATATGAAAATAAACAATATAAACACACAACTGGCAAATGCATACTGTGCAATTTACAGGTACTCTTGGGACAGTGGAGATGACAGACTGCAGCTAGTTGGTGATTATCAATTAGATGCGTGGATGTCTTACTGTTGGCTTTTTGCCTTCTTTTAATAACGTTTTCCTTCGCAGAACCCCCTGTACAGTCACCGCTCCAGAATATGAATGCACTGCCAGTTCCGTTGACTCTGCAGAGCTGCAAAAAGACAACAACAAGCATTGTTAGGAAGACCTTGGCCCTGGCTACTCACTGGCACCAGATGTATGCTTCCAGTACTAGATTCCTACCAGTATCTTGGAAAACAGCCGGTGGAGAGAGAAAAATGTCTAGGTCAGGCATCTGCATGGGACAGACATCAAATGAATGGCATATTTGATGCGTGTCATAAGCAGCTTTGAATACACAGCACACAAAAGCTATAGGGAGATCAGAAGCAGCGCCATTGGTCATGTGACATCAGCATTAAGGTCTGCATAAAGCTCCATGTAAGCCTTCAACCAATCAGATTACATAAAATCTTGAGATTTATCCAATTATGTAAGCATGCACTATAATTGGCTCGTACTTATCTCAGAACTTAGTTATACTAAATACATTTTTTTAGGAGATATTTTGGCACCGTTTCTAGATCAGTTGTGACGTGAAATGTGTTATCACTGGGCATGACTGGGATTTGCTATCATACTTACAAGTGGTAGCAACTGCGAGATGCCATAATGTAGAAATTATGGCACATGACACAATGATCACAAATGATACCAAGAACGGGCGCCATTTTATCGTGGACTGATGTCAGGTGACCTGGCACTGCCACCGTTTTCAGATCAGAAAAATAAGACATTACAAACAAAACCTCTCTTCGTATTAAAGTTTAAAGAAAATAAAAAAAAAAAAGTTTTAGTTGGTTATCAATGGACCAAAAAAAAAAAAAAATATGAGCTGCTAGTCCAAACCCTTGTTAATAATGGATGTTGATAATGGGCATTACATAAAAGAGACTTGCCTGGAACTGCGCAGCTGTACGCAGCTCCGAGTTAGGGACGAGATCCTGAGTCTGCGCACGGAAAGCAGAGTGTGTGGTCTCCTACAAAGGAAGGGTGCACGGACATCTTCAAAAGCTTCCCTTGTATTTATACCAAGGGCGTAATCACAACAAGTCAAAAGTAAGTCACATCCCAGGGCAAGGAACAGTGTTTAGATAATGTCTTCTATTACAGTGAAAGACACAAAAGTTTTCTAAATTCCAACATTGTGTAGATAGAGGAAGGTATGGTATTAAACTGGATTGTCTGATCTTTATTTGCATGTCAGAAGAATTTGGTTACTCAAACTATCTGAGGCTGTTTACTGCATGTTGCCGTCATTTGAAACGGTTTTACATCCCTGGTCACCATTTAATCTACAAATATCAATGAAGACCGTAAACCTCCTTTACCCATGTATATGATCACACTTTTATTAGAGCAAAGCTTCTGTCATTTTATACGAGAATATTCAGCACGGTGTGGTCCTACTCATGGGAGATAGCAACCATCATCCAACTAAAGCAGAGTTGGTAAATCTGCAAAACACAGCACTAACTTATTGTTTCCTGTACAAACAGATGCCTTTCACATGTGTATAAGTAATAAGTGAATTCATTTGTCTCAGTTTAGTTGCACTTTAATGCACGAAACCAAAACCTTTTTGAAAAGCAGACACACCCGTATAGATACAACCAATGAAAGACATGCAAATCATCACTTCACCCTTGACAAGAATAGGCAGAATCAAACACTGCTCAAAGGTGAAGTTTCACAAAACCACATAAACCAATCAGTAATAGCATTCATCTGTTTGAGCAATACTGCTATGTAACCATTGTGAACTACATATACAGTATGTGGCTGCTTTCCTGTCTGTCTGCTTGTAAACTTACATAACTTGTCCCAGTCTTACTGCATCATCAAACATACTTGCCAAAGAAAGCTTGTGAACAAATTTCAGGCTTCTATAATGTTTTGTTGAAACTTCAGTTACAGACAATAAGCGGTGCAAGATTTAGATAAACGGTGGTGTACACACTTGATGGCCAGTGTGTACACATAATATCTCTGTGAACCAAGTTGATCACAGATATAGAACGCGTTGGCCATGCAGCACAAAGATATTTGAAAGCTGTATCTGACTATGTGTAAGGACGATCCCACAGAATGTGCTCCGCCAATCAGCAGATTAAGTGGAGGAGACTGTGCTTTCCTGCTCTCCACCCTGCTCCAGGACACGCTCTGGCCAATCAGCAGAGCAATGGGAAGGAGAGTGTGCTTTCCTGTTCTACTCTATGCTCCACTGGATACTGCGTGGGTTTGTCAGAAAAAGTCCCATCCGCCCCCTGACATCCTGCAGCATTAGAGAAGAGCCAGGAGCAGACAGGCAAACGCAGAAGCAGTGCATCACAACGTCTGTCACAGAGAGGAGCCAGGAGCAGGCAGCTGCAGACTCTGTAGAATGGAAGACTAATGCTGGGTATGGGTACACACAGCCCGACATATCTTCCGTTCAACTGAACGGCCGACATATCGTGTGTGCGTTGGCTAGAGTGTACCAGCGATATGTCTGAACTAAATAGTTCAGACATATGGCGCCAGCTGTGCTGCACAGCTGATGCCCAATATATCTGCAGATATATTGGTGCATCGTGCTGTGTGTACGGGCGGTCATCTGACTGCCCATACACTTGCTGCACAGGCCGGCGGTGATGGACAGCTCAACTGGGCGGGTGCATGTAAATAGCCGCCCAGTTGTGACGTCAGACACGACAAATCTGTATGCAGAACATATGTTCTGCACAGTCTGTAGATATATCTGCAGATGAGTTGATCCGCAGGTATATATCGGTCAGGTGTGTACCCACCATAAGAGAACATGAAGTGGAAAGGAGACCTAAGGTAAGTAAACTACAATGATTAAAGAGAATGGGGGGAAAAGGGGTGTTTGGTATGTAAAGAACCGCTGGGAGTGTGCGCTATGGGCACAATATGGTTAATTTTACATTTATTATATCTTTACAAGTTTGAGTCATGTATAAGTGATATCAATCTTTAGTGTGTCACGCCAGAAAAAAGTTTGAGAACCGCTGATCTAAAAGACAGTGCAGATCTATGTGATGGCTTAGAACGCCAGTGCATTACAGACTCGAAGGTCTGTTTCTTCTTGATCATGTCTACAAGGACTAATTTCTGGGACTGCTTTGCAACTACAGTACTTTGCATTGTCTCATAATATTATCATTACTTGCAACAGCAGAGAGGCACAATTCTGGACAGAAGTGTAACGCTATATATTTTCTGGTTACAAAATGTTAGGCGTCCCATCAGTGCCAGTTTCCGGTAAATTACTTTAATCAATATCCTCCTGAGATTATCATAGTTTCACTTTAGTTACATGTTTGATGAGATTTCAAATTGGCCTCCCAGAGCAAAGGTTTACAGTGCAATCTACAAACAGGATGTAGTCAGCATCCCCACGTGCGGGATGCCAATGGTCTAAATACCAGCCCGAAGGTAAGTATTGGGGGTTGGGCAGTTAGGGTTAGGCACTAGGGGGAGGGTTAGGCACTAAGGGGGAAGGGTTAGGTTTAGGGTGCAGGGAGAGGGAGGTTAGGTTTAGACACTAGAGGGGAGGTTAGGTTTAGGCACAGTGTAGGGAAGAGTTATGGTTAGGGCGTGGGAAGGGGGAGTTTAGGTTTAGGCACTAGGGGTGAGGTTAGGGTTAGTTGTACTATACTTACCTACCACTGTCTGGTACTTCACTGTCAAGATGCCTGTCGGTATTCTGACCACCGGCATCTCATACCCAACCCCTACAAACAGCCTTAGAGAATACCAGGACATTCATCAGTAATGTGGCAGTTTAACTTGCATTATACAAGCCCTGGTGTGTATCACTATATAAGAGATGTTCATGAAAATTCTTATTAAAGAATGTATACCACAGGAAAGGGACTCTGGACCTGATTCAGCAAGGAACACATGGATGCAGACACACAAACCCGGCCGCTGCGAGAATATGACAATGAATGCATACGCACGGCAATCACAGCAGAATAAGCAGACGCCCAGTACTACATAATACCACCCACTTCCCTTTACTTGCGTCCTCTATACCTGGCAAGACAGTGGAAACATTGGTAACATCGAGAACCATCGGACCCATACACACAATAGTGGTTGACCTGACCCTCCTGCAGACATGACGAGACTTCCTGTGTGCAACTAGACTTCAGGCTATGTCCGTCGGCGCAAGGGCTTAATTATGCACACTCCTGAAACGCTGTCCAAACGCACAGGCACACCTGCGTTTACCCAACCACTCCCCCATCACCACCCACAAACGGCACTTCCTGTCAATCACTTGTCCCTGGGGCTGTGGACTCCCTGCGTAGGCATACTCAATCGCACTAGCTGGTTCGCGCACTGTGATGCATGTGCAAAGCAAAACCATCGACCTATTGTGTGCGTTCCTTGCTGAATCAGGCCCTGACATCCTGCAGCATTAGAGAGGAGCCAGGAGCAGACAGGCAAGCGCAGAAGCAGTGCAGAACTCTTAGCATCACAACGTCTGTCACAGAGGAGCCAGGAGCAGGCAGCTGCAGACTCTGTAGAATGGAAGACTAATGCTGGGTATGGGTACACACCGGCCGACATATTGAACACATATAGACACACATACAGTGCCTTGCAAACGTATTCACCCCCTTTGCTTTTTACCTTTTTTTGTTACAGCTGTAATTATTTTTTTTTAATCTGAATACTATGTGATGGATCTGCACAAAATAGTCTCAAGTGAAATGAGAAAAATATATATAAAAAAGAATCTTTATAAATAAAATTCTGAAAATTGGCATGTGCATATGTAATCACCCCCTTTGCTATGAAGCCCCTCAAAAGTTCTGGTGTAACCAATTACCTTCAGAAGTCACATAATTAGTGAAATAAAGTCCACCTGTGTGAAATCTAAGTGTCACATGATCTGTCAGTATAAACAAACCTTTTCTGAAAGGCCCCAGAGGCTGCAACACCACTAAGCAGGAAACTTCACACCATGAAGACCAAGGAGCTCTCCAAACAAGTCAGGGACAAAGTTGTTGAGAAGTACAATTCTGGGTTGGATTAGACAAAAAAAATATCCAAATCTTTGATGATCCCCTGGAGCACCATTAAATCCATCAAATGGAAAGAACTTGGTATGAAAAACAAACCTGCCAAGAGAGGGCTGCCCACCAAAAGCTCACAGACCGGGCAAGGAGGGCATTAATCAGAGAGGCAGCACAGAGACCAAAGGTAACCCTGAAGAAGCTGCAGAGACTGGTGTATCTGTGCATGTGACTACAATAACCCGTACACTCCATAGAGCTGGGCTTTATGGAAGAGTGGTCAGAAAAAAAGCCATTAATTAGTGATAAAAATAAGAAGACACGATTTGAGTTTGCCAAAGGCATGTGGGCGACTCCCCAAATGTATGGAGGAAGGTGCTCTGGTCAGATAAGACTAAAATTGAACTTTTCGGCCACCAAGGAAAAAGCTATGTCTAGGTCTGGCGCAAACCCATCACCCCAAGAACGCCATCCCCACAGTGAAACATGGTGGTGGCAGCATCATGTTTTTCAGCAGCAGGGACTGGGAAACTGATTCGTGTCGAGGGAAAGATGGATGGTGTTAAATACAGGGATATTCTTGAGCAAAACCTGTTTCAGTCAGCCGGGGACTTGAGACTGGGATGGAGGTTCACCTTCCAGCAGGACAATGACCTGAAGCATACTGCTAAAGCAACACTCGAGTGGTTTAAGGGGAAACATTTAAAGGTGTTGGAATGGCCTAGTCAAAGCCCAAATCTCAATCCAATTGAGAATCCGTGGTCAGACTTGAAGATTGCTGTTCACAAGCGTAAAACCATCCAACATGAAGGAGCTGGAGCATTTTTGCCTTGAGGAATGGGCAAAAATCCCAGGGGCAAGATGTAGCAAGCTCATAGAGACTTATCCAAATTGACTTGCAGCTGTAATTGCCGCAAAGGGTGGCTAGACAAAGTACTGACTTCAGTGGTGTGAATAGTTATGCACGCTGAAGTTTTCTGTTAGGTTGTCCTAAATGTTGTTTGATTCACAATATAAAAAAAGACAGAACTTCACAGTTGTAGGCATGTTGTGTGAATGAAATGAAGCACACCTTCAAACAATCCATTTTAATTCCAGGTTGTGAGGCAACAAAACTTGAAAAGTGCAAAGGGGGGTGGGAGGATACTATTGCGAGGCACTATATATATCTATATATATATGAAAATCCTTTAATGCTAAAACATATACAATGTGGTAATACAAAACTGTGCGCAGTGAATGTAGCTCCGACGTCACAGTTCCCGCAGCCATTCGGAGTGATGATAGGGTTACTCATAACTGCGATAATGGAATGATCTGGGACCGATGCTGCGTCTTTATACGCAGATACTTGGATTTGCAAAGCGGCAGATGGGAGTCTCAATACATTCCTCGGCGTCTGCGACATTGGTATATTTTCGCACAGCAGATGCCTACGGGATGGTAACTGCGATGGCATTAGTGTACAGCTCTGATTCAGACTTACTTTGGGGAAGAACTTTTATTGCAAAAAAAAAAGATAAATCTAAAGAAAAAAGCAACACTAATTTGTTCAAAATACCATTTAGCATATGAAGAGTTTCTAGGCCATGTGGCACCATGCACTGGAGTATTTTCATAAACAAAAGTGCTCTTCAAAATAACCAAGCTACAGAAAGATCTATATCCAAAGACATTGTGTATGTACTGATTTACTCTCCATTCCAGGTCAGATTACTGTACAGATCATGGAAATTTACTATAGGAAGGTCAGAGACCTGTGTATATTGTGGCCAGTTTTATGGCTATACCACAAGGGAATAATTCTCCTAACATAATGTGTACAAATAACAAAAAACAAACACTGTCATCAGTCAGGGAGAATTATTAAAAAGAGAATGATCCAATGGTTTCCGGGTTGGTGGTCCAGGCCCAAATCAAATTTTTGGTCAGTGCGATTGGCAGCTGCCGGCACTGGTTTTGCCTATCATAAAATATGTGGACAAACAGAACCACAACCCTGTCCCTGTGACAATTACTTAATTTAATATCTTTTTCTGAATTTCTCAACCTACGGGTGCTGTTAAAAAAAAAATACAGATATTCTAGGGCGCTGTGATTTAAGAAAATTTGAGAACTGCTGCAATAACCCATGTGATGTCACGGATGGCAAGTGCCAATATACCTGCAGAAGCTGGCAATCCACTCAGCACCACAGAGTGTGTTAATGTTGGATGTGGATTGAAAGATCTACAGTAAAAAGGTAGACAATGTCTAGACAGACACCAGATGTTAGACAGTCAATAGGTCGACACACTAAAGGTTGACACGTACAAATGATAGACAGGGTCAAAAGGTCAATACAATATAATGGTCGACTTTTTTTCGTTTGTTTTCTAACCCTAATCTTCACTCAAACCCTCCCCTTGGTGCCTAACCCTAATCCTCCCTCCTGGTGCCTAACCGTCGGGGTAGGTGCCTGACCTTAACCGTCCCTTCGAGGGCCTAACCCACCGGTAAGTGTCTAACCATAACCCTCCGGTAAGTGCCTAACCCTCCCTCCTGGTGCCTAACCGTCGGGGTAGGTGCCTGACCTTAACCGTCCCTTCGGAAGCGGTATGAAATACCGCCAGCCGCATGGAAGGGAGTTCGAATCCCGGCAGCGGCAGGCCGACAGTGCTGGAAATCCCGATCGTCCATAGGTGAGTACTTACTAACCTAACCCTTCTAACCCTAACCCCTCCTTAGGGGTGCCTAACCCTAATCTCCCCCCGTGTGCCTAACCCTAATCCCCCCTCTAAGTGCCTAAACTTAACTCCCCCTTCCCCGCTGCCTAAACCTAAGTCCCCCGGGGTGGTGCCTAACCCTAACCTCCCCCCCTGTGCCTAACCCTAATCCCCCCTCTAAGTGCCTAAACTTAACTCCCCCTTCCCCGCTGCCTAAACCTAAAACCCCCGGGGTGGTGCCTAACCCTAACCTCCCCCCCCAGGGTGCCTAACCCTAACCCTTCCTCCCCCTAGCCTAACCCTAACCCTCCCGGGGGGTTGCCTAACCCTAAGTCCCCCCCGGGAGCCCTAAACCTCCCCCTCCCCCCACCGCGCCCGGCTGTCCCCTCGCGGCGCCCGGCATCCCTTCGATCGGGATGCCGGTCTCCTGGCATCGGAAAAATGACAGTCTGTCATTTAACCCTCGCCGAGATAGAGCTGTCGGGAAGCCGGCTGTCGGGCTTACGTCAGCCGGCTTCCCGATTGCATCCCGTCCCTTCTAGTGCCTAACCCTCCAGTAAGTGCCTAACCATAACTCTCCTTCTGGTGCCTAACCATAACAACACACAAAAAAAAAAAAATGTGTCGACCACATCTGGTGTCTATCTAGACATTGTCTACCTTATTACTATAGACCTTTAGACCGGATCCCATTTATTTTCACATTCATTCAATGTCAGGGATACTCAGGCATTATACTACGTAGCAGACGCTGCATTACCCATCATGTTAAATAACTTTGTGCCCCTTCTGATGCAGATTGCCACAAATGATATCATTAAGAATTTCTTTTTAGCAACACACAAATGACTGTCAGAGAAAATGAGGGATAACACACAAAAGTGCTGACAAATAAATTCATAAATGAGCTCTAATAATTTTGAGAAGAAAATTCTGTTATATGGCGCTAGGGTAATACTGGAAAACAGAAGGTCTGGAAGTGAAAATGAAAGACAAGGAGGGATAATGCAAATTAAAAATAATGTCTTCGCTAATTGGTCTTTATATTGCTTTTGTTGATGTCTCCAGCAAACATATAATAGAATTAAAAAAAAAAATGACAATAGTGTAATACCACCGGTATGTAATAAATACATGTAAAAAAAAGGAGTAGCAGCACCCCTTCGGTATTGTGCTTAAAGTATGTTCTTTGTTGCCTTAAGCAATAGTCTCTCACATATATCCCTCATCAAGGTCTGGTCTGTATGGCGGGTCTTCAACCCCAATCACACCACAATAACTCACAATAGTGAACTACAGTTAATAATAAATCTATTGTACAACACAAAACAAACAGAACATACATAAATTCCAAATGTAAAAAAGTGGGGATTCAACCCATATCTATATTTAGCTCGAAACAAGTGCAGAAATAATTGGTTCTGGATACCTACTTCCCAGGGTCCAGAGGCTCTCGTCCTTGTTTAGCAGATCTCTCCAAGAAGTTTGTCACAGGCTGATGCGTTTCGAGCTATGTTCTCTTTATCAAGGCCAAATGGCCTGTGTGCAAATAGATCCTTTATATCTCAATACTTCTGGGTCCTCCTTTGACCTGGAAGTGTCTCAGGACCCTTGAAAATGCTAATCATTATCCAGCTGAAGAAGCCTCTAGATCATCAATAAAAGCTGCAATATTAACCCTCATAAAATCCATTCTACTAAAGTTCAAATAATCCTTCTGTAGATAAAAAGTCCACAGAAGTTGTTAAAGACCGTAACGTCCGGTACAGCCGCATTGCCTTACCTGATGTTTTGACTCGTTCTAGGGCAGTGGTTCCCAAACCTACTTGAATTACGGCGCCCTACTCTATCAGCATTTTTTCCACAGCACCCCTAGGCCAAAAAGTTTCTTATTGAGAAATTTAGCTAAATGATTCCATTAAGTCAATTGTGTTTACTCTGGGCCGTAGCTAGGGTAGTGCGGCCGGTGCCATCGCACAGGGCACCACAGGTCAGGGGGCGCTGTTTGAGCCTGTCAAATTTCTGTTTATTATCATTCTTGCTTGTAGCTTACTCTTATTTCATCCCCAGCATCTCCTGGCCTCTACTATCTCTTCCCTGGCCCTTCCCCATGAAGCCATGGCCCTTTTTTGGGTGCATTATGTCCCTTTGAAAAATGAGAGGGGCGCCAATGCTCTTTCTGGCACAGGGCACCAAAAAGTCTAGTTATGGCTCTGTGTTTACCTATTACTCGTAGGCTCAGTTATGTGGTGGTAGACAGTGTTGTGCTCTGTTTGTCTACATATTTTATGATTGGCAGCCACCAACACTGGTCTATCCTATTACATTGACCATAAATATTTTATTTGTTTCTGGACCACAACCCGAGGCTCCCTTACAAATACCCCGAGGCACCCAGTGTGGACTGTTCTAGGGTATAGTGTGGACCATTGACAGACCTTCCATAGCAAAAGCTTGTCTCTTGGGACTGTCAGGCAGAGGAGGCAGTCTGTGCGGCTTGTAGTCTCAGTCTCCTTTCCGTAGCGGAGGCCAGAATTTACATAATTGGAAAGCAGGCTTGCGTTCCATGTTGGAAGTTACAAGGCAGAAGCACATCCATGCGTTCCACCTGAATAGCTTGTTCTATGATGGGAAACGCTTATACAAACACCAGGTTATTGTACATGTTGGTATTTTTAAGTGCTGGCTGCAAAGGAAACTTACATTACCTGATTCTCCAGCACCTCAAAATACATATTGGCAACAGTAAGCAAAAACTTGATTTACAATATTTTGTTAATCACAGCATCCAGTGCTCCTACACCATGTCTCACAGGGGAAAAGGGTGTAAATTGGATACACTTGTATCAATAATAATCTTGAGAAATGTGTCCCAAATGAATAATCAGGGGCAACACTCCAGGCGACGTGATGATCCCTCAGATTATGTACGAAGATATCCTATCCAATTTGTGTGACTATTTAGCCATCTGTCTTTGATCAGTGGTATCACCTCAAGCCAAATCAATATGACATGACAGGCGTAGTAATAAATCTGCTTTCAATAACAACAGTGCCTTAACAGTAACCTCCATGACAGAGACCATTAATAATGTGATCTACAACAAAGTTTCTGTATGTTGAGGCTTCACAACCTCCCTTGGAATACACCACATAACCAATAACACAAAGCCTGCAGCTTTCTGACAGCCAGGCATGGAATACTGAAATACAATTACAACAAATGCAGTGTGACAACAGGTACTTGTTCTACAGGCAGTACACAGGCCAAGGATGATACTTCTGGAAGTTATTATAGGTGACAGTCATCCTGGAAACTTATTCATCCAATTCTAGAAACTGCTTAGAACACTGCTGAACAAAATGAAATGATCACTGTTCCATAATGTGCCTATCAGAGTGTATACAGAACACACACACTGCTCCTCATCGCTATAGATCCCAACTCACTCACTACCTTTCATCCAAAATTCACAATAATCGGAGGTTTTACCCCAAGTCATAAATTCTAGGCAACAATTTCTAACAGCCTTGAGCAGAATTCCAGGATTGTTTTACCTCAGCTATCCACAATGTCATGTCAGTCAGTATTAGAATAATCTTTATAGTCAATTCAAGTCTGTCTAAGCAAGCAATAGGTTGGGGAAAAATTGTTTTCTTACCGAATTCAACGAAGTACAATAAAACATTTCACCAGGCAACATCATAGAACAGAGTTCTATTTATCCTAATAATAAGCATATTAAGTGACATTACATTTGCAGATCACATTATGGGATCAGGGCACCAGAATGATGGGTTATAACCTATGGCAGTGGTTCCCAAACTCCGCCATTACAGGCCAGGTTTTATGGAAATCCATGCTTGAGTCCAGATGGTTAAATCAAATTGACTGAGGTCCTAATTAAGTCACCTGTGCTCAAGCATGGATACCCATAAAACGTGGACTGTAATGGCAGAGCTTAGGAACCTGAGATCTATGGTTTCCTAGCACACCTCACCATTCAATCATCTGGCTACATAGATAATGAGAATGTACCATACTCTAGGAATGACTCTGGGAAGGTGGGTCACATGTGACACCCATCCACCCCATTTGTTAGCCAACAATTGACTATCACTCATTTAGGGAGTTTCCTTTGTGCCATTCAATATATAAATACTTTCAAATGTTTTGTGTGGCTTTATAGGAAATTATGGATATTTCATCTTTTGCATGTTTTCTGTGAACGACATTTACTCTACAAATGATTGGATACACTATTTCTACAGGCATTTTAAATGAATGGAATAATACATAAGCCTTTTATCATGTTTAACTTACAGTAGGCTAGTAAATAATATAAAGCTTTTCATTAAAGGCCACACTTTGAATCCGCTTTCCACCATGCTGGAAATAATTATCTATTGCTTTAATGCTCAATTTGAGCACAAAACGGACAGTTTTTTTGTAATCGGAAAAAAAAAAAGGATGAATAAAAAATTGAGGCAGAAAAGTAATTTGATTGTCAGCTTCCAAGCAAACTGCAGATTCAAAGAGGCAAAAAATCAAAGGTTCGGCAAACATGAAAAAGGAAAAAGTTCCCAATGCAGAAGAGAAGCACCCAGCAACCAAGAGAGGAGGTAAAGGAATGATTCAGCCTGTGCCACATCCCATCACCATTTATACCTGCTGGCCTTCAATGGGCCTCGGTAGCCATTCCATGTCCCTCGTGTCATCGGACCCAGAGAATGGTACAACCTGTTCCTGTTGGATTCCATTACAGATTATCGTTGTTACTCACAGATGAAATACAGAACAGGCAGAACACAGGCTGATATGGTTACGTTTAGCAATCAGAAAATAAGGCACATAAGCAAAGCCGCTGTCAAAATAAATAAGTAAATACACCTAAAAAATTATTACATGTATATAAACACATCCAGAATGGTAATGAACAAGGCACCGGATTTTCATTAAGGGAGTTTTTCACATTAAATAAGATTTTTAGTAAACCCCCATATCACCCCTATATTATTACTTGGTGGCAAAGCCGACACAGAAATCAGTGAAAAAGTAGTAATAAAGGGTAGGAATCTACAATACATACGTTGTTCTAATGTCAGAGCACATTTACATATTGCTGTTGGTGACAGGTCCTCCATACGCATCTTTACATAAGGAGTGAGATTTAATAGGTTTTATAATCTAATGTAGCAAGTGCAGAGACCATACTCTTAAGCTGGGTACACACTACACGATATTGTCAACGATTTGGCAGATTCTGACGCATCGGAACGACAAATCGTTAATATCGTGCAGTGTGTATGCAATACATCGTGTAGTGTGTGTATACACGATCGTGTAGTGTGTACACTCCCGCGGGGTAGTCAGCCGCATCGTCTGATCTTTTGTACTTGCAGTCAAATCAGGCGATGCGGCAGACGATCCCATGCAGCGCTCTGTGGTAGGAACGGGCATATCGGGCACCGGATCACCCAGTGTGTATGGACCGCCCCATATGTCGGCCTAACAGCTGGGGGGTCGTGTGTTGCATCGCTGGTTACACAGGTCGTTTAGTGTGTAACCAGCTTTAGGGCTCAATCCAAATAGGTGTGAGTTTGTTTTATGAAACTTGCAGACATGGCACTAATGCGCGGCCCTCAGAAATGTGACATCTAATTAGAAATGCTCATTCGCGCTACTCGCAACGAGGTTGTGCAATTTTGTACAAAGTAGTCAACTGGGAGAAGAGCATGAAAAAGTGGGGAAACCATCCTGGACCCCAAAAAATTGGCAATTGAGATAGAAGGACCATATATAGGGCTGTAAGTGGCCATAAGGAAAGTACTGGAGCTTCTTACAAGGTGTTAAGTATCTGTTTTATTGCACTTTGAATAATAGTGGAAAATTTATAGGAAGCAAGTGTTTTTCATCAGATGAGAGCATTTTGGGGTACATGAAAATGCTTACACAGTGATTTTGCAGTGTTTTTACAAAATCTGAATAAACACCTTTTAGCTCCCCATCTTCAAAAACCCCTCTACCATCAACACCTCCACACACCTGTATCACATCATTTACACCTCCACGTAACTGTCTCCCACATCATTTACACCTCCACGTACCTGTCTCCCACATCATTTACACCTCCACGTACCCGTCTCCCCCATCATTTACACCTCAACGCACCTGTCTCCCCATCATACACCTCCACGTACCTGTCTCCCCCATCATTTACACCTCCACGTACCTGTCTCCCCATCATTTACACCTCCACGTACCTTTCTCCCCATCATTTACACCTCCACGTACCTTTCTCCCCATCATTTACACCTCCACGTACCTGTCTCCCCATCATTTACACCTCCACGTACCTGTCTCCCCATCATACAAATCCACATTCATGTCTCCCCATCACTTACACCTCCACATTCATGTCTCCCCATCACTTACACATCTACGTACCTGTCTCCCCATCATTTACACCTCCACGTACCTTTCTCCCCATCATTTACACCTCCACGTACCTGTCTCTCCCATCATTTACACCTCCACGTACCTGTCTCCCCCATCATTTACACCTCCACGTACCTGGCCCCCATCATTTACATCTCCATGTATCTGTCTCCCCCATCATTTACACCTCCACGTACCTGTCTCCCCATCATACACCTCCACTTACCTGTCTCCCCATCATACACCTCCACGTATCTGTCTCCCCATCATACACCTCCACATTCATGTCTCCCCATCACTTACACATCTACGTGTACCTGTCTCCCCCATCATTTACAACTCCAAGTACCTGTCTCCCCCCTCATTTACACTTCCACTTACCTGACCCCCATCATTTACACCTCCACGTACCTGCCCCCCATCATTAACACCTGCAGATACCTGTCCCATATCATTTAACCCTTTAATGAGCTTTTAAGAGAAATTCAGCTGAACACTGACATGTCTCTAATGGGTAAATTATGCTATTTAATCCCTTCCAAATGCATGATTATTCATTGGGAGGGGTGCACCAGAGGTTCTGCAGACATTTCTACCGTAGAATAAAGATTTCCCTATCTTTTCACCTGCTAGCACACAAAAAAAGCAAAATTCCTCTGAAAAAGCAATGCAAGTTTGGAATTAGACTGAAATTCGTGGTGTGAGTTCACAGTGAAGAACGGCCCGCAAGACCCTGATTGCACCTGAGCGGATAAACCATTCATGCTGGGTACACATTAGACGATGTGTACCCAGCATGAAATCGCCGGCGATGGGACTCGGCATGCGGCAAGTGCACACACACTTTGCTATGCCAGATCCGATGGGGAAGGGCGGTGGACGTGTCATGCTGCGTTATGCAGCATGACATTGTAAGGCGACATCCCCCCTTACTGCGGGGCCGAAGGGCGATGTTGCCAACGCCTCTCGTGAGTGTACATATCATGGGTGCACATTAGACAATGTACCCTATATGTTGCTCCAATCCACGGGATCGGATGACATTGTCTAGGGTGTACCTAGCATCAGACTTCTAAAACTGTTTGTAGTAATATCGTAGATGCCAGCTAGGTGGTGCTATTGTAGATTGATGATAATTGCATCGGACCATATAGATTTCAAAAGTATTTTCTAGTCAGTATGTGTGGACAGGATGCAGAAAATGGAAGGTTTAAAAAGCCAACTGTAACATTTGAGGTTTACATCAATGATATAATTTTTACCATCTCTGCCTCTGGTACATGTTTGCAAATCCTGCCAGATTCATCTTTCCTGTAACGTGTAACTCTCCGAATCTGCTTTCTATTTGCAGTACTGTTATGTTAGTGGAATCATTAACTCCTACATTTTAGCATATACCAAGGAAACACACTGGCGACTTAAATCCACATTAGTGTTCCTTAACACACGGTCTTCAACTTCTCCCATACTGCTGTGCCACAGTCATCCTGGCAGATCCTGAATCTTTTACTACAGTTTTTATTAATTCAATGAAAGAGTATGATAAACTCCCTACATTTGCAAGTAATGTGTTAGTTTTAAAACATGACACAAGTAATCTGACACGGATTCCAGGAACATGGCGATGAGCTCAGTATACTCCTATGGCCTCCACAGTCATCAAGTCCCAGTCCATAGAGCACCTTTGGATGTGTAGGAACAAGAGACTTGCAGCATGAACAAACAGCCAACAAATCTGCAGCAACTGTGTGATGCTATAATGTCTAAGGAATGTTTCCAGTACCTTGCTGAATCCATGCCACAAAAAAAATCATGCTGTTGTGGAACAAAGTGGGAGTTTACCAACCACTAAAGGTGCATACACACAACGATTTTTTGAATGATTATCTTAAACGATATCGTTTATCGTTCAATCGTTGAAAAAATCGTTCACTGAGTGAAAAAGATGAACGATTATCGTTCATGAGCGTTCACGTTTGTAGTTCAGTCAGACTGACCAACGCAACGATTTTCATTAAGTTAATATGCAAAAATCGTTTGTAGTTCAAAAAAATCGTTCATTACACTTTAAAAAATCTGACAGATAATCGTTTATAAAATCATTCATAAAATCGTTCATAAAATCGTTGGTAACAAAATCGTTGTGTGTGTATGCAGCTTAAGCACAGAGTGTAAATACTAACTCGTTATCCTCTACTACCTTCCCCAGTAATTAATTTACCACCAGAACCTGCGCTCTTTGGTGTGGCTGAGAGACGACACAGGGGGGAGGCGATGGTGTAGCTGAGATTCGATGCAGGGAGGGGGGGGGGGGGAGCAGTCGGAAAGCCGACAGACGGAATCCCGACCACCAGCTTCCCGACTGTGTAATTCCGGCAAGTAACTAATGACAGGCGTCGAAATCCCGGCGCATGTCATTAGACATATGCTGGAGCCCGACACCTGGCTTACCGATCAAAGGTAAGCTGGGCCCCGACAGCCATGCGGTTGGGGGTTAGTGCTCCGGGGGGGACTTAGGGTTAGGCTAGGGGAAGGGAGGCTTAGGCACCCCCAGGAAGAGGTTAGGGTTAGGCACCCACCTGGGGGGACCTAGATTTAGGCGGCGGGGAGGGGGGGGGGGGGTTAGGTTTAGGCACTTGGGGGGGGGGGGGGGGGAGGTTAGGGTTAGGCACCCCTAACGGAGGGTTGGGGGGGGGGGGGGGAATTAGACTAGCATACTCACCTTAATGGACGATCGGGATTTCCACCTCTGTCGGCCTGTCACTGTCGGGATTTGAACCATACCGATCCCAGGGTGGGAGGCGGTGTGGCTGAGAGACGACGCTGGTGGGTAGGCGATGGTGTGGCTGAGAGAAGGGGGGGGGGGAGGTGATGGTGTGCTGAGAGATGATGCAGGGGGGATGCGATTCTGTGCTGAGAGAACAAACATGGGGGGAGGTACTGGTGTGCTGCGAGACACAGGGGGAATGAGTCTGGTTGAACTGCTGTTGTATGATGCTGACCTTGTTAATATTCCTACACAAACAGGCATTTTCCGGCGACAATGTGACCTACATGAATAGTGAATACTGACTGAAGACGCCGTCTTCCCAGGGAGGATACATTTCTTCAGAGGTTCCACATTGTGAGAAACCACCGTATAGGTAAGGTGCATATGGAATGGACAGGGATGTTCCCAGTGTGACGAGAAATGGGTGGTGTGTCGGTATGTGACCACGCCCATTTATTGCCGCACTACGAAGGCGCAAAAATATTTTACTATGCGTTTGTGTGAGTGGGGGGAGCCATTCTTCAACTTGCTCTGGGCTCCAAAGACCCTAGTTACGCCACTGCTCTGGACAGTTGTATAGAGAACTGAATATAAACTGCAAGATCATAAGCCCATCACATTGGCCCACATAGATTTTATTGCGTGGTATACAAGCGCTGTACATGTAAGCTTACCTTTCAAATGCAGGCCATGACATATCCTCACTGAGCTCAGAGCCATCGCTGCTCCCTTCAGGGAAATAAGAAAGAAAAGTAGCGACAGTCAACGGGGAATGTGTACTAGCAATGGAGAGAATGGGTAAATATAAATCAGAGAAACTGTAACACATTAAAAGGTAATATAAATTATCTAACCACATGTCTGACTTTAGAGGAACATTCCAACAGCATTACAAAATAAATAAAATGGACTGGAACAGATCAGCTGTTAACCCGTAACTGTTATACAGAGCTTTGTATTGTGGCATGTACATTTGGTACACCGTTATGTATAGTAAGCAGAGCGGCTGTGTAGGCTGCATGCATATATGGGTCTATGTTCTATAATTCATATCAACAAACCACTACAGTGCAACAACAATCTCTAGGTCATTCTGTCACTAAAGTTATTGCCTTCAATGTGCAAACCTCTTTCATCATACAGAGTATCATGTAGTATGTATAAGCTTGCACTTCCATGAAGTTCTTACACATTGTGATGTCTCACCAGCTTTTACCATCCTGCACCATGGGAGGTTTTCGGTCCTCCCAGAGTTTACCGTAATACTATAATGATCATCAGCTACGTCAGACTGATACAGGAATAGTGATGGCATACGATAAAAGCCCTAAAACTCGGGCTATAAAAAAAAAAACAGTACACAACTCTTCAACATCATTTCATTTATTAAAACAAAACACATTTAAAATACTGAACATTTTAATACAGCTGAATGATGTACTTGTACTGTTACTAGCAGACTGTGACCTAGACTTTCTTTACACATACTGTACATGTTTTTTTGTCACAAAGTAGAACCTGCAGAAATGTGAAGTGAGTGGAACTGGGTACACATAGGGATTCCCCATATTGGGTGTGAGACATCACCCATGTAATCTACACTAATCTGCTTTCCCCTGAGCCTGTTCCAATGACAGGAAGGAGAAATACTGTACTCCCCCCATTAACATGCCATATCTCAGGCACACCATGCAACTCAATACTCATTGTTACTTACTATAACCATTTTTCATCACTACAAGCTTCCATATTGGTTTTGGTGCGATTCCGGCAAGTCAGGCAAACCCAACCTGACGGAATCACGCAGATGCCCAGATCTTGTAGGCCATTACATTTCCCCTACGCCTCTCTCACTTCTCCTATTATTAAACTTTAACTTGTGGAAGTACTATTTATAGGCTTCTCCACCCCCATAGAAATAGCGTGCATAAGACTTTTGTAAATACAGTAATACTGGAATGCGATTTGTTTTCAGTAATTTAATCCAGACTGGCTGCATTCCCCAAGGCCATATCTAGGGTAGTGCGACCAGTGCACCGCAGGGCAGGGGGCGCTGTTTGGGCCTGTCAATTTTCCTGTTTATTATCATTCTCACTTGTAGCTTCCTCTTCTTTTATCCCCAGCATCTCCTGGCCTCCCCTATCTCTTCCCTGGCCCTTCCTTGTGAAGACTTCGCCCTTTTACAGGGGAACTATCTTATGTCCCTATTTAAAAAATTGTGGGGGGGGGGGCGCTAGGGTATTAAGTGTGAAGAGTAAATACATCTTTTAAGCTACCCACAGATTTTGTTCCATCAGACCGACATTAAATAACCATTGTACATTGCCCGACGTCCACGGTGATTGCCAAACACAAACAAAATCTGGGCATATAAACGGTGTCTGGTATGGCAGAAAATTGGATCTAAGGAATATAAAATCGCCTGCTTCGTGGAATCACTAGTCATCCCAATGCTCCCCAAATCCAGTCCTTTGTGCGTGTTTTCCCAGTCTCCTCAGAGAATCACAAGTGAAATTATTAGAACCCCCTGTGGACCTTAAAATGTGTCAGTCAGTAATAAATACACTTGTGTGCAATGAAGGCGACATGGAAAATATGGTGCCCGGTTGACTGGATTTAGGAAGCATGGAGTCACACTGTTAATAAATGCAGCAACAAAAGCATTTCAGCCCGGTTGTATGGAAGGCCACCTGTTGTGGGAAAGTTGCATAGGGATTTTACTGTTTGGCAAGAGAAAGGGACAGACTGCAATAGGTGTAGGCAGTTTGATCTGCAACTAAATGTTCACTGTACACTGAAAGGGTAATGACACCTGGAGGCTGAAAGTAACTCAGAAAACCATAGAAAAGGACAGAACACACACACAGTTTCATAGATTCCAGTAATTACATAACCTGAGGGAGAGCCAGTATATATAATAATGCTGGGTACGCACTGGCCGATATATCAGCCGCTCAATTGAACGGCCGATATATCGTGTGTGCATCGGCCAGTGTGTACAGACGATAGGTCTGTGAACGATGTCATTCACAGACATATTGTGTCGGCTATGCAGAACAGCCGATGGCCGATAAATCTGCAGATATATCGGTATATCTTGCTGTGTGTATGGGCGATCAGCTGTCTGCCCATACGCTTGCCGCAGAGGCCGCTGGTGACTGATGCCATAACTGGACTTATGACATCAGAGAGGACGGCGGATCGTCAGATCAGTCGCCCTAGTGTGTACCCACCTTAGTTGCATACTCATGGACTGTTGCACATGATGAGCTACCTAGCGCTGGAAGAGATTGCAGCATAAATAGACCTCAGATTAGTAATCAGCAGATAGGAAGATCATATTGTCATAGTGTATCACATCATCAGTGACCGTGTAAGTCCTTAATGATTTACTGATCATTATTCTAACGTGCATTGAATACAACGCAGTGTAATGGCCCAAGGCCATCTGTACAGCTGTCTACGTGTAACATTACCTAAATGGAGGATCCTATCCATCTACAAACATTATACTCCGTGTCATCAGCAGAAACACTGCCTTTAATCTTCCCATCATTACCAAAGCTATACTATTCTTTTCCAAGCTCCTCATGTACAAACCAACATTATATTATCAGCACATAAACGCTGTGAAATTTGTGTGCACATCTCTCTGTATAAAGTGCAGTAGCAATAGATGGAAGCTCAGTTCTGTTTGTCTGGCACTGACTATATGGTACTTCACTCAGCACATGCATGTGCAGGTAAGATGTACCATGTTGCCATATGTTTACATACATGTAGGCAACCATACTGTACCTGATCCAGTAATATTTGCTTATATTTACTACACATAAATCAAGCTCAATGATACATTCAGGTTCCTAGGTCTTTAAGTCTAGTAAGTAAAAGAATCACTTAGAATTAGGGATGTGCAGGCTGGGATTAGTTCAGACTTTCCCGCCAAAAATCGCATCTCAGAAAGAAGCAAAACATCATCTTTCATGGACTTTTGTCCAGGAATGATGATGTTTGTCCATGAAATATGATGTTTTGCCTCTTTCTGAGACCCAAACTAATCAGAGCCTGCACATCCCTACTTAGAAATAGAATCAGTCATTAGATGGATGCAACACAAACAGACCAGACTAATCACTCTGAACTTGCTGAAACCACGACTCTTAGCATCTTGCAGAATGGGTGTCCAACAGTTTAGCTGCATACATTATGAACTAATCCCTTTTAGCTCTTCCATAGTGACCTTCTCCAGAATTGTATCTACCATTCCTATGCACCTCTTATTTACCACAGGGTTTGTAAAGTGTGTGATCATTGCTGCACAGATTCTTGCACTAAATCAGTCGGTGAATACAGTCCTCTAAGTGGATGAGGCCCAAGCCAGGGTTAGCTCTCACCTTCAGATACTTACGCTTACCTATGGATATCCCACTAGAAAGCGTAGAGCTTTCTGCCTGCCCTCGTGACGGTGTATGTGGCTCCATCACACTGTCATCGAGGAGGTGTCGCGGCCCGGCATTTGGAAATGTTGCACTTTTAAACTCAGCTGTGTTCATTTTATGGATGAAGCTACAACAAAAGCAAACAGTAGATAGTATATTGTCCTTGGTACAGGCCACACTCTAGCTTATATATACCACTGGAAGGGACCTTCATGTCAAAGAATAGCTCTAGTATTATCACACTTTACTTAAAGTCACATATTTACCATAATAAATCCACACTTGGTAAATCAAAAATAACTTCTTGGCTATCGTTGCTCTTTGTATTTATTCAGCAAGCCCAGTCATGTGAGGATATGAGCAGAGCATTTTGTTATGACAGTCTTGCATATGTTAGCATTACATTTTTACTTCTGAACACTTATCAGTTCTGTGTGATGAGGAAATCAGGGAAAAAGAAGTTGAACTTAATGTGGTTCATTAAAAACGCCATAGAACAGGGGTTCCCAACCACGGTCCTCAAGGCACACTAACAGTCCAGGTTTTAAGGATAGCCATACTTGAGCACAAGTGACTTAATTAGTACCTCAGTTATATTGATTTAACCATCTGTGCACAATCATGGATATCACTAAAACCAGGACTGTTAGTGTGCCTTGAGGACCGAGGTTGGGAATCACTGCCATAGAAGAACAAAGTAACAGACCTGTCTCACAACTAAGTGCTATAGTATTTGCTCAAGGTCCTGCTTAGCCGGTATGACAAATTTAATACAGAACTACAACTCTTGAAGATCACAGTCCAGAACTCATCTCTAGTGTGTCATGACTGTCATGATCATTACATTCAATGCTACTTTTGCATCAGAATAATGGCATACAGACATCATATGGAAAATACTGATTTAATTAGCTGCTTAGTTATAGAAGACATCCATGTTTCCCCTTGCCAAGGAGAGAAGACACAATGTACACGCATCCCATTGATGGGACTGTTCTTGAAACTCGCACATTTACTTCGATAAAAGGTGGGAAGGGAGGTCAAGCTTCACTTGACATTGAGATAAACTGAAATTCTATGCTCTAGCTTCCAGTCAGCACTGAGGTACATAAGAATATGATGCAGCAATTGCCTCAAGTTGTTGCCAATACAGTGATGTGAGGGCAGCCAGCATTACACTTAAGAGCAAGATCACTTACTTATATCCCAAACTATGGCATTTGCGGTGGCCGTGAGGGATCAGATTCCGAGGAGATGGTGGCGTTGGTGGTAGTAACGCTCCTTCTACCGGAATGCTTTTGCGGGAACTTTGAGGTGAGGCTCCTACTTCTGGACCTATGAAGAGAAGGAGCCACATTAAGCGCTCAAGTATTTTGGTAGTACAGATTGGCAAACAAAGTGGAGATGTTTAAACATAATACCGTAATACACATTGGTTTCACTGTAGAAGGAGGATACATTTCTGACGTAACACTCCAGCATACACGGCCATTTATTTTTCATGACCGGGAGTGGAAGGCTGGTTTTTCATGGTGTACTTAAAAACAAGTCAAACATCTAACAAAATTGTATCTGGCTGTAATATTCTCATATAACCTTAGAGTAGATTTTATAAAGAGTACAGAACTGTAACTAAAATCAATTTACCTGAAATTAGAAACGCAACCAGCATGGAAGGGTCATTCCTTGCCGGTAGATATTCTCCCAATTTTGGGAAGAATGCCCTTGTGGTTTTACCAGATTTACATTGTTGGTTTAACAGCGTAAACACATACACTAAGTGAGAGTGGACACTTTGCCCAAACTTACAGGTGAGATGAGCCAAAGTTAATTTCCGTACTCGCTTAACCTGTCTATCAGGTTAAGATATTTTAAGTGTTTATGTCCACTACAAAATGGTAACAGGATTGGAGGCTTCAGATATGAATATCATCCCCAACAACTTGCTTAGATCATAGGGTGATTTACAAGAGAAAACTACTATTGAGCAAATTTTCTATCTCGTCATAGCAGATGTTATCATTAATGATTACTATATTGAGGTAGAAATTCAATTAACAACAAGGTTCTGCCAGAACCACAGAGACACCAGCAAGGTTTACTTCCCCTAATTACTGCCAATATGTGGAACATCATGCTTAATTAAATCTCCCCCCATGGCAAAAACTAAATTGCGTACATGTGAAAAAACATGCCTCACCTACTAGGTCCTCCCGAGAAGCTGCAGTGCGCGGAGTGCTGGTCCCAGGTTCAATTTTCAAAGACAATCTGCATATAAGCAAGAACATTACAACAAATTGGGTTGATAGAAAGATTGCAGTCTTCATGCAAACCACAATATGTCTTAACACTGGGCTACTAAAACTTTCTTGTGTCCCACTACGGAGAACCAGGGTGACGTAAACTCTAAATTGAGTCTATATGACCACATTGGGTTTGTAACAGCCTTAAATGATAGAGGCAAATAATGATCAGGAGACATTGGAAGATAAAGAAAAAGCTAAAATGTCTGGAATCTATTAAGAACAATATATCTGAAATTGCTGCTGGGAATCTGTTTAGAGAGGATACAAAATAAAGTCTTCTAATTGTTGACATAAAATAGAAAAGTCAACAAGAAGAATTTCTAGTGCAGCAGAAAGGTGAAAAAAATGAACATATGTAAAAAATTACATTGCTATACATGGACATGTATCTATGTATTCACCAGCAAAAAAAACCAGAGTACAATAGAATTGTAATACTGCTGAGGTTTATTTGTAAGATATAATGAGTTGTGTATACTTTTAGTCAACCCAGTTTGTAGAACCCATCATGCGAGGCAAGTGAAGCTTAGCACAGAGACTGTGGGAACCTCCTAGAAGTTTGTGGCTTAGCAGTGAAAGACTATGAGGCCACAAACAGAGGGAAAGTGTGGAAGAACGAGCATCATCTCCATATTAACAATGGTTAGAAACAATAATGGCAACAGCAGAGGGAAATTCTCTCTGTAACATCCGATCCCTTGCTATGGGTAATAACTCTCATTTTGCATAATTGTCCACAGTTGTATTTACGAAGTTCTCAATACACATAATTATGTTTAGCTTTAACTAATTCAAGCATAAATTTAGAATGTAGAATTCTTTTAAAGTGAATTATGTCATAGCGGTACAGAGTATCCAACTGATATATGTACAAGTGAAGGACAGGCCCAAGATTTAGGGCCAAATTGGCCTTGAGCTGAAAAAGATCAAGGGCCTATTGTGAGAAGCGAAGGAGCTGTGACCAGTGATGTGTGGATGCGACCAGTGATGTGTGGGTGTGGTCACCACCTAAACCATCAATGTCTCTCTAAATATGTAGAAGTAAAAACATTGCATCATTTTGTGAGGATACTAGAAATACAACTAATACTTTATGGCCCACAGTGTGGTCAGCTGGTATAGTTGTCATGATGATGGGCCTATTTTTATAAGGAGGCCTGGAGTTGTAGTCGCATTAGCCTCATTGTTAATCTGGCCCAGGTGATTGGAAGAGGACGATAAATGTTTTTATATCTTCGCAGAACATAGAAACCTAGAATCTGGCAGCAGTTAGGAAGCATTCAGCCTCGGTTGCCTGTAATTTTATCCCCGATACCATCAGACCCCATATAATACTTAACTTTTCCTCCAGCCACTGTTCCGAGACTACTACACCTAAACACTACACCCTTTTGTTGAAGTCAATTTTCAGCTAAATCTATTTGACCTCCAGTTTTTGTGTTTGTCCACCCGTTCTAATACTAATCCTCCTCTGAACGACGCTTGACTCCTGTATCTTGTTAAAAATCTATTATGGAATTAAAAGACTTCTATCATAGTTCCTGCTCCACATCGCTGTCCAAGACCACGCATTTTCATCATACTGTGTCTTTTTTTGATATGTGGCCTCTCTGTTTATCATACTATTTGCCTGGCATCAGTGATCATTTGGTCTCTGTCAGCAGGTCCACGCTGTTCTGTACAGATTTGACAGCATAATTAAACAGTCAAATGTTTAAACACTGAAGTGCCTAAAGCATTCTGGCAACTGTAGAAGAATCCATTTATTTTTTCCACAGATAATCCTTCAGAATGTTCTCACATCATCCAATTTACTGTTTTAATAAATATAGAAACTGGGCGTAAAGGAGGAGAGACTTGTGTGGTGAGAAAAAAGCATTGCTCTCATATGGTACTAATATAGCGTTCGCTCAAGGGCTTTCCTACATCATTTAAAAGGGATTTGTCACAAACCCTCGGATAGATGGTATGGATGCTCACCGTACACTTGGAGTTGGCGTAGACCCAGAACAGACACGCATAGACTAACATATTGGTGGCCTCCACCAGGGGACCCCTGCAAGGTTTGGGCTATGCTGCTTCCAAAACGCTGGTCGCGGCCCTCTGACTGAGGGCCTGATTCAGACCCGGACGCTATATGCTTGCTCTCGCAAGCGGCCCGATGGTCTGCGTACACGCATGCATCGCAGTGCGCGAACTACACATTGCGATCGCATATCGCCCAGCATAGACAACCCAGCAGAGTGAGTGACAGGAGAGGCCGTGTGTGGGTGGTAACATGAGCAGTCCATTAAAAACGGGGGAGTACAGGTACTAACGCAGGTGTGTCTGAGTGTTTCAACACCGTTTTTAAGGAGTGCATAATTAACAGGCAGCGTCATAGTTCACGTCACTTGGCTGTTTTTTACACTGAAGTCCTCGCGGTAGGGTAAGGTAACCGCAAGTGCTGCGTTAGCTTCCGATGGTGCTCGATGTACCAACGTTTTAAGACACTTCCAGGAGATGACATGCGCTAGTGGGCAGCTCTGCATACTCTGATGGCCGGCTGCATACGCAGAGCGATCGCCCGCACAGCCAAAGTGGGTGTGCTTTTGTCTTGGCGAACGATCGCATCCCATGACATCAATTTAAAAAATTTGCATACGCAGGTTGCGAGCGGCAGCAACATGCGAGCGGGTCTGAATCAGGCCCTGAGTTCCAATGTATAGACCAGTGTTTCCCAACCTTGGTCCTCAAGGCACACCAACAGTCCAGGTTTTAGTGATATCCATGCTTGAACACAGATGTTCAGACCAAAATAACTGCAGTACTGATTAAGACACTTTTGCTCAAGCATGACTATCCTTAAAACCTGGACTTTTGGTGTGCCTTGAGGACCGTGATTGGGAACCCCTGGTATAGACTGTTGGGTTTGAAGAAACTGAGGAAGGCAGTAAGACTGGTTGCCGAGGGTGTACTGCAGGGTAATTGTCACGAATGGGTTAGAATCAGACGGGCAAAGTGGTACCAGGGGGTGAGCAGACTCGGCTCAAAGGAATAGCCAAAGTGAAACCAGGAAATCACTAGAAGCAATAACAGAGGAGTAAACAAGGAGAATCGTCAGACAAAGCAGATCAGAAATGGGATAACTTACGCTGAGTTCACTGGGAACAGTGTGCTGTCTTGAAGTGATCCTGAACTCCTCACACATTCACAGTATCTTTCAAAGTCCTGCCATTTACTTCTCAAAAATATTTCCAGCATCAGATCCTCTCTCACCTTGGAAGCTACCAAGACCCTCATCCACTCATTGGTCATCTCCAGATTGGACTACTGTAAACTCCTTCTATCTTGTCACCCTGACTCCCATCTCTCTCCACTCCAATCTGTCCTCAATGCTGCTGCTCAGTTCATCTTCCTCTCCAAAATTTCTACATCTGCCTCCCACATCTCCTACAAGCCCTACATTGGCTCCCCTTCCTCTTCAGGATCTGATTCAAGGTTCTTACACTCACAAAGCCCTCACCCAATCCTCTCCCATTTACATCTCAGACCTCATCTCCCTTCACACTCCTTCCCACTCACTTCGCTCAACAAATGCATGCCGCCTCTCTTGCCAACTGATTACTTCCTCCCACCTCTAAGATTTTGCCCGTGCTGCTCCCTACCTCTGGAACCCTCTCTCTATCACTCTCCACCTCTCTACAAATCTTCAAGCAGGCTCTCAAGACCCTTTACTTCATCAAAGCCTTCCAGTTCTCATCCTAACCAGCTGCGCCTTTCTCACTGTCAACCCCACCTGTGTCACCCCTTTTGAATGTAAGCGCTCACACCTCTTCCATCATGTGCTTCTCCTTCCCTTACCAATACTATCATCTACTCCTTACTCCCCACTAGGGCACCGAAAGGTGCCCACACCAATACCGATGTACTCACGATCCGATGATGTGTCCAATTTCCCTTGAAACTCTTGCAGCTCTGAACACGATATGCAAACGATATGCTGTCCAATCTTCATCAGATCCCCTGCAGCCACAGTTTTTAACAGTGCATTTGTGTCTAGATTGTCAGATCTGCAGTACAGCACGGCAGATCTGAAGATGCGATGTGCGACCTGCGGGGGCGCGCATCGCAATCGTGAGTTGGGACTCACGATTTGGGCATTTTTTACCTGATCTTCCAATGTGTCAGAATCGGCCAGATCGGGGGGGGGGGGGGAGTTGATTAAAAATAATAATAATGATGATGATGGAGCAAAGGTATGGAGCCTAATACCCAGGCACTTTAACAGTGCCCACAGACTCCCATCATAGGGAGACAATGCAAATTTGGAGCCAAACGTGACGTCATGTTTGGCACGCCTTCCACCCAAATTGTTGCGCAGAGCGGTGCGTGCGCCCCTATGGGAGTCAGAGCCGCTGGAAGACAGCAGCGCTGCTTACAGCAGCTGGGAGAGGATCCACCGACAGTATTGGAACTGACTTCAGTGGGTGCCAGCTGCAAACTGCCTGTGACGGGACTGCCTCAGCCCCAGGGGACCAGTGCCGCCTTACCCGTAATAGTAGGAGCTGGAGTGCTGTGGGAGACTATTAAGCAGCAGCTCCTTATATATGTGTATCTCGATAGAAAGAAATTATTTACAGTAAATGCTGTAGACGTTCCTTCCGCTCATCTGTCTTATACTAATACAATGTTACTGGCACTGAAGTGCTGAGAGGTCTTAAATTAGGAGATGAAGCGCTTTTTGTCGTCATTGCGATTTTAGCTAGAATGGGTAAAGAAACTTTATAATCAGTCGTTACATTCTACGTTCATATTTTAGAGAGAGAAACACCCCACCAAACACAGTGGGAGAAGCAGTGTGTGACTGTATATGACAAGGGTCTTCAACCTTTGGCCTTCCAGCTGCTGTGGAACGGGATGTGTAGTGCCACAGCAGCTGGAGGGCCAAAGGTTGAAGACCCCTGGTTTACGACATGCATCAGGAAAGATTATTTGAATTTGCTGTTAATCAGGTCCAGTTCATATACTGCCCTTTTCCCCTTCACCTCCTAATTCAGCCCATACAATAAACAGGTCTATAGATATATACAATACTTGCCTACAGAATGCATTATGGGGAAAAGGGCAAAAGGAACAAATGCAGGATGTCCCCAGACCGGCCCCTGCCAGACAATCATCTAGCTGTCCCTGCAAAGCCTTGGCTGTAAGCACTGCCAATCAAAGATAAACCAAGTGACCTGCCTCTACTACCCCTTCAACCAATCTTAGCAAACCAGCGGTAATACATGTAACCCTCTAACATCTACGTTGATCATTAGCAAGCCATTAAAATCACTTCAATTAAAAACAACTAGCAATCCCCTGAGCAGTATGCCATAAACCCAGAGAACAACTTTTCCAAGTCCTGTTGGAGTTTATGGCAGTTCATCACCTTATACACCCTTTATCTTGTGTGAGGATTATACCCGGGCCACTGGGATTGAATAGAGAAATTTATGACCTTCTGCATCCCACATGCCCTCCTTTTTTTAAATCTGGCAATACATTGGTTCATACCAGGTTCCTTTTACATAAAAACCAATAACTGTGCTGGGCTGACTGATTTGCTGTGACTCCATCAGGTAACCTCCACTTACAAACTGATGAATCACACAACAAACTGCACATGCACTGTGCCACAGGACCACCGCACAACCCCTCTCCTGTGCACTATTTTCCTCTGTGTACTACTGGGTTTATTGCTATATTTGTGTTTTCATTTCCAGGCATCTGATCACTTTTTTTCCCAGAAGCAGAAAGGTCTTCTGTTTTCTGTCATAACAATTAGACATCTAGTGATGCACATATAAAATAGACTACTGATGTTCCTCTGCATAATACAGGCTGTGTGCAGTGTTTGATTAAAACGCCGACAGGGAGAGCATCATAATGCAGAGATACATGACAGGCAGAGCTCTGAGGCTCTGTTAGAGCATTGATCATCTCAAATGTACGTCAATGTTAAAGTGAAACATAAGGGCCTATTTATCTAAAGTCCAAATCTGAATGCAGTCACAATTAGCCAGCTGTCTACTGTAAATTAAAGGGCAGAAAACATCTAAGGTAACTTACACAAGGCCATGAACATGACAGACATGCCTAGGAATTGGAGGTACAGATATTTCATTGAAGGTGTGAGGGAAGACCCACATTCATTAAGGTAAAAAATAAATAAATACCCATAGGTTATATATTTACTTCCACCAAAGGAGCTGATTGCACTGATTAACGTGTACTGTACTGCCTTTTTCCATTGCATCACATCTATCCACTTTAAACATTCTTTATTTTAATAAGTAATTCCTGCACCCACTACTCACATCTCTCTTTATATTTCACTTTTGGAGCTGCACTCATACATTAGCAGCACTGTTCTTTTACCTGTAATTGTGAACATTTAACTACTTTTATCCACACTGTCTCTATATCACACAGCCTCCACTCCAGTTTTCATCTCACTTATTACCTCGTCCACAGCATCAACACCTTTACTTCGACCACCACCCTTATTCAGAGTCCACATAATCCTCCCCCTCTTGTCTCCTCCACTTTCTGTTCCCCCTATTTTCTATCATCAGTCTCCCTTCCAGCCCTCTGCTTCTTTCACTCTCAACCACCTCCCTCCCACCATTGCCTTGCTACCCCACCACTAAGCCCCATGTCCTCCTGTCTCTGCCTGTCACCTCCAGGGCTGCCAAGAGAAATTCTGGGCCAAGTTACAGCAACAGCCTGTGGAACCACAGCATGTTGGGCCTGGCTGCACCCCTTTGTGTGTGGCTCTAGCATGTGAGAAGCACTCGCAGGAGCATGGCATAGCACCCAGCAGCTGGGACTAAAGTATTCACTATTAAAATGGAGGGGCAGTCCCATAATAGCTGCATTTTTAGATGGATGTATTTAGATGTAAAAATGTGACAGACAAAAATTAAAGTGCAACTACTTTAATTTGTACATCTCTCATGTAAGTAACAAACAAAATCTATTTTCTGTCCTAGAGATAGATGAATGAAGGACTTAATATTGACATAAAATCAGGACCGTAGCTAGGGTAGTGCGGCCGGTGCCATCGCACAGGGCACCACAGGTCAGGGGGTGCTGTTTGGGCCTGTCAAATTTCTGTTTATTATCATTCTTGCTTGTAGCTTACTCTTATTTCATCCCCAGCATCTCCTGGCATCTCCTATCTCTTCCCTGGACCTTCCCCATGAAGCCATGGCCCTTTTTTGGGTGCATTATGTCCCTTTAAAAAATGAGGGGGGCACCAATGCTCTTTCTGGCACAGGGCACCAAAAAGTCTAGTTACGGCTCTGCTTAACATCAGGTCATCTTAAACACACACATTCCGCAGCACATATCCTAACCCACTGCTCACTGCTCTTCTTCACTATCCGCCCAATCTGTGTCGTCCCTGTCTGTCTGCCCATCCCCTTTAGAATGTAAGCTCTCACGAGCAGGGCCCTCGTCCCTCACGTGCTTCTCCTGCCCCTACTCTACTATAATTTACTCCTAACTCCCCAATTGGTACCTAACACTTGGTTGCTGACGCCCTTATGCTTGTGTTATGCAGCAATGTGTCCTGCATTGTTTTGTACGGCTAATAACGTTTTTTCTTGTTTGCTCATTTATGTACTGTGTATTTATGTACTGTGTAGGGCGCTGCGGGACCTTTGTGGCGCCATATAAATAAAGGATAGTAATAATCTCCTGTTAAGTACAATTACATTTGAACTATTTTGAGACACGTAATCTGCAATGTGAATGGAATTGGCAATTAGTAATCCTGGCTACTTTGTTTCACCATTTAAAAGAGTGTGTGTGTTTATGGGGGGGAAATACAATTAGCCGTGGTAGTTGATCCCTGCACTTAACAGGGATTTTTTTCCTGGTCTTATCAGACCCGAAAAGAAATCCCCATTAAAAAGCATAAAGCATTAACCCTGTTAACACATAGGTCTGTGAACTTATCACGGATTCTGTGTGTTACCATGTTAAGTTAACAAGCGGTAAAAAGGGGTTCAAGTGAAAAACAGGCTGGAATTGGATAGCCCCAGGCTACCACCCTTTTTCATCCCCATTAAATTAACAGGGCTAATTAAATTCGGCCATATATATACACATATAAATATGCTTATATACACTGAAGTGCCAAAATTCATGGGGTAGATGCCTAGTATCCAGTAGGACCCCTCGTAGCCCAGCACAGTGTAACAACTTGATTCCACAAGTGGACAGAAGACTTCTGGAGAGATGATGACCCATGCCGTCTAGATTTCTTCCCACATATCACTGATATTTGTAGGTGCACAATATAAATTGTATTGCACAATTGGAGGCGCATATTTTTTCTTATTTTTCCGATCTGTTGGACACTTTAGACAAGTAGTGTTACACTGGATAGGACTTTATGCTTGGCAACAGTGTCATTTATATTAAGTATATACTGCACTCAGAATGCCTACATTTATTGAGCAGTCACATCGGTTTCCATGACTTGATGAACACGGTTTGCCAGGTGCTAGAAAACGTAAGCATAAAGCTAACTTTTGACCTTTAGCAGGCACCATAGCAATTTGTAGTATCTTTCATTTCAAAAGTACTGAAACATTACAAACAAGCAAAGAAGTCGGTCTTGTAAACTTATAGTAGACAGAGCAGCTGTATTCAACACCAGGAAAAGGGTTCCTTATATTTTATTTCTGAAACATTAAATATCTGACAATGTCGTAAACCTGGTTACTATCTACGGCTGCCAGAGAAACAGGCTCTAACTTTTACAAGACAGGTGGTTAATTCACAGTTTATGACCAGATTCCTCATTTTTCTCAAAGTAAACATAATTAATAACTGTGCATCATAGCAGGTGCAGTCCAATAATAGTAACATAACAAACCCCGACAACTGCTAAAATGCCAGAAGATAAATAACTGCTTGGAAACAATGAGAGTCTAAGTACTTTAATTGGGAAGCTGTTCTACTGTATTCATTACATGATCATGGTAGTGGGACCGCAGTAGGGAAATATCACACGTTATAAACCCAATTTTAAGAAATGGCTATACAAGACTGCTATTTTTAGGATAGCAGGTGCACAATTATTCTTAATGAAGTTGTCACCGTGCAGTGGAAATACAATTTTTTTTTTAATTGAGTATCTTTATTGACATTTTTAAAAGTATGATAGAATAAAAGATTAAACAGAACAAAAACAAACAGTAAATGAAAAGTAAAGTAAGAAAAGCAAAAGCAAACAGCACAACAAAGCAATTAGAAAGCTGACAAAGGGTAAACAAGTCAAAGGTATATGGGATATACAGATTACATGCAATATAGGATACAGTAAAAACAAAAAAACAAAATAGCAGAACGATCAGAGATTGAAAACAACAACAACATAACCGAAGAATAAAACATCAAGAAAAATGTGAGGGCGGGGACACCCAAGGGTGTCTAGGGAACACAAGGTTCCAGGTCCAAGGCAAAGAGGGATGATTGCCAAAGTGAACACATCTTATCGAATTTATTAGGGCATTTGCGTTTAATGTACAGGAAGGGACGGAGCCTGTGTAGCCACCCAATTCCCAGCAATAAGCACTTTAGTTAATGTCATAAGGACAGTAACAAAGTTGGAGATGGGAATGTAGGGAGTCTAAAAGGTCAAGGCCAAAGATACAAGTACAAAGGTCTGCAAGGGGGTTCCTGATCCAAGGTCTCACCAATACAACGTATCTCTGCAGAACAGAATTACGATATATAGGTACAGGTCCATACCAGCTGCCAGAAATCAGCGTCAGAAGTGTTGCATTTAGGGAAGGAGGTAGAAGTGGGAAATACAATTGCTTTGCTTGGTGAAGATTCTATTTAGATAAGCTCCAATAGGGAAAACCAATATAACAAGAGCACATATTTTGGTTAGGAGTAACCTTTGTGGTGTTGGAAATCGGAAAGAAACATGAAGACAGACATTAGTCACATGCTGAGCTACACACTTACTTATAATTATCATCCTCGACAAACTTCTGAAGCTCCTCAATGTACCGCACAGAGTTCAGGTACTTCTGGACATGAGGCAGCAAATGGATTTCTGGGCAAAGAGAACAGAAAGTAATAACTACTATCCCACAGACACCACAACCAGTATATGTGTATATTTATTTTCCACCTTCTACTCAGTACTGTCCAGGATTTTCATTTAATGCACCATAATTATACATACACTTGCATGCAAACGTTTAAGCACCCCCGGTTAAATTGCAGGCTTCCTCAATCTCCAAGTCTACAGAAGTTTAACATATGCAAGGTGCAAACCTAAACGTGAGATATCTGCACCTTTTGATGCACAATTATTGGCTCAATGTAACATACTGAAAAATAAAAGTCAACAAAACACTGAATGTGGCATGTGCAGAAGTTTGGGCACCCTTCCAGCTGAGCTGTGAACACTTATTTTGTTGAGGTCTTATAACTTGATTGACTGGTTATGTCTTAAATTAAGCTGGATAATAATTACTCTGACCTTGGGCCTACTTAACTCTATAGGCACCTCCAAGAAGGAAAGCAGGAATTGAAATTAATGAAACTGGCTGTTATAAAGATAGGGATGGCTACAAAAAGTTAAATAAAGGCTTCCAACTTAAAATTTCTACTGCCTAAAACATAATTTAGAAAATGAAGATAAGGAACACTGAGAAACATTTTAGACAGAACTGTTGGTAAAATGGTCAGACATGCAAAGCAGAACCCAGATAGCACTGCAAAGGACTTGCAGAAAATTGTAGCTGACACAGTAGTGAACCATGGTACAGTGTGGCTCACACACAGACAAAATCTGCATGGATTAGTTTACAGAAAGAAACATGTATTAGGAACTCAGCAGAAAATTTCAACATGCAATATAATACCTAGATAAGCCAGAAACCTTCGTCCCGATGAAACAAAAACGGACTATTTTTGCCACAACAACAAATATTGTTGGTTATAACTATAAAGCTGGCCACACACTAGACCAACTTACATCCAACCAGCCAACTTGTTGATTGGTTGGAATGAAAATCTGGTAAGGAATGAAAGCAAATGACAATCAGCAATTTTCTCCCAAATGCCAGAAAATGAACAAAAACTGTTGTTTGAACAAATTGTTTAGCTCAAACATTTAACAAACTTGTCTGACGACCATTTTCATCTGTTTTCTGGCATTTAGGAGCAAATTGCTGATCATCATTTACTCCCATACCTTACCAGATTTTCATTCCAACCAATCAACAAGTTGGCTGGTTGGATGTAAGTTGGTCTAGTGTGTGGCCAGCTTTAGTGTAGAGGTTCCCAAACGTGGTCCTTAAAGCTCCCCAATAGCTCAGGTTTTAGAGATATCCATGGATGAGCACAGGTGGTTAAATCAAATTGACTGAGGTACTAATTAAGCCAGGGAAAGGGGAGGGAGATTATTAGAAACCGCACAGGACAAAAATAACACTTACAAAGTAGTCAATATAACAGTCGAAAACCAGCATAATTTAATAAGAAATAATAAAGTGTAATTCCTTAAGAATGCATATAGAGTTGCTGGTGGTGCACCATTGGAAAAGTACAAATAGTACTTATATAGTTTGTGTTGAGTCATAGAAGAAGTGACTCAAAAAAAGAATTTTCCTTTGTTGATGCACTCTTGATTATGGATAATTATTACACTAAATATTTATACAGCATAAAACTTAACTTTTAATTAATTAAAAAAACACAAAAAGACACATACACATTAAATCTGCTCGCAATTGTAGCATATAATGCTGCAGATCACTTACTCCCTTTAGGAGCATTGAATGTAAAACTGGCTCAAGAATTAGTCAAATAGAAGTCTATTACTACACCATTAAGTTGTGATTATTTAGCAAATTGTTAAATACACCATTATCCATTGTATTAATGTTAGTAGACCATTTTTTGAACAAGAAAAAGTAGTAAGTGAAATATATTAGTAGAAAAACCAAACTATTAAGACTTAAATAATAGTCCAATTATTGGTGTGGTTTATATATAGCAAGACTATTCACATCCTCATAATTTAGCCACTGTCAGGAAGTACACATATAACGCAATCAGCAATATCCAATATTGAATTACAAGGGAAACCAGGCAATTAATGGTCTATGTTAATATATCCATATATATATATATATATATATATATATATATATATATATATATATATATATATATATACATATATACATATATATATATACACATAGTATTGTTTATATATAATAACACTATTTGTATCCTTGTAATTAACCCCTGTCAGAGGGTACACATATAATACATTCAATACATTCAGCATAATCCAAAATCAAAAACACATGGAAAGGGCAATTAATAGCCTGTATAGTTATACCCATGTAATATAATGCAGACTGTATTTTATAAGGTATAGTTGGTAACAATATATTGGATCTATCCAAGTAAAGAGTAATAGACAGAAGAGACCCCCACCCTATTGGGGGAAGACCTCTCACCCCCAACTCCGTTTACCCCTGTGGGTATTGAACGGGTCAGAGGGAGACCTCCTGGGTGCAGGGTGAAGGAATGGAGACAGGGAAAGTGTAGTCGGTTCCTACTTTCCCTGCTGACTCTGGTATCCCCCTGTTGCGAGTGCGCAGTGCAGGGCGGTATAACCGGTGACAGCGGGATGAGGGGGCCGACAGAGTTACCTGATTGCCCAGTAAGGAAACTGGCAGTGGAGGGATGATCGGGAGCAGCGTCCCGCTGAGGAGTCTTGCCACCGTCAGAAGCCGGGTCACATGGTCCTGTGATACCCGAAGTCCTGGCGCTGGTTGATGACGCGCGTTTCACACAAAGAGCTTGTTCACAGTGGAGCCTGTACTCCCCCTGTGACAGCTTCTCCTTAAGTAGCCCCAGGGTTTGAGTTAATTGTCTCAATTGTCATAGATAATTGAGAGACCATTTATCTCCCAATAAACATTCATTATTCTTTTAATAAACAATTAATCAGTTATGATTATTTTTGGAGATATATGTCTCTAATGCGATTATAAAGCAATTACATGACTAGACACAGAATATACTAAGAAATATATATATATATATATATATATATATATATACACTGGGCATCAATACATAGCTGTTAATTAGATACCAGTATATATCAAGGTTATGATGCAATTACTTAGCTAAACATCAATTATAGTAGATTATATATATATATATATATATATATACACACACACACACACACACACACACACACAATTGGCATCATTAAATGCCTTTTAACAGATACAAATATTTACTCCCTGTAATAAACATAAAAACCCTAATTGTCAAATCCAAATAATTAATACAAAATATAAAACAAGTAATTAGTATAGAAGCTATTGCTACAAAAATAATAATGTCAAAGTGAAAAAATATTAATATGTGGTATAGTGACAAAATGTGATAGTATATACGATTCTGTACAGTGTTCATGATGTAATGGAAAAAGCCATTAGTGTAAAAGGGAGAAATCCTCCCAAAAAAATAAGATTAAAAAAAAAAATATATGGATAGCCAATAAGATTCAAACCGAACGGAACAGAGTAGAACCGAGCCTGCACATCCCTAAATTATATATATATAGCAGCAAATATATGTTACAAAAAGATTGTGACTAAAATAATACCTATGACAAAACAAAGTGAAAGTTAATATCTAAACTATTGGACAATAACTAAAAAAAGTGTCATTGTGAGAAGTGCATAAGTGACAACCTATAATTTTAACTTACATATTGATGAATATAATTCCTAGTATAAATATATACATAAAAGGGAGTAATTTAAATAGTAAATGAAATAGATCACATCGAATAAATATTTAAGATATTAAAAATAAAAAAGTATATATATATATATATATATATCCTTAATTAGTATATAGTTAAACAGTAGATACATTACGAACCAATAGCTGGTTAATAGAAAAGATTAGTAAAAGAAAAAGAAAGAGAATAAGCAGAACAAGAATTTATAGTGATTAAATCACTGGAAATATTAAGTTTTAGTTTTTCTTTATCCAAAGAGGAAAAATATATAAAATCTTGTGCCTATACCAACATATATTATAGGCAAAACATCTCAATATGTATGTACCAGTAAAGAGAGAAGAAAAAAGGGTGTGACGTCCACATTAAGGCTTATGTCGGCAAAAAAAACTCCATAGTTATTAAATTCATTGAGTCCTACAGGTATCAATGAACCCATTTTAAAAATCCATTTACTCTCCATTTTTAGAAGTTCCTTAGTAGTGTTGCCTCCTCTTATGCCCATGTGTAATCTTTCAAGTCCAAATACTCTTAGGTCTTTGGTATTGTTGGAATGAGCTCGAAAAAAAAATGTCTTGCCACTGAGGTGAGTTGTTTATTCTTCCTTAGATCCGATGCTGCATTCCGAATGTTCCCAAGATGTTACAGGATCCTTGACTTTAACATCCTTGTGGTCAATCCTATATATTGCCGATCACATGGACATCTGATGCACTATACCACATTCATAGTTTTACAGTTGATATAATTATTGATTTTGATATCTTCGCCATATTTGTCTTTTACCACTGGTTGTTGGATCATGTATTCACATACTTTACATGATCCACACGGGTGTGTACCCATGATCTTATTTCTACTAGTGGGTGTTCTGACAAAATGGCTTTGGACCAATTTATCCTTCAGATTCGGGGATCTCCTCCAACTCCGACACTTTTGGGCCCAATCTTTGGTTCAAATCTGCATCATTAAGTAGAATATGCCAATATCTATTAAGAACATCCTGAATTTTATACCATTCATAGCAGAAATCGCCTACAAATCTCATTTTCGTGGGTACATTCTGTTGTTTCAATTTCTTCCTTTTACTATCTTAAAAAATCATGGTATCCCTGTTTGTTTTAAGTAATGAGGATTTCGCTTTTCTGATGCTCCTCATACTATAACCTCTCTCCTTGAGTCTCACCACTAATTCTTCGCTCTTTATTTTGTACACATCATCGTCAGACCAATTGAGTCTTATACGCAGAAATTCCCCTCTAGGGATGTTTGAAAGAGTGGATGGAAAATGTGAACTTGAACAGTGGAGCAAACTATTAGTTGCTGTTTCTTTTCTATACAGCTCAGTTGATAACATATCATTACTGTCTCTATAGAGTTTCAAATCAAGGAATGTTATCTCAGACTCACTAATATTGTGAGTCAGTCTCAGATTCAGGTCATTTTCATTAAGTAATGTAATGAACTCTTCGAGTGGTGCTCTTTCCCCCTCCCATATCATCAAACCATCATCTATGTATCTCATCCACATCATGATGTTTTTTGTGAATCGGTCATGTTTTTCATGGACAACCATTTCTTGTTCCCACCAACCTAAATATAGGTTGGCGTACGTGGGGGCACATGCTGCCCCCATAGCTGTGCCCCTAATCTGTGTATAGAACATGTCATTGAACGTAAAGATATTTTTGTTCAAGATAAAGTTTAGAAGTTCCAATAAGAATTCTTTGAAATCATCCATCCCTTCTGTTCTCAAAAAATATTCAACCGCTTTGATGCCCTTTTGGTGGCTGATGCTGCTCTAGAGGGATTCTACATTTAAGCTCACCAATAGATAATTTTTTTCCAATTTGGTATCATGAATTTTGGTTAAGACACGCTCACCGTCCGATAGTGTATATTGTTCCCCCAGTTTCTCTCGTTGGGCATGAAATTTGGTTAGTTGTCATTTTCTGCCAAATAATTTCAAATCTCTTTCCCAACCAAACAGATTGAGGCTTTTCATAGGTGAAAATGTTAATCCACGATTAAGGACATCTATTTGTTCAGGTGTGAGGGAGTGCTCTGAAGGATTAATGATCTTAAGTTGTGAATCTTTTATCAGAAGTTTTTGTTTCTCCTCGTTGAGTACTTTACAGTGGGTGGAGAGTCCCACCATGAAGTTTCGTAACCTCCTCTTCTTCCCCCTCCTAGTTTGCCTCTTGGTGGACGGCCTCTTTTTCCTGGGCCATAGCCTAAAAAAGGAGGAATCTCAAGTTGTTCCAAGGGATTCAATCCCATTGTTGGAGGAATATGTGGATTAGACTGTGGTTCCTCTCCTCCCGATGATTCAGCCTTGGATGACGTGTAGTTTTCTTGGAATCTATTCCTTTGTATCTGTTCCTTGTTCTTTCTACTCCATTTGAATATTCTATCCATTTGAAAGTCTTTTTTTGTCCTGAAGGAATTTCCTCTTCTTCCTCTCAATAAAAGTTTTTTCATAATCCTCCAAATCCTTTCTGTTTTTTCAAATTGATTTTTGAAAGTCTATGTCCTTTTCCCATGTTTCTAGGGCTTTCCCCAAATTGCCTATCATGGATACCATGGATAATGGTGTATTTAACAATTTGCTAATTAATCACAACTTAATGGTGTAGTAATAGACTTCTATTTGACTAATTCTTGAGCCAGTTTTACATTCAATGCTCCTAAAGGGAGTAAGTGATCTGCAGCATTATATGCTACAATTGTGAGCAGATTTAATGTATGTGTGTCTTTTTGTGTTTTTTTAATTAATTAAAAGTTAAGTTTTTGCTGTATAAATATTTAATGTAATAATTATCCATAATCAAGACTAATTAAGCCACCTGTGGTCAAGCTTGGATATCCTTAAAACCTGGAGTGTTAGGGTGCCTTGAGGACAGAGTTTGGGAACCTCTGTATTAGTGCACATATATTTATTGAACCCTATAAAAAATGTTCTAAAATTTCTCAATGTGATTTTAAATATGTTCAGCTCATTTATATGAATCGTATACTGTAACTATAGTGAACATAATAAATCAAATAAAATACAAACTATATAATTTTATTTAGAAATTTGTTTAAAGGTAAAATTACAGTCAGGAGTTTGAATCAATAGGACTGCAATCAGGGTGGCCCTGACCTATTTAAAAAACATAAATCAGAGCCTTCACCTCACAGGTTTGTGAATGCATTACATGTCTCAATCAAAGGATATTTCTGAGGACAAGAAGAACACTGCTGCTCATTTAAAATTAAAGGCCATTTGGATGAGCCAGAAGACAAATGGAAGACTGTTATGCGGTCAAATTAATCTAAAATACAACTTTTTGGCTTAAATGAGAAACTTGAGGATTGCAGAAAAACAGTCTGCATTGAAACATCATAATGTGAAACATGGGGCCCCTCTGATGCCACAGGATCAGGACAGAATGCCATCATTGATGAAATTATGACTCCTGGATGGTAAAAGCAAATTCTAAGAGAATATCAGGCTATTCGCCCATGAACTGAAGCTCAACAGAAGGTGGGAATTGTAGCAAGATCGCAATCCTACACAGCTAATTCAGTGTCCAAAAACAAAAAAGGTTACAAGCATAAAGTAATTGTGGTCGAGCCATAGTGCAGACCTTAATCCAAAAGAAATGTAGTGTATGGTGCTGCATAGCCGCAGACCGGTCAGTTGAGACAAACGTCAGAATTGCACAATGAAGCAATAGTCAGAACTGGATCATGAAGCAATGGAAGAAAGTGGCCTGGTCTGATGAATCAGGTTTTCTTTTACATCAGTGAATGGCCGGGTGCTTGTGTGTAGTTTGCCTGTGCAAGAGATGGCACAAGGATACACTGTGGGAAGAAGGCAAGCCAGCGGAGGTAGTGTGATGCTCTGGGCAATGTTCTGCTGGGAAACCTTAGGCCCTGCCATTACTTTGACAAGTACCACCTAACTAAACATTGTTGCAGATCACATATACCTTGTCAACAGTGCAAAAATTGCTCAGGAATGGTTTGAGGAACATGACAAAGAATTCATGGTGTTGACTTGGCCTCCAAATTCCCCAGATCTTAATCCAGTCAAGCATCTGTGGGATGTGAGCCATAGAGGCTCCACATCACAAATTACAGGACTTAAAGGATCTGCTGCTAACGTCTTGGAGAGAGATACTACAAGACACCTTCAGCGTACTCGTGGAGTCCATGCCTCAACGGGTCAGAGCTGTTTTGGCAGCACGAGGGTGACCTACATATATTATATATACACACACGCATATCTACACACACATATACACACACTATACACAAACACACGTCATGTTTCCTACAACATAGCCTCCATCCCTGCTTGTTTGAATAGCTAAGATGGGTTCATTCTGCCAACTGCTATGAGTAGGGGGTAAGAAATACTGACAACCACTTGAATTTTTGTTTATTTTAATTTGTTCCCCTGTTCAACTTTCAGCAAGTGCAGTTTGAGAACCAGTGTTAGAGCTTTCAGGTATGTGAAGATCTCAGGAAAGGCTGAGGGAGCCACAGAGAAGACATTAAGGTCCTCAATACTCAGATGGACTACACGCTGACAACACTACTCTGCAGCCTAAACTTCTATCTGCCACTTAATAACTGAATACCCACCATATTCACAAGACTGCTGCAAGTCAGAGATTATTCTCAGGATGTTATTCATTAGGTTAGATCTCTGCTCGTTCTCCAGGATGCTGCCGGTAGACGGGTATGCAGAATCTATGTATGTGAGGTCTGAAAGGTAAATACCTGTAAAGAGACAAGGAACAATTCTCTATGAGAGACTTTGTAAAACATATGCAAGTCATACACTGTTAATGCAACACAGCTCACTCCAATCTTAGTGGGGATTCAGTACAGCCCTTTGATCTGTGTAACCATATGCTGGTCTGGCATGGAAAGCTTTTCACAAATATGGACATGTTTATACAAAAAACGTCATTCAGATAATGAAAACAGAATTGTGAATGTAACAACCAAATATCGAGTGAGAGCCTAAGAATGACGCAATATCCCATCATGGGTAACAGGACCCAGGAATATCATTTTACATTTATGGGTCAGTATCACTCAAGTGGGTAAGTGCTATAATCAGATCTCAACGTGACCTTGGGCAAGTGATGTCACCTCCTCTCAGGGTATTAATGAAAGGTAATACGTTCTCCAACACAGGACACCAATTTCCAATTATTAAATATATATGTGATATACTATATACATACACATTATCTGGAAATGTAAGCTGCAATAATAGTTTAACTTTGAAAAAAAAAGTACTCACATAACATACAAATGAAACCACAAGATAGACGGTCCTACATAGCGTTGTGAATATAGGGTGTTTATAACACAAATCGTATAAAATCCCAATCGTCTCTTGTCCCTAATTATTCTTATTTTTGGAATTTAATCCCAATATTTTTATTGTGTGTAGGAACACAATGCAAACACAACAAACAAATGAGTTTTAAATGTGGTGCATTGAAAGACTTAATAAATGTAGTGAGTGGTCTGTTCAACTTAAACTGGTCACTATACAACAAACACCTTATTTATGAACGCATAGATTTTATTGATTATAGATAAAGGTGCACAAAAAATAAATCTATTGATATACCATATGGTGCGTACGCACTAGACGATAGAGGAACGACTGTACGATTACGACATTGTAATCATACAATCGTTCATCTTCCTGTGCTGTGGGATAATGTGCCTACACTGAACGATATGTCGTTCAGTGCAGTCACCCTCCCTCATTCCCCAACAATCCCAACCTGTCATTATCGGCAGGTTGGCCTGCATGTTCAAGCGATGATTATTGTCAAAAACAACTAGCGGGAATGCGCATCGCTGGTTGTTTTAGACATTATACTGCACAAACGATTATTGAGCGATTGAACGATTACGATGTAGTAATCGTTCAATTGCTCATTTTAATCGCCTAGTGTGTACGCACCATTAGAAAAAAAAGAAAACGGAATGTAGAGATAAAAAGACAGTGATTTCAAAATAGATTCTACTTTACAACAAGATAAATGGAATGCCTATGGAATGCACAACTACCTGCCCGCCACAATTCAGACTCGTTAGCATCACCATACTCTCAAACACATGGAATAATAAACAAAAGGTGCTGAACATAGGATAGCGCTGGTGCAAAATATATAAATATGGTAAAAGTAAATACTTGATTTCAAATGACGTCCGGACTTGGGTAAAGAAAGGATCAACAAAGTCCTCTGAATGTGAGTGCAGTCCGGTCAGACCATCATCAGAAGTTCATATAAAAAAGGACACAAAAACACATATCTAGTACAATCTGTATAAAACAGATAATATCACTATAAATCAATAAATAATAGGGCATACCCCACACACTAGAAAGTTGGGGATAGAAATTCTCAAAGGTTTCTTTTAGTCCTCTAGAATGTTCCCCCAGGAAAATAACAATTCAAATAGTGAATATGAGGCGTACCCTACTCACATGTGCGTCATCTTCCTAATACGTATAAAGGTTTCTTTGGATAATACACTTCTCCTGTGTATCGAACCCCCGCCTCCGTTCCAGTGTTGCAGGGCACCATAAAATTAAGGGAAGGACTTGTCAAAAAAAATTAGAGTTTTTAAAAACAACTTAGTGATAACACTACTACTAGTATTGAGGAGCAGATGGTAATAAACAATTAACCTGAAATGTAGTTAGTAGGTTCTGGACTTCCATAGACCACAATCTCAGATAGCCCTTCTGTAGTAGGTCAGCACATAGAGTTTTAATGTCCACACACCAACGCGTTTCGATTTAACAACTAGATCTTAATACACCTTGATAAAGATCTGGTTATTACCATCTGCTCCTTACTACTTGTAGCAGTGTTATCACTAAGTTGTTGGTTCCTTTTAGTTTATGGTACTCTAACACTGGAACAGAGGTTGGGGGGGATCGATACACAGGAGATGTGTATTATACAAAGAAACCTTTATACGTATTATGAAGATGACACACATGTGAGTAGGGTAGGCCTCATATTCACTGTTTGGATCGTTCTTTTCCTGGAGGAACATTCAAGAGGACTAAAAGAAACCTTTGAAAATTGCTATCCCTGACCTTCTAGTGAGTGGAGTACGCCCTATTATTTACTACAGAGAATTTATAGCGACATTATCCATTTTATACTATTTATATCTATTGTACTAGATATGTGTTTTTTGTGTCCTTTATTATATGAACTTCTGATGATGGTCTGAACGGACTGCACTCACATTCAGAGGACTTTATTGATCCGTTCTTTACCCAAGTCCGGACGTCATTTGAAATTGAGTATTTATTTTTACCACATTTATGTCTTGCACCAGCGCCATCCTATGTTCAGCACCTTTTGTTTAAGATTTCACTTTAGCCTCATTCTAAGGTTGTTTTATTATATGTGTTATATGCAGTATTTCAGGATAAATATTCATATAATACGCAGTAACTCATAACTGCCCAACATGATGCCGGGACCCAGAAGTCAACGCTGGAAACGCTGCTGCCGCCGGGAAGCAGGTAGGTTACTGCTAGGCCATCAGGTTGAAGGCATATAGAAATAATTGTACCACACGCACATTGAAGGCATATAGAAATAAATAGTACCACACCCACATTGAAGGCATATAAAAATAAATTGTACCACACCCACATTGAAGGCATATAAAAATAAATTGTACCACACCCACATTGAAGGCATATAGATCTAATTGTACCACACCCACATTGAAGGCATATAGAAATAATTGTACCACACCCACATTGAAGGCATATAGAAATAACTGTACCACATGTGTTGAAGGCATATAGCAGAGGTTTCCCAATCCTCAAGGCTGTCGAACCGTTCAGGTTTGAGAGATATCCATGGCTGAGCACAGCTAGTTAAATCAAATAGACTGAGGTACTAATTAAGTCATCTGTGCTCAACCATGGATATCTCTAAAACCTGAACTGTTGGGGAGCCTTGAGGACTTTATTTGGGAACCTCTGGTTTATTATATATATATATATATATATATATATATATATATATAATTGTACCACACTCGTGTTGAAGGCATATAGATATAATCTGTCAATTTTCATTTTGAAAAGTTAAATATATTTGGAGCCTTCTTTTAGCAAATTTAACACAGGTACAGTAAGTGTATAATATGGCTCACTGTTTATTAAATGTTAAAACGCTAATTAACAGTGAAACGGGAAAATGTTGCTTAGTTACCAATCATTGCTTTAAATTCCTTATCCATTAAGTATTATATTAGCAGTATATTCCGCTACATTAATGTCCATGAAAGTACAATTTCTCATGCTGCTGAATACATGCAAATTGTAAATGAGACCTTAACAGTCTACTAGAAAAACACCAAATAAGTACATACAATAATGGATATGCAATTACAATAACAACTTCTTTAATTGATCTACCACTGCATTCAGTAAATGTACAAAGCATTTTTACAGTAAATGTTTTCTCCTGTCATTCGTTCCAAAAACAAATTATAGCAAACAAAACCCCATGTGTCACAAATTACATCTAGTGCCTTCCATATATTGGAATCCTTTTTAATGGTAAGCATGCACAAATACATCATTAAGTGTTTCGGTCTTTAGATCACAAATTTCTGCAGTATTTTAAAAGAAAATAAGGCCAGAAGATACTAGCTATACCACTTGTATAGCTAGTTTTTTTTTTAATTTCAAAAACACCCCAGAAATTGTCATTTTAGAAAAAAATATATAATTTTTACATATACATAAATACACATTATATACACACACACGGTCTAAAAAGTTTGGCGAATGGTCTGATATATCTATATGCAACAAGATCGCGCAAGCGTGCTGACATGCATGTACATGTCTGGACCTGCCCCCAGTCGGGGTTTGCCCGAGGCTGCCACAGCACTGCCATTGCATTCATTTCAACAGAGTCCCGAGCAGTGTGCGTCGAACAGAAATGGAGCTAGTCTTCCGATTCCTTGCCACTGCGAAAGCGTGCAAACCAATCGTGTATAATATATATATATATATATATATATATATATATATAAAATTATGCGCCACTAAATATGTTGGAAAAACGAAGAGACCCCTTAAAATTAGAATCTAAGAGCATATTCGAAATATTAAAAACAAAGTTGAAGGTCATGCTGTAGCCAAACATTTTATCTCACATCATGGATCCAATCCGGAACATTTATCTTTCAAGACAATTGAACATGTCACTCTTGGCGAGAGGGGAGGCGATTTAGGAAATAAACTTTCAAGAAGAGAGATGTTCTGGATTTTTGAACTTAATACTTTGGCTCCATATGGTTTTAATGAAGGTTACGAAATAGCCCCATTCCTGTGATGGTTGAGTTCATGGCATAACTGCTAAATTGATACCTACAGCCAGACCATTATGGTAATGCCCAATCTCGTCTGATCTTGGAAGCTAAGCATAATTGGGCCTGGTTAGTACTTAGATGGGAGACCTCCAGGGAATACCAGATGCTGTAGATATTATTGCACATATGCTTAAGGGCGCATGAGTAAAGGAATTATACTGGCTACCTAAGAGGCATATTACCAATAATAGAAACCAACGTGGAGAGTCGCCATTTCATATATTTTTTCAGGATATATCCAGTTTTTGAATTATGGATTACATTGACATCACTTGGAAGAATATGTGAAGATTTGATGATGTTGGAAAATATTACTCTTCTTCGTGTATTTCTGTTTTTCTCCTTTTGAAAGAACTATGCGAACATCAATGATTTTGGAAAATGATAGTTTTCCTAATTTTTTAGAAAAATCTTTTGTTTTTATGTATGTGTATAGGTATGCATATATGTATATTGTTCTCTTTTAAATTAGTTGTCCATGCCCCTATATGTATGCTAGTCAGCAATTACTAATAGTTTGGCATTGGAATATTGATGGTCATTAAATACACATCTCCTTTATTATATATATATATATATTAACTAGTCCAGATATTTTTAATTCTAGGTATGCGCTTAATAAATTTATGTTGGAAAAAAGTAAAAAATAACTTGTTTTCTTTGTAATATAGTGACACAAATCAAAGAATTAACAACACCTGATAGCTAATATCGGGAAAAGAGGAAAAGAACAATGTCTGCTTGTTGTCTAGAAAAAGTCATAGAGCTGAAAGATCTGACTGGACTTCAGCAAGATGGCGATCTGAAAAAGACCACAGAGACTGAGGATTCCTGCATGAGGAGCATAACGCATGCGCAAAGTTTGATGGAGACCTAGCAGAAGCCGGGCGGAAGTAACAAGGAGAGGACGATAGGAGACGGAGGCGCGCACGCGCACAGCTGAACTTGGAGCCGGGCAGACGCGACCGATGTATGGGCGGAAGTGATGCGTAGACCCGGAAGTGGGTCCCGCGGTTTTGTTAACGTGCAAATAGCACTCAAGTTAAAATAACTTGTGTAAAGAAGGATGTTTGGTGCTATATGAACGATTAGTTTAATTGGCAACTGATTGAAATGGTTTTTAACACCTATAAGACACCATTTGTATAAGTAACACAAACCGGAAGTGATGTCATCAACAGAACACTAATCTAATCAGTCCTGATTTATGGGGGTATAAGCAGGAGCATTTCTCAGATAGCAGTACCCCTTGATAAAGTCCCAGAAGGACGAAACGCGTTGGGCAGCTGCCTTTTCTTGCCTGACTGACTTTGAAATCTTTTTATCATCAATTTAGATCAGCATTACTTTTAGAAAAAATTCTCCTTTTTATCATATTTTTATGAATTTCTTTCTTCGTGTTTTATACTTGAATTTTATTTATGTAACTTGAGGTATTTATTGTATCTATTACCCAGTTATTTATTGCATATGTTTGCACAGCACTTGGCACTTTATAGCAATACGCTTTTTAAAAAAAAAAAATAAGAGTTTTTGCTGCCATTTCTGTGTATAAATTCACTGTTCAAAATGATATGTTTTGTCGTAATACAGGTAGATAATCCCAGTACGGCACTCTTCACTCTTAATACGATAAAGAACCCCCTGGGACCGGGGTAATAAATATTTTTTTAAATGTCACTGGTATAAAAGAGCACTTTATATTGTACACGTGTACACACAAATATTGATATATAAGTTTTTGTTTTAGTAACTTCACCATAACAACTGTCACACAACACACCAGGCGCTTAATAAACCACACCTACACTATATTATATATATATATACATATACATACACACACACACATATATATTTATATATATATATATATATAGTTTAATACATTTTCTTTTAAAGATATTGAAGTATTTATGTAAAACAAATACACCTAGGGGGTGCACCCACCTCCCGCCACTGTGTCCATAGGCCCCCATTATAAAATTACTTCCCACACCCAATAAATTTCCCAGCAGCATCGTGTCCCCAGTAGCATTACCCCCACCCCCTAGTGGTGATAGCTTCCAGTGGCACAAACCCCACCCCCCTGCATCGATCCCCCCTCCCTTCAATGTGTCATAAATATGTGTTATAAATGTATAACGGTCTTCCCCTAATGAGAATAAAATGTTTGGAACACCTCCCTCACTCTCCCCCCAGTGGCAAGGATCACCCTCAGTTACCACCCCCTCCTGCTCAGTATTGCCCCTGAGTCCTAAAGCAGGATCAGTCCCCCATGCTGCAGCTGACCTCTATACTTGCAGAAATCAGCCTCACAGTGGTCCCCTCTATGCACTTTTACTTTTCGGTACATGCACCACACAGACTGATGTTCACACAGCATCTTTGGAAGCGATTTTTGCACCAGAAAGAGCAGTGGCTAGTGTAATCTAACCCAAATATTACAGCCTTTGGATACAGCACCCATAGAAACCAGGATATCTACATGGTGAGCTGATCAATTTGATACGTGCTTGTTATAAATGTCTTGAAATGTCATTGAGCACTTGTTAGGTCAGTCATAAATAAAGTAAGAAACTGGATGAGATGATCACAACATTATACAGGGGCATATTTATAATGGGTACAGGGTGTGCGGTGGGTACAGGGGGGGCCCGCACCGTACACCCTTACTTTTTTTTTTTCATTCTTACCTCTCCGATGTCCCACAGACAAGCGCTGCTGAAAACTCCTGGAAAATGCCCACCGTGGCCATTTTCCCGGCGTTTTGTGCATGTGCAGTAGGAAATCACCGGGAAAATGGCTGCCGCGCCATTTTCCCAGTGAACTGTGCATACACAGTAAACTACGGGCACACTCTACTGCCCGGAGTCTACTGCTGCTGTCAGTTCGCTGACGGCAGCCGGGGAGAGAGGACGGGGTCCTGGACGGGGAGTGAACAGGGGTCCCCTCCTCTTTTAATACGCCCCAGACAAAAATAAAAAATTTATATATATATATATATATATATATATATATATATATATATATATAAAAATTACATTGTCCAGAAAGAGACAGAAAAGTAAAATAAAATAAATTATGACGGCGATTTGCAGACAATTTAATTTTAATTTATACTAATATAATAGGAGCGTTGTGTCTGGCTGTCTATTCCAAGTTGGAGCAAAGACTAGATATAACCTGTACTTTGTGTCATCTCCATCCGTCACGTTAAAGCATTACCAAAAATTTTTTTTGACAATCAATGCAAGAGATAGGTGTGGCACCATGTGCGTGGCTGGTAAGGGGTGGGGGGAGAGGTGCTTTGGGTCCACAGTCACTTGAATAGGATAGGCTACATAGCAGTCTGCACAGGGCACAGTGACATTGGTGTGAGTGGTGGGTGAAGGCACTGCTGCCACCAGTCTGTATAACGCTGCTGGTCACATGGGCCACTCCCGCGACCCCTATACAAAGCAATACAACTAGAATATCTCAAATAAAAGAAAATAGAAGCAGTTCCATTGTGGGCGAAGCCACGGGCAACAGCTAATCTCACATAAAGCAGTATATGGACTCAGGGAGCTGTGAAATAATCATTACCTGTGAGCCTTAATATTTCAACACCATTGTGCTCCAATCTTTTTATTGAATAGAATGTAAAAATTCTTATCTTAGAACCTTTGTACACAGATGGAACATGGAGAGAAAAGTACTGACATAGTATTACTATTATTACCAGTCTCCCCACACACTGGCTATATAATGGCGTTCCCGCTAGGCTGTTTTAGCAGGGCGCGGCGCCCTGTCCTCACAGCCTGCGGGAGCCGTCTTGACCTGCAGGTCGGGAAATGTGCGGTGACCCGGTCAGCACCAGTGAATAGACGCTGGGTGCATGCGCCCGGCATCTATTATCCCTGTCAGCAGCGCTTGAGGGCTGACCGGCGTGTCCGTAAGTGCCGGGCACGCCCCCAAGAGTGACGAAAAGGGTGACACGTCTTATTGACACTCCCCCTTTTCAATGGCCACGGCCCCTTTTCGGGTGCGCAGGCGCGCGCAGAAGTGCCTTCTCTAGCTCTGGCTCCCTGCCTGCCGCCGGAGCTAGAGTGAACACTATATAAATAAATACTTTTCGATTCCTGGATGATCAGCTTTAGACCAACGCATTTGTAAATGATCATTTAAGTCAGCTGCATCGCTTTCGGTGACAAATATGCATATCTTACACTGAAAATCATAAATGAGGTAAAAAATGGTTGATCTTAGCAAAACATTTACATGAATTCTATAATTCTTTTGGCATAATATTAACTTTGCAATATCATTATAATGTATCACTATCCAAATAACACAATATACACCATATTATAGAGATAGACTCATTAAAAAATATGTTGGTGCATAAATCATATTCATCATTATATTCTGTTACATGATCCGGCATTACAAACCAGTAATCTCATACTAAAATTCCACTTCAATGTAATTGTATTTAGAATGAGATCAATTCACCCCCAATTCTCCCTGTGATACAAATGCCCTGGGCTTGATACCCTAGAGAATATTACATTACTAAAGGTAATCACTGCAGTTGTTATATACAAGGTCGACAATCATGCGGACACTGCAGAAATGTCGACATGATAGAATATCGACAGACTGTCCCTAGTGGTCAAATGTGGAGTAGTTACGGCGCAGACATCGGACAGATAAGTGGTTCTGGTAACTATTCTTCCAGCAGCAGTCCAACCCTATCCTCCCCCGCAGATTAACACTCCCATCCCACAGCATAACGCTATGCTCCTCCCGCAGACTAACCCTCCCATTCCACAGCTCAACCCTATCCTCCCCCGCAGATTAACACTCCCATCCCACAGCCTAACGCTATGCTCCTCCCGCAGACTAACCCTCCCATTCCACAGCTCAACCCTATCCTCCCCCGCAGATTAACACTCCCATCCCACAGCATAACGCTATGCTCCTCCCGCAGACTAACCCTCCCATTCCACAGCTCAACCCTATCCTCCCCCGCAGATTAACACTCCCATCCCACAGCATAACGCTATGCTCCTCCCGCAGACTAACCCTCCCATTCCACAGCTCAACCCTATCCTCCCCCGCAGATTAACACTCCCATCCCACAGCATAACGCTATGCTCCTCCCGCAGACTAACCCTCCCATTCCACAGCTCAACCCTATCCTACCCCGCAGATTAACACTCCCATCCCACAGCATAATGCTATGCTCCTCCCGCAGACTAACCCTCCCATTCCACAGCTCAACCCTATCCTCCCCCGCAGATTAACACTCCCATCCCACAGCATAATGCTATGCTCCTCCCGCAGACTAACCCTCCCATTCCACAGCTCAACCCTATCCTCTCCCACAGATTAACACTCCCATCCCACAGCATAACGCTATGCTCCTCCCGCAGACTAACCCTCCCATTCCACAGCTCAACCCTATCCTCCTCCGCAGATTAACACTCCCATCCCACAGCATAACGCTATGCTCCTCCCGCAGACTAACCCTCCCATTCCACAGCTCAACCCTATCCTCCCCCGCAGATTAACACTCCCATCCCACAGCATAACGCTATGCTCCTCCCGCAGACTAACCCTCCCATTCCACAGCCCAACCATATCCTCCCCCGCAGATCAACACTCCCATCCCACAGCATAACGCTATGCTCCTCCCGCAGACTAACCCTCCCATTCCACAGCCCAACCCTATCCTCCCCCGCAGATTAACACTCCCATCCCACAGCATAACGCTATGCTCCTCCCGCAGACTAACCCTATCCTCCCCGTGCAGACTAGCGCTAATGTCGACATTCTGGGAATATTGGGATCTCACATATCGACATTCTGAGGATGTGGACATGTTCACTGTCAACAAATCAACATCATAACTGTTGACATTGTGAATATCGACCTTATGACTGCAAACCATTGCTGCAATGTATTCATACAGCTAACTTTACAGTCAATCGTCCTACCAAAAAAATACAAACAGTATAACAGTTCTTGGGTGAAGGATTACAACAGACCAGTGACTGCTCACATCTTGATGCCATATGGCAGCACGGATGGTGTAATTGTTAGCATTACAGCCTCACTGCACTAAGGCCCTAGCTGTGTAGAGTTTGTATATTCTCCCCGTGCTTGCATGCGTTTACTTTGGGTGCTCTGGTTTCCTCCCACACCCTAAATATATGCTGTTAGAATAATATCCCCAGGTTGTGTGTATGTACATGTGATAGGGAACAAAGATTGTATATTCACTGGGACAGAAGTGAATGGGCAATATTCTCTGCAAAGAGGTGTGGCATATGTGTGCACGGAATACATAATCAAATAAATATAAAAATAAAATAATACACATAAAATGTCCGGTACGTACATAAGTGGGTCACTTTCTGCTGTGACAATAAGTGTGCACCCATCTGACATATTGGACTGACTCGACAACTTGTTTGTGGGACAACTAGGTCCAACTAGCAGTTATTTGCTTTCATGTATATTTCTCTATACAAATTAGCAACCAAGTCCAGCATTAGCCAAATTATTCAAAAAATGTCAACGGGTATGAAACTGAATAACACTTACTGAATGAGCCTTTTTTTTTTTTAAATTAAATAATTATTGATTTTCAAAAAAACAATGACAAACAATAAAAATCAAAATAAAAGGGTGTACAGATAATATCAGTTGATGTAATATTACAATAGACAAACAGACTAGCACTCAACCATTATTCATATCAATTGTCATACATATATATTAATAACACTTCAACAAGTTACAAATAAAGAAAACCACATACTAACAAATTATTGTATAGTGTTATTCCCCCCTTACGGACTGCTACATAATAGACCTAGATGTAGAATTAGTGACAGATAGCAGCTCATGTGAGGTCTGAGAATAAGCGGAATTAAGCCATTTGGCCCATATGAATAACATAATCCGAGGGCATTCTAAGAGCAAGTGCCAAAAGGTGGCCAAAGAGGCATTACAACTTCCTGACTGATCCCTGGCTGTTCTTTGCACCTCCGATATACACACAGTAGTACGTGACGTTGGACTGTAAAGCAGATGTTAAAGCTGGGGTCATATGCTTTCTCACTGAAGTTTTATGGGCTCTGTAGACTACATTAAATGATTTCTGCATGCAAATGGTCTCATTTATAGAGGTCTCTTGATTTAGTCCTACTTATAAAAGATTATATTGCAAAACTCAACCGCAAGTGTTTAGGTGAGGTCAATGTTATAGAGAGAAAATAAAAGCCATTCCAAAAAACGCATATGCTCTATTATTTTTTGATTATTTGCGTTAACGTAGCTTTAAAAATAATTTAAAAAAAAACATTAAAGTCTCTTCGAAAATATACTTGACTTGTAAATTATTCTGTAATATCTAAGTTTACAGTCTAATGACAGCGAGAGCGGTCCTACCAGGGAGTGTGGGTGACAAACCGCTAACATGCCACGAGGGGGCAGCATAGTTAGCGTAGTGGTTAGCATTACTGCCTCACAGCGTGGAGGTCTGGACTGTCATGTTGACAACCAAATATTCTCTGTAAAGGGCTGCAGAATAGGTTTGTGCTATATAAATAACTTCATAAATAAAATCATATAGAATAAGAAAAATAATATTAGCAACATTGGCAATAAATCTATCAGAGGTGACGCTATACAGTTTGTATTTGCTGTGTTTAATGTGTCAAAGCACGTTAAAAATGATAGTTCCATGTTGTAGAAATACCAGATCTGAGACACGTACTGTAACAGTTCTCTCTCTATAAGGCATCAGTTAGTTGCATAACTTCTGCAGTTACCAGAAACGTTTAAAACATTTTTTTTACCTGGTTTTTCGGATTCTTTTCTATATCACCATATGCAGTGAAACTATAACATCCTCCGCATACTCTGTGGTTGATCATCAAGTACAGTAGTAAATTCTTCAGATTATAAAATAACAATTATGCTCCCTCGCAGTTAATTGCCCCATCTGAGGTCACAGAGCTTACGTGCACCCAAACGCTTCATGTGAGGTTATTCATGTGTGTGTAATAGAAAGCACCATGGATCAAATGGGGAGAAGTACTGCAGGCAAATATGCCTGTGAGAGCAAACGCTTGCAGTTCATATTAACCCCTACACAATTAAACCAGAGAAGAGCATTATACTTTTTATAATTTTATGGCCATAAAGCCCCAAATTAATACAACCAGTGCTACCCCTGGGATGGTCTGGGAAATATCGCCACCTGCAGGTGATTCTTCCCAAGGCTAAACAGTGTCCACTGACAGATTATAATCTGTGAACTCCTGCTGTTTGTCCAATGAGAAGCAATAATTATTATTGCAAACCATTGAGCAAACAGCAGAAGTCTTACATACAGCAGAATTAACAGGAACTCAATTTACCAGCTAATTTCCTTAATGGTGGTGCCCGATTTGTAACCCCCTCATGTCATCTGTGTTAGGAGGAGAAAAGTTTATTTGCAGTTTCTTATTTATCCCTGGAGTTCTCATTTAACCACTTAACTGGCTAATATTTTTTCCACCCAATGCTCAGAAACTGTCTTAGCCATTTTTTTTATTATTGAATTAGGTCAAGAACTTCGGAATGGGTATGTAATGAGGGCTGTCGGGATGCCTCCTGTCAAAATACAGACAGCGGCATCCTGATAATTGGTATCCCGACAGGATAAGTATACTTCCCCTTCCCCTCCCTTATAGTAGCCTAACCCTAACCCTCCCCACCCCGCATATCCACTAGGCGACAATGAAAAGACTGAAGGATAACGATATCGTTAATTGTACTGTGCAGTGCCTACACTGAATGATATATCGATCAGTGTAGGCACCCTCCATCATCCCCGAACATGGGCAACCTGTCGTTATCGGCAGATTGTCCGGCATGTTCGGGCGATGATTGAAACTACCTGCGGGAGCGCGCATCGCTGGTTGTTTCCGACATTTGCATGCCTGATTTGTGCCCAATTAACGAACGATTGAACGATAATGTTATCGTTCAATCGCTCTGTTTAATCGGGTAGTGGATGTGCGCAATAACCCTTCCCGTTAGGTTTAGGCACTAAGTCTCCCCCCTTTCTGCCTAAACCTAACCCTCCCCTCTAGGGGTGCCTAACCCTAACCTCCCCACCCCCCCCAAAACCTAACCCCACTACGCTGCCTAAACCTAACACTCCTCCCCCGCAGCGAATAGCCGAGGGTGCCCCGGACTTACCACTTTTGGGCTGGTGTCCTTCTAGATTCTGGCATCGGGATTAAGATAGACATCACTATTTCGACGCCTATTTTTACCACAACATTAATATTGATTTGTATTATGAAGCAGAAAAAGTTGATGTCCAAATTATACGCAAAACAGAGCAACCAGCACAAACCAAAACATGTGTCACCCAACACCCACCAACAATATGCATAGTCACAAAAAAAAATAAGGAAGTTCATATAGGTGCTCCAATATAGATAAAGGGATGTTCCATCCATTTAGATGTTCAAAAGACCTCTCCGACGCAAGATCTTTAATGCCTTTTATCTTTGATTATTCTGTATGTATCGAATTTGTATTGAGACAAAGAAGCCTCAATTCAAGCAGTTGTTAAAGATGAACCCAGGTAAAGCCACCATCAAGAATCTTATCCGTGTTCTCCCGTCAAAAGGTAGGTACACACCAACTCCAACAGGTTTCAACCATGCAGAGGTCTTTTTCAAGGTGAGGAGGAGTCACAAGTGTTTTGGTATTTATACCAGTATGGACCAATCAGATGCAGATCACTCCCAACTTTCATATATTATATTGGCCATCGATATATCAGACTATCGATGATCAGAACACCACAACTTTGCATTTCCTCAGTGGCTGCTCTTCCCTGCAGCCGTCGTGTATACACTGGGGAGCTGAGGGCTATTAATTTACATCTACCCGGCAGCTGCTCCTTTCTGTTGGCAGGTGAGGGGTACTGCCGGGTTACCTGATGAACAGTGATTGGCAGCACAGCAGACACTGGAGGAAGATGCAAGGATGCAGAAGTCCCTCTGCCATTGGCGGCTGCTGGAAGATTATATTCTGGCAGCCGCCCAGTGTGCGTTTGACTGGTCGCATTGTTTGCGACTAGGTGACGCACAGCCTGGCGTGGTCACAAATGATGCAACCACGCCAGGCAAGTGGTTAATATGCTTATGAAGGCATCCATGCTAATGTTGGCTTTTGCAATCAGTTAGGAAAGCAGGATTAGTTGTTTTTCCCAGGGTGACCTTTACTTTATCTTCTGATCAATAGCTGTCTCAAGAAGTGCTGATCCCTTTCCTTTAATATAGAAAGTCAGGTTCCAACATACCCATGTCCAGAGATGGTTTATTTTTGCTATTTTAACGAAACACATGCGATCCCTTTTCTTTCTTGGCATCAGTTAGTAAAAACAATTTTAAAACCATGTACAGTATGAAGAACAAAGTGTTAAGGTTCTTTATATTTTTACAGTAAAGTTAGGGAGCCACAAGATGTCATGTTTGCATGGCAGGGGCCCACTGAGAGCTGACCACAAGCCTCTTTGTCCATTAAAACATGTGGTTAATCTACAGCGGAACTATGCAATGAGTTCTATTTCCTCCGAGCAATTTTCTGGCCAGTTTCTCAATCAATACATCCTTTACTGTAGTTTTAAGATGAATTAAACAGATGAAGTCAGACCGGTGGAAAAATTATTTAAAGAACATATATGCACCCTTATTTGTGTAATGCTATTTGCACATGCATAGCTTTAAAAAAGAAAAAAAACAAGCAATAAAACAGGCTCTTCAAGCCAAAACGTGGCTAATAAATCATTCGGTAATCCCTAAAAGCTTCCAGTAAAATGGCAGAGAGCAATACTACCAGGGAAGATTAGTAATTAGGTATCAGAAGGGACTTTAAAAAACAGCATACACAAATTATTAAAAGTGTTACAGCACATTAAAATGACCGTTCCAAATTAAAGATTTGTTTTTAACTTTTCAGCTGGTGTCTTTAATGTTGCCTGTATAATCACACGTAAAAATAATATGGAAGTCAGATGCTTATTAAATTTTAAATAACTATGACCAAAAAAAATCTATATCAATTTATATAGCAGCTTGTCCAGAGAGGAATATTGCTTTACCTCTAAAGAGAAGAAATACAAAATACAAATACTATATTGTATTGGTATAAATACATGCATTATACCACATTCATTGGAAAAACGACGTCCCAAGCAAACACGGAAGTTTGCGATCGAGCCGGAACCCGGAATGCCAAAACAAGTCTTCCCCATATAGTGCCCTCTGCATGGCCCATTCGGTCAGTGTGTATCTCACACTTGTCACCAAGGAAACAAATATACTGAAGAGGCTTAGTCATTCATTTGTTTCCCTGGTGACAGCTGTCAGATACGCACTGACAGGTGGAATTGCACATTGCAAGCTTCAATGAAGACAAAACGCTGCAGGGAGCAGACTTGTCCTGGCATTCCGGATTTCCACCATACAATAATGTCAGGCTGTTTGGTTGTTGATCACATGGTTTACCAATTTGGCGCTATATAATATACTAGTACTTTTGACCCATGATTTGCTGGGTCATTAGCAATTTTGTAGATTTTTTTTTTCTTCTCCCTTCCAATTTCTCTCCCCCCTCTTCTTCATGTCTCCAGCTATCCCTCCCATCTCCCATTATTCCGCCAATCTGCTTTTTTTCCCCCCTCGGTCTTTCCTCTTCCAGTTTGTCTCCGCCATTTTCCTCCCATCTCTGTCTCCTCTTATTTATGCAGTTTTTCTGTTCCTTCCCCGATCTGTGTACCTCTCCCTACCTCCACGTTTCCCTGTCTCTCTCCCTCGGTTTCATTTCCCTTCTCACCCTACCTCCCCACTTCTGTCTTTGCCCTATTCTGCTGGTGAACTTTGTCCCTGCCCCCACTCCCATACCTCACAGCACCTGTATTTCTGCAGCATCTGCTGTGCAAGTGTCAGTGACCCTACCTCTCCCTGTCCTCAACTCCGCCCACACTCATTTATTTCACCCAGGCAGGGGAGAATTAAGAGACCAGGGGGCCCCTGTGCAGTCTCCATCCCGGCACCCTTCTCTTTAGCAAGCGGCACAAGTGAATAGGTTGTGGGCCATCAACTACTACGCATGGCCAGTTTTCCAAGAAAATGGTGCAGCAAATATTTTCCTGCCTATTTGTACCATCATTTCGGTGATCTGGGCAACACTGCCGCTACAGAAGAACATGGGTGCAGGGTGTGCAGTGTTTGCACCCATTATAGTTATGCCACTACACCTAAGCCTAACCCAAAGCCCTCTTCTGACATCTGCCAGTCATGTAAGACTGCACCTCACCTCCTTAACAGATGCAGCACAGCAGGAGCAATGCGCTATGCTATTGGGTCCACGTATAGCCCACGCGCATCGTCCTGCCATGCAGTGACTTATGCATCTGTGTGAGAAAGCACACGTAACAGATGTGAGCACACATGCACCGCATATTACTCCTGCTGTGCTGCGTCTGTTGAGGAGGGAGGTGGAGCAGTCTTACATGGCTGGCAGACGTCAGAAGAGAGGGAGGAGGGTCGAGCTCTGGCAGAGAACAAATTACAGTGTGGGCGGAGATTAGGACAGGGGGCGGTGGGCCAGCTACTGCTGCTTACACAGTGGGCGCTGGGGAAATAAAGGAACGTGCCTAGGAGGGCACAGACTGGGGAGGGGATGGGCAGCCAGTGATGAGAGCTGTGAAGGTAGGAAGGGGGCTTGGCATCAATCCTGTCTCTACTGTGCAACTGTGGAGACAGGATTAAAGCCACTCATATAATACATATAACAACTGTATGTGTAGAGCTCACATTTACTTTCTATAATTATAAACGTGTCTGGAATCAGCTACCTTTAATACAACAACTGAGACATCAGTTGTTACCAGTTAAAAAAAAAAATAGCTGCATAATGTAGTGAAGTTCAAGTGTCCCTTGTCCAGACTGATCACTGAGTGTAAGTAACACATAAAATGATACCAACAATACAGGCCAAGGATAGCAGAGGAGTACTAAACTAATGTTTCCGCCTATACTTTGCTCTCATCTGCGCATGCATAATCTTTCCAACTACATAGCCGGCTTGATGGCCACGCTACTGTGAGCTAGAATAGAGGAGGGGGACCTCGCTGCACACAGGCCCCCGCATCTCTTAAAATGCCTTTGATCAGGGAGGTGGATTAGCATGATTGTTCATTAGTTACTGGAGAATAAGTAAAATGATGGTATTGCATTTATGTAATTATCCTGCTGTCATATACTCTACAGTAACTATGAAGGAAGTAATCAACTTGTTGGCAGAAGTGGTTATTGTACTTTTTTTTTGAGGAGTTAAATTATTCATCTTTTAACATTTTAAAGGACTATTTTTGTCCAAAGAATTGTAAAAGTGAAATAATATGTTATGCCATCATAACCCACAACTAGACTGCAATAATTACCCCATGCTGCCATCACCCACCATACCAGTTACCACATGCAGCCATCACACATTACGCTGCAAAAGTGAAACCATCCTGCTGTCATAGTTTACATCTATTCTTCTACTATCTCAAGACCTAAACAACTATTTGAACCTTAATGAAATCTTGTATTACGCAAATTTAATTACCCTAAGGGTCAAATTGAAGTCTAGATAGCATGCACGTAAAATATACATTTTCCATTTATAAAGGAGTCGAAGGTTTGGTTATCAACTTCTCAGCCCTGTGCAGGAGACACCCTAAGCAATCCTAAAACCATCCACCCAACAGGGTGGCAATGCGAGTTCATACTGTCAAAGGATCTACTGTAAGTAAGGAAGAAATCCAGATTGGCATGTTCTCTAAATGATCATAAAAAAGCACCACGTAATATCCACCACAAATAAAGTAAGAGAATGGGGCACACAACCCATTTTAGATGCAAGACGGCCGACACATTTCTTGGCTATCGGGTACTTCCAGTACAAGAAAGGATGTAACCGGCACAAGACACTTCAGCTGGAGAAACCCCACCTTTGTGCAGTGATCTTTGTTTGTATCTGAAACATTCCTGAAATGTATAGAAAATCTAATTTTGGTTACATGTGTAGTCAGCCAAAATCTTTGCAACATCACATGTGGCAATTCACTGTTCTATATTCAGCTGCCAACCTCACAAATAGGTGACCCATCATGTCAAGACAACTGCATATTGTGTTTTTTTGTGACATTTCCCTTACATATATGAAGTTCTATACAGACACAATACCTACCTACTCTTGCATGAGGCAAGTCATTTAGGCCAAATTCTCACGGAGCAGCCTACCAAGCATGCAACCCATTATGAGCAAATGCACAAACAGGCCGGACTAAATCAAATGACCACAGAGATCAAAATCACTGTTACGTCCTCATATGTGGACGTAACAGTGATTTTGGACGCAGAAGACTTGCAAAGATATGCTAATGACTCAGCTGCTGTCTCGTGTAGAGATCCGGCGCTTACATACAAAAGAGGCAACATCAGTCACACCACTGAATTTCTCAGCAACGCAATGGTGTCTCAGAATGTCCGTCTCAACGAAGACACCGGGACCAGTCCAAATGCAAACTAATTCACAGTGGCTAACTAGGAGACACCCAGAAAACGGTGGCGATACGCCTGCAATTTTGTAGCCACACGTTACCACCCCCAAACGGTCACTACCTGTTACTCACTTTGCGACTAATTCCTCACTGCCTCAGCTATCACTTATTCATCACCACTCATGTGCAGGGGGCGGGGACGCGCGCCCGCACAGGGGGGCGGGGACGCAGGCGCAAATTTTTTTTTTAAAAATGCTCCACTGCGTCCGACATCCACATTGGGTCCACCTCTGAATCAGGCCCTAAGCTACCACTTGAGAACAAGTCAAAAAGGGAAAACAAAATAAATTCAGGACATTAGATAGAGCCAGTTCATTTTCCTGGAGCAATTTACACACAGTGGTCATATGATTGACCTTTATGGTCACCTGCAATTTCCATATTGTTCCCATGTGTCCATCAATGAGTAAACCGCAGGGTCGGAGCTCACCACAACATGGTTACAGTTACTAGTGGAGTTAAAACACAATAAACCAGATGTACTAAACAAACTTTCTTTAAACCATACATTTCATTTATGGTCAAAACCAAAGTATGGAATGACTACTATAACAATCTAAAAAGACACAGAAAGAGTATCAAATTTTATGTTTATGTAGAGTATGGTTTATGCTTTCCAGGATTTCTATTCTGCTATAGACTTAATGCAGGTTTATTGCACATAAGTGGAAAGTGCTTTATAGTACAGACTTGCTCACTAAAGAGATAAAAATGGCTAAATTAACACAGACAGACTTATTTACAAGCAGCTGTGCCTGATGTTTTTGCAGACTACAACTTTAACCCTATTATAAGGGGTATTTCCATTCGGAGGAGTAGTACAAGCAGCTGTGCTTAAGGTTTTTACAGAAGACAATGATTCCACCATAACTATGAACAACATGACACCTGGATAGATGTCTAATATGCGGTATTAACCCATCCCATACTTTAAAGAAAAAATGTAACTACTACACTACAAGTTAACGTCCACATGACTGTAAAAAGAAATAATCTACATAACTGTAATCTAAACAGCCATTTATAAATACTAATTGGTCTTTATTGTAGCAGTATTGAAAGAAAAAATAAAAATCACGGATAAAAAAGTCCAAGAGGAACCCCAGCATGGTCTGAATCTCAGGTTACATAGACTTTAATGAGGAGGCACATTACATAAGGCTTCTATCCCTCCCTATCTAAACAAGGACATAACGCAGAGCGTTCTCCGCTACAGCACACATTCTGGCAAAGGAGAGAACGGGACAGAGGTAAGTAATTTGTTTCTCATTTAAATACACATATTTCAACTAACACGTGATGGAGCTGACTGAAAACTGAATGGTATATGAAAAGCTCAACATAAACAAACATTTGGAGATTTGATATCAGGCAATACAGCTGTATCTACAGCCACATGTGCCGAGCTCCTTGAAATGAGAGCCGGCAGGACCGCACGACACGGGGGAAACTTTCAGGAGGATATTGTGCATTACTGTCGCGTGAGCAACAATGGATGGGCTGCAAACCATAGACTACAATAAAAAAAAATACACAAAAGGGATTATACCTTTTTAAAAAGGACATTCTCATCCTATGCACCCCATGCAAGTGTGTGGGGAGATACAGATTCAATGCAACAGATTAAAACGAATGAAAACTGTTCTATTATTCCACACAAGTTTCAAGCAATTAAGGAGACCACACTCTGGGCATCTGTAAAGGCATAGTTCACAGTTAAATAAATAAGTGCAATAAAGTAATATTGGTGGTTGAAGAAGCCGATCGACACTAAAAAAAATGATTCAGATTGCTGGTGGAACAGACATGGTTAACAAAGTTCCCAACTTTAATGTGTCAATCAACATCCCATGGACCACTACTCCCTACTGAGAAGGAGCTCAAAGGTCCCTTGGCTCACAGCAACTTAGGCGGGAAGAACATTCAAAATTACAATCCAGTAATTAACTAAAAGGATTATATAAAAAAAAAAAAAAAAAAAAGGAATTGAAATGGGTTTTAACATGTTGTTTCAAAACTCGAGGAACGCCAGCTGGCTGAGTTACCAAAGCCCATGACATCCCAGGCATTCCCCCCTTGTTAAATCCAATAATCCAGCTGCAATGAAGTGCTTTGCATTTTCTCTCCGGACCGCAGGAGAGCGACAACTGGTACACACTGCAGTCTACGTCAATCCCTGAGTTATACAGGGGAAAGATGCAGCAGGCGGCTAAGGAATTCTGATACAGACCGGTCTGTATGCCCCCTCCTCTACTCCACACAGTGCAGAGGTAATGCAGATCTGAGCTGGCTCTGAAAAGGTTGGTTTTACACAACAGGCTTTTTTTCCTGCTTTCTTTTAACAGAGGGAGAAAAAAGTCCCTTTAAAAAAAAATGCTCTTGGATATTTAGCACAGACATCTGGAAAGTGTTAACCCGTTCGCTGACAGCAGGAGCATAACACTAGCAGCAGTCGGGCTTACTGACGGAATCTTAGGGGAAAGATGATATGGGAATGGCCATCGAGTCAGCTGGATAAAAGGCACAGATATGTGGATGCAACCTATGTACTTCACTACATTAATCTGGGATTGCAAAGAAGGGATGACTATCTGTAGCAGCGATATGTGACAGTAGTTTACAGACTGGCTGTCCATGTGTTATAAGCATCGTACATTATACATTTAAAACATACTTGCCTACTTTTGAAAATGCGTTTCGGGGAGATTGTGAAAGCAGCACCTATGAGCGTGGCGGTAAAGTGGGCGTGTACTGCTACATCTGAGGGGCGTGTCATAAACCGGTCTTACATCCAAATGTAAATGAGGCCCAAAGCAGTTGGTAAGATCTACTTGTTGAAAATGCATGTAGCCATAGGGATCATTGTGTCTTACAACCAATTCAGGGAAATTATATTAATGATCCCACTTAAATGTATTTATCTCTGGCTTTTTTTTTTTTTTGTACAACAGCTTCATAATGGGGATAAGGTGCAATCAGAGAGATTGTAGTAATCTCCCTGACGACTCTAGCAATTTCAGGGAGAGCTGGCAAGTATGATTTAAAATAAGTGGGTCTATCTGTATATTCTAGAACATGGTTTCACAATTCCATATGAACCCCATTAGAACCTTGGATGTGCTCAGTTATCATTAAATATTTGTTTTGTATTTTTCCTAAAGACAATCGTTTTAGGGGGGCCTGAGGCTCTCCAGCAGCTGTGATACTGCAAGTATCCTTATAACATGCTTGTTGGTACTTGTAGTCCTACAGCAGCTGAAGAGCCACTGGACTGGGTATAATTCGGTCTATCTACCCCTGTCAAAATACAGTTCTAGCATTTTTAGATTTGGATACCTAACAACTTGCCGTCCTTAAACATGGCAAGTAATTCTATGATCAACATTTCCTGGCTCACATGGCTGGAGGGAGAAACCTGCAGACTGTACTACAGATGTTGTCAGTACTCCAGAACCAATTATTTTCATTTGTATCCCAGTCTTGGGGCCTTTTGTTTGTAAGTTTGCGGTGTAGCCACATTGAACAGATCTGTGGTCATCAGCAAACCTTTGTAAGATCACAGCATGACTTTGTACAAACTTATAAGTAAGAAAATGGCAAAGATGGCATAATAACCTTATTAACAAAATGAACATTTTTAAAATTCTTTGAATACAGATGTCCAATTACAAGAAATGTGTAGCAATAATGTCACCTTCCTGTCTACTGGAAGCGGTAGCATTTGTTTATTGAAGAACTCTCTCCTGATCATATTAGGGATTTGATTCCCTGCAGATTTGCTGCTGTTCTGCTAGGGATAGCCATAAAGAGTAGCCTCTATTCTGTCACCTATCAGCTAACTGTACTGATGTAGTGGGCAAAAAAGACTCCATGCACCAGACTGACACCTTTCATCGTTCCCCTTAACACAACAAAGTAAAGTGGTCCTGTCATCACAGAAAATTACACTGGCTCCTTTAAAACTCTGGAGCAAATGGTGTGGATGATGTTTGGGTAGCATGTTATTGAATATTGTATAAGAAAACATTAACTAACGGTGAGAGGTGTGCTTCCGAATGTGCAGCAATTATATAGATTAGGTTTCAAACAATAATACAGCAGCTCACTGTTTTCACACACTTACAGCAGACGTATCCCGAGTGCTTACTGCATATATGCCAAATAAAACATTTCCCTACCATATATAGAAAAAAAAAGAGCATAGTAAGAAAAAAAAGAAAAAAAAAAGCTTTTGTTTCCCAGAACAGTTATTAGCTATATAATAACTGCTAATTTGCTAACAGCATCCAACCTATTTTTAGCTTGGATACAAAGGTCAACGGTGGTGCGGGATTACATTCTTAGATCCATCTTGAGGTCCCAAAACACAGGTTGCACCCTTCTGGTAGAACGCAGACATTAGAGCTTACAAAATATAATCAACTTAGCATTGTTACATGATAGAATTACATTATGGCACTCTGTACCACCCCCAGTTTACATTATGCCAAACTATGCTGCATTGTATTGCCTCCATTTCACATTTTGGCCTAAGTGCCCCCAGTTTTGACCAGCTTTTACCTTTCTAATGCACAGATCTCTCCTAGTTGGCAGTACAGATAGGAGAGGAGAATGGTTAGTAGGGACAGGATACTGGCAGTATGGATAGGATAGTTCGTAGTAGGAAGAAGAGAGAAGTCAATGAAGACAGATATCTGCTATGGTGCCCCGTTGATCTCAGTTTTGGGCTATAAAACCATCAGTCACATTGACAGATTGACTGTATGCTACCCGCATCACAACCCGGACTGTCCCTTTAAGCCCCGGTAGTAACACCCGATAAGTGCTTGCCTACTGAGGAGAGCCACTCCAGTGGTCCAAACTGTTCAGGATCACAGCAGGTGACAGGCCATGTTTGGCTAGCCCTGCTATAACCTATAGAAAGCCACTTTGGTTTTTCTTTTCTAACTGCTGATCAAAGCTAACAGCTGACTGATCTGGAGTCACACTGTTACACATAACATACCTTCAGTTTATAGTGTATAAATCACACTGTACAAACGATTTAGCACATATGGTCAACGCCTGGGCTTTATTCCACCAAGAACTCACAGGATATAAATAATAATAAAAAAAACATCACTAAAACCATCTCATAAAAAAAAAAAAAGAAAAAAAGAAGTCTATACACACACAAACTAGACATGTGCTTTGTAGAATATAAAAATAGGAAATACTATTTCTTAACTAGTGGATTTTTTAATATGAAGTGACACAGGTATGGAATATATCAGATGACTTCAACTGTTGAAAACAAACGTGCTGTTCACCATCATACTTACACTCCATATAATAATTGGTTTATGCTATACGGGAGCAATGATGTTGTTCATTTAGAGCAACATGCAACAATATAAAGGGATTGTCACAAGTTTAATGCTTAACCTTAGCCAGCACTTCCGAATGGGTCAAAACGGTCTAAGAACAGCGGGTGGTGAGGACCTGTGTGTGACCGACAGGAGCAGGCTACAATGGAAACAGATGCTGAGCTGGGTTCAGATCAAAGAGATTGAACTATAATCCAGCTCTCCTATAATGTTGATGTATAAAAAAGAGATGCAAATAAATCAGTTTTACAATGTGCTTGTGGTGCAAAGGCAGGAAATTACTTCTATGTATAAAAAAAAAAAAAATACCATATATTATAGATTTTCACATTTTCCGAAAGGAAAATGGAAAAAAATTGGGGACTGTTTCTGGAGCATATATAAAATAGGCTGTAATAATTATAGGTATTCTGTGAAGTAAACGAGGAAAGGTGCTACTGTGGGAATTGCCTCTCCTGACGTGCCGTTAAAACAGTTTGCTACTATACAGAGAATAGAGAAGGTATCATTTGGTTATTCAGCTGTGAAGAAAATCTTTTGTAGCTATTATAATCCCCTATAATTTCTTGGTTCTTAAAAAAAAAAAAAAAAAGGTGGCCATGGAATAATGAGGATTTCATATTAAGCATATTATAAGCTTTGAAAAACACTTTCAGCTGCCCTAAATTGTTCCATGCTTGAGAACAGGTGAACTTATTACTTGTCACATTTTTTTGGTTGATACATTTGATCAATAAATCATCTCAAAATCCAGAAAAGGCCAGAGGTAACCATAACAAGCCTATGCTGTAACCATAATAACCTATTAATTTTCTTCTTTAACCTATAGTGCAGAAAGGGCATCTGTTCATCAGTAAGATACAAAAGAGAACCTAATATAAATCACGCAAGCAGAACACAGATTAAGAACAACATACACCCCCCCCCCCATCCCAATGTCAGACATTGATCACGAGGATTAAAGGATAATGAGGAGGTAAAACAACAAGTAGCATATATAACTAATCAGGAAAAAGCAGGTTAGAGTTAAAATAGACAGCAAAATAAAATGTAGGTATTAAAACCCAAATTCTTTCCAAGTCTGATGTACCTGCAGAGCACAATTCTGTTTATATAATAAACTTGGAATTGATGACTTATTACTAAAGAGAATTCATTTGGGAGAATATCTTGGCTAACAAAGTTGTAGAATGCTCACCCGTTTCCTCAGTTAGAACTCTAGCCAAACAATACAAGCATCTTGTGCAAGGATTCAGATGCAATCAAAAGACACTGCTGATTTATGGTTGAGTCTCGCAGATGTTTACAGCCGTAAAAAATAGGACCTTTTGTTTACTGCCAAGATCATAGCCACAAAAATCCTTATTTCTGCAAAACCAATGACGAAACCTAGATCTGATTTTGGAAACATTAGGTAGCGTGTTGGGAATACAAAGGGTTAGGAACATTCTACAACATACTATTCATAAACCCAGGTAAGAAAGTTTTCTGCTTTTGGGAGGGAGGCCAGTGTTCTACAAAACACGTACTGCTCTTTTACATTAGTCTGCCTATATGTAATCTTTGGTCCAGCAGAGACTTCAGCTGGTGGTAGGACAGATCAATCCGAGACAAAGGTGGTTGGGTTGGTTTCAAAACAAGCGGAATATGTTACATGAAACCTAAAACGCATAACTGTCCGAACAAAGAAATCCGGAATTTCTCCTGTGTTTTTATAAGTAATAAAACTTAATAACAGCTCATAAACTTAGCATGGAGAAATTCTGCTGAAAGCCCCAGCATTACACAATAACAAGAGTGGGCATACTGCAGCCAAAATATCTAACTTTACCTTCTGTGTTTCAGTTGCTTGGATACAGCTTCCCCCTTGGGTAAAATGGACAGCACCTTCTGGACCTTAGGGGTGTTGCTAATATTTTTGGTACCTTCAGGGCACTGCACGAAAAGCGAATCAGAGAGCCAGAAAGGAACTTCAAAAAGACTTGCCCGTTCTACTCAAAATACGGATGTGAGTGATGGAAAAAGGTGCGGATATACGTTCATGGTGCCCCAGCAGAAAATCACTGGGCCAATATGTGTTTCTACCAAAGGACCTGGGCCAAGTAAAGACCAAGTGACCAAGATGGACTTGGAGAACCTTAAAGACTCTTTAGCTAAGCAGAGGAGAGAGATGGAGATGTTACAAGTGGTGGTAGATGTTGATGAGAACATTGTTAGTGAGGTAAAGTTACTGAGGAAGGAGAGCCGTAACATGAACTCCCGTGTGACACAGCTTTACATGCAGCTCCTACATGAGATAATCCGCAAGCGAGATAATTCCCTTGAAATCTCTCAGCTGGAAAACAAGATCCTCAATGTAACTGCAGAGATGCTTAGAGCAGCCACGCGCTACAAGGATCTAGAAGCAAAATACGCCTCGCTTATAAATTTGGTCAATAACCAGTCAGCCATTATCTCATTGCTGGAAGAACAGTGCATGCGTGTTTTCTCCAGAAGGACCAGCCACGGCTCACCGCCGTTAGTGCAGGTGGTGCCTCAGCATGACCCAAACAGTCAGCAGTACACACCTGGCTTAGTAGGTGGCAATGAGATCCAGAGGGATACAGGATACCCAAGAGCCAGGGATAGTCGGCAGCCACCACAAGCTCCAGCACCAACAATCAGTCCGTTTCGCGTGCCTCCCGTGACGGTGATCAATGAAGGTAAGGTGTATTATCACAGGAAAAGTATATTGCTCCTTAACTGTAGCCTAAAAATTCCAGACATTCACCTACACACATACTGAATTGTAATACAATCTTGTGGTGTGGGGAACATTCTGTTTGGTCTTAACATGTGCCAGCACAAGACATGTTACCTCAATAGCCTATCCATAGTATCCCAGTATGGTCAGCATTAAAGCGGCAATCAATTCGCAAAGAGGATGCCAAAGTTACATACTGGATAAATGTCACATCTGCTTGAAGTCACCATCTGATAACATTTTTAACAACTGAAACAAATGATTAATGTTTAAGGGAACAGAATTTCTAATACACAGTTCGTCAAAAAGTGGTTCTTTGTATTCAACATGCAATTTCAGGCAAAAGTGCAATTTCAAATTAGGACAAGTTACTCCAGTAAGTTGTGGTACCTAAAATAATGAACATTCTCTCATTCTGCAGTGCTTAAAAACAATTTTACATCATCCTAGGTATTTGTATCAGTAATACCTGCTTAGCTCCCATTATATTCAAATGATACAATTGCTAATGACATTCTAATAGTTGAATGATGAACTTAGCCATCGCCATATTGAAAGAAAAGGTCATTTACAAAAGTTCCTCAAACAACTTAAATAATGTTTTTCAAAATCAAACCATATTAATTTGTTAGTTTATACAGGTCTGTCAGCAGCTTAATACATACCTTGTACATTGTGTTACCTTCTGTGTTTTTGAGTCAGGCCTTTATGTCCGTCAGGAAAGGTTTCATTTTTATTGTACTTAGACTGAGGGTATATTTACTAAAGTGCAATTATATAGAAGCAGAGATGTTGCCCATAGTAACCAATCAGATTCTACTTAGTTATCTAGCACCTTCTAGAAGAGAATAGATAGAATTTGATAGGTTACTATGAGCAACATCTCCACTTCTCTAAACCCGCACTTTAGTTAATATACCCCTTAGAGACAGGAAAAATCATTGTGCATTACATACACTTCTATTCACAGAGGAGTTTGTGTCATACTGAAAAGGCAACAAATACCTGTAAAAAGTGAAAAACACAAAAGAATGCCAGGAAGATAAAGTTTTAGGAGTTTGCAAAAATAATTAATAAACTGATCAGAGTTGAAAACCCATTTAAAGAAATGGCTCCACGGTAAATGAGGAAGCAGCATTTGTTTTATTTGATATCTTTGTAAAGATTGGTGTGGTCTAAATGTTTGTAACAGAAACATTATTATGGATTGGAATTATTCTTAACATGGTGCAGAGGTCAAAGTATGTATCTGCTACCATGAACCTTCGGCACTCCAGCTGTTGTTGAACCATATATTTTCCATGATGAGCATCAAGACTTCAGTAACTGTTGGAGGGTCAAGGAATGTCCAAACCTGCCCTATGGTGTATTCTCACGCACAGTTTCATGCACATTACAGAAACCATTAATTTTCATTTAGGAAGCAGCAGGCTGAAAAGTAATAGTAGCTGTTCTTTGTAGTGCCATTTTCACTTCTACAAGATACGCTTCTCAGCTCAGTGCTCAAAACCAAAAGTATTGGACACATGAGATGCATGGAAATACCATCAACTTCATGAATACCCGAGTATGTGCTAAAGTGCATATAGGATCCAATTCTGAATTGGGAGCAAAGACAAAAAAAAACATGATGCACTGCAGGTGGAGCAGACTTAACTTAATATGTACAAAGATTTAGATCTCAAATCTAAATCGCATTGTAAAAATAAAGCTGTTCATCATTTATGGGCTACATGCAAAAGCGGCAAGTATTTACCTTTCATGCAAAAAAATTACGTATCTGCTCCCCTTGCATTGCAGCATGGTTTGCCCAAGTGCAAAGTTTGCACTCATTTTTGCTTTGCTCCCTATTCAGAATAAGGCCTATACAGATTAAACATACATCCAGCAGCCGCAACATTAAAACAACCTGCCTAATATTGTGTAGATCCCCCCTCCAGCCACCAAAACAGCTCTGACCCATCGAGACATGGATTCCAAAAGACATCTGCAGGTTGGGCCTCCCTGGCACGGATGTTTTTCCAGCACATCTCACAGATGCTCGATCGCATTGAGATCTGGGGATCTTGGAAGCCAAGCCAACGCCTTGATCTCTAGGTCAGGTTCCTAAAGCCATTCCTGAACAATTTTTGCAGTGTGGCATGGCGCGTTATCCTGCTGAAAGAGGCTGCTGCCATAAAGGTCTGTATTTGGTCTGCAACAATGTTTAGGTAGGTAGTACATGTCAAAGAAACATTTACAAGAATGCCAGGACACACAGTTTTCCAGCAGAACATTGCCTAGAGCATCACACTGCCTTCGCCGGCTTGACGTCTTCCCATAGTGCATCCTGGTGCCATCTCTTCCCCAGATGACGACGCACACGGCCATCCACATGATTTAAAAGCAAACGTGATTTATCAGATCAGGCCACCTGATTGCTCCATGTCCAGTTATGACACTTACATGCCCATTTTAGGCACGATTAGTGATGGACAGAGGGTCATAATCGGCACTCTGACCAGTTTTGCTGCTACACAGCCCCATACGAAGCAATGTACTGTGTGTTCTGACACCTTTCTATTATAACCAGCATTAACTTTTCCAGCAATTTGTGATACTGCAGCTCTTCTGTGGGATAAGACCAGATGGGCTAGTCCTTCCCACACGCATCAATGAGCCTTAGGAAACCATGACACGGTCACCGGCTTACCGGTTGTCCTCCCTTGGACCAATTTTGGTAGGTACTAACCACTGCAAATCGGGAACACCCTCACACAACCTTCTGTTTTGAAGATGTTCTGACCCAGTTAAGTAGACATCACAATTTGTCCCTTGTCAAAGTTACTCAGATCCTTAAGCTTACTCCTGCTTCCAACACATCAACTTCAAGAACTGACTGTTCACTTGCTGCCTAATATTTCCCACCCCTTCACAGGTGCCCTGTAATAACTTATCAATATTATTCACTTCACCTGTCAGTGGTTTCAATATTATGGCTGATCGGTGTATGTTTGCTTATTGTAAATCACCTCCAGATATTAAACCTGGTGCTGCTAAGGAAATGCTAATTATATATACTCCTCACCCTGAAATGTGTACCCATGCAGTTTAGGCAAGGTCTCCATGATGACTTTAAAAAAAAAAAAAAAAAAAAAAAAAAAAGTGAAAATAAGTGTTTATTAGTATTATGGCCACTATCACTAAGCATAACATTGATGCTATTGACACCGTTTCTTTTTCTTCCCAGCTTGACTCACTTCTCTCCCCTATCCTCTCTCTCTCTTGCCCTGAACAAGCCATTTCTCTATACAATACCTCCCTTACTTCTGCTCTGGACTCTGTTGCTCCGGCGATCACTATTCACCCCCGCAGATTTACACCTCAACTCTGGCATTCCAAATGCACCAGATACCTGCAAAAGTGTTCGCGAACTGCCAAGCGACAGTGGAGAAGATCACGCTCTAAGGCTGATTTTCTCCATTTCAAATTTATGCTCTCATCATACAGTGCTGCCCTTTCCCTTTCTAAACAGTCATATTTCAAGAACCTCATCTCCTCTCAGTCCTCAAATCCCCAACGTCTCTTCACCACTTTCAACTCCCTCCTCCGCCCCCCCCCTCCTCGCCTCCCCTCCTTGCTATCTGCCCTTGATTTTGCTACCTACTTTACATCTAAAATTGACTCCATACGTCAGGACATCATATCCCACCAGTCCCCCTGCTATCCACCTCCTCTCTTCCCAGATCACCCCTCTCCTTCAATTTTACCGACTCTAACTTTCTTCTCCCCTGTATCTGGAGAGGAAGTTATGTCCCTCATCCAGTCCTCCCCCCCTTCCACCTCCCCCCTTGACCCTATCCCTTCACTTCTCCTCCGCTACCTCTCTCCTTCTGCCTGCTCCCATCTTGCTCACCTCCTTAATCTTTCCCTATCATCAGGCACTGTCCCGTCTGCATTTAAACATGTCCTTGTCTCCCCCATACTAAAAAAAAAACAACCCTTGATTTTAACACTCTCTCCAACTACCGTCCCATCTCTCTCCTCCCTTTTGCTTCCAAGCTCCTTGAGCGTGCTGTTTTCAAGCGCCTTACCACCTTTCTTTCCTCTCATTCCCTCCTTGACCCTTTTCAGTCTGGCTTCCGTTCTCTCCACTCCACTGAAACTGCCCTCACAAAAGTCAGCAATGACCTCCTTGCTGCTAAATCCAAGGGCCACTACTCTCTGCTCATTCTCCTTGACCTTTCTGCTGCTTTTGACACTGTGGACCACCCTCTCCTTCTGCAAATCCTTCACTCCCTTGGTCTGTGTGACACTGCCCTCTCCTGGCTATCCTCCTACCTCTCTGACCGATCCTTCTCTGTCTCCTCTCATGACTCCTCTTCTCCCCCACAGCCTCTTACAGTGGGTGTTCCCCAAGGTTCTGTTCTTGGACCTCTCCTTTTCTCACTCTATACATCCTCACTAGGTGAACTCATCAGCTCTTTTGACCTCCAATATCATCTCTATGCTGATGATACTCAGATCTACCTTTCCTCCCCCGACCTCTCTCCTCACTCGTGTCTCCAACTGTCTCTCTGCCATTTCTTCCTGGATGTCCCAGCGATTTCTTAAACTTAATATGTCTAAGACTGAGCTAATCATCTTCCCTCCCCCCTACATAACCACACTTCCCACCATTTCTTTATCAATTGATGGCACAACTATCTCCTCTAGCCCCAAAGTGCGCTGTCTTGGAGTTATCCTGGACTCCACCCTCTCCTTCAAACCGCATATCCAGAATCTCTCACAGTCCTGTCGCTTTCATCTTAAAAATATTTCCAAGATTAGACCCATTCTCACCCAGGATGCCACTAAAACCCTCATACACTCATTGGTCAACTCCAGATTGAACTACTGTAACCTTCTCCTATTTGGCCTCCCCAAATTCAATCTCTCTCCTCTCCAGTCTATCCTTAATGCTGCTGCTCGGCTCATCTTCCTCTCAAAACGCTCTGCATCTGCCTCCCCTCTCCTACAAGCCCTCCACTGGCTCCCCTTCCCCTTTAGAACCCAATTTAAGGTTCTCACGCTCACTTACAAAGCCCTCAGCCATTCCTCTCCCATTTACATCTCTGATCTCATCTCCCTTCACTCTCCTGTCCGCCCTCTTCGTTCAACAAATGCACGCCGCCTTTCATGCCAGCTGATTACTTCCTTCCACTCCCGCCTCCAAGATTTTGCCCGTGCTGCTCCCCACCTTTGGAACGCTCTCCCGCTTCCCATCAGACTCTCCACCTCTCTACAATCCTTCAAACAGGCTCTCAAGACCCACTATTTCATCAAAGCCTTCCGGCTCTCAACTTAACTTGCTGCTACATACTCCTTCCTCCCTGCCTACCCCATCTGTGTCATCCCTGTTTGTCTGTCCCTCCCCCTTAGAATGTAAGCTCCTATGAGCAGGGCCCTCTACCCTCTTGTGCATCTCCTTACTATACCTTAATCTACTTCTTACTCTCTACCAGGGCACCTAACACTTGATTGCTTTGCATTGTTGCTTATCTGGGTGTTATGGTTGTGAATGTAGCAATGTATATTATCCATGTCCTGTAATGTATTGTATTGTACTGTACTGTAAGTCACTGTAAATCAATCTATTTGTTTATGTACTTTGTAAGGCGCTGCGGAAAACTTGTGGCGCCATATAAACGATAATAATAATGTAATTATAATATATTATGTAATATAATGAATAGTAATCAAAGTCCAAACGCTCTTGTAGACTGCAGCAGGTTTTCCTAGGGGACTTCTCTATATATTGCCCAAACCATTTTCCTCCTACTTTTTAAAATTCTTCTTAGTCCCTGCCGCAGAGAAGCATCCCCATAACGTGATGCTACTAGCACCATGTGTGACTGTAGAAAAGATGCGGTCACTGTGATGTACAGAGTTAGGTTTGCGCCAAGCATAGTGCTTAGCATTGTGACTGAAGAGTTCAATTTTGTTCTCATGAGATCACAGAATTTCCATGTCTTTGGGTAAACAAAAAGTGCTTCAAGTGTATTCATTTATTTAGCACCCTTTTTACTGCACTCTGTAAATGCAGTGTGTGTGTATATATATATATATATATATATATATATATATTAAAAAAAAAAAGAATAGTGTGTATTTTTCGCCACTGTCAAGAAGAAATAAAAAATTATGCAATGATGGAAATTGAGAGCGGTGATTGTGTATACGAGGTCACATTTCCAGCTGTATCCAGTCCAAAGAAAACACTGCGAGAGATGAACCTTAGTAAAACAGGAAATGGCTTCTTTACGGTTTCTCTACTGTGGAAAGCATTTACAAAATAAGTTTTATGGTGCACGACTAAATCTCCACGGAACGTGTATACCAATATACAATTCATCATGTGCGTACACCTGACCTCTGCTGCTGAAAGTCACGATCAATACTGGATCAAGGCTGCATAAGTTCTACTTCATTTAAAGCTGCAATCCCACAAACTGGAATGATTAGGTGTTGAACGCAAGATGGGCGTAATTACATCTGCATTGTGTGCACACAAACAAAAAGCCTTTAAATTAGCCTGTGCGCAGAGTTGTACGCATCACTGTGACAGGACCTCCTCTATCCGTACACTTGGCTACATAGCAGTCATTATTGTCCGTGTACACTTAAACAAGTCCTATACCTGGTGCATTAGATCCTCCTGAAACCAGGTGTACTTTTCTCTGCCTACATGCAAACTCCTTGTTACAGTCCAGTGACGCAACTTCAGCTGCAAATGAAAAGGCAACTGAGTTGAGTACAAACTCAGCATCGCCTATACTTGCATGCACTCAGCTCAAGAGCATGCACAGCGTGAAAGTACGCTAAATGTATTATATATATAACATTAACAGGATTGACAGTATTTCATTCCCCCACAGAACTCAGTATTTTCATTGGAAAATATCTCAATGCCCCTCAGCTGACATTTTTGTTTCTGCACTTCCCAAGCAGATGGCCACCTGGTCTGGGAACACAATGATAGGAGGAGGAGGAGGAGGTTGGAGATTGGACGGTGAACGTGCATGCTGACATGTATGGTGTCCCAATGCCTCTCTGCTCAATACATCATAAGTCATGTGACTGTACTTGCCATAGTAGTGACCTCACACTTCTGTAAATCATACTGTAAATGTCAGCTCATTTCGTGAAAATGGCTGAGCAATGTTACAGTATTATTAAACAAAAATAAAACATGGGACTGCATGTGTCCTTCTACATTCTTGCTGCAGTCGCGCCAAACTGCCCTTCTCGGCGGGCCAGGTCATGCGCCAAGCATCTTTTCCATCCAAAAATGAGTCTTCGTCGCAATCATATGTGACAAAACCGCTTCACAAGATTGCACTGATTAATTTGATATGCGACTTGTATATCTGTGTGCAACCGAGTAAGAATCTACATACGAAGCACAAACTTGGCGGAAAAAAAACGGCGGCCATTGCATCGTAGCACTTCATATAAAGATTCAGACTCAGTCACACAAAGATAAAGTGTCACATTGCAGTCTCGTGAAGCGGTTTGTTTCATCCGGTTGTGACAGACATTTTTAGGAGAAAAAGATGCAAAAAAAAAAGTTGCTAAAACAGATTGTCGCAGCTCCCTCGCTACAGGCATCTCGCACCGCATGGCGTATTGAGGCTTCGCACCACATTGCGTATGGAGGTTAGGTGTATGAGGACACATCTGTATTATAAAAGAATTTTCAAAGACTAATGAATAAATGATAATACAGACTATATGACTTTCAAAGTAACAAAGCTAAAACAAACTTTAAAAGAAAATGTAAGTGCCTACCTACAAGAGATGGCTAAACACTGCTGGCAGCACAGACACTAATGGTTAGCATTACTGCCTCACAGCACTGAGGTTGTGGGTTCAACTCCCATTACGGACTCTGTGTGGAGTTTGTATATCCTCCCTGTGCTTGCGTGGGCACCCTCCGGGTGCTCCAGTTTCCTCCCACACTTCAAAGATTTAGTGGTAGGTTAACTTGGCTCCCAAAAAAAAAAAAATTAACCGTAGTGTACATGTGGTAGGGAATATAGACTGATGTGAATTAAGAAATATTCTCTGTAAATAGCTGCGGAATGTGTGTGTACTATATAAATAACTGGTAACATAATAAAATCGCTGCAAAGTTCTGGTATGACAAATACTCTTTGGAAAGCGCTGCAGGATATGCAAGTCATAAAGAACTGTATACATAAATATTTAGGTTTCAAAGAAAAAGAAAAAAGTAGGGGTTTCCTTTACTCGGTGCATTTTAATCTTATTGCCATATAGTATTATCTCTTGTAATTATCCAATTACAACATAATGGTGTGTTTGAATTTAACATAAAACGTAACTTATTACACACCCTAAAACATAAGGCAGCGAATTGATAAAATATAGTAGTGATATTAGTTAGAAACAGTGTGAATAAGAATATAAAATCTATTATCCACCTGTACGGTATGCTTATCTCTTCTCCAGTAATTGTATGTGTGATATTAATTTGTTATAAATTATTTCCTGTTATATCAACTGGAATCAATTTGAATCATAGTATTTATTTTTGATGATACTTTGATAGTCACAGTCTTGTTGCAATTTAGTAACTATAGTTATAGATAAGGGGTATCGTTGACACTTCTCTCTTTAAGATAGGAATTGGAATTAAGAAATGGAATTTAAATAATAATACAACAATTTTCCAATTACTTTTAAAGGTCACCTACATGTTTATTATATTGTCATTAGACAGATGATTAGAGAGTGACCATTATCAGTGCAGGATTTTTTTTCCTTTGTTTTTCTAAAAATAATATGAGATATGGTAAGAACTTACCCTTGTTATCTCTATTTCTACGAAGTCCATAGGGTTCCACAGGATACCTTGGGGTATAGGTGTGACGTCAGTCGCAGGGCACCAAAGAGTTAAGCTTTCAGCCTCCCAGGATGCACTAGGTCCCCCTCCTATACCCCGCCCCCGGGCCAAGGCACCTCAGTTAGTTACCAAGCCATAGGCCGGAGGAGGAGAAGGAAGAGAGAGAACAAAGATCTGGACACATACAAGAATCACATTCTCACCAGAGGGAGACGGAAAACCGGTGACCAGAGCAAAGCCCATCTGCAGCACAGGTGCGACAGGGCGGGAGTCCTGTGGAACCCTATGGACTTCGTAGAAATAGAGATAACAAGGGTAAGTTCTTACTATATCTCATATTTTCTACTTCAGGGTCCATAGGGTATCCACAGGATACCTTGGGGATGTCCCAAAGCAGTATCCTTTAAGGGTGGGGACGCTCCTGTGCAGAAAGGAGAATCCGCCGCCCGAAGGAAGCATCCTGAGAGGCGAAGGTGTCAAACCTGTAATACCTCACGAAGGTATGGACAGAAGACCACGTAGCAGCCTTGCAGATCTGAACTGCCGAGGCACCACGTCGAGCTGCCCACGAAGGACCCACAGACCTAGTGGAATGAGCCTTCAGAGAAGGAGGGACCGGTAGGCCTTCATGAAGATAAGCTTCAGAAATAGCCATACGGATCCAGGCTGCCAAAGTTTGCTTTGAAGCAGGCCAACCCTTTTTACGGAAGCCATAGAGGACAAACAAAGCGTCCGACTTCCTAAACGAAGAAGTGCGGTCAACATAAGTCCTTAAGGCCCGCACAACATCCAAAGAGGCCTCACCCACGGAAAGACCCGGTGAGTTAAAGGCCGGAACAACTATTTCCTCGTTAACATGAAACCGGGAAACAACTTTGGGAAGAAACTCGGGCCGAGTGCGGAGCACTGCCCTGTTCCCATAAAAAACCAAGAAAGGGGGTCTACAAGAAAGAGCCCCTAACTCAGAAACACGTCTGGCCGAAGCAATGGCCAGAAGGAAAACAGTCTTAGCTGTTAGCCATTTAAGATCCACTGAGCCCAGTGGTTCAAACGGCGGTCCTTGGAGAGCCCTCAGGACCACAGCCAAATCCCAAGGCGCCACAGGTGGAACAAAGGGCGGCTGAATGCGGAGAACACCCTGCATAAAGGTGCGCACATCCGGGATTGTAGCAATCCTACGGTGAAACCAGACAGATAGGGCCGAAACCTGTACCTTCAAAGAAGCAAGGCGAAGCCCATGATCTAGTCCCGCTTGCAGGAAGGCGAGAATCCGAGACAGACGAAACTCCCGCGGTGCATAACCTCTCGGTCGACACCACTGGAAGAACGTATGCCACACGCGATGGTATATCCTCGCGGAAGACGGTTTCCGAGCTCGTAACATGGTACGCACCACAGAGCTGGAAAAACCCCGGGACCTCAGCATGGCCGTCTCAACAGCCACGCCGTCAAAGACAGCCGCATCAGGTCCGGGTGAAGGCAAGGACCCTGAGACAGAAGGTCCGGTCGTAGCGGCAAACGCAGAGGACTGTCCACGGACAGACCCTGAAGGTCTGAGAACCAGTGCCGTCTGGGCCACGCGGGAGCTATCAACAGGAGCGTCCCTCCTTCCTGTTTGAATTTCCGGATTACCCGTGGAAGAAGGGAGACCGGAGGGAACAGGTATGCGAACCGGAACGTCCACCGGACGGACAGAGCATCCACCAGAGACGCCCCTTCGTCTCTTGTGCGAGACCCGTACACCGGCAACTTGTTGTTGTGCCGGGACGCCATGAGGTCGATTTCTGGAAGACCCCACCTGTCCACCAGTAGTTGAAAAACGTCCGGGTGCAGGGACCATTCCCCCGGATGAACGTCCTGGCGACTTAGAAAGTCCGCCTCCCAATTGAGCACTCCCGGGATGAAGACCGCTGATATGGCCGGAAGATTGCGCTCCGCCCAAACCAGGATCCGAGAGACCTCTACGAGAGCCGCCCGACTGCGAGTTCCTCCTTGCCTGTTTATGTAGGCCACGGTGGTAGCGTTGTCCGACTGGACCTGCACCGGGCGACCCTGGAGAAACCGCTGTGCCTGCTGGAGAGCATTGAAGACCGCACGGAGTTCCAAGATATTTATTGGAAGCTCCGCTTCTGTCGGCGTCCACCTGCCCTGGAACAAGTGTGGACCCGAAACTGCTCCCCAGCCCCGAAGACTGGCGTCCGTTGTCAACAGGACCCAATTTGGAACCCAGAACGGACGTCCCTTGTTGAGGTGGGTCGTCTGTAACCACCACGCAAGGGACAGGCGAACCTCCTGGGTGAGCACAATCGTCTGGGACTTCAAAGACTGAGTCAGCCCGTTCCACTTGGACAGGATCAGGTGCTGCAGAGGTCTGGAGTGAAACTGGGCGTATTCCACCATGTCGAACACCGACACCATGGAGCCCAGTAACCTCATCGCCGAGTGTAAGGACACCCGGCGGCTGTGCAGGCAACTGCGCACCCTTGACTGTAAAGCAGAGATCTTGTCCTCCGTCACGAAGATCCTTTGCTGTCCCGAGTCCAATAAGGCTCCAAGATGCAGAATCCTCCGAGACGGGATTAGAGTGGACTTCTGCCAGTTGATTAGCCAGCCGTGCCGTTGCAGCAGTGCAATGGTCAGGTCCAAGTGGCGTAACAGGAGCTCTGGAGATCCTGCCACCAATAACAGGTTGTCCAAGTACGGCAACATGCGGACTCCCTGCAGCCGCAGAGAAGCCGCCATGACCGCCATCACCTTGGTGAAAACACGTGGTGCTGTTGCCAGGCCAAAAGGTAACGCCCGAAACTGGAAGTGGTCGCTGCGGATTGCAAACCTGAGGAACTGTTGATGGCGCCAAAGAATAGGGACATGCAGGTAAGCGTCCTGTATGTCCAATGACACCAAGTAGTCCCCAGGTTCCAGCGCCAGAATGATGGACCGTAGGGTCTCCATCCGAAACTTCGGGACCCGCAAAGACTTGTTGAGTGCTTTGAGGTTGAGAATCGGACGATATGACCCATTGGGTTTCTGTACCAAAAATAGATTTGAATAGAAACCCTGGCCCCTCTGGGAGAATGGAACAGCCACTATAACTCCAGCCTGGAGCATAGTGTGCAATACCTTCCGCAGCTCCGTAGCCTTGTTCCGGTCTGATGGGAGACCCGTGGTGAAGAAGCGAGCCGGGGGTCTGTGCCGGAAGGAGAGGGCGTATCCGTGGGAAACCACCTCCAGAACCCAAGTGTCTGTCGTAGTGGTCGACCAACACTGGGCGAACTGTAGCAGGCGGCCTCCCACCCTGGGATCCCCCAAAGGGAGGCCCGGACCGTCAGGCCGCAGGCTTGTCATCTGGCTTGGGGGCCGGACGTCTGGTACTCCATGCCTGCTTCCGGGGCTTGACCGATTTCTTAGGGCCAGCCTGTCGAGGAAACGACTGTGGTTTGGGCCTGCCCTGGGCCCTAGATGACCGAAAGGACGATGGCCCCGAACCAGAAGGAGCAGCGGCCGACGGGAGACAAGCAGATTTGGCTGCCGCCAGCGTGGCCACAATCTTATCCAGATCCGGACCGAAGAGAACTTCTCCGGTAAACGGCAACGCTTCCAGACCTTTCTTGGAATCTGCGTCCGCCTTCCAGGATCGCAGCCACAAGGTGCGACGAGCAGCTACCGCTGCTGAAGAAATTCTAGACACCAGAGTACTAATGTCTAGAGCCGCCTCGTTGATGTAGGTGGCCGAATCACGGAGATTGCCAATCAACTCCGCCTGTTCGGCCGGACAGTCGGATTCAAAAGAAGCCTCTAATGAATCCGCCCAGCGCTCCATCGCTCTGGCAACCCAGCAAATGGCCATAGCCGGCCGTGCTGCCCCCCCTGCAAGGGAATAAGCGGACTTCAGGCAGATTTCTACCTTGCGGTCCGTAGCATCCTTAAGGGAGGACATGGATGGCATCGGCAATGTGGCACTACGGACAAGACGGGTCACGTGAGAATCCACCTGTGGAGGGGATTCCCACTTAGCAAAATAATTATCCGCGAACGGATAAGCCACCGCCAGGCGTCTCTGCGGCTGGTATCTTTTGCCAGGTTGTTTCCACGCCTCCTCTAAATGGTCCACCAACTGACCCGAAAGAGGAAAGACTGTGGCATCGCCCTTCACATCTTTGAAAAAGGCATACTTAGATTTAGCCGCTGGGGGAACTTCGTCCTCAATCACCAAGGCTGTGTGGACCGCCCGAATAAGTCCAGGAATATATACTTTGGACTTAGCATCAGCGTCCTTAGTATGGAGAGGTTCCTGATCGTAAGGATCCAGAATCTCCCCATCATCAGACGTCCCTTCGTCATCCTCATAAGGACGCCACCGGCCTTTTATGAGGCCGCATCACAGACTCCCCTTGCAACACATCCGACAAGTGCTGTACAGAACTCGTCAGGGAGTTAACCCACGCTGGCTCCTGAGAACCCGGGAGCGGGGAAATAGGGAGACTGTGGGGTACCACCAATTGTCGTGGGAACCCCTGCATGGGTGACGACACCACAGACTGCTGGGACAAACCCATCGGAGTAAACGCGGGCTGCGGAGCTAACTGGCCCACTAAAGCTGTTAACGCCTGAGCGAAACAAGCCCAGGGCGGCTCCTGTACCGGTGCTGTAACCGTAATAGGCCGCGCCATGGACAAACACTGCCGGCAAAGGCCCTCCGCGCTACCCTCCCCCTCCACTAACGGTACTTTGCACGTGGTACACTGTAGCCGGAGGGGAAAATCACTTTCAGACATGATGGCACCACGTATGTGACCTCTCTCACCAATTAAGTATTAAATAGGCGAGAGACCACCCTGCAGCACCGCACCGCAAGGGCTTTAGCAGAAGAACAGGGACAGTAATAAAGCTGACAGTTTAGAGAAGAAAAGTTACAGGCAGCAGCGCTAGCACAGTCACATACAATGCAGAGAAATAACAATTCCTGCACTAACAGCGCTGATTACTCAACTACACAGACACAGGGCCTGGTAGGACACAGCGCTGCATACACAGACCTGAGCCACAGCGGAGGAGAGGTATGCGGGGGGACCCAGACCACGATGCTTCCGTCCAGCGCTTCCAGCAGCGTTCACCATGCGTTCTGGAGAAGATGGCCGCCGAGGAGCAGAGAGGAGGCTGGCCTGGGGGAGGAGCGCTGCCACAGGACCAGTCGGCAGCATGCAGAGAGGGCTGTGTGCAGCGGGGGAGGCGCCGGCTGTGAGACAGGGAAGGCGCGCTCCCCTGGCATGCATTTAACCCCTGGGACGCCGCAGCGCTACCGCTCTGCTGCGGTCCGCTGTCCCAGGGGGTAGTGGAAAGCGCAGGTTGGTCGCCTGGCTCCACGCTGCAGCCAGTCCCCAGGGAGCCCCCTGCCTGGGGACTTAGGACCATGTGATCAGCGGGGACCCACCGCGGGACCCCGCTGCTTACCTCTGTCCCCCTTGAATCCGGCCATGGTCCGGAGCATCTGGGGTCACCGCTAGCTGTGACCCCAGACGCCCACCAGCATCCCCGGATCAGTACCGGCGTTCTGGTACCGGCGGGGTGTAGGGAAGACAGCATGGACGTCAGGACTGACTGTCCATGCTGTTCATCCAGATGTGCAGCCACAGCTGCATGAAGAAAAAGCTTCAGGGGCTCTTCTAGCCCCCACTCCAACAGGTGCACCCGACTCCGGCCGGGCACCAAACTAAACTGAGGTGCCTTGGCCCGGGGGCGGGGTATAGGAGGGGGACCTAGTGCATCCTGGGAGGCTGAAAGCTTAACTCTTTGGTGCCCTGCGACTGACGTCACACCTATACCCCAAGGTATCCTGTGGATACCCTATGGACCCTGAAGTAGAAAAATATTTAGTTATAAGCATGCTAAATTGTATTGCAAACTGTATGAAGAAACAGCCACAAAATAGATTTAATAAAGAAAAAGAGTAATTTGCCAGTAAAATGGATTTAATGTATTGTAGAACAGACACTGTGTAGAGGATGGTTACAGAGACCGGTCAGAACAGGGTTATGTAGTTCCATTTCCAAGACACTATTCCATAAACAACGCAGCCTTGTCACATATGTTAGAATCAGCTGTAAGAGAACAGAAGAACAGTACGTGTCTGAGAAGCTCCACGTCTGTTCCTCCCCAGCTAAATCGCCTTCAGGAGGATTAGCCGTAACCTCCATGTATGGAGCAGAGAGCATGGCTTTGTTGTGTAAAAAAAAAAAAAAATTGGACATGGGAGCTTCCTAAGAGGAAGCCGTAGTTTAGCATGATACAATTTCAGGCTGTGGCAATTTAACAATATGTCACACAGATTACAGCCAGATGTGAACATGCATCTTCTATCAGACATGGGAAAAGGAAGAGCACAAGAGAAAAAATATCACTTGTATCAGAGTCTGATTGGAGCTAACCTGACTGCACGGAATAGGGCAGGAGGAAGGGCATCTAAATTTAGCATCCCCCCCCCATGATGTCCAGTAAGCAGGAAATAACACATCATGGTTACAATTGAATTATGTAAGACCACAGAAATAGATGCTGCTCTAGCTGGCTGGAGACCAGGATTTGGCAAAGTGACTAGGAATATTTGATTTGTTGTGGCTCCTACACACAGAGCTCTGGACTGAATATTTACAGACTGCGGTATCATCCCACTAATCCCATTATGCCCAATTTTACTCACATATGTGGGAAGATTCAAAACACAAAATGCTTTAGACCATTTATTCTGCTGGCACCACTATTGCCTTCCTTCACACCACCACCGTGTATTACAGCCACTCTGCAGCAATAGGATAAATTAATTGAAACCTAAATTGTCAGCATCTTCGGTAAATCATCATCTGGGAGATGTCCAATCTGAGACAAAGTATGACATCATTCATTGTGTCAGATCTCTACCCCCTGGAAGAGAGACCCTCATATATAGGGGTAAGTGCAGGGCTCCTTGGCAGGGACGCGTAGAAAGTATATGTAGAAAATGGTTCACATACAAAGGGAAAGAAAAACACAAACATTTAGGCGTTTCCTTAAATGAAGTCATATTAAGGTGCATAACCATTAAAATATTTGTGATAAACGTTATATATTGAAGAATTATAGAAGACAGCTGCTGACTATACAATGTACATAACAGCTATTTCTAAGTAACCTTCTCATCTGCTGCATATACCTTCATAACTGCCCTGTAAATGCACTGCTAGCTAGTTCTCCATGCATTTACACCTGTGTGTGACCACAGGGAGGTTAAGTGATTACTTACACCAGTCCTAGTTCAGAAAAGCTCATTAGACTGGTCTTTGCACTGACCTGGGACCTTTGTAAACATTCTAATTAAGCAACCTGTGATCCATCTACTTTGACCCAATGGAAACCAGTTCCCCCATTTCCTTAATCAGGTTCAACCCTCTCAACCTCTGCAATGTCCTTCTTGTAGGCAGCTGTGGAAAGCTGGAGCACGTATGTGAGATGCGGCCTGAAAAGCAACGCACTGCACATCTATTCCGCTATCATACGTCTTAAATCGTACTAGCTGCTGATATTGGGGGTGGGATGTAGTTAGTTATAAGACCGTCTGCCTCTCAATCCCAACGCTGGAATACCGACAAGGGAGTTAAGATAGGCGTTGACATATAGACACCTATCTTAACCCAGACACCAGCATCCATGAGTACGCCAGCCCGAACGAAGGTAAGCCAGGGGGCCCTTAGTGTTAGGGGAGGGATAGGTTTATGTAAGTCAGCAGGGTTAGTGTTCGATTTTGGGGGGTTATGGTAGGCACCCCTAGGGGGGGGGTTAGGCATCACTGGAGGGGGTTAGGAACGAAGGGGGGAAACTTAGGTTTAGGCACTAACAGGGAGGGTTAGGGTGCGGCTACAAGAAGAGAGGGTTAGGGTGAGAAGGGGGGGAGAGTAAGTATACTTACCCGATCCCTATCAGGATACCAACCATCGGGATCTAGGGGTCGGTATTGTGACAGGAAGTATCCAGACGACCGGCATTACAAACCCATTCCTTGGAGGTGGTATGATAGGTTGAAAGTCATAATGTAGACATGATGATAATGTTGACACTGGCCATGTAGACACCGGTGAAATGTTGACATGTTAGAATGTCGACATTTAGTCCCTGGTGGGCCAGTGGTGACTTACCTGCTCACGACGGCTACAGTGGCTCTAGCAGTGTCTCCCGATTCCCGGCAATCATGAGAGTCTAGTTGGATTTGCCTTATTACTAATTGCCGCTTTAAGTCTAGCGGCTGTATCAATTCATCAAATCCATTTTTAAAACGCTATAAGGGTTATATAAAGCAAACCACGCCGCCCCTGCCTTCCCTACTTTAGAAACTGTGCATCTAGTTCTACAAATAAATAGATTTCTTTTCATGTTATGTATTACATATGTCTACATATTAGATGGCCCAAAAAGCATATGGAATGCAAGTGTATAACTAAAACATGAAAAGCATTAAAACAGATTAAAGAAAAACGGGCACAGCCTTTATTATTATAGCAGACATTATCTCATATTGGTATACATGTGGTGTATATAGCTGCTGCAGCGTGAGAGCCAAGATCTTATGTCATATCCCTGTACAGACCACCGCCACATAGGATGAAGTCTGCCTCACTCTAGCTGCAGCTAATCGGTAACAGATGCTTCCAGTCACTTTCTATTGTATTAAGAAGAGTTATACAAATGTAACATTTTGACACTTCTGAGGTTACAGTGTACATCGGTACCAGACAAGCTATTTTTCTTTATTAGTATTTTTTCCATTCAACAATTAATCTTTGGAAAAAACAAAAATTAAATACTTTTCAAAATTAGCACTATTGACCCACAGAGAAGAATTCCTCAAATCTAGACATTTTTTTCAGCAATAAAAAAATAAAAAAAAACTCTCTCTCACTAGCAGATGGGACAGAAAAAGAAAAAAAGAAATATAAGCTTTATTCAAAAGGAATGAAGCACGCCACGTCACTATTCAAAAAAATCATCCTTGGTATCCTAAGGGGCCTCACAGAATGGATGTCTGACAAAGATCACAATTTCTCACCAACAAACAGAAGCCTGTGTTATACTATGAGCCATTAACACGAAAACAAAGTCCTGCTGTCAGAACAACAGACGCAGGGGAACTGCACAGTGGATGAAGCATTTCAGCTTCCACTACATTAACTGGAAGCTACAGATATGCCCAGCAATATTGTTGCCGCTGGCGCAGCGAATAGCACCGCGGATAGCATGAGATGCAAAGAATGCATGGTGTGATCGCAGTGCGCGCTGCAGCGTATGCCGGCACGGGGAATCGTATGGCGCGATGTGTGCACACGTTTGTGGCGCGATTAGCCACAATGTAACTGGGCGCATCTTTATGACACGCTACCGCCACTGAAACATGGGGCTCATAAGGGTTCCATTCAATATAGAGACCATAAATTAGATAGTTAAGACAGGCAATAAGTCGAAAGGGACAAAAGGTCGGCATAGAAAAGGCAGACTTTTTTTTTTTTTGTTATTTTAGAATTAGGGGTTAGGCACTAGAAGGGGCGGTTAGAAATCGGCATTTATAATGACGGTTAGGGTTAGGCACCAGGTGGGTGGGGGAGGGTTAGGCACTAGAAGGTGCGGTTAGGGATCAGCATTTATAATGACGGTTAGGGTTAGGCACCAGGCGGGTGGGGGAGGGTTAGGCACTAGAAGGGGTGGTTAGGGTTCGGCATTTATAATGACGGTTAGGGTTAGGCACCAGGTGGGTGGGGGAGGGTTAGGCACTAGAAGGGGCAGTTAGGGTTAGGCGTTTACCACGACGGTTAGGGTTAGGCACCAGGAGGGTGGGTTAGGGTGAAGATTATGTCTAGAAAAAAAAAATACATGTCAACCATTTTTGTGACTACCTTTTTGTGTCGACCTATTGCCTAACATCTGCTGTCTATCTAATTACTGTCTTTCTATTATACCAAACCTGCTCACAAAGCGCAACTATTTTGGGATTCTTTTACTAGGCAAACACCATTTGGAGATTCAGTACATTCAATAAACGCTAGTTGAAGATTGGGCTTTTGTATTCCGAGTCAAACCTGGGCTGTGGTTCTATAAGGGTGTCCCTCACCCAAACGGTTTATATCCTCATTGGACAACTTATCTCTACACATAAGTTGTGGCTATCAGTAGCTATATTATACCACTTGACATTACACAATTATACTGTGCTACCGTGTGGCTGGTGTCAGTTTACTGTTTATTTATATGGGGTGGGATTTAAGAGAAAGAAAATTATAGTTTATTTCCATAAATGTATATTAGTTGCATGATGCTGCCCCCATACAGGATTGGAATCAACTTTCTAGTCTATCCAAACTAGCTCTCGATTTATAAAAAATAAACAATTGTGCAATTAACTTAAAAGTCTACTTCCCTCCCTCAAGGCCGATGTCCCAACTCACACCTTCACACTTCTCTCCCTAGATCTTTACTGCTTCACCCTGCTTTCCAACTATTGTTTTCGTTCTGTGAACCAAATTACACAGTATGGGTCAGGACCATCTTTATTGCCTGACAATGCACCAAAGAGCCAAGAACGGCAAACTAGTTAATATAAACACTCATAAACCCATAATCCATAATTATATGTGCAAGAGATTGGTAATAAAGTTTCAGTGCGGTAGGTATTTTATCCTATGCCCATCGGACTCTGCAATCAGCTTACAATGACTAGCCAGAGTACAATAGCTAGCAGTGCTATAGGTAACTGGATTACAGAAGAAAAACATTTTAATTTAATAAAAATAATTTAATTTCTCCTCAATTCCTACTGCAGATGTTATGTTTAGTATATTTGAAGAGATTTTTTTTTTTTAAAAGCATAAGACAGGTTCAAACAATACAAAAAAAAAGTGTTGCTTTTAATACAATCATTGAGAAACATATGTTCCAATATTTTAGAGTAGTACAGTAGTAAATTGTCCATTTGTTGTAAACTATATATACACATTATAGATGTTTACATCAAACTTCTACTCACCAGGCCCTTTCAGAGACTGCAAGCATGCCAAAGAATCCGGATTTTCCAGTAGTGGTATTTACCTGATAAAACCAAACAACGCTAACAGCCACATGCAACTATGGTGCGAGAACAGTTTGGACCCCGGGGGCTGGGCAGTCATACAGCGAAGGATAGACGGCTCTGCCAACTTTTTCAGGAACTGGGATACGTACAAGGTTAGTAACGGAAAAGGAAGTCTACTAATTTGCTCCTCACTTATTGGTTGAGCTCCAAAACAGATTCCCTTCTCAGCAACTCTCACCAATCCATTACATAGGTTTAACACTAACATTAGAGATGCCCATGTACAGAGGTATTTTAATAGTTCCCACACCACCTTGTCGTTAGAATTACAGTGGCCCAAGTCAACAGCACCAAGTGGTCAGTGCTCCAGACACTTTGCAAGGTGCAATACCTCGAGAAAAACAGAATTTCAAATCTCTGGTAATCAGTGGTTAGGCAGCTGCTAGGAAGATAGGATTCTCTCACTGGAACCCTACAGTTATGATGAAGGGGATAAAGGTTCTATTAAACAGATTGCTCACTATGGGACCACATTTGAGGTTTAGTTAAACCCCTCTCCTGTGTACTCCTTTGGCAGTACAAACTCAATAGGTTTAAAAAAAATAAAAATTAAAAGCATAATTTGGGCCTCAAATAAAATAGGGTAAAGACCCCTTATTTGCCTGTGGACCAAGTTTCATAAATCATCATATTGTGATACAATAGGTTAAGTTGTCAAGCAAAAAACTGGATTTGCTGACTGGTCAGGCTCATAGGGAGGCTGTTATTAAACCAATACATAGGGCGGGTGACTTATAATATGTCACATACAGCAAAACGGTGGCCTTAGAGATGTGAGATGAAGTTGGGCACTCTACTCCTAACACTGACCATAAAAATATTGCACTGTATTTCCACAGGAAGGTGACAGCAGTCATATACATACATGTACATATATAAGGACATTGCTAATAACAAGCTTTGGCAACACTGCGCTCACTGTACTTTATCTCTCTATACAGAAAGGCTTTGGAAACATTGATTCGGAATACTGGCTGGGTCTAGAGAACATTTATAAGCTAGCAAACCAAGATAACTATAAGCTGTTGATTGAACTGGAAGACTGGAACAATAAGAAGGTCTATGCAGAATACAGCAGCTTCCGATTGGAGCCAGACACAGATCACTACAGGCTGCGCCTGGGGACATATCAAGGGAATGCTGGAGACTCCATGGTCTGGCACAACGGCAAACAGTTCACTACATTGGACAAAGACAGAGATATGTATTCAGGTAAGGCAGAGATATTTACAGCTCCAGGGTGACCCTGGTCTACGGACTGGGACACCGCATTAAATGCATTTAAATAAACAGATCACAAAAAACGTATAGTCCAATGGAAGCTAGGTAGCATGTGAGACACGTGACATAAGACAGGTAAAGACTGGGAGCAGGCTCTGGTTAGTGTGACCTGTTAGTCACTAGTACAGTTCCAAACAGAGCTCAAAATACCACCGATTATCTGCATTAGCTGGCTGTGATAAAACACTGCTGGGTTTGGAGGTCAGATGCCAGTTACAAAAAGGACATGCATTTTACACTTTGATATCCACAGTTCTGTGTTTCTGTGGAATATCATGACATAACTAAAACAATCAATTATAGGATTAGAATAACCAACATTGCCCCTAATGAACACAAGAAAATTGTGAACTAAAACAACCTATCGTTTCATTCCAGGTAACTGTGCTCATTTCCATAAAGGAGGGTGGTGGTATAATGCCTGTGCACACGCCAACCTTAATGGTGTATGGTACCGTGGAGGCATGTACCGCAGCAAGCATCAAGATGGCATCTACTGGGCAGAGTACAGAGGCGGCTCCTATTCCCTCAAAAAAGTCCAGATGTTGATCAGACCGATAGACTGAAGCACACAACAGACAACAAAGCGAGGCAAAAAGATTATTTTAATGTTGCAGATTATGAGGACTTTATTGGTTTCTTGGTATTTTTTTATGAAGTTGTGTTTGGCTTCAGCAAAGATATTGTTATTAACTAGAATGTTAACAAGAGGAACGCTGGACATCCCTCCACTTAAAGGTTACTATGAGATAAGAAAATATATGTATTTGTGCTATATAATTTTATGGGACTTATGTAAGAAATAACAGATTAGACATGGTTTCTAAAATGCCAACAGAAAGCAATTCTGAATGACAGTAATGATGCAATAAGGGAGGGTAGGTGTATAACCACAGTCAGTTTATAAGTACACAACACAGGAAAATCTGGACTGCAATGGATACGAAATTTTAAAAAAAGATGTGCATAAGTGACAATGTATGTAATATATAATTTATCTTGCTTGCTTACATTTATGCATTGTGGTTTAATTTTTAGCATTATTTAAATGGGTTTTTTTGGCAACCCTTCCTTATTCAAACATGCCCTTCACATGTAGCAAATCGGAGGCTCCCAGCCCATTTAAGCCTATTTATAACGTTCTGTAACATGTAAAATAGTACTTAGCCAGTTGTCAACTACATGCGTGTTTTGTTTTTTGTTTCGCAAATTAAGGATCTCGGTCATCTCTGAAAGGATGTATCGCCATAGTGTCAGAAAAGTGGCAAGTGCTTACTGGGGACATTTAGCGAAAGGACACAATTTAATTCTACACACTACCAATTCAAGAAGCCCTGACAGCAGGGATGGGGAACCTCAGGCCCAGGGGCTGTAGAAGGCCCTCGGAATCATTTGGTCTGGCCCTCAGAGCTTTTTTTTGCTAGCCTCATCTGGCTAGCAGGGTGCCGCAGCCAGAATCTATGCAGCAGTGCTTCCTGGAGCATCCTTAGGACGCTTCAGACGGTCACACCGCTGCTCTTATAGCTCCCAGGCATTTCTGTAATTACTGGCTGTAATTGTGGCCCTGCGCCCGTGTGATGTCACATGGAGGGGCTGTGGCCTGCATTGGGCCCGCAAATAATGTTATATATATTAAAATGGCCCTCGGCAGAAAAAATGTTCCCCACCCCTGCCTTACAGGAATGATTTGTGCACATGGAGAGTAGTCTATAGCAACCAGATATTTTCTTTAATTATCTGATCTATACTAGAAAATGCTATGTTAGCAGCATACTTGCCAACTTTAAAAAAAAAAAAACATTTCAAGAAAAATATGAGTAACAACTATGCACCCAGTTCTGAAGAGAGTGAGCATTGCTCCGACTGAGAGGCATACCCTAAAATTGACTTACATCCAACTGTAAAGAAGCACCAAAGGAAACAGACAGAAGTAAAATATTTTCATCACACTTCCTTGGGCACATGGCAACTAATGGAGCCATCAGTGTGTTTAAGAATGGCGACCATTTTCTTGTAGCACACATCATCCTTATTCTTCTCCAGCGTTTCCTCCATGGTGGTCACAGAGTGATGACACTGGAACAGGTTGTCCATCCTCAGGGAGATAACTAGACTTCCCAGGGAGCTCACCACTATTAATCGCGAGTCTCCATGACATTCATGGAGAGTCTGTAAATGCGGTTTGAAGTAGTGCACCCTATTGAGCTCTACTCTTCATAAGAAACCGCTAAACCCACTATACATGGAACTTGGACTTAGTCTAACCAGCTCGCACATCTGTTAAAGGACAATGTAAGTGTCACTAGATGCTGAAGCCTATCCTAATATAGGGGCTGGTAATTACAGGAAATGTAGACAACTATTATCATTATCATCATCCTTTATTTATATGGCGCCACAAGGGTTCCGCAGCGCCTCACAAAGTACATTAACAAATGAGCAAACTCATAAAACAGCCAGTTACAGTACAAGACAATACAGAATAAGAATATAGTTTATAAACATTGCTGCAGCGATCATAACACTCAAAAAAGCAGCAGGGCGTCAGCTACCAAGTGTTAAGTGCCCCTGTGGAGAGTTTTGAGTAGATGATCATATGAGTGAGGGAAGGAAAAGCACAGCCGGTTAGGATGAGAGCTGGAAGGCTTTGAAGTAGTGCGTCTTGAGAGCTCGTTTGAAGATTTGTAGAGAGGTGGAGAGTCTGATAGGGAGAGGGAGAGAGTTCCAGAGGAAGGGAGCAGCACGGGCGAGATGGAGGCAGGAGTGGAAGGAAGTGATCAATAGGCAAGAGAGGTGGGATGCATTTGTAGGAAAGGGAGGGAGATTAGTGTGATGTAAATGAAGGTGTGGTGTAGTGATAGGGAGAGGAGAGTGGGTGCTGAGCTTAGTGGTTGGGTAGTAGGACCATTGTGGGGGAGAAAAGAATGAAAGAGGAGTACAGGAGAGGAGGAGCGGGGAAGCAGAGGGAAGGCATACAGACAGAGGAAGGGAGAGAAGGGGAGGAAGAAGTGGAGTAGACGAGGGGACAGAATAAAGTAGCTCTAAACAGTGCCCTGTAGTTATAAGCGTCAGGGGTAGGGCACTGATACTTGCATGGCCCCAACCTCAGACACTAGGTGAGTTTGCTTATATACAACAATAAGCTGAATCAAAGCCTGTTAAGCATGTTGCCATCATTGCCATGTCCTTATACGCAAATCCTTATACCTTTACACTACATTGGCAAAGCTGGCTGCACATGGGACCATACCACTGCATGACGCGAGTGATGGATGACATTATGTTCAATCTGGCTGCAGAATGACATCATGCTGACTAGCAACAATAAGCCGTGTGAGGGTCTGGCAGACAGCATACAGAGTATGAATTGGTGCCTGTGTGATTACCCATGTTCTGTTTCATTGCCCTTAGACTAATCACCAACGCCCTGGACTTGTTGCATTACCTCTGACAGATGGTGGCGAAGAGGGTAAAGTCCCTCCAGTGTCAGCAGACATTAAAATTGCTTGTCACATAACAGAAACAAATGTAGAATGACAGCCCACACAGCGTCACTTGTGATAGAAAGCTTTCCTGAGCAGAAGCCAGACTGGTCTGTTTTACTTTTCTGTTCTTTGTAATGTCAATGTTATACAGGTACTGTATATTACAGGGTGCATAATGTTAAAGTAGGCATTATATATGATATACTGGATAATACTAGGATTACTACATTAGCACGTGTTTGCTGCAAGCAGGTATATTCACAGCAGATCAGAAATAAGGGCTGGCATCTGCAGTGCAGAAGGGTAAAGGCCTATACTGCTGGAAGTCAAATATCGGAAGTTACAAATCATCCAGAAGAAGGAAGATGTTCCGTGTATCCTCTACTACTACAGCTGCCATCTGGAGAACGCATGAACGTGTCAGCTGTAACAGCCATGGATTGGGATAGACTCAGGAAATTGTGGGAATCCTGCTTTTACCATTCTGTGTTACATCACCCTGCTAAGTACACACATAAGCAATAATACAGAAGAGGGACGTGAGTACCAAACATAAGCCATTAGCAACATGGTGCACACACTATTGGCACAACACACTATTGGTACAGGACGTAGTCGGCATCCCGGCATGCGGGATGCCAACGGTCCAAATACTGGCCCCAAAATCCTGACAGGTCGGGATCCCGGCACTAGTATTCCGACCACCTGCATCCCGAAGGTAAGTATTGGTGTGTTAGGGGGAGGCTAGCGTCAGCTAGCGAAGTTAGGGTTAGGCATTAGGGGGAGGGTTAGGCACCGGGGAGGGAGTGTTAGGGTTAGGGTAGGGGGAGTTTATGTTTAGGCACTGGGGATGGGGTCTATGGGTGTCGGGATTCTGGGTGTCAGGATGCCATTGTCGGAATTCTGAACAGCGGCATCCCGACAGCCGGGATTTCATACCCAACCCATTGGTACAGCAGAATAACTTAAAAACTTTAATACTCTCTCTTTATAACACTTTACACACTATCACTGCATAAAACCACACATTTGAGGTACAGGCTCTCTTATCCAAACTGCTTTAGATAGGGCTTTCCAGATAAGGGAAATATATCTACAGGATTATCTTTGTAAATACCATCTTACTGCCCACCGTGCTTTGTTTTATTAAATACATTTTCTAGCTGAGCGTACCTTGCAGTGATTGCAGTGTTATCATGCAATAATATCATACGGAAGGAGCATACAGTCCTGTCTATAGCCAGGATAAATCTCAGCACCAGTAGCCCATTGTCAATGAGCTTGGCGAAATTCTACTCGCGCTGTGATTTTGTAATTAGCTGCCAAGTGACAGCGAGCTAAATAATTTTAAGCAGTTTTCTGTATTAAAAAAAAATAAATCAATAAAAAGTTGTTTAAGAAACATGCGGTATCAACTAATTAACACTATGTACGACAGAATGAAACAATTGTGTAGTATGCAGCGGTTTGCAACAGCCTTAGGACTCATTCACACAACTTTTTTTTTTTTTCCCCTCCACATCTGGAACAAAAGCACACACTAAGGGGTATATTTACTAAAGTGAGAGTTTTTAGAAGTGGAGATGTTGCCAATAGCAACCAGATTCTTCTTAACATTTAACTAGCACCTTCTAGAAGATAATAGCTAGAATCTGATTGGTTGCCATAGGCAACATCCCGACTTCTAAAAACTCTCACTTTAGTAAATTTACTCATAAGGGAGCAGCAGTGATCATGTAATAGAAGTAGAAAAAAAAAATCAGACACCTTCTGTGTGCTATACTTTCAGACCTGTTAAGTGTAGGACAGGATATGAAAATGGCACAGGTTGACAATCGCCCCCTTCATTCAAAAATTTAAAAAATGTTTTGAAGCATTAGTGAAGCTCTCACAAATCTACTGCATTTGCAGGTTTTATAAAACGGGATCCGGTTGACAGGTTCTGAATGTTGACATGGACTTTGGGTCGTCAACCAATATGCCAAAAATGCCGACATGTTAAAATTGAGCACAAGACGTAATTTTCAGTAGGTGAATTTTGAAAAGTGGTTTTGTTTTGTTCTAGGTTTTAATAAGCTCTTAAGTCATTTTAAAAAAGTAATGGTTTTACATTCTTCAGAAGCACAAGATGTTTGTATATACAGGTTGAGCTTCCCATATCCAAATATTCCGAAATACGGATTTTTTTTTTGGCTTGACTGGGATAATGAAACCTTTGATTTTTGATGGTTCACTGTACACAAACTTTGTCTAAGGCACAAAATTATTAAAAATATTGTATAAAATAACCTTCAGGCTCTGTGTATAAGGTGTATATGAAAAATAAATTTTATGTATGTACACAAACTTTGTTTGAGCCACAAAATTATTGACAATATTGTATAATATTACCTGCAGGCTGTGTGTATAAGGTGTATATAACACAAATGCATTCTGTGTGTATATCTGGGTCCCATTCCCAAGATATTTCATTACGGGATGCAATTATTCCAAAATACGGAATAATCCGCTATCCAAAATACCCCTGGTCCCAAGCATTTTGGATATCGGAGACTCAACCTGTAGTTCAGTCTGGACAACAATTGCTTCTAATAATCATGAATGCCTCCATGTTCACAATGGAAACATTTAACCTAAACATAAGCAAAAAAACTTTGTCGACACCTGAATGTCGACATAGTTTTTTTGCTTATGTTTAGGTTAGAATAAACAGAAAACTGTATGGGCACGATTCTATTCAACGCGATGTAAATAGCGCCGGGAGTGAGCTCCCGGAGCTATTCAATACACCGTGCTGCCAAGTCCGACTAATGATTTCTTCTCTCATCCCTCCGGGGATGAGAGAAGAAATCCGACAAAAGTCCCGGCGCGAGGCTGTTTTCTGCCCTTCGCGCCTGGAAAACAGCCTCGCGCCGGGAAGTTAGGTCGGGGAATGCCCGTTATCGCGCCTAAACACCCTGTTTAAGGCGCGAGAACGAGCCTTCCCCGACCTAACATCGCGATGAATTGTATAGCTCCGGGAGCTATCTCCCGGCGCTATTTACATCGCGTTGAATAGAATCGTGCCCTATGTCAACATTCTCAAAGTCGACTTTCATACCACACTTCATAAGCTTATTCAACAAAAAAGGAGCAAAGTGCCAGGTCTACCATATTCATGAAAGAAATGGCTAAACGCCTGCCCCTGATTATTAGAAACAATTGGCGTCCAGACTGAACTATATACAAACATCGTGTGCTTCTGAGGAATGTAAAACCATGACTTTTTTTTTTTAAATGACTTAAGAGCTTATTAAAACCTAGAACAAAACAAAACCACTTTTCAAAGTTTACCTACTGAAAATTACATCTTGTGCTCAATTAGATCCAAACACGTTCTAAATATTAGAGAGCGCAGATCTAGCACACGGAATCAATCGATCAGAATTACGAGTACATCCTCGGGACGGACTTGTGTAAGGCTGAAGATATGATCTAAATGTGCCCATTGCTCAAACCCTTCTGTTTATCAGTGACAGAGTGAATAGAGCGCCTCTTATTTATAGCGAGATCTGGTTCTATTTTATTTTTCATTATTTGCAGACAGAGCAATAGCTCACATATGATTTGTGCTAGATAGATTCCAGGCTACTCACGTGCCAGAAGAGGAATAACACCACTAAGGGGAAATATAACAAAAGGGAGACCAATATACACACACTGTACATTATATATATATATATATATATATATATATATATATATATATATATACATACACACACACATATATACATACACATATATATATATATATACATACATACACACACACACACACACACACATATATTTATACACACTTTTGACTTGCATAATCCATGTTGAATCAAGAATAAGGTTACTGTGTACATTTTGTGCTGGCAGTGGTACCATCAAAAAATGTTGGGGGTTATATGGAGCACACTACACCACAAGATGCCAGGAGGACAACACACTGATTAAAACTGGCAATGTGTAGGTCAGAGAGTTAGGAAAAAGGCTGAAACTGTAACGAACATCGGATTGCTATAATTTATATCGCAGGCAGCGTGATTCCGATTCAAAGTGCAATTTATTTCCATCAGGAACTAAGCTACAAATCTGTTCTATAAATCATTAGCTCTGTACGATTACACAGTAATTAATTAATTCCTTACACAACAGCTGGGAAAATATCAGAACTCATTAAAATGATCCCATGTGCTTAAATGTTTTCACGGGATGAGATATCAGGCATTGGTCGGAGGGATAATGTAGGAAAATTGAACAAACAGCCAGAATGCAGCTGGATCTTGCAAATAAAACACTGTCCAATATTCTAAATTTGTATTAAAGCCAATTCGGCAGTCAGGAGTGTAAGCCGAAGCACTTATTGTGACTAGTAATAATCATGAAGGAGGAAACCCGTAACACAGGGAAAGGATGTTGCCCAAGGCAAACTTAACTTTCCAAAAAGAGTAGCCGAGCTCAGGGACATGCTCAGACTCTCTAGTGAAAGGTGCTGGAGCTTTCATCTGCAATGGGCTAAATAAAACCACACAATACAAGTGTGTAATGACATTGCAAGGGCCCGAGAAAAGAAATTGTAAAGAGTGAATCATCAGGAAACAGGCTTCTCCTCTGACCTCTCTTTCCAAGAAATATTATATCATAAGCAGAAGCCAGGACAGTCCTAGGAGACTGCACTCAGGGAAACACAACTTGGTTGGGTGGGGGGAGTGAGGTGAAATCCGTCTTGCCACAGCTCTAGTTGCCAAGAACTCTGTAAAACGGAGTCATGTGTATTACTGGGTAACAGACTCTTGCATTACTGCAAGAAAAAAAAGGGAAGCCACGGAGAAGTGACAACCGCAGTATGGATAATTATTATTATTACCAGTTATTTATATAGCACACACATATTTCGCAGCGCTTTACAGAGAGTATTGTCCATTCACATCAGTCCCTGCCCCAGTGGAGCTTACAATCTATGTTCCCTATCACATGCGCACTAGGGTTAATTTGTGTTGGGAGCCAATAAACCTACCAGTATATTTTTGGAGTGTGGGAGGAAACCGGAGCACCCAGAGGAAACCCACGCAAGTACAGGGAGAATATACAAACTCCACACAGGTAGGGCCATGGTGGGAAATTAACCCATGACCTCAGCGTTGTGAGGCTGTAATGCTAACCATTACACAGTCTGTGCTGCCCATAATAATCCTTACTGCTGCTGGAGACTTTGGCGTCCATTGGTTATCCTGCTGATGGGGCACAACAGATCCCCGAATGCAATTCCAGCCATGGAAGATGTACCGACAGGCTATACTGGGCCTTGTAATTCACGAATATGAAAAGCCATGGGATACTACCTCTATGCTATAGTAAAGATACAAGCAAACATGCTGCGCAGGGTGATTCTCACAAAAATACACTACTGACCTAGCAGTCCAATGAGTGGGACATAGCAGTCCAATGAGTGGGCCATAGCAGTCCAATGAATGGGCCATAGCAGTCCAATGAGTGGGCCATAGCAGTCCAATGAGTGGGCCATAGCAGTCCAATGAGTGGGCCATAGCAGTCCAATGAGTGGGCCATAGCAGTCCAATGAGTGGGCCATAGCAGTCCAATGAGTGGGACATAGCAGTCCAATGAGTGGGACATAGCAGTCCAATGAGTGGGACATAGCAGTCCAATGAGTGGGACATAGCAGTCCAATGAGTGGGACATAGCAGTCCAATGAGTGGGACATAGCAGTCCAATGAGTGGGACATAGCAGTCCAATGAGTGGGACATAGCAGTCCAATGAGTGGGACATAGCAGTCCAATGAGTGGGACATAGCAATCCAATGAGTATATACACATCTAGCCTAATCCATAGTTGTGGTGTATCAAAAGACACAGTGGAGCTCAGAACCTCAGCTGCTATTAAACAGACAAATTAGGAGCTGTGATCTGTTAGGAGATGACGGGGGTAAGACCTAAAAGAGGCTATAAAACAAAAGCTAGGGTGGGGTTGGTCATTACGTGCAGCAGATTAGACAACCACTCGCTAGTACATACCACATAGGCAGGGCAAGTATACATGTTACATATTGCGTACAAGTTTCATCTTACATAGAACTATGGCAGCAGTGGTAGAACTACCACGGCCATGACTGGGTCCAGTGATGGAAGGGACCAGACTTGGTTTTTAAAGCTGGAACACTTACTCTTCTTCCCACAAACTGAGCACCAGAGCAGAGAACTGTAAAATGAACCCTCAGCCATGACCACCGACAAAGATATAACTGGTGACCCAGAATGCACTGTGCACTGCCCATCATTCTGGAGCACCAAGTTTGTACTTACTCTGAGAGGAACTGTAAGGTTTTTCCCTCCCGCGTTGAGCAGTGGTAAGTTGAATCTACCCCTTAGAATGTAAGTACTGTGAAGGGGACTGACATACATACAGATGTGTCCTCATACGGAATCGATTCCCGGCAGCAGCAGCCCGGCACTGGAACAGATCCCGGCAGCTGCAGGCCGACAGCGCTGGAAATCCCGATCGTCCCTAGGTAAGTATTAACTAACCTAACCTACCAACCTAACCCTCCCTTAGGGGTGCCTAACCCTAACCTCCCCAAGTGCCTAATCCTAATCCCCCCCTTCCCTGCTGCATAAACCTAAATCCCCCGGGGGGTGCCTAACCCTAAGTCCCCCCCTAAACCTAACCGTCCCCGCTCGCGGCACCAGGCACCCCTTCGATCGGGTTGCCGGGCGCCGGTCTCCTGGCGTCGGGGAAATGAGCGGCGTCTACATCTAGACGCCGGGCATTTCACCCTCGCCAGGATATGACAGTCGGGAAGCCGGCTGTCGGTATAAGGTCAGCCGGCTTCCCGATTGCATCCCCCTCATACACCTAACCTCAATACGCCATACAGCTTGAGACGCCTGACATGACTGAACCACTCTGATAGGTGCAACGTATAGTCTTTCATTTAGATTTTGAATCTTATTCGCATCGCAGACGCACCGAAACACCAAAGTGTACAAGAGCTGCAGGATTGTGACTTAACAAAACAGGAATTCGTGTTAGAGGGCCTCATTCAGCTTGGATTCTGCAGAATAGTGCATTGCGTGCGATCGCACAGTGCAAACAAGCCAGCGAACACGTAGAAATTATTGTCAGCTAGCAAACATTTGGGGGAGGTGACGGGGGGGACGATCTTAAATGCGCAGGTGTGTCTTACCATTTGGATGCAGTTTAATGGGTGTTTAGTAGTTCTATACCCGCGGACCTTCATCCTAATGAAAACCCAGGTAAGTGGATTTATTTCTTACACTAAGTACCTATGTGTTGTGATAACCTGGCACTGTTTTAAAATGATGAATGATTTTCAGTGCAGAACAGAAAGGTGGAGTGTCAGTAAATAGTCTGCATTGCTGGAATGGGTATGGCCGGCGGTTCAATTCCCGTCAGCGCTGGAAATCCCGCGACGCAGCGGAAGCCCGACAGCGCTGGAAATCCCGATCGTGGATAGGTAAGTATCCACTACCCTAACCCTCCTTAGGGGTGCCTAAGCCTAACTTCCCCCCCAAGTGCCTAACCCTAATCCCCCCTCTAAGTACCTAACCCTAACCACCCCCTTCCTCGTTACCTAAACCTAAGTCCCCCGGGGGGGGGGGGGGTGCCTAACCTTAAGTCCCCCCCCCCGGGAGTGCCTAACCCTAACCCTCCCTCCCCCTAGCCTAACCCTAACTCTCCCGGGGGGGGGGTGCCTAACCCTAAGTCCCGCCCCGGGAGCCCTAAACCTAACCCTCCCCCCCCCCACGGCTGTCCGCTCGCGGCGCCCGGCATCACTATGATCGTGATGCCGGGCGCCGGTCTCCCGGCGTCGGGGAAATGCGGGCGTCTACATCTAGACGCCCGGCATTTCACCCTTGCCGGGATAAGACAGTCGGGAAGCCGGCTGCCGGTATATAGGCAGTCGGCTTCCCGATTGCTTCCCGCATTGCTTGCTCAGTATTTACAGACATAAAGCAAAACCGAATTAATGAGCTTACAATGACTTGTGGAGAAAGCCAGCTCACCTATATTTGGAGTTTAAGTAGACAGTGCAAACAACTTTCATGTCTTGGGAATATGCGTTCCAGAATGTAGTGTAAAAAGTGTCAGCTGTGTCCTTAAGGGGTCACACATATGTTTTGCTTTAGTACAGGTATATGTTAAATGATCAACATTTATTTATGTAGCACCAAAATTATACACAACACAATCAGTCACATCAATTTACTGCAAATTATCTACACACAAAAGATGAACCTACTAGTATGTTTAGGACTATGCGAGGACACCCAAATTCTGCACACAGTTCATACGACAGCTGTTAAGGGCTCCATTTCCATATAAGCCCTTGTGCTTAGACCTTAGTTAATACTCAATGTTCCCCTATACAGTTATATGTTCGTGCGAGGCAGCCTTTAGACAAATATAAGTAGAAAGATAATTTGCAGCTTACCCAAGTAAGGAATACACGGAGTCATCTTCAAGCTATTGATGTATTCTCTAAGCCGTATGTAATTATCTTCTTTACTAACTACATACTCCAGTTTCTCAAAGGTTGTCTTGTCTTTCCGACTCAAAAGCTGAAGGATAAAAGAGAAAACCAGGACGTTTAATTAGACCGTGTAGTCAGTGAGTAGGTTTGACGAAAAAGTAGGCAAAACACAATATAATCTTTTCAGTCCTAGATGGACAGTAATCGAAAGAGTTTGTGCTAGCGGTATGCAGTCGGGAAGCCGGTGGACCTAATCCCGACAGCCGGCTCCCCGATTGTCGATATGCCGACGCCTGTCATTAGACATACGCCGGGAGCCCGACGCCCAGCATCCCGATCGAAGGGAAGCCAGGCACGGATTTCCGCAGGGGTGGGGGGGGGAGTTGGAGAGGGTTAGGGTTCCCGAGGGGAATTAGGGTTAGGCACCCCCCCCGGGAGGTTAGGTTTAGGCAGCGGAGAAGGGGGGGGTTAGATTTAGGCACTTAGAGGGAAGAGTAGGGTTAGGTACTGGGGGGAAGGTTAGGGTTAGGCACCTCTAAGGGAGGGTTAGGGGGTAGAATTAGGTTAGCTAATACTTACCTGAGGACGATCAGGATTTCCACTGCTGCCGGGATGCTGGTGTCGAGATTCCAACCGTCGGACATGCGTCCAGCGGTAAATCATACCAATTCCGTGCTAGCTATAGTATCATACTTTCCCTCTATGCTGGCCATTAGCGACTCAGGGTCATCACAGCTACAATATCTGCTTCCCGAAGTTCACATTGACTGGCAGGAAGGGATTATGGCAGCGGTGGGCAAAAAACGGCCCTCCAGCTGCTGTGGAACTACTCAATCCCAGCATGCTCTGCCACAGTTTTGCTTTCATCAGGAGAGCCACTTATTGCCCACTCCTGGATTACGGGAATGAAAAGTCAAATTATTGCAAATACATGTATATTCTTTATGCAAACTTACTAGAGCCATCAAAGACACTGCATAAAGTCCTATAACAACAAGACACACTTTATCCACTCATTCATTATTCTTGAAATGACACAAACATAAATGAAAATAAAAATAAGGTTAGGGTGTCTTTAAGAATAACATTTCTATACTAGAACAGTCTATAGCAGATCGGTCAGATAGGAAAGTCTCAGGAGAACACAGTGTGGCCATGCACTCTCATACGCTGGTCTCGTACAGCCTACCGGCGTAGGTTTCCACACTCCATTGGAGTATTTCAACATAATTGGTTATAAGAAAACACATACAGGGCTTTGCAATTATACTAACAAAGTGGCCATTGAAGAAATCCCATTAGATATTTTGCTTCTCAGCCAAATTAGAGATTGTGGGGAAATGGCTTGTGCTCAGTGTATTTTGGAAAGCGACTGTAAAAAAAAAACAAAAACAAAAAAAAAAAACCCAGCACGTTCTGCCCACAAAAACTTAGTTGATTTAAAAGTACACTTTCTGCAAACAAAATAGCAACAATATAATAAAGAACCTACTGAGAATTGGGGATTATATGCAATCACTGCTTCTGCTCCACTTGTTAGCTGCCATGTCCCTGACACTGGGACCATAGGCAGGAAGAAGGAAGGGTGTATGGGTGTAGGGGATTTAGGCGAAGGTACAGAGAATGATGGGAGTGTAAGCCACAAACCTAACAGTCCTCTTTGTTGGATTCTCATTCTTTCCTCCTTAGCTGTTCCTATTGTTGTTTTCAGCACCACATTACGCATTAGGTAATCTATCCTCCCACCTAGGGTCCGGCCGACCCAGATATCCCAACCCCAGCGGAACATGGATTCTGTTGTAATTGATGTATTAATGTTATCTCCTTTGATGAGTCCTGCATGTTATAATGGAGACGGGGCTTTCAGCCTGCAGCACCGATTCCCTGATCACATTCACACAGCAGCAATGGTTGCTGGAAAATGTGAAAATCGCCAGAACCCTCTGTTAACCCAAAAGTGTAGTGAACAATAAAAAATGTAATGTAAAAGCATTTTCCATCAAATCAGTTATACCTGGAAGTGTGTTGAGGTTCGTGTTTCCATCTTTATAATTTCTCAAAGCAGGAAACTTTCCTATTTCTTTAAATTCACATCCCTAAGATTTCCTGCAAAGCTACTGTATTGCAACATCATTCAGCTGTCGAGTTACATACGCGAGATCTAAAGTGATAAGGGCTTCTTCACACTATATGGTTATTAGTAATCTTCAAACATCAGTTCATGAAAAGCACTTTAAACATAGGACAGATAAGAGTCTATAGTATTCCAACACTTGCGGTTTAAAATTTTACATCTGCTTTTAATATTTCAAATGTAACACAGCCCTACTTCTGCTGCTTTTACCCAGGCTACTAGTAATCTACATTGTACTGATAAAGCACAAAAGCTTGTAAAGTGGGTTACAAAGTTGCACTTGAACACAAATTAGAGCTACGACAGTGATTCATTATTGAAAAATAAGAACATTATTGTGGCTGCCTGCCAAGTGCTATAGTAGTTAAGATTGCAGTTCTAACTACCAGTTTCTCAAACTGAATGTAAAGATTAGAAGAAATCTCCAACAGTCCCACAAAGATTTTGCTTTCACTTTTAACAGTGAGATCAGGGGAACATTCTAAAGCCTCTCTGCTCATATCGTGTGCCCCGTGACAGTGGTTGCTATGGTAGTCAATCATAACTCATTAAAAGCAGCCTGAAGGGGGGAGGGGGAAGCAAAATTGTAAATACCAACATTCTTGTGTTTTTCTACTAGAAGTTATAGTGACAATAGTTTGCTAATCATTGTAACGAAAGGGGTAGTAGCAGCATTCTTTAGGTATCCCCTCATTGACCTTTTGAAATGTTGAGATGCATGTGATACAACTACCACTGTCAGTGGCGATTGCTGGCATTAATGTATGTAAAACAATTACAATTATTTTAAAAAATATATATTTAAATGGGTGGTTATTTATAAATCTACCAGTTGCCCAAGTTGTGGGCTTTTTATTCTCCAAATGTAACTAAATTTAGGATATGGATGTGCACCTGTAGCAACTTCCTTATACTATACTGTATGACTTTACCGTTTTTAAATAATATTTGGCCCGCGAAGATGCACTAATATATCCAACCACCAAAATGATTACTTGGACCACATTAGTTTAGGCCAAACATGTCATTTTCAGTGTAATCTGACCATTAGCAAACATTCAAAGATTAATGTGTATGAATTATACACAATTTAAACTTGGCAAAGCAAGCAATGTGCAAATACAGAATAATATACAGCTCTATGACCACAAAGGTCATTTGTATTACTCAAAATAAGTGAACATCTATGGAAAAATAAAAGCTACTCATAAATTAAAGGATTTTTTCCTCCCCTTTAGGATAACATTTTGCCTAATTTACTTTTAAGAGCGGCTCATTTCTGCAACAGCTGGAGAGACGCAGGTTGCCTAATAGTCCCAGCATTACCCTGCCAGCCTCAGGGGAGTCGCACGTTACCTGAGCCTGCCCTAAGGAATGCTGGGAAATATTTTATAACTGTGCACCCCTTTTACACAGCCTATACAAACACTACTTTCTGCTGCTCGCACATTAAGATTTAAACAAAACAAAGTGCTAACTAAACCACACAGTTACAATACATCCTTGTGCATCTCACAAAGGCTCCCAGAGCTGCTGCAGCAGTTAAGGGGCTTAAACCGTGACATTAGGGGCTAAACTAGCTGTTTTTGGTCACGTCCCTTTCCCTTCCAGGGTACGCCAATCAAAGCAGGCCTGAAAAGAGGCTACACATAGGCAACGGCTGGTTGAAGAATTATTGAAAACACCCAATTAAAAGCTTTTGCTTAGACAGACTTGGCTACTGTCTCACCTTGTGAACTTTGGGACATGAGCCAACGATGGATGAGAGACAAAACGTTACATATTGGAAAAATAAATAACCCCCAAAAAATGGGGAAACTGTAAAATGTATAGCTTATGGAAGGATTAACAATGCAAGAGGGGATCCTCAAAAGTTTTAGATCTAATTTCTCAGATGCAGGAAACGAACGCAATGAAATCCCCAGTTCTGGGAAGCAGAGAACCCTGTGAAGACACTCGAGCACTGGGGCTCAGATATATTCTTGCAAAGAGTTTACCAATAACAAAACGAGCAGTTTTCACTTAGCCTTATGTGACGAATAGACGGGTATTCTAGCCCAGCAGGAATCATTAATGAGATTATAGATGTTCCTGCACAGGACAGTAATTAACTGATTAGACACACATCCTGTAGCAATTACAATTTATCATGCTTGGATGTCAGGAACGTTCTGCTTCAGGTCATTGTGCTGATGGGATAGATGGAGTCTTAATGAAAGGGATACAATTCACAGATTACAAATCATCATGTCACATTGGGAAAGTCCTGAACTCAATGAGCTGAGACGCTAAGTCCACATTTTTTACACGCTAAAAGGAGTAAAAATTATACAGAGATTGTTGTGAATAGTAATCAGAGATCACTAAGGAGCTGGGTAACAGAGCACAGGGCTACTCTGGTAACAAAAGATGTAACCAAATATACCTATTACTTGAACTCTCAAATGTGTTTCCAATACGAAATACTAAACTGCTGTAACTATCCACTGATGATCTATAGCCTATAATAGATCATCTCACAAGCAGATCTGCCCATGATTAAGGCCCGTATTCAATTGCCGGCGAAAAGTCCCGAACTTCTTGCATGCCAGAGTTTGCAGTCATCGCTAGTTTTGCCTCCGGAAAAGTATTGCGCTCGTCACATGGATGCGCCCTATTCAATTCCAAAGGACGCGAAAACGCGTCCCGGCGAAACTGAAATAGTCGAAAAGTCCTATCAGAATTGGGGAAATCAGCCTGACACAGATGCATTGACATGGAGGATCATTATGGACACCCCTGAATAGCCCTGCTGAAGGTATTTGGGGTGCTTAAATGTTCTCAGTTGGTGCTATTTAGCGTCTTTGCACAAGTGGTGAAGAATAGCATTTGCAGTTTTTTTTGTCCAAAATAAGTAGTCCCAGCAAATTTGGGGTACGTGAAAATGGGTGTAAGCATGGTTAAAAATAGTTTAAAAAAAACGCACCTTCAGCAAGCACCTGCAATCTAAAACACAGCTTGGGCATACTGGGGGGACCCTCTGGAGTTGATTTCGCTAGTTTTTAAGTTTGTCCCCCAACTTTGTTTTTTCACCCCAAAACCAAAGTACTTTTTTGGGGTGTTCTAAAGTATTTTTCTAAATGTTTTTGACACAGTTTACCATTGGGGGACTGTCCCATGCCTGCAGGGGTGTTCCCGCAACTTTGCACCCCAAACCCCCAATTCTGCACTTTTTCCGCCTCCATTCAGAGGCGAATCTTTCCCGCTGGTTACAAGCCGCAGACTTTTCGCACCGGCGAAAAGTCTGGAATTGAATACGGAGAAATGCTTTCGCCTGGCGAAATGACGTCACCGGCGAGAACTTTTCGCCGCTCTCGGCTTTCACAGACAATTGAATACGGCCGCCCTAATACTCTGCGAAACATTTGGAAATGATGCAGGAAGATGATATCATCACAAAACTAGAAAATGGCATTAGTATCACAAGCAAAACTGCCAACATTTCTGTCATCCTCCTTTATTTATATGGCGCCACAAGGGTTCCGCAGCGCCTTACACAGTACATAAACAAATGAGCAAACAAGAAACCAGTGACTTACAGTTTAAAACAATGCAGGACAAGGACATAGTTTATAGAAATTGCTGCAATAGCGGTCATAATACTCAAATAAGCAGCAGGGCGTCAGCAACAAAGTGTTAGGTGTCCTTGTGTGGAGTTAGGAGTAGACTATCATATGAGTGAGGGAAGGAGAAGCACATGAGGGAAGAGGGCCCTGCTCGTGAGAGCTTACATTCTAAAGGAGAGGTGAATAACTGTCATTATGGCATGCAGGGCTCCTGCAAGCCATATCTGGGTTCTTTGGCTTAATAAGGGAATACAAGAGAATGGTATTTGTACAGAAGCAGGCTGGTTATCCCCCCTCATTACTCATCCTGCACTGACAACATGCGAGTGACCAGGAATGCGCCCACATTCATGAAAGGATTGTCTGCAGAACATATAACGGTGTTCAGACAACTAACAAGCAGTGTGGCAGGAGAATGTTCAAAGTAAATGAGGCAAAGGGGGAAAACACAAAAACATAACCCCCTCCCCCCTTGATACAGCTGCACCTTGCAGGTTTTGTGAACACATTTTGGCTGTGCAAACCTTACATTCAGCTATGGCAGCCTTAAAAGATATCCATCGCACCTGAATGAAGTGTCTGTCGTCTCACACAGATGTTATTTATTATGGTCGCCTATTAACTCACACTACTATCACGTTTCCAATTCCAACAATCCCGTCCCCTGCCTATTGATGTCTCTCTCATTCTCCAGCAACGGACTCGCATCACACCCACCTCCGGAGGACATTCCATCATTCACATTTTCGGTCTCTTTCTCACATACACATAACTTGTAGCCTTCAGAGACGTATCCATTTACCCTCATGTCATCTTAACAGCCACCGCTGTCACCACTCAGAGCCATTCTCAAGATCTACACACCTTGTATTCCTGTCTCACGCACCCTATGGAATTCTCAATGAGCCTGTAACAAATTACCACCAGTCCATGAACTCTTCTAACTTCAAAATAGTGACAGAAATCTAGCACAGACTTCAGACTCCACGTCACTAGCCACGTTCCTCTACAGGCCTGAGTAGGGTGTGGTATAAAAGGGTGACAGTGTCTAGATCAGGGGTTCCCAACCACGGTCCTCAAAGCACACTAACAGGCCAGGTTTTAAGGATAGCCATACTTGAGCACGTGTCCTAATTAGTACCTCCGTTATTTCGACTTAACCATCTGTGCTCAAGCATGGATATCATTAAAACCTGGACTGTTAGTGTGCAGACAGTCAATAGGTCGACACCAGATGGTCGACCGGATATATGTCGACATAGACTAAGGTCTACAGGGCCAAATTGTCGACACTTTTTTTTTTTCTTTGTTATTTTAACCTAAATCCTCGCCCTAACCATCCCCTTTCCACAGTCTAACCATAACCCTCCAAAAAGTGTCTAACCCTACAAATCATGAAAAATGGTGAAAAACCACGTGTCGACCTATTGATTGTCTATGTAAACACTGTAGATCTTCCATCTGGATACTGCCATTTTACACACACACACACACACACACACACACACACACACACACACACACACACACACACACAATCACCATGATATGGCCTGCAGTCACAATCATAAACCTGTAGCAATATATTCTCTTTAATGACAATAACTAAAATTTACCGACAATAGTTTTCAGCAACACAAATCACTTACACATCACGGCAGGGATGCAGCAACAACACAGTCCTGTGCAGCAAGTAACATTCCATATCACATAGGACATGCAAGATTACTTTTCTACAGTTAACGGTATTGAAAGGTGGCCGATTGCAACCAAATTCTACAACCTTCCAAATTACAGCTCACATTTACTGTAATTGGTTGCTATGGCGAACATCACTTTATACACTTATCTGTGGAAGTGTTCATAAATGTCCCTCATGGTATACTAACCAACTTCCAGCAATGTAAATGACTTCTCTCTACAAAAATGCACCACAGACTGGGCACTTTAATTTTGAAGCCATTTGCTAAATCACAATACTATTTCTCCAAATTGGAATACCAAGTTTTATATAACACACACTTAATCATGAGGGTTACATATTTATTCTAAACTTGGACCAGATCACTCATAAATTAGCACCAGTTATACTTACGGATGAGAGAAATTGTACATTCATTAACAGATTTTTCAGAGAATGATATAATATATATATCCCAAAAGTGGCGCTCAGCGGTCTGGCTTAAATTAATAAATATGGCACAGCAGGTGCTGCAACGTTTCGGGCTTTATTTGCTCATCGGCAGGCAAATAAAGCCTGAAACGTTGCACACACACACAGATATATATATATATATATACACATACACACACACACAGATAGAGAGATAGATAGATAGATATCTATAACACACAGGGTCGGACTGGCCCACAGTGGTACAGGAGAATCCCATGGTGGCCACCACTGCCAAAGGGCCCACCCCCTCCTCTAGGCTAGGCACCAGGTTCCAGACTGTGCGCTTGAATTATACATGGTGTTTCATTATATTGCACAGGACTATGGTGTATTTTCTTCAATACATTGCTGTTATTAATCTAGTACATTATCATGCATGCACTAGCAGTAATTACTATACATATATTTTTAATGGGGAACCAACCATGCACACTCTAATGGCTAGCCAAGTCTCTCTGGAGACTGGCCACACCCAGAGGTGGGCTGGGCCGGGGGGCAGGGTGCCATGTGCCCCCCAGGCAGCAGCACCATGCAGGGGGCAGGAAAGGAGGGCTGGCTGCATTGGGGGGGCATGGAAGGAAGGATGGCTGCACTGGGGGGGTAGGCAGGAAAGGTAGGCTGGCTGTACTGGGGGAGGGCATGGAAGGAAGGATGGCTGGGAAGGAGAGGGCTTAGGGAAGGCTGGCCGTATTCAAGTAGGGGCACAAGACAGGTCCAACACAAATATAGACTTATCTGAGAAAGGGGCCAGGGTGGCAGCGGCGCAGAATGCATCGGGCCGCAGCCGGAGAAAAAGCATCTGCGTTTTGGTATTAGAATTATGGAGCCGGCTGTGATTGGCTCGCGTAACGGCAGCCAATCAGGAGCAGCCGCTTCTGATTGGCTGCTGTTCTGCAAGCTGTGATTGGCTCACGGCCAGCTGAATGCTATTGAGCTGGCCGGGAGCTGTGAGTGGCTTCTCCTGATTGGCTGCCGCAGCTGGCTCCATCGTAGTGCAAATGCAGCAGCACCGATTCTCTTCCTCGTCGCTGCCACCCGGGCCCCCTATCTCTCCGGGCCCAGGACAAGAGGTCCAGCAGTCCCCCCCCTGATGGCGGCCCTGGCTGCGCCCACTGCCGGAGCCGCTCCATCTTTCGGCTCTTGCAGTGGGTAATGGGAGAGACGTCATGATGTCTCTCCCATAATGCAGAGCGGGCCAGCCTGGGAGGACAGACGAAGGAGCAGATGGCGGCGGCAGGGACTCAGGTAAGTGTTTATAATATTTTTTTATTACGTGTGTCTACTGGGGGGGCACTACAAGGTGGGGGACTACTACTGGGGGCACTACAAGGGGGGGGGGGACTACTACTACTGGGGGAACTACAAGGTGGGTCTACTACTAGGGGCACTACAAGGGGAGGGGACTACTACTAGGGGCACTGCATAGGGGGGAGGGGACTACTACTAGGGGCACTGCATAGGGGGGAGGGGACTACCACTGAGGGCACTGCATAGGGGGACCATTGCTGGGGGCTCTATATAAAGGGCAATACTGGGGGTACTGCATAGGGGGGAGACTACAACTGGGGCCACTATTTAAAGGGGCACTGCATAAGGGTTACCACTATTGGGGGCACTGCATGGGGGTGGACTGCTACTGGGGGCACTATATAAGGGGCACTGCCAAGGGGTACCACTACTGGGGGCACTACATAAGGGGCTTACTACAGGGGGCACAAGGGGCACTGCATACGGGGTACCAACACGGGGCACTGCACAGGGGGGACCACTACTGGGGGCACTGTATAAGGGACACTACATTGGGGGATCACTACTGGGGGCACTACTGGAGGCCTGCATAAGGAGGTCCTCTCCTGGGACACAGCATATGGGCACCACTACAGATGGCTACCCCTAATCTTTATTTTTACTATTAATCCCATATGGACCTGCGTCCTCTCTGGAACACTTGGGGGTTTGGGGGCGCTGTAGCACGCACGTGCTCGGGTGCCCTGGCTACACCTCTGCCAGGGCCGCCTGCATGACTTTGCCCCCCAGGCTAAAAGTTGCCAGCCAGCCCCTGGCCACTATAACTGCATTTTCCTGGTGGGCCCTTCATGCCACAGTCCGACACTGTATATGTATATATACATACATACACACATTTATTATAGATAGTCAGGTGCAGTGTTTACTCTTACATCATTAGTAACAACATTACTTACTGCCCATGTCTTGGTAAGCCGGAATATTGGAGCACTTTGTAACCCAGACACCACGGCCATTAGTGCATGAAGGTTGTTCAGCTCATACAGTTTCTGTAGAGGTACAGAAGTCATATCAGACTTTTAACATAACAAATCGTTTTTATTTTATCTCTCTCAAAATGTGAATTAACAGATTCCCTCGTCTCCCTAGATATGGATTTGTAGCTATTGTGATGGCAGGGGTGTTGCTACCAGTGTGTTTAGTCTTAAGCCTAGACTGGTTCCCATTTTGGCAGCAAACATGGCAATAACCATGGGCTGATGTCTTAATGCCCATTAAGATGTTCATACACTGTGCAATTATCGGCTCAATCAGCCAATCATCAGCTGATCGCATGATGGCCGCAATCAAGCACCAATTGTAAGTCTGTCTGGCATGGAAAGTCTTCCAGCATGCCCGGCAGATGCAATCATTTGTGCTCGGATATACTCACCATCAGAATGACAGATCAGCCAACCATCTGACAGTATATGTCAGATGATGGGTCTGTCTGTCTGATGGGGACTTATCTGATACTGCATGGCCAGTATTACAAAGTGCTTGTAAGATATGATACCCAGTTTGAATACACATACTAAACCATGTATTAAAAAAACCCTGCTTTTATTGGGTGTGAGGGGAGGGGTTAGGTGTTATACTGAAAATCCCCTTCCTAAGCACCGACTTTCTTGAAGCAGCTGAGAGTTCCTGGACTCACAGGGTGCCTAGATGTATTTAATGGAGACCCGCCAAATAAAGTGTCTGGGATAAATATTTATGATCATTCCAAGCTTTAGGCATGTGGTGCCCGTATCTTTTACTAAACACAGAGGGTGGAGAAAAAAAATACTGCGGACATATTTTACCTTGGCAGTTTTAATGTAGTGACTCAAAACCTCAGCACGGATCTTTAGTGTTTGCGCGTGAAGAATCTCTCTCACTACCCAAAAGCTCACCTGCAAATAAAAGTAAGTAAATATAGATTTAAGTGGGCAGAACAAATAGAACAGTCCACTACATTAATATGCTGGTGTTCAATGAGCCCTTTCAAAGGAACGCTTACAAAAAAAAAAAAATGTTCAGCCGTCTAGGAGGGAAGCAGATGAGTGCAGGTTGGACCTTTCACCATACGTTACAGCCATTGGGCAGCGATACCCTTACCCAGTCTTATTCAGTAACCTACAATAGCCAGGATGAGGAGACTGGACAGGAAACCCAAAAAATGAATAGAAAATGAATCAGCGACAATGTACTAACTGCGTATTTCCTGCTTTCCTGTTAATAAGAATTTGCTAAAATAATTTATGCAATTTTAAACGAGTGGCTGATGCGCACTTAACAATCGTCTTTTGGGAAATTAGAATAGCCAATGACTAAACAGATGTGCGAATACTAGGAATTCATTATGAAGATGAATTAAAGCAAGTGGCTATCGCCACCTGCATAAAAAATGATTATACTTTAATAAAATGATTTGTTTTTTACTCCATCACTTCACACTATTAAGCAAATTCCACATGGTCCAAAGAAATTACATAGGGGGGCAGAACAGACCTATAAGAACCCAAAGCATGGAAAAGACTTAAGCTGGGTACAAACTATACAATGTATGGTACGATATATCGTTTCAATGCAAATCGGAACGATATATCGTATACATCATTTAGTGTGTACGCCCGATACGTCTTTCAACGCAATGTCCCATCTGCTGTCCTGCACGGCAGATGGGAAGATGCAATGAACGATGCGGTATGGTTACATGCAACATATAATGATACATTGCTCCATCGTTCGCTGGATCCTGTGTTCAGCACACGTTGTTACCATGGTTGCTGCAATTCTGGGTGACATCATGTGGTGTGTACCCAGGTTTAGAGGGAGATTTATCAAACCTTCTATAGAGGACAAGTAGAAGAAGATGAAGATGAGAATGTAGTTATTTTATAGAATGTACTATATCAGGGGTGGGGAACCTTTTTTTCTGCCGAGAGCCATGTTGATATATATAACATTATTGGCGGGCCCGATGCAGGCCACCACCCTCCGTGTGATGTCACACGGGGGCGGGGCCACAATCACCGGTGATTACAGGATACTCCGGGGAGCTGTAAGGGCGGCGGTGTGACCGCCTGAGGCATCCTAAGGACACTCCAGGTGGCACTGCTGCATAGATTCTGACTGCAGGGTGACATTCTAGGCACCTGCTAGCCAGATGAGGGCAGCAGAAAAAAGCTCAGAGGGTCAGACCAAATGATTCCGGGGGCCCTTTGAGAGACCATTCTGACTACAGTTTATAACAAAAGTGATAAGGAACTTTGAAATAAGCAGTTTTAGTTTAGCAGTGTAAAGTAGTTGTCTAGGTATGTATGCCCTTTTGGCATAATCATAACCCTTATTTTAGCAATCTATGTAAATATAAAAAAAAATGTCATAGAACCTGTTACTACAAACTATTCAGTATAATTCTAATCAGAAATTAAATTCATCATTACATATCACAAATAATATATCACAAACCCATCTACTCCATGTGAAGTATTTCTGTTGAACTAGATCTGTCCATCCACTGCTGAAAGCAGACACGTCTAAAGGACTCATTTATACAGTGTTATCCCTCCGACGCAGATCCCCTTGTGCGATGAAGTGAGATTTATAAATCTATACCATAAAACTATAAATGTCATGGGAAGGTGTGGAAATGGTCTGGAGTTTTTCATCTGAAAATTTCCAGTCATCTCTACACTCCTATAGAGTGGATTATTCCAATCATCTTCTTGCCCCAAAAAAGTAAGGAAAGTTAAAGTTAAATAACTGGTGTTGTTTTTGGAAGCAAAACGTTCAAATAGGAATGGTAATTTCCTGAGTGCAAGAAAGAAGTCTGGCAGCTGCAGACCCCTAACCACTCTCCCCCCATCCACACAACAACAAGTGTTATTTTCTGCAAGGGAGAGCAACCGGCTTTCTCAGAAAGGCCGACAAACCCATCACATGGACAGTCGCCTTAAACCTATGGACAACAGGAGGCAGTTGTAACTAATCAGATTCTAGCTCTTATTTATCTAGTAAAGTCTATAAAATTAGAGCTACAATCCGACTAGTTACTATAGGTAACAGTTCCACTTGTTCTCTTTAGGTGGTTTGCTAAATCTCCAGGAAATTATCTGTATGCCAAAACGCCTTTCTGCAATCTAATTATCTCAATCTTCGTAATGCTTCTGCATGTAATTCTGTGCACAGCTATTACCGGTTACATATACACTATGTAGACAAACATGATTGGACACCCCTACACAAGTCATATGAATACCATTGCACACGAGTTCCAAATGGCCACTAATGTGGCGGTTACGACAAGAACACTTTGTAGAGAGTGCTATGCACTTGCACTATGGAAACAACAAATGTTTTATCAAGACGACAATGTCACCTGTCATGTTTCCAGTGAGACGCTGGACTGGTATACAGAAGATTAGGTAACCCGGATGGACTGGCCAGCTCAGAGTCCAGATCTTAACCCCATTGAGAACCTCTGGGACGATTGGAGCGATGGGTGCATTTTAGGTTGACTGAACCTTCTTCTGTGTCACAGTTCATCACTGTACTTAAGGCGGAATGGCAAAATATACAGCCTGCTGTTATCCAGGAATTGTGGAGAGTTTGCCAAGAAGGGTGTCTGCAGTAATCACTGCACGTGGTGGACCTACAGAGTACTGACGTCAATAAAATCTCTTTGATCTATTTGCCATCAGAGTCCAATCACTTTTGTTTACATAGTGTAGCTTGTTATATATTATATGTTGTCTTGAAGATACATCTACAGTTATGACTTAGGAAACAATTACTTAATCATTCAAGAGTTGAGGATTGGGAAGTCACATCTGCTCTCTCCATTAACTGTTAATAAAGTTTTACATTACTGTACTCCGACAAACCATGTGTATTAAACAAAAACATTCGCTCCAGACTTACTTGGTTAAATCGTCTTGTAAAGGCCACAGCATTTGGTGCAGAACTGTACTTTTCTTTTTTATTCCATCCACAGCTTGATAATTCCTTAAGACCGACATGAAAACAAAAATTGTTTTATGTTTTATTTTGTGGTAAGAAACACAATTTTCTATATGTCCAATTTTGGGGCAGGGTCATTGTAGAACCTCAAGTCTAAGTAACCTAAAGGGGCACATCCACTAGGCAACTAGGGAAAGACAGTACGATTACAACATCGTAATCGTACCGTTGTTCCCCATCCCCTGCAGTGCCTACACTGAATGATTATTCGTTCAGTGCAGGCACCCTCCATCTTCCCCGAACATGGCCAATCTGTCGTTATTGGCAGATTGACCGGCAAGATTGGGCGATGATTGATGTCGGAAACGACCAGCGGGAGCGCACATCGCTGGTCGTTTCCGACATTTTAGTGCACGATTCATGCATGATTAATAAGCGATTGAACGATAATGATATCGTTATCGTTCATTCGCTCATTAATATCGCCTAGTGGATGTGCGCCTTAAGAGGAGGGCTTTGGAAAAAGTGTGGCAAATCCTCAATTTGTTAAAGGCTAGAGTAAAACAAACAAAAAACTACTACTGTACTACAAAGGAATGGCTAGAAAATCAGATCAAATGTTAAATCTCAGGGACCAAGCTACTTTCTGCATGACAAAAACCGTGCATCTTATTTCCTACGAACCATATGCCACAAAATGCTTTTTTGATATAACATATGGAGTTGTTAATCTGACATAGTTATTCTGAAAAGATGAGCCATAAACCCTAACTATGCCCTGATGAATGGTTCCCAATAAAATGATGAGACTGCATTCTGACAATTCTGGCTTCAGCACATAAAAGAGCTGTGCGGTGCGAGTAGGTGACAGGTGCACTCTGAAAAGTATTATCGCTCTGTAATCCCTTATAAATAATTACCATTACAACAACTACTCCTGTACTTTGTATAGTGAACGTGTACCACAGACGTAAACCAGGTGCATTCCTCCAGCAAATAACGTACAAGTCAAATGATTCTCATAGGGGCAGTATCCAGGCTTTTTATTTTGTGCTAACAGCACAAAGATCAGGAACACAGGGGAACCAATATATGCTCTACACGGCTTTGGAAAAGAACTTAGCCAACTGCATTGTGGAACTGCAACTCTGAAAGCACAGAGATCACATCTACAACACAAGTAGGGATTGCCATTGACCATCGATGGTTTATGGCTAATGTCGAATACTTTTACCTTCGATAGCAGTGAACCAATGGTTTTCTGCCATCGATGGAGTGAGCGCAGATATTTATTTCCCCCTGGACGGGACGGAGCTAAGCCACGCCTCCCGATGCAGGCTAAGCCCCACCCCTGTTTTTCATTGACCTGCCATTCACCACCACAGCGGTTGCCATCGAGGGGTGCAAGACGTTGATGGTTCACCATAGATGGTTTGTGTGCCATCAATGGTAACCACCGATGGACACCCCTTCCGTTGGCCATCCCTAAGGACGGGACACAGACATCTTATTTCAGCATCCGATGAATTAACTACAAATGATAGTGTCTCTGGGATAGTGGAAACTCTAGTCAAGAGAGTGCGCCTTATGATTTATAAACAAGACAGGCAATGTGGTATAGATTTCCTCTTAGAGGAGTAATTTGCCTTTTCAGCTACAATAGTAAGCCAAATTTTTTTTCCCAACTTAAATTTGCAAAATAAACACCACTGCTGCTTAAATCCTCTACCGTGGAGAATATGTAATATCACAGCAGATCAACTACTTAACCCATTAGTGGCGTTTCCCATTCACTTTACGGAATTCTCATTCTGGGTACGTAACCCTGGGCTTTTCTTGCAATAGTTAAAATGATGTAATTTAGGAATATTGGTATTAAGCAGAGCAGGGGTGACTGATTCTAGCCCTCGGGAAAAATGATTGGATACAGTTCACAGACTTCCTCTCAATTCGGAACAACTCAAAAGGAACAAAGACTGGGGCTATTATTAGTCAAATACACAAGATGACAAGATTACTTTGGCCTAATAGGACACATCGAAAAGCCACCAGCAATTACACAAATGAACAGTGCTCTGAAAAAGGTTAAAACGTAAATGAAGAGGACTGGGCCACAGATACTTTTATACTAGCATTTTTCAGACTTTATGAGTGTGGCGGAAGAGGTAAAAAATGAACATTGACGTGAAATAGAATTAAGACTGTGGAAAAGAGTTAAGATTGCTAGATGTTAAGACATGTAATTCCATGAACTACTCACCTCTGGCTGAATGGCTTTAAAAACTGGCATATCCATTAGTGTTATCTGACCCTGCAAGAGAGAACCCACAGGATTAAGCCCAAGGACTAACCACCAGGTAAACACAAAAGCACTAAATTGATGATGATATATGTTTGTTTAACCATATTAATAGCATATGATCTGCTCTGAGGTTACTTTCCCCTTTGGGCTCTGACATGTTTATAGTTGGGTGCTGGAGACTATACAGAGAGATTAAGTCAATAGGACCGCTCTCTTGCTGACAGCCAGCTATCATACTGTACATGAAGCGAGGTCAGGCTAAGGTTGCAGAAAAGAAACTATTCAAGTCTTAGGAAAGAATCTGCCTATAATGTATGCCAGAACCGGCCTAAGGCCATAGAATGCACTATGGATACAATAGGATATGTCAGGTGTGTTTGTGGGCGTAAATTTCACCAATTTCAGAGGCAAATACCAACCTGATAACTGAAAGAGTGCTCTGGAGGTGACAATTTACTGTGTTACTGGGCGTGGGGGGGGGGGTGGGGGGGGGGTCATGGTAGAGACCAGGATCTCCATAGACTGATGGAGATTTCCTGGCCTCTTATGTGTAACTGCGTTCGCCGGCTTCAGTGAGCCTGTGGGTCACTCAGCTGGCAAAAAATCACGCAGGGGTTCCGAAGCTGCGTCCATGGACACAGCTCGGAACAGTAGTGCATGTAGGAGGCGAGGCCCCTACATCTGTTATAGCAGAAGTTCCCAAACGCGGTCCTCAAGGCTGCCCAACAGTTCAGGTTTTAGAGATATCCATGGTTGAGCCCAGGTGGTTAAATCAAATTGACTGAGGTACTAATCAAATCACCTGTGCTCCACCAAGGATCTCTCTAAAAACTGAACTGCTGGGGAACCTAGAGGACCGCGTTTGGATACCTCCGTGTTATAAAGATCCATTATAAACTGGTACTGCAGCCTGAATGTGTTACATGCTATGTTACCTTCCGTGTCTGATCTATGTTGGCGCTGTGGGTCCCAATCCTGGAACTCTGTTCCATGTATGGTGGACGTGCCCTGGGATCTCCGCCTTTTGGCAACATGTTTTCTCCATTTTCAGAAAACTGTGTGGTTCAGATATTCCCAATGATTATCAATATTGGCTCTTCCATTCCAATTACTAAATACAAGTAATAATGTGTCTTAAGCATTTGAACAATGTTGCAAATGCGGTAATCCCGCTGCAATGGAAATCACCCAGTGCCCCACCCATCCAAGAGTCGCTCAGATGTATCCACCTGTATATGGATAGAGAAAACATTAGCCTTTCAGCCACGTACTCTGCATTTATTTCTACATGGTTTTATTGGGTAGATTTTAAGAATTCCCAGGAAAATTTCCAGCATCTAGGCATTCTCCCTTCCACACACCTTCTCCTCCTTCTATTAGTTTATAATACTCTGCTTCTGTTAGATTGTTGGCTGTTTATTTTGTGTTGGTTACATTTTCCTTTGTTTTCTAACATCTAAATGATAAATTGTACCTGGTTATTTAGGTATTGTCTCGGACAAAAGCCCTGATTCAGAGCCCTCTGACAGAGCGCTCGCTCTGAATCAGGGCCGGGATAATTTTTTTTTTAGAGCGGCCTCCTGGCCGCTTGCATAGCTGTGGGTGACCACCCACAGCAATAGCGAGCGGCCAGGAAGAAGGTTGCGATGGTCAAGACCATCGCGACCATCGGGATTGCGACGAGACCCTTGTGGTAGGGTCTCGTTGCCGCAAGCCCCAGAGAGATTTCGGCTCAAACGGAGCCGAAATCTCTTCCACCAACATCACTCGTGATGTCAGTGGGGCCGGCCCCAAATGAAGGCGTTCACATGGGAACGCTTCTGTTTGGGCAGCCACTCCCCCGGCCCGCCCACCAAAGGGGGCGTGCTGTCACTCAACATTGACAACACGCCCCCTTTGGTACGAGACCCGGAGCGACGGCTTGCCCATCGCTATCAAAGTCTCGCGCATGCGCACGACGGAGCCGGCTCCGTCGTGCGCATGCGCTCTGGGTCACCATCGACCCGGTTGCGAGCGCTCAGCGCTTGCGACCGGGTCTGAATCAGGTCCAATGTCTTTTTGGTATCTATTCACTTTTTGCACCAATTGGTACTCAAAAATGTGATTGCAAAAAACAAAAAAGGATTAATATACTCTAAAACCAGAAGTGCTGGAAAGATCCAAGCTTTCAGCTTACAAATCAGTGTGAACTGTCCTATTTAGATCAGCTTAAAGGACATAGTAATTTAGCAAATATAAGCAAATATATCAATTCTTTTATGGTCTTGATTAATATATACGTTTGTAGATTAATTTTAAAAAGTGCCTTCATTATAGACTGGTGGGTCCTCTCTGTTGTAAGCTCAGGCGTTCCTATTGTTCATACTAGCATAGTTTTGGGACGTCACCTCTAGAAGATACTGGATGGTAGGATCAAGAAGCAAGTGCAATGGGCAAGGCAATGTGATTCCTGTGCGACACCAACCCCCTCACAGCTAAACGCGGCATCAGGCAATGGGGAGCAGAGTAAATATGAAGAAACTGAGCTCAAATCACATTACAAAGTTCCTGCTTACTTTAATAAGAAAGCATGCTCAATCCAAGAGGGTGGGCTGCTCTCCTCGGGAAAGGCCTGAAATTTGAGAGTATGCTTTCTTTGATTTGTACAATGCTGCAAAATACATACAGCAAACATCTAGGGCAGCGTTTCCCAAACTCAGTCCTCAAGGCATGCTAACAGTCCAGTTTTTATGGATATCCATGTTTGAGCAGAGATGCTTAAATCAAAATAACTGTGGTACTAATTAAGTCACCTATGCTCACATATGACTAATCTTAAAACCAGGACTGATAGTGTGCCTTGATTACCGAGGTTGGGAAACACTGATATAGGGCTTCCAATGATAAAACATCAGTTATGACCTATGTAAATACGCTCCCAGGACCCCATTTATGAAGCTTATACTAAGCTGGAGTAGAAAGAAAGTAATGCAGGACATCTGGCGCCAGCTAACATTTCAAATTATAACTGGTACATTCAAAGATTACATGAATTTCACTAGATCATACAAATTCAGTGCTGAAGCTGTTTTAATGACCAAAATCAATTACCCAAACTCATACATTTAAAGAGCAGCACATTAATCTTAACCCACTTGCAGGCTAGTGGCAAACAGAATTTGGTCTCTCACAATTATTTCCAGCTTCTGTAACAGCAAACACAGCACTTACAGCGTATTCCTCTGGAGTAACCATGAGAACGTCAAACACAACAGCATCAAAGCTTTTCTTCAGGGCCGCAGAGTCTTTATCACTCAATGATTCTGAGCTGCTGCTTTTCTGGGGGGAAAAAGAAATTAAAAAAAAAAATCAGTTACCCGTGTGAATGACATAAGCGTGACAGCACTGTGCAATAAGCCTCAGTAAGATGGCCATTAATACAGAGATATTTAAAAGTTTCCACATCATAACAGACCTTGGTGATTTTCAGTGTATGTGGGTGTGCAGTTGAGTGCAAGCTATTAGCTATCAACAGCCGCATTATACAAAATGCTAGAAGAATGACCAATGGATGGGTATACTACAGCTGTCACCACATAGGCTCACCTACTGGTCTACAGGACCTATATTCAATTTGGCCACTCCGATGGTCTAGTCAGGCAGAAAGACCTTGCCTTACTGAGACTAGTCAGCCACACACAACAAGCAGGGTGATCTGTGGTTATCTTCTAACCACAGTTACCGACATGGAACTGGACTTTGCTCACATTCATTATTTGGACCATATGCTGTAATACTGCACTATGTGGCCAACACAACAGACAGCTGATTTTGTAGAGGAAGTCTTTTTACACGCGACCACAACTTTATATAAAATGCAAAATTATTAGAAAAGTCAGCTTGGTTTTATGGGTGAATATCACCTTCCGACAAAGCCAACATGTCGTGAACAAGGTTTCTCAAACCAGTACAATCATCTGTGGCCAAACAGGTTAATGATCCGCTTGAAGTCCACAAAGACATTCAAGAGGACAAACGTAAAGGGGTTCAAGGGGCTACTCAATTGTTTTATCGTGCCTGGGAGATTGGGGGCGATATTCAATTGTTTTTGGGTGCCCGTGCCTTTTCACAGTTATGGCGCCCAAATAGATCTGGTTTAGTCTTGTAAAACGAATCAGCCAGTCTAAAGTCCAAGTTGGCGCGTCCAAACAACTGCTCGCCTCCTCAGAAGGGTGCAAGCAGAAATGTGTCCACTGACGGCAGTCGCGCACAAACTGAGTAATAATTGAATTGCTCCGTTGGACGCCCATTACTCACAGCCATGGATTAAAGCAATTGAATCGCCCCCTACAGTTACAATAGTGGATGGAAAGAGTATTTCATAGCATCTCATTCAGGAAGACTATTGGAGGAGCCATGCAATGTATGGCAGGGTCACAGGGGAAAGGGGAGCCCATCCTGAGCTCCAAGCGGGCTAATGTAAAACTGGGGAGGGGGGGTTGGGGGGTTCGAGAGAGAGGAAATGAAACCTTGCTGCCAATTTTTCCTTTTTTTCTTGTTTAGAAAAAAACGTAAACTTCTATAATAGCTACAAATAAGTGCTAATGGCTATGGCACAGAAATGGAAGCAAAAAAGCAAGATAGCTATGGCTTTTCTAGTCACAAAACATACAACACGTTACAAATATTTCATACAAGCTAGAAAGCTGCAGAACGCCAAGTCTCATCCCACTTTTGTTCTTACGCCGCTGTAAATTACATAAAATAGTGAATGAAGTGCTGGCTGTGAGCTACATGGTTTATGGACTATAAGGTTTGTGAGGCCACGTTACCAATGTTGACAGTAAACTTAAAAAGTTTTGTTTATTTCATAGATATTAATTTTACTACTCGCCTAAAAAAAAACAAGCTAATATAAATTGAAGACACATCTTTCGTACCTATTATACAGTAAGAGAGTTTTGTTTCACATTTTGGTTTCAGATCCAAATGAAAACAAAGTGAAGCGCACCATATACGTCCATAAATACTTGCACATATGTCTGCATGTGTAGTTCATTTTGGTTAATCTGGGTCCATTTAGTTATGGTGTTGAAAAAAAAAAAAAAAGCCCCTCACCTCGGACGCATTAGCTGTGAGAGCAGTGTTGCTCAACTGGCCGTTCATTAAGTCCATTCTTCCGGCACCATTAGTGCTCACTGCCTACTGGAAGCGAGCTCAGGGTGTAGAACATCTCATCTCCATGGAAGCATCATTATCATACTGCAAAAAGAATACACAGAGTATAAGTGACCTCAACCTGCTAGAACATAAAAATATGCTTTCAAATGACAATCCTAATATGTAAAAAAAAATAAATTTAAATAGATTAAAAAAAAGGTAAAAACATCCCAGACAAGCATTATAATCTAAAACAAGTAATTAAAAACACTGATCAACATTCAGAAGAAAGGGTGGCTTAGTGGCCAAGAGCATAGATTATTACTATCAGATACAAAGATTAGCAGACAGAAAATAAATTCACTAACAGGCTCTGTTACCCCTGATTAGGTTAGTTGCTCCTCAGGACAGTACAGCAAACTGCAGCACGCAATGAAGAAAATATGCAGCTACAAAAGCAATGCCTTAAAAACATTGAATGGAAATCTACTGGGGTCATTATCGGCTTAGCCCATAAATGCAGTTCAACCTTTTTACTGCTCTAACAGACCCCCATGTGTTCACAGGTGACCACGTTTTTCCTCAGAGCACTGAATGGCGTGATCTGGTTTAATTTAGCCACCCACATGTGTGCTATTGCTCAGGTGGTGCTGGATGAACCATCCTGTGTCTCCAGCATTACAGTGGCACAGTTATACCAAAATGTACCATGGGACACTTTCATTTAAAGGTTTGGCGACTATAGACCTCAAAGTATATGCTGGGCTACCTTAAACAAATGCTGCAGCGCTCTAAAAATCCGAGAAGAAAAAAAGGTAATTGAACACTAAAGAGCTAACAAATACTGTATCAGACAATGAATAAAAAGGCAAGGACTTTGTGTGCTAGACCTGATAACACAAATAGTTTTAAACACAGTTGATTTCTAAAAGTAAAAGAAAATAACCATTTGTTTTTAGAATTAACAGTTGTCCAAGTGTCTTATAAACTTCTACAGTGGTTCCCATACTGGGGGCCGTGCACTTGCAGGGGTGACAAGGGTTGGTGGTCCAGGACCAAATCAAATTATTTATGGTCAATGCGATTGGCAGCTGCTAGCACCGGTTTTGCCTATCATGAAATATTTGGACAAACAGAAGCACAACCCTGTCCACCAATACATTATACCTCTTTTCCATCAAAATGCCGGGTTCAACCTGGGTTATTGAACACAGTTTCAAGTCGTGTCACAGCCGCTTGAAAACCTGTTCGCGCTGCAAGCTGGACCCGGGTTATTGCAGTCGTCCCTTTGCAGGCACTTGAAGATGACATCTCTAAGTGCCAGTGATGCGGCTCTCCGCTACTTTTAACGTAACCTGGGTCAGATACCACGGGTACAACCCTGGTAGCTGCCAGTGTTGGATTCCCAGGTAACACTACCCAGGTTGACCCTTCCACACCAAATCTGGATATAATCCGGGTTAGAAGTTTGGTGGAAAAGGGGTATTACTGAAGCCAAGGACGACGGGTAAGCACAGTTTACGTAGGTTAGTTTTTTTTGTTATCAGAGTTTCTCAATAAGAAACTTTTGGCCTAGGAATGCCATGAAAAGAATTCAGAAATGCTAGGGTGCCGTGATTCAAGAAAATTTGAGAAGCACTGATCTATTAAGAGGTTTATTTGAGCTAGCAGCACCACCTAGTGGAAATCCATTATATATCAATCATTTGAAAAATAATTTTAACTCGCCAACCCGTACGTACCGTGTACAAAAAAGTAACACTTGAGAAAGGGCCATTTGCGCCTGAAACATTGCTGACTTGAACAGTTGCACTAAACAAGGTGTGTTTATTGTGCAAGTTCAGAGTGCCATCTATTTTTTGCTCTCTACATTACATTGGACTTGGCACCAATATTGTATATTTTTCCATTGTGTGAGTGCCTGTTTTATATTCTAAAAATCATGTCAAGTGTCGGCACTCTCCTAATGCTTGTACTTTGCTCGGTGCCTTCCGATGGCACAGTGAAAACACTGGTACCAAATACAATAATTCAAAGGCAGCAGAACTCGAGGACAACACAAACAATGGGAGTGATACAATTCAGCGCGATGCTGAATAGCCCCAGGATGGAGCGCCCTTAGCTATTTAATTAGGCGCAATGTTTACTTTGTTGAGAAGCAGTTAAGTCGGAGAAAGCCGGTTCTCGCGACTTAACCTGGGTGTTTAGTCGCGAGAACTAGTATTCTCCGACTAAAGTTCCAGACGCGAGGCTGTTAGCGCCACGCTAAGCCAGAAATCAGCCTCGCGACCAGCACTTTAGTCAGATTTCTCCTCGCAGACACAGGAGGGTGCGAGAAGAAATCCTACAGTCAAACCAAACAGCGCGCTGAATTGAATCGCCCCCAATGAAAGGTTCCAACATTTCAGTACTAAAGTTCTTTCTTCAAGGATAATACAAAAACTGTTCTTACCTTATATAAGTCTATCACCTTGTGCAGACTAAAAACATTTTATAATTATTTCCTAATTAGCCCTGCACTTGTTCAACACAACATATGAAAAGTGCCTCGGTGCTTTCCCACAAACAGTGATTGTACCCAAGCGAGTACAGATAACACTCTAAGGTCTTATATTCCATCAAACAATTGCTCATCTGAAGCTTTGGTTTTTTTCAACCTAGTCCTAGAGTAAAAATATGACGTTTCTGCAGAATTTTATGTATTGTTCCTATGTAGTAATGGCACAATGCAGGAGATTTTACAGAAGTGTTCGGCAAAAGTACTAATTAGCACATCAGATCGCAGCCCCCATCATCATCAATAGGGACTACGATCTGACCCCTATGTACTAAACTCCAAAAAGCAAAGCTTTTCGGAGTATAGCCCCAGTTATTTACACCATCTTCAGATAGTGTAAACTACTGTAAGCCTATGGAGGCTCCAGGTGCAGGAAAGAGATCTTTCCATCTCTCTCTCGCAGCCTCCGGCCGGCGGTGGTGGCTGGCACTGTGCGCATGCACAGTTTCAACTTCCCCCGGAGAAGTCTTTCACTTCTGTAAATACAATTTGCCGGGGATATAACTCGCAGGGACAATGGTTACCACAATCGCTGGGCCTGCAAGTTCCCCTCTGTACATAGCGGGGATATTTTAATTAAAAGTGAAAATATCCGTAGCGATATGGATAGATAATAATCGCAGGTATTACCCCTCAAGTCCTAAATCTAGACAGGGAGGAAGAGGTGGTAAAAGTAGCCTTGCACTGTACAATCTTCTGGTCTCCTGGGCCTATCTGGGCAGTAATAAAGTTTATTGGTGGATGGAAGTCAATCCGTAATCAACCAGTTTAAAGGGGATGCAGTTTATATGCCGGCGGACGGGATGCCGACAGTCGAAATACTGACCTCGGGATACCGGTCTCTGCATCCTGACCGCCAAAATCATGAATGTCCGGGAGGTGGTATGTGCGGTTAGCAGGGGATGGGGGGACGAGTAGGCAAGAATCACACAAAACAATGCTCTTTACATTTTATGGGGTATTATGCCAAAACGCTAATACTGTGGCTAGCCACAGGAGGCAAGGGGGGCCGTTTCCTGTAAAGTGAGTATGGTGCGCCTCTCTCCATGTCAGGACCCATGCTAGCGCTCCTTAGCAATCTGGTGGATTCTGCCCTCGGCAACAGAAAAGTTGTAGGCCTCATCACCTATTACATGCTGTTTGTTTTCTCTGCAAATACTATGAGACTGCATTAGAACAACCTGGTGAAAACAGGGGGTATATTAATAAAAGGTTACTTTTATTTGATTTTTAAATCAATCTAAATCATTGTTGTGTTTCGGTGGTTAATTCGCCATTTACTAACAAACATATTTGATTACGTTTTTTTAAGTGTTATTAAACGTGTGTTATAGCCCCAGAAACACAATAGTTTTTTAATGATTTCAAAATCGATCAAAAAAAAAATAAATAAATCGACCTTTATCTCATATTACTTAGACCAGGGGATATATTTACTAATGGAATTATACAGGATATCGTGTGATATAGCTTATTATATGATATTAAACAAGAACTTGATTCAGCATTCATTATTGGACATTGTATTAGACAGTCTACAATGTTAGCTGAAGATAGTTTGACAATGCCTCAGTGGTTTTTAAAGTATCATCAGGAGACATGACAAATTCTTCCAGTTGGAGTTAAAGGGTCAAGTTTGCATAAGACATCTATTAGAGGTATCCATAGTACATCAGGCTTCCTTGGATAGAAGAATGATGGTGAAGGTCCAGCTGGATGAAGGAAGACCACTTTCATTCATCTTCATTCTTGTCCATCACATAAGCAAGCCACCATTTCTTGTTATACACAACGGATCTATAGCCATTTGTGTCAACTGGAGTTTCTCTAGAGATTTTGTAACAAATACTGTAGATGATGTTGTAGCCTTAGGAAAGGTTTTTACAGATATTTTTGATGTACTTGAAACAACAGGTATAAAAGCATGATACTCTTGTGTTCCCTGAATAGTTACTGACTGGTTGAAACGATCATTCAAAAATGTTTCAGACTCATTAGTCTTCTTGCGTTGTGAATGTCAAATTATTTCCAGATATATTTTCTACTGCCCATTCATAAAGTTGGAGAGGTGTGAGGATTTGGTTCTCATTATGGATATTGTAGGTTGGCTCTAGCTGCCAGTCTCTTGACTGACCCGCCAACTCCATCACAGGGGCCTTTCCCATGCGCTGTTGCTGAAAAATGGCACTCGGCCTCAACATCGAAGTCTAGCTTGTGACAACACAAGTTTGTGAAGTTTTTCTTGCACAGCTTGCACAGACATGCTACACATTGTCCTGCAATACGAAGCATGATTCATGAGAACATGATTCATAAACAATGCATTAATATTATTGAAGATTATTTTCTTGCAAGCATTATTCATTGTTTTTAGTTAATAAAGTCATATAGGAATTTTTATAAAAAATTCAAATATTGTAGGCCTGATTATAAAATTCTCTTAATTACTTTTTGACAATCTCTACATGTGAGAATATATATTACAGGTTGAGTCTCCCATATCCAAAATGCTTGGGACCAGGGGTATTTTGGATAACGGAATATTAAGTATTTTGGAATATTTGCATTTCATAATGAAATATCTTGGGAATAGGACCCCAATATACACGCAGAATACATTTATGTGTTATATATACACCTTATACAGACAGCCTGCAGGTCATTTTATACAATATTTTCAATAACTTTGTGGTTCAAGCAAAGTTTGTGTACATACATAAAATTAATTTATGTTTCATATACACCTTATACACTCAGTCTGAAGGTAATGTTATACAATATTTTTAATAATTTGTGCCTTAGATAAAGTTTGTGTACATTGAACCATCAAAAATCAAAGGTTTCATTATCTCAGTCATGCCAAAATTATTCCGTATTTCAGAATATTCCATATTTCGGAATATTTGGATATGGGAGACTCAACCTGTATCTATATTCTCACATGTAGATATTGACAAAAAGTAATTAAGAGAATTTACATTTCATTCAAATAATGAGTGTTGGGCTAATTTTTGTTTTTCCATTATATAATTGGATTTAAAAGTAGGCCCTGATTTTTTTCAAACGTAGTGCCTACTCCTGTTTAAAATTATTTTTAACTATGAACCCATTATCCTCCCACTTTTAAATTTTGAAAAACATTTAACATTAGCATAGACTATTTCCACTTTTTTAGATAATCATGATCAAAAATTTACGTTTTTCCCCCACAAAGGCAAAAAAAACAGTAAAATTACACAACTCCCACCTCTCTAGCTTAATTATGAGAGCTGCTATGGCGATTTGAAAATATGGTGGTTGTGCGTTTTTGACAGATTTTTGAAAACTTTACATATTTTGGAAGCTGCATGAGATATTTAAATAAAATTTTATATCTTTCTTAGACTACATATATACTCATACTAAAATTTAACAAAATCTGAGCTGATGAGGTAAAAATTTTAACAAAAAGTGTGATTTGACATGGAATGGCCCTTAATTTAGTATTTCTCTTAAAAAATAGAAAAAAACAGCACCAAGCAATTTAAGATACAAAGAATAAGTAGCCTGAAGGAATGTTGGATTTTAAAAATCTACCTTTGACAGAAATCTGTTACAGACAGAGTACAAAACATCAATATAGCGAAGCAATGCACCGGCCACGCACTACTGCCATCAATAAACAAAACAGACTCCTGGCACAAGTGTTTGACATCGCAACAGATGCAGAAGAAGCACAGCCAGGAGGCACCATCTAATTGCAGTCTAAGAAAAACATTTACAAAGGGAAAAGGCATGCCATAATTCAGAGTCACTGAAGCTAATAGTAGAGTTTTGTGCTGAATAACACTACAAGCTAGTGACTGACTTTTATGGCTGGCTAGAACATCAACATTTTGGAGTCTCCGATTTGAGGGGGTTTGCTTCATTATTTAAAATTTAGTTTACTTCTTGTAATTTAATTCCAGCAGGCAACTGAATCTCATGAAATGCACTGTACTACCAAGACATACCCAATGGGATAGATAATGTTGTAGTCAACCCCTCCAGGCCTAGTCAGTGGTCCAATAAGCAGAGAAGAAATTTACCTGCCACTACCAGGCAGAGATGCACTACCAGACCAACGGTATTTTGTTTTATTAAGGCAGTCACATATATATGATATGATTGAAATGCTGCATGTTTAAAACTAGCAATTGGTAGTGTTCATAGACAAACATTACATATACACTCATGTGCCAGAAAAACTGAGCAGCTTCGATCCCAAGTACATGCCCCATGACCCTGAATTAAATGGTATCCTCCACAATTCATTGTTGTATAATCAGCAAGGAAGATGTCAGCGTATCACGATTCAAGCGGCTTTGAACGAGGCTTGATAGTAGGTGGATGATCAATGGGTGCTTCCATCACCAAAAACCAACTCAATTTGGAATTTCATGTGCAACAATTTTACGACGGCTACACATCAGGGAAGACCTGCAGCATGCAACACCGCTGTGGCTAACGAAAAAAAAACTCAACTATGAATGATTGTAGACAGCATACAGATACGCCTGATCGCGCCACAAATGTGCACATGCATCGCGCCATGCAATTCCCCGCAACTCAATACGCTATGGCACGCACTGCGATCGCACCACGCATTCCTATGGAGGCGCATTCGCATACTCAGTGCGCATATCGTCTCGCGCTATGCGTGGCGCGATGTGCCACACCAGTGGCAAGGATATAGCTGGGCATATCTGTAGTCAGGCACGCATTGCAACATTTGACTGGCGTGCGACATTGCCGCAGATAACAGCACCTGGGTTCATGAACACCGCCACTGAACTCAAGATTACACGAAACCTCACCAGACAATGAACACCGCATGCCAATAAGGCATGGTGTAGGGTGGCGGTGGCTCTGTTATGGTGTGTGGTGTTTCCATCTGGCACGCATTAGGAACCCTGATACATCGGCAGACATCACTGGCCAGCCGACGATACGTAACCATCCTTGTGGATCATTTGCACCCATTCATTTAATGCATTCACTCAGGTAGGTGCAGGCTCTTTCAGCACAACACTGCACCAAAGCACATGTCTTTAGCCACCAGATGATGGCTAGAGAAGCATTCCTCTGAGTTTGGCATGAGTTGCCCCCCTTGTTCATCTTATTTGAACTCAATAGAACAAACGCAGTTCAACGTGCTCACCGGTGAAAATTAAGGAATTGTGTACCATTATACATTAGGCATGATGTAAAATATCTATACAGTACAGGGGCAAACGCAGTATTTCTAGAGAGGGGTTTCCAAATGCTTGATTTTAGAGCGAGTGTGGCCAATCCATGAAAAGGACATAATTAGCACTTAACCAGCTTTATAGATGGTCTATAGCAGTGCAACCATAAAGGCTCCCATACACGGCACGATATACGTGCCGATCCGATGGATCAGCACAATATAGGTGCTATATCGTGCCGTGTATGGGCACGATATCGTACCTGATGATATGCTGGGCGCTCCCACTGGGTTGTACATTACATCCCCAGATCTTCCTGCAAAACCATCTGATCTGGGATGCGATGTACGATCCCATTCAGATGAAGGAGGGGGAAGCCGGCATATCGTGCTGTCTGCGGGGACCGCACGATTGCCAGTGGTGACAGCACGACCAGGGCAGTCTCTTCCATTGGGTTTGTTGGGCAGTTGCCCAAGAGCCCGAAGCTTGTAGGGGCCCACCAACTCGCCCCCCTGCAGCCTGGCCAGTTGGTAAAAATGTTATATTTTTATAAGCCAGCCCCCGTTGCACTGTATTCTGATCTAACCTCCCCGACCCCATGCCCCCGGTGACGAGTACTCACCTCCCAGTTTCACTTCATCCGCCGGCTTCAGACAGTCTGTCTGCATGTGTGGGAGGTCTGATGGGCATTTATTTATTTACAGTTTTTTATATAGCGCAGCATATTCCGTGTAGGAGGGTTTAATATTATTGACCATTTAAATTTTTTTCCCGTGAATGAAAGGGTAGGGGCCCCAGTGCATTTCTTTGCCTAGGGCCCACACTGCTGCTAAGACAACCCTGAGCACGACCAGTCTGCCGACGGATCGGCAGTTGCCCTACATGGTGGCTTAAGGCTGCGTACACACCTATAGATATATCTGTCCAAACTGTCTGGGGGGATGGAAAATCAGGTAATTTTTTTTGTGTTTGGGAGCAAATTTCTATTGTTATTTGCTCCCATACATTACCAGATTTTCCTTTCCACCTGACAGATTGGACAGATATCTATAGGTGTGTACGCAGCCTAAAGCTGGCCACACATCTAAAGATCTGTCCAACAAGCCAACTAGTTGATTGGTTGGAATGAAAATCTGGTAACGTATGGGAGTAACTGATAATCAGCAATTTGCTTCTAAATGCCAGAAAACAGATGAAAATGGTCGTCAGACAAGTTTGTCAAATGTTTGATCTAAACAATTTGTTCAAACAACAGTTTTTGTCCATTTTCCAGCATTTGGGAGCAAATTGCAGATTGTCATTTTCTTTCATACCTTACCAGATTTTCATTCCAACCAATCAACTAGTTGGACAGACAATCTTTAGATGTGTGGCCATTTTAACAATGCATGTTTTCCAGATCTCCTACTTGGTACACAGGTGTATTCATTACTGGCTGACATGTTAAAAGATCCACAGGTGGTGCTAATTATTTCATTTGTGATACTGAGCAGAACATGCAGCACTAGGAAAATTGTATTATATAATTCTTATAAAAGTAGAATGCAGTCCATTCATTCGGTAGTTACCCAGTATCAGTAAAGTCAGAGATGCATCGGACACCAACGAAAAAAGTAGAGAGATTTACAATTTCCCGCTGTGACACCAAGGTATAATTTGTGTGTGGACAACCAGATGCTTGAGCCATACTAAAAAAAAACATGGTACGGATACATTAATAAGATCTATTTACAATTCACACACAATCTTTAAACAGACAAGATACCAGAATTCTTTAGATACCAACAACTGAGATAGCTGAAATTTTTGCTACTTCATAATATATTCCTCAAATGCATTGTTTAGTATTAAGCAGGCATTCTACTGCACTTCTGCTAAAGTAGTGCCTCCAACTCCACTATAGGTACCCGAATACGGCCCATATTTATAAAGGGCAGTCTCGAATTTAAGAAAACTGTTTGGAGGGTAGGAACTGCCACACCCCTGGCAAGGTGAGCTCATGTACAAACATTGAGAGGTATATGACAGACAGCTGAAGCTCTTCTCACATCTTTGGCGCAGTGCACTAATGGGATGATATGAATACGATGGAAATGCTGAGAAGGCTTTAGTTTCTGTTACGGTTACATCACTGGCAATTCCTCTGAAGAAGCCAATCAATAAACAGCAATTCTGGAAAGGGGGCGCAGATGTCAGTCTGTGTGGGGCACAAAGTCAGACACAAAATTATTACTTATTTCCGCCTGTGCGCGCGTTCCAGTCCGCAACAGCAGCACATGTCCCCGACTCATGCCAGGCATTATTATTCACAGACATTGACGCCCCCACTTGTGCCCATCTTTTGAAGCTATTTTCTGTGCAACAAATATATTTTATTCAATGCATTATTTATAAAAAACAAACAAAACCCTAAACATGATCACAGAAGCATAAACCATCCCACCACCATGAAAAAAAACACCAATCTGTGTCAGGGAAGTGTTTGCAAACAACCAATCGTAAGTGGTTCCTATTTCCGCCAATTGTCATCTTTGTCCAGTATTTGCACCTGTCCACCTACAAATGACAGAAAATGGACAGCTTAACCAGGCAGACATGTATTTGTACTTAGCCTAAATAAGAACACTTAGACTGGGCACACATTTAAGGATGTCCACCCAGCCGACCTGACGTGCGACGGGACAAGGCAGGGGTCCCAGCATCGGCAAGTGTATACACACGCATTCAGCAGTATGGCTCTCGCTGACTATGTTGCCTGTCGGACCTGCAATGTCGCTGACGATGCCCGGGAGCACGCATAGTCCGTGACATACTCTGTACACACTGCACGATGTGGTTGATATGTTGTCTGCTGATCGTCTACTGTGTACCCAGCCTTAGTTTCACGCCCAGACAGGTGTATGTGGTGGAATCACTGAAATTATATAGGTGCATGCACACACTATTCTGGACATGCTCAGTGCAAGTCACACAAGATGCAGAAGGCTTTGCCAGTTAGAATAGTTTATCAGCCACTATGCACCCCCAACTGTTGCAGAGTTGCCAATATTCATCTATAAAGAAATAACAGGATTTTGGTACTTACCGATAAATCCCTTTCTCTGATTCCACAGGGGAAACTGGAGTTCAAGACAGTGGGGTATAGAATGGTGGTAGAGTAGAGCCTGGCACTTTAAATAATTTAGAAGTGTGACTGGCTCCTCCCCCTCTATGCCCCATCAGCCCCAGTTTAAGAACGGAGCCCGAGAGGAGACGGAGGACAACAGGTAAAAGAGGAGAAGGAGAAGACTACAGAACGTAACAAGACCGACTGAAAGAGAACAGAGGAACCCACTGCAGGGAACACATGCAGTCACACAACCATATAAGGAACCAACAAAACGGCAGGTACGCAGCGCTGGGCAGGCGTCCAGTGTCCCCTGTGGAATCGTAAAAAGGGATTTATCGGTAAGTACCAAAATCCTGTTTTCTCCTTCATCCACTAGGGGACACTGGAGTTCAAGACAGTGGGGACGTCCCAAACCCAACCTCCCGAGTGGGAAGCGCGGAGAACTTGCCGACCCCTCGGCAAAACCTTAACGGGGATCGCCAAGAACCATAGGCCCAATGGAAAGGCAAGAGTTGAGGATCAAGTTCCATAGAGCCGAGGAGACAATCTGAACCCCTAGCTGAACAGCTGCAGAAATCCCACAACTTACAGCGTAATCGAATGGAATAAACTGCTAGCGAGAGAACAACCGCAGATGAGAAATATCAGAACACCGTAAGGTCAGCTGAAAACAGACCAAGCCTGAACCAGAGTCGAAAACAAGAAGCTGCCACAGTCGCAGACAGCAAAATCCCAGCACTGCTGGACATACGTCATATAGATATACGTATAACAATGCCAATCTACAGATACAGAGCAGATCCTGTGCACAGACTCCTAACAAAGAGTATACATGGAGGCAAAAGTAAACACCGAACAGTCGCCCTGGACCATCCTTGAGGTCCAACTACTACAAGGTTGTCAACCAGCGGAAGGGTTAGACCATAGAAGTCTCCAACAAGTGGAGATCCCACTAAGCATGAGGCATATTCGAAAGGATTGAGACCACAATTCCTTTCAGAGGGTCAGACATCAGTACAACCCTTTTTGAAAACAGAGGGATAAAACAGCAACTGAAACCCTGCAGCTTTAAATCCCCATTCCAGACCACTGGCAGCGCGTCTAGCAGCCCATCAGTTGCTTGCCTATGGAGTGGTCCCAACCGCTTGGGGCGGGTCTCGAATTCGTGTATGCGGCGCCCCAGGCGGGGGACTTTACGGCACACGCCACTGTGCCGGTCTGAAAAAAGAAAACCACAGCCACAAACCCCAAACAGACAACTTCCAACATGATGGAAGGGCGTTGTCAGTACCAGCTGTTGCCAGGATACCCTAGCAGTTAAAGAGCATGGATGCAACAGCCACCCAGGGAGAGCTACCAATATAGGGAAGCATCCCATATAGCAAGGCTAGAGCACTATCCATGAAGGTACCCATCAGGAACCTGTCAGTGTGATGAAAATATCACTAGATACTGAAACTGCGTGGTACATAGTGACTGTCACACTTTAATGTAAAGATGCGATACAGTCCATAACCCCAACAGATTCTAGTAGAATAGTGCCACTAATCTCAATATTGGAACTATGCACCCACACACCAGGAAAAGTGTAGAGTCAACTGATTAAAAGAGCGCATGGCTGCTAGGACTGCAGCTAGGGTGCGGAAGGGAGAATAACGACTATGTAATGTCAGGTTGCATGAAATAGGAACATCTTCAGAGGCATTAGTGGGACAAGCCCGCTTACCTGTGAGCAACCAGAAGCCCTCTGGACTCCATGTAGAATGTCACTGACCTTATCCATCTCACAGCAACCTGCCCGGCAGGTATAGAAAGTAGCTTCAGTGCGCTAGGAATCAATATTCTACAGCACGTACTCAGTCTGGAGATGTTGCAGTAGAAAATACTGTCGAAAAAAACTAGTAAAATGTTAGGACTCTATACCGGAGCTTGTTCCATTAGGGAAGTGTGTCCATATAGAGATTATACATATGCCCCATAAACGGTCTGCTAGTGTAAGTATCAGTACTTTAAAACTTATAATGGTGAAGTGTGTATAAGTTAAGAGGCAGGATATAGAAATATTACATATTTGATGATGGATCCCCACCAGTGACCCTTGACATTTATAGTGGTCACAACATGAGGGATTAAATTGAACCGCAGGGTCAAGGATTTACTTGATGCCCACCAATCTAATACAAGCCAGGCCCGACCCTGCCTATGTCGGCGGGTGGCCCTAGGCCTTCAGGCATAGGAGCAGTAACTCAGTCTGTTGTAACTTAACAAAATTAAGCCCTGAGGAAGGAATAGAACCTGGATTCTTAGACAGGTTAGCTGGTGCACCATGAAGTAGCCTCCACATGCTACAATATCATGTAAGAATATAGCGGGCGAGGCGTATATCTTGCATAACTGCTAAAAGGGAAGCCTGCTAACACTACCCACTGGAGGTAATGGTGGCATCTGTGCGCGCCAGCAGTAAGTGGTCTTGCCTCCGGCCACTCAGTACCTACTATCAATAAGCGGGCGGGGCGCTAACACTGGCTTGAACTCTAGTGTGACCTAGTGGATGAGGGAGAAATAAATACTTCAGTTATTTAATGCATGCGCTCAGCACAGTGACACACAATCTTTCATATATAATGTTAATTACCGGCTTTACTTCCTCTTTAATGCCCTACAATAGATACTCTGTCTTTAAAAATAATACTGTAGATTTGATTCTCTACTAAAAGTGTAACAGGCAGACAGAAACGCAGAAATAATGGATGCCATGGTAGGTCTTGTGAGCCCACTGCTGCCAAGAGCTCCTGATTCTCTGCATCAACAATATATATGCCTTCAACTAGAAATGAATGATTTGTTTTGGGTGCCTTATAACGACACTACCAACCATTTCAGCCATACTAAATGAACAAAGAACATTTTTATGAATAAAATTAAGTTGGAGCACAAAGGTTAAAGCAGTGGTTCTTGAACTCGGTCCTCAGGACCCCACACAGGTTACATTTTCCAGGTCACCCAGCAGGTGCACCGGTGTATTTATTACTTACTGACTCATTTTAAAAGATCAACAGCTGGAGATAATTATTTCACTTGCGATTCTGTGAGGAGATTGGGAAAACATGCACTGTTTGGGGTCCTGAGGCCCGAGTTTGAGAACCTGTGGGTTACAGGATAGGTAGGTGGTTTGTTTGTTTTTTTGAGTATTTTTCTGTTCTTTCTGGGACGGTTATGTTTAAGATGATCAGAGAAGAAAGTTGCTTAAAATTTTGTACCCTATGATCCTACATAGCATGTACAGATGTGTCCTCATACATCTAGCCTCCTTGCGCTTTAAACGGCCCTTGTAGTCACGCCATGCTGTGGAGCGACTCGGAAGTGCCAAACGTCTTTACGGGCAACTTTTTCCCTTCAGATGCATCTTATTCTCAAAATGGAATAGGACGCACAAGCTGCTTCTGCTGAGTAAAATGATATGCGGCATGCCTATATTCTGTGTGCAACTGCTGGAGTATCTGTATGCGAAACGCTACGTTACAGTGTCACAGCCGCTGACACTAACGTAGGATTCCTCAGATATATAACCGCAGTCGCACGCAGAATATAGGCATGCCACATATTTTAATCAGCATAAGCTGTGTGTGTGTGTGTCCTACTTGCATTGCTTTGTGAATAAGAAGCATTGTAAGGGAAAAAGTCGGACAAAAAGCCGCTCAGTGCTACAGAGTCACACGGCACTCACGCAGGGAGGATAGATGTATGTGGACATATTTGTATACCACACTTCCAGGATATTGAATATGCAACATCAGTTGTTTGGGGTATTTCTCAGACCTTCCATTGTGTGAAAAAAACATAACGTATTTTAAATAAGTAAATGTTCACATATGTGCATACAGGAATACCTGGGTGGGTCTAACCGTATATATGGTAACATAGTGAGATGTGTTTCGAAAATAATTTGGCACGTCATTGTAGAGCCACAAAACTTAGCTATAAAATACTTTCTCCCTGAAAGCAAAAATTGACTCCATGGGGTGTGACTGCTGGTATCATCCCCATACACGGCAGAAGAATAGGTTTTTGGAGGAGTGTTTTTCTGCTGGTCCATGTTATGTGAGAAAAATGCAATGCTGAAGTGAATCAATACAGAAAAGAGTGCAATCATTACGTCTCGGTGCCAAATCAAAATTGAATACTATTCCTGGTGGTAGATAAGTTTTATTTATTTTTTTTAAATAATCACCACCAAATATCACATTCCTTACCACAGGTCCCACGACAAAAAGTGCGCGCACACCTAGTATCCCCCATACACGGGTGAAGTAGCAGAATGTATGTGGAGGTGCATGTTAAGACAAAACAAAGAAAGCACTCAAACGCATCAGGAAATGTTT